>JAPDNY010000016.1:8237700-8837700 GCA_029375565.1 Gekko gecko
AAATTTCTGCACATGCCTAGTCTAGGGTTGCCAGGTTGGATTTTTCTGCCAGTGGGGGGTGGGAGGGAGCCTTGCGGGAGTGAGTGGGTGTGGCAATGACACCCCATGCAGCGTCAGTGGCGCAATGACATCACATGGAAGTGACCTCATTGCACTGGGGACATTGTGTGGTGATGCTCTAACGTTTTGGCAAAAACTCTGAATTTGGGCCAAAATGCTAGAGCGTCAACAGGGATGACGTCGACACACGAATTGCTGGTTCAGGGGTGGGGCTTCTCCCACAGCTGAAGCCCAGGGGAACCCCCGCCTTGACTGGGGGTCTGGCGACCCTGGCCAAGTCTCTCATCACTGCATCTCCTCGCTGGGAAAAATTGCAGGAGCTAAATTTCTGCTTTCCCGAAGCTTGAACAGCTGTCTCAAGGCTACATTCTTTACCTCTGGCAGAATTCCTCCTTAGCTTCTGTCTCTGGATCCCAGCCTCTTGCCAGCCAAAGTGACTTTGCCGCTTCCCTCTGGGTCCTGCTCCCTTCTTCCCTTGGCGCTGTGACTCTGCTCTCACTTGCTTATGCAAATCTGTCTGGGTATTTATCACCCGGTTTATCTAATTCAGGAGTGTCAAAGTCATTTGTTATGAGGGCTGGATCTGGCATAAAGGAGACCTTGTTGGGCTGGGCCAGGTGTGTCATAAAATGTAATGCCGGGTATCGGAGATATAAACTTTATGAAGGACACAAACACAATTAAAGCAGTGTTTAAACTTTAAATAAAACATGCTTAAAACACTAGCACTCTTGAAATATTTTATTTATTTAACTCTTGCTCTGAATTATTGCATCAAAATGTATGTGCTGTAGCAATCTTGAGTATGCTATTCAGGTGTGTATCTGTAAGGTGCAAAACTAAAGTAAAGGTAAAGGTTTCCCTTTCTTGAACGCTAGTTGAATCTGACTCTAGGGGGCAGTGCTCATCTCTGTTTCCAAGCCGAACAGCCAGCGCTGTCCAAAGACGTTTCCGTGATCGTGTGGCTGGCATGACTAAACGCCAAGGCGCACGGAACGCTGTTACCTTCCCACCAAAGCGGTACCTATTTATCTACTTGCAATTTCTTGCTTTTGAACTCCTAGGTTGGCAGGAGCTGGGGCCAGAGACGGGAGCTCACTCCGTCATGTGGCACTCTCGGGTCTCGAACTGCTGAACGACAGACCTTCTGGTCTGCAGCTCAGCATCTTAACCTCCGAGCCACCACAGCTCCCCAAGCTGCAAAACTGCGTTTGACTTATTGACATTTATCATAGAAATCTCATGCTCAGTGTTCTGAGCCTAGGATCCAGGAGAAAACTTGAAATGGCCAGCTGGGCATTCTTAGCTTTTGTACATAAGTTGTTTTGTGTGATGGTCAAGGACATCTGACGGCATCATGACATAGACTGAGGGCTATGTGTTTGTCTACAAAACTATAGACTTCCCCAGAGAAATAAGTACAACTCCTATGAGGCAGTGCAAGAATAGAGAGACAGCCATGTATAGTGGCCAGTATCAGTCTACTATCTGGGAAGTCTAGGTTCAAAATCCCCAGTCTACAAAGGAAATGTGCTGGGTGAACTTGGTCTGGACACATACTTTCAGCCTAATCCACCTCACTGCCTTGTTGTTATTCTTCATCTAAATAGTTCCCATTGCTTTTCTGCTGAGAAAAACTGGATCATGAGGGTATGGATACAGTGAAAAGGGGGAGGGAAACCAATTATACCCAGGAGAGCCCTGGCATAATGAGCCCAACAAAACTTACACTGCAGCAAGGCACACAAAAGCTCATACCTTGAATAAAACTTTGTTTCCATGTATGACTGTCCCCCTATATCACAATCTGCCTTCCTATTCTAATTGTCCATGTCAGGCAGGCAATTCTATTTAAGCTGTTTCCCTGATGTGCTGATTTTCTAAGTGTGAGGCACATAGCTGAGAAGTTAAAAATACAAGTGCAATTAGAAGTATTCAAATGCTTTTAAAAAAACATTTCAGGGGGAGGTAGGGGAGGGATTTCAGTACAATTCAAGGGCCTTCTTTTGGGAGCATTCAGTGTATTTTTTAAAAGTGTTTTGGTTCCTTTTAGTTTTCTTGCTTCTCTTGTAGTACCTGGACACATTTGAACTCCTGCTAAGTAATCATATATGATCTGAAATACTAAGAGCCAGTGTGGCGTAGTGGTTAAGAATGTTGGACTAGGGCGGGGCAGCCAAACTTGCTCAACTTAAGAGCCACATAGAATAAACATGAGATGTTTGAGAGCTGCAAGACATGAGCTAATATTACACACATATTTTTATTTAAAACTATGAAAATTTGATTTTTATTAACATTAAATGAGACTGCCAAAAATAAAAACAAAAGGGGTAAAAACAGATATTGATAATATTTATTTGTCTAATGATATTTATTTGTTTGCTAATGATACTTATTTGTCTAAGAGAGAGGTGAAAAGAAAGAAGGAAAGAAAGAAAGAAAGAAAGAAAGAAAGAAAGAAAGAAAGAAAGAAAGAAAGAAAGAAAGAAAGAAAGAAAGAAAGAGGTGGAAAGAGAGAGAGAGAGAGGAACCAAGAAAGGAAATGGGAGGGAGGAAGGGAGAGAGAGAGAGAGAGAGAGAGAGAGAGAGAGAGAGAGAGAGAGAGAGAGAGAGAGAGAGAGAGAGAGCGCATGGCTCCCCTTCGCATCCCCAGCTGCTCTGCTGGGAGCTGCATAATATGTATGAAAGAGCCACATGTGGCTCCCGAGCTGCAGTTTGGCCACTCCCAGACTAGGGGGATCCGGAAATACCAGGTTCAAATCCTCACTCGTGCCATGGAAGCTCACTGGGTGACCTTGGGCCAGTTACACTCTCAGCCTAACCTACCTCACAGGGTTGTTGTGAGGATACAATGGAGGAGAGAAGAATGACGTCAGCCATTCTGGGTCGCCATTGGGGACAAAGGTGGGGCATAAATGACTTAAATAAATTAAGTTAGTCTTCCATTCCATCCTTTTTCCTTTTACCAATGTGAAATGATACAGTTCAACTCACTGTTCAACAGTGAGCCAGTTTGGTGTAGTGGTTAAGTGCACGGACTCTTATCTGGGAGAATCGGGTTTGATTCCCCACTCCTCCACTTGCACCTGCTGATGTGACCTTGGGTCAGTCACAAGCTCTGGCACAGCTGTTCTCTCAAGGACAGTTTCTGTCAGAAGTTCTCTCAGCCCCACCTGCCTCACAGGGTGTCTGTTGTGGGGAGGGGAAGGGAAAGGAGTTTGTAAGCCGCTCTGAGACGCCTTTGGGCAGTGAAGGGCGGGGTATAAATTCAAACTCTTCTTCTTCTTCTTCTTCTTATAAATCCAGATTTTACCTTACTCAGTGGAACTAATGGAACAATCCTGTGCTGTGTTACACCAGACTAAGCCCATTGGTTTCAGCAGACTTAGGCTGGAGTTACTCTTTATAGGATTGTAGGGTTCCATGCAATATGCCAGTTTAAAAGGGCAGGCCTAAGCAGAGTTACACCCTTCTAAGCCCATTGACTCCAATGGATTTAGAAGGGTGTAACACGATGTTTAGGATTGCACTGTAAGGGCAAAACTACACACTATGATTTTTAACAAGTGGGGACCAGGGTTCCAGACAGCTCCACAGCAGCAGCAGGGAATGGCTTTTTAAAAATACTAGGAATAAGGCCTGTTGTGAAAATAAATACAACGAGCTCTAGAAAGAGGCTCTGGGAGAGTGCCAAGGCCTTGGGCACTCAGTGTCAATTTGCTGTGGTGACCTCCTCAAACCCCACCCTCTCCACGCTCCACCCCTGAAATGCCCAGGAATTTCCCAGCCTGGAATTGGCAAACCCATCCCCTTCCCAGCTAACCATCAACCTACCGTTATCTGCCCCTCTGACTGCAGCTGACTTCTGCCCTCCCTCCTGGAGATCAGTTGAAATTCTGAATGATCTCCACCCCTCATCTGGAGATTGGCAACAATGGTTCCCCAGCAGAAAATGGCTGGTTTGGAGGGTGGAGTCTATGACATTGTACCTGTCTGAGATCCCACCCCTCCTCAAACCTCACCCTCTCCAGGCTCCACCCCTCAAATCTCCAGGAACTTCCCAACCCGGAGTTGGCAACCCTATCTCCTTCCCAGCCAAGTATCAACCTGCCAGAGCCAGAGGCCGGTCCAAGGAAAGATGGCTCCTATCCTGAGGTAGAGAGCATTGTGTGTAGGCAGGCCCGTAGCTACCGTGGAGCCCATGGGGCCCGGCCCCCCCACAGTTTTTACAGGCCCCTCCCCAATCCTCAGATCATCCTCCCTACCCCTGCCCTTGCTGCCTTCGGTGCATGTCAGATAGGGGAGAAGTGTACAAAAGCTGTGGTTTTTTTAACACCAGCTCATGGGGAAATGGACATGGGTGTCTCATTCTCGGGCATCCCCATGTTACAAGACGGGAGATGCTCACCCCATCGATGCCCACCCGCCCTTGGTGGAAAATGGTTGCTCGAATGGAGCCATCTTGCCACCCTGAGCTCACTCCGGATCGACTCGACCGCCAAATGCAGTTAGGACTTGCTCCCAAATAAACGTGCCTTGCTTGCAGCGTCAGATCGCAGTGCCCCAGGGTAGGCAGCCCTCCCCATGGGAAAAAACAAAGCTCTCCCCCCACCCCCGCGGCCAAGTCCCACCCATAGCCAAACCACACAGCTACCCACAAAAAATGTTTCCAAAGGGGAAGATTCTCCATGGATTGAGGCTCGCAAAGGTTTGCACGCCCAACACATGCTCGAAGCTGTGTGTGCACGTGGGTGGTTTGTTTTGTTTTTTGGAGGGAGGGAGTTTAAGTTTTTTTTGGAGGCTGACATGCGCTGCCTGCTGCTGCCGGGAGGCCAGAATGGAGAGCTGCTGAGCGGGGACACCTGCCACCCGCCATGCCTCCCTGCCATGGCCGGCTGGGCTCCTGCAAAGGGGAACAGGAGGAACTCTGCTCTCTCCCCCTGCCTGGCCTCTGCCGCTGGAGACCAGCTGGGGGGTTGATGGGCCAATGGTTGAGGGAGTGCATTGCACAGCCAATGGGAGTGCATGGAATGTTGCCACTCAAAAACAGAATTATATATAAGGAGAGATATGAGAGAAGTGGGGCCCTGAGTTGGCTTGGGATTGCAGCATGGGCAGAAGAGGGACTCTGGCCTCACTCCATTCACCACAGTCCTGAGTTAAATTGGACCCTCACAGATTTTTAAAAAGCTATTTCCTGCAGTTGCAGTGTGGCTACAAGGAAAGCACATCCAATCTGGGGAACCCAGACCCAACTTGTTAAAAACTGTATCATGCAGTTTGGCCCTGAGTGACTTAACTGCTGCTCTTCCATATAGTGAAGGATTTGCTCTGCCATGGCTCTCAAACTGGATTCCCCCCACCCCAAGCATCCACACAATTACCTCATCCGATCTTCTCCTTCCAGCTCTTTCTGTGGTCCCCCTTGGTTTGCTCAGATATTTCGAGGAGGAAATAAAAGGGCAACACCAGTCACTAGGCAATAAAAAAACAAAGGCCAAGGCCAATGGTGCAAATGAAGTAAAAATTATTACTCAGCTAAAAAATCCCTGTGTGTTTTGCCAGTGGGCTTTTTCAGGGGAATCCATTAGACTTTCAGTGCTCCTTCAACAAGAGTACAGGATCAGCTCTTTCTATGGTCTCCCCCCTGGTTTGTTCTGATGTTTCTTCAGCCTGTTTGGTGTAGTGGATAAGTGCACAGACTCTAATCTGGGAGAACTGGGTTTGATTCCCCACACCTCCACTTGCAGCCGCTGGATGACCTTGGCAAGCCATAATTCTGTCAGAGCTGTTCCTGAAAGAGCAGTCCTCAAAAGAGCTCTCTCAGCCCCACCTACCTCACAGGGTGTCCGTTGTGGGGAGGGGAAGGGAAAGGAGTTTGTAAGCCGCACTGAGACTCCGAGTGAAGGGTGGGGTATAAATTCAATCTCTTCTTCTTCTTCTTCTTTGGTTTTGCTAGGGCTGCCAGCCTCTAGGTGAGGTGGGGCCTGGGGATCCCCTGGAATTACACTTCATCTCCAGACTCCAGAGATCAGTCCCCTCAGAGAAAACGGCTGTTTTGGAAGATGGACTCTATGGCATTGCACCCTTGTCGTGACCAAGTGCCTTCTTTGAATCTCCAAGGATTTCCCCACTTGGATCCAGCAACCTTACCCCCTTCCCCTACTGGTGGCCAGGGGGGGACCTGGCAACTCTACTATGCTCCAGTGTTTCAGGATAAAATAATAACGGAAGCAGCTAAATTTGAATCCAATAGCACCTTAGAAGAAGAAGAGATTTGGATTTATGCCCCGCCCTTCACTCAGAGTCTCAGAGTGGCTTATAAACTCCTTTCTCTTCCCCTCCCCACAACAGACACCCTGTGAGGTAGGTGGGGCTGAGAGAGCTCTTTCCAGAGATGTCCTTGAGAAAATACCTCTGACAGAACTATGGCTTTCCCAAGGTCGTCCAGCAGCTGCAAGTGGAGGAGTGGGGAATCCAACACGGTTCTCCCAGATTAGAGTCTGCACTCTTAACCACTACACCAAACTGGCTCTCAGAGACCAACAAGAGTTTTGGGGTAAAAGCTTTCACCTATATGAGGAAGGGAGCTTTGACCAGAAGCTCTGGTGTGGCCTATATGATGGAGGCTGTGGTCACAGGGTCATTTTGATCGGGTTTCACTGCTGTTCCCTCTCACATTTAAAATTGCTGATCAGATGGCAGTATCCATCTCCCGCACTGAAGTGGGCTCACTCATGCAATCCTCCCGGTTCCCTAGCGAGTTTTCCTACACCTGGAAAATCAAGTACTTTCTGGATATTTCTGTTTTGAATCCACAATTTCGCTGATCTGGACAGCCATCTCTCGCAATGATCACAATTAGGTCACTTGAACGTTCTTCTCGCAATTTTTTTTTTTACACGCTTCTGTCGTTGTATGCATGAGCAATCCTGCACTGAATAATTTCAATATTGTCCCGGGCCGTACCGGGATGCAGGGCAGGATTGCCAGAGGCCCCCGCACACCCCTCAACCGCAACACCCCCAAGGCCCGTCCCTGCTGCACTCACCAGCACGAAAGGGGGAAGGAGGTGGCGAGCGAGCCCCAGCAGCAGGACGCGCAGTGGAGCTGCCGAGGTATGAAGAGGTGTAGGGAAGGCAGGGGATGCAGGGGCGACTGGAGGCCGGCCAGGGCCCGGGAACGGGGAGTGGGAGGGCTCGGTGGAGGAGACGGAGAACTGGCCGAGGTCGCCACATGCACCAGAAAGCCAGCTCAGAACAGGCAGGCGGAGACCAATGCGGAATGCCTACCTGGGACCAGCACAGAAGCCGTTGGACAGACACTGCACAGAGGGGGGCAGGGCCAGCATTGGGCAGGACGGCATCAGTTCTTTTGACTGGGGACGGGACTGAAGAGAGGGGATGGCGTGGGGAAAAGGGGGAGAGGAAAGGGGGCTGGGGAGGAAGAGGAGACGGAGCACATAGGGACAGAGAGAGTGAGAGAACAGTGTGCATGCTCTGAGGGACACGAGGGGTGAAGTAACCTCTTTTGTAGTGTCCCTGGTCTGAGGCCCCTCCTTCCTTGAAGCCCTGAGAGCCACTACAAACAACCAAGCCATACCCTCCTTCACATGATTTGGGGTTCTAGCTTGGAGGCAGGCAGGGCCTGGCCCTCCAACACCACAGCAACTGGAGGACTTCCCCAAGGGGGGACGGGAGACCATGACAAATATATAAATGTTCAAGCACACATATAGACTCCAGTGCTCCGTTGTATGTTGCCGGTTAATTTTATTTGCTGTGGAGAGGGGGAACCTGCAAGAACAAGGGAGTATGGTGAGTCCCAGTGAGAGTGGTGATTCGGCCATGTGTATATGCGCATGCGCAAAGCCATTTTTTTTTAAAAAACAAGCTGTGCTGCCCAAGCAGCAGTGCAGCTATCTGAATGGTGCCTGGGGCCTCGTTGTGCAATGCAAGCAGTTCAGGGAGGGATGTGTGGTCATCCCAACCTGAAAAAAAACCCCAAACATTCCTGATCAAATCTACAGCAGGAACAAATCACAGTAAGCTTGCTGTGTGATCACACCCGGAGTGTTAACTCTTGATTTTAGCTGTTCTACTGTGGACCCACATGGCCTTCTAGACCTTCCCACCCACACTAGCAGCATTTTCCCTCCGTAGCCTGGTGTACCCACCACAAGCTGTGTAATGATTTCTTGTTTTGGTGTGTGTGTTTCTTTAAATGTTTACTGTGACTGCAGTAATGTAAGGAGAGTGAAAGAGGGAGACAAGTGTAATGTGATTGGCTGATGCCTGAGAGTGTGGGAGGAGAAATGTCTCTAAGGTGATTCTGTGTTCTTGAAGAGATGAGTGTGGAGAGTTTTTGAGAGAGTTTGTATGACAGAGGAAGCAGTTGGAGTTTAGTTAGCCTGTGTGGCTATATATGAGAGAGAGAATTCAACCTGTGTGGCTATATAAGAGCAAGAGAGTTCAGTCTGTGTGGCTATATACAGGGCTTTTTTTGGAGAAAAAGCCCAGCAGGAACTCATTAGCATAATAGGCCACACCCAACAGCAGAAACTCATTAGCATATTAGGCCACACACCTGACAGCACAGCATATTAGCATATTAGGCCACACCCTCATGTTACCAGAAGTGTGGTCATCCAGCTACACCTACCTTTTGCTTCTTATTCTGTTTACCTTGTTTGTTGTCAAAACTCAGGTTGTTTTTTTCATAGCAGGAACTCCTTTGCATGTTAGGCCACACACCCCTAATGTAGCCAGTCCTAATGAGTTTCTGCTGTTAGGTGTGGCCTATTATGCTAATGAGTTCCTGGTGGGCGTGGCCAACTTGGAAGCCAGCCAGAACTCCGTTCCTGTGTGTTCCTGCCCCAAAATAGCCCTGGCTATATATGAGACAGATAAACCTGTCAGAGTTGAGTTTTGGTGTATAAGAGACGGTGGGTGACACCAAACCTTGTCAGTTATATTTTCTTTCTTCAACAACAGTTCAAAAATACCCAGAAACCCATTTTGTTTTTTAATAAATTAATCATTATTTGTTTAAACTTATCCCAGCAATCAGAACAGTCCTTCCTCAGGCCCACATAGTCCTCTGAAGTGCCCAGACCCTGGGTCATTCTACCAAAATAGAGAGAGTTGGAATTTTTAAATTCCTGGTGGCAGCAGAAATCTACTAAGTTCATGTACACAGAGTGGGTTTAAAGGAGAAACAATTTCCCCAATAAGCAGGATATCACAAGCTGTTTTTTTTTAAAAATCAGCAGTTCTACGAGAGTACAGTGATATAACTACTACTGACTTTTAGAAACCCTGCACAGTTCCATTGCTAGTGTATTATTATAGTTGTAAGCCGTCTTGAACAAAACTCTAGAGAGGTGATGGAGAAATTCCCTAAAGAAATAAATAATGAGAGCTCTCTTTCAGTGCAGTGGTGGAGGAACGGCAGGCATAAGAGTATCCCAGGGAAAACACGGAGAATATCCCTGTGCGGATGCTCTGCCACTGCTGCAAACACTGTGTGGAACTGCTGCCAGGTGGGAAGAAGCCATAATTGCATTGCCTCATGACAGCCCAGGCTCTAATGTTGCTTGCTCAGAGCTTGCAAGGCCTGGAGTTTCACAACTGTTTATCTGGAGCAGTTTTGTGAAACCTAGGAGAGTGGGGGATTTATCCAGCAAAGCCTTTGATTTGTGGGTTTGGCTTTCTGGTGTTGAGGTGTTTGCTGCTGACATGTCCCTGGCCTACTTTTTAGTGTGATGGCTCCATTAAAAAAAATTCTCCCGTCTCATTAACGCTTTCCCCCTGCCTCCCACACTCATGAACAGAATATTGGTTACAAGGTGTGGAGCAATCATGCATGGTGGTGGATAAAGAGCCAGTGGTTAATGCAGGTTTTAGCACAGAGTTCAAGTATGCTAAACAGAATGAATCAGTCATCTGATGTAACATGTGATTCTTCTGCAATATTTTGGAAAGCAACCACACTTGAATGCCCAAGGTTCCAATGTCGCCAGAATAGGTTGCCAGTCTTGTGGGGTTACAACTGATTTCCGGACTACAGACACCAGTTACCCAGGGGAGAAAATGGCTGTCTTGGAGCTTAGATTCTATGGCATTATGCCCCATTGAGGTCCCTCCCCAAACCCTGCCCTCCCCAAGCGCAACCCCTGCGCCCCATTAGTAACTAGGCAGGGCTTCTCCCGGTTGCCAAATGGGGGGTAATGTGCTGGTACAGCATAAAGGAAGCAAGTCATTGGCTCCAGTCCCCACGTATAAGCCACTTGAGGGCTTCCTTCATGGTCTGCACCATCCTTTCAGCCTGGCCATTTGTTGCTGGGTGGAAAGGTGCGGATGTTATGTGCCCGATAAGGCTGTTTCTCAGGAACTCTTGGAACTCCTCAGATGTAAACTGAGTTCCATTGTCCGAAAATAAAGTGTCAGGCAACCCATGGGTGGCAAACAGCCCGCATAATACATTTATTACGGCCATTCGGGGGTCTTTTTTTTGGGGGGGGAGCGCACCCCAGCACAGCTCTGGGAGCTCAGGAGCCAAGCCCCGCCCCCAGCCGGTGTCCTGGGGAGTCTTTCAGGCAGCCGAATGTCAGTTTCAGCGCCATTATATCCTATGGGCCATTGAAGTCAATGGCGAAAACATAGGGTATATTCTGGGGGCTGGAGGGGAGGGGGTTTCAGGGAGAGTCTCCAAACTCACAGGGTAGCTTATGGAGCCTCTCCCCAAGATACCCACCAAGTTTCAAGAACATTGGACCAGGGGGGTCCAATTCTATGGGCCCTAAAACAGGTTGCCCCATTCCCTTCATTGTTCTCTATGGTGGGAAAAAGAGTTACTTTTGTGGATAGTGGAATCTTTCGCTGAGCCAGCTGCAATGTCTGAGGTGTGCACGGGTAGCTGAGGCAGTTCCTCGATCGCCAGAACCTCCGAGGCAGGAGCAGGGTCCAGAGCCGGTCCGTCGACAGGACACTGGCTCAGGGCATCTGCGTGTCCAATTGCCTTTCCAGGCCGGTGACCAGTTCAAAGTCATATGCCGCCAAAAACACTGTCCATCTCAGCATACGCGGTGACAGAATTTAGGGGGTCTGGCGGCTTGCTGCGAAAAGTCCAAGTAGTGGCTTATGGTCTATGACCATGAAGAACTTACGCCCATATAAGAAATCGTGGAATTTCTTAACTCCAGCGACTAAAGCAAGTCCCTCCTTGTCTATTTGGGTGTAGTTCCTCCAGGCAGCAGTCAGTGTTCGCGAATAGTACGCCACAGGCGCTTCCTGCCCATCCGCCATTTCATGACTTAAAACGGCACCAATGCCAAAGGGGGAGGCGTCTGCGGCAAGAACCAGATCTTGTCTTGCACTGACTTCTTTTCTCTTTGTAACTCCCAGCTGTATATAAATTAGGCTCAATGGCTCTACACTTCATGCATCTGAGAAAGGGAGACCTGACTCATGGAAACTGATGCGGAACCATTGTTGTTAGTCTTTAAGATGCTACTTGACGCCTGTGTAAGTCTGCGATAACAGACTAACACAGGTATTCTTTGGAACTGTTACTATGGGAAATTATTTAAAGGTCATAGGGTTCCCAACCTCCAGGTGAGACCCGCAGTTCTCCTGGAATTACAACTGACCCCCAGACTACCGAGATCAGGTCCCTTGAAAGAAAATGGCAGCTTTGGAGGATCTCTAGGATCACGTCCTTACTGAGTTCCCTCCCCAGACGCCACCCTCTCCGAGCTCTGCCCTCAGATCTCCAAGAATTTCCCGACCCAGAGCTGGCAATCCTAAAATGCAGCAAAGTAAGGCCAAAGGCTGTGAGATACTCCCCTTCCCTGCACATATAATTTTGCTAGTCACAGCAAAACCAATTTGGCTTCCTGCAAAATCCCTTAAAATTTCTTATTGAGAAGGAACATCCAGAAATGCTTTATTGATTCTTTTGTGAGATATTTGTGCCCCACCTATAGACCCCCTTGAGTTCCCCTGGCAGCTTACAACAATTATAAAAGTACAATATAAGCAACCAAATAATGAAAAGACAAGCAAAATCAATGCCAGAGAGCAGCAGAAAAACAACCTGACACACTACCTACTAAAAACATAGATAACTAGAAAATTTTTCAGTAGGGCCACAAGCTCAAGCAATGCAGGAGCCAGGCAAAGGTCACAGATGTGGTGCCACAGCAGAGAATACCCTGTTTCTGTTAGTCGCCCACCTCAACATAAGAAGTTTATACTAAGTGAGACCATTGGTCTGTTTAGCTCTGTATTGTCTCCTCTGACCAGTATCAACTCTCCAGTATTCTTAAACCTTTTAAATTATGTTGAACCTAGGATTTTTTGCATGAAAATATATTCTTAGATTTTTGTACTGCCTTTCTTCCAAAGAACTCAGTGTGTACATGGTTCTCCCTCCGATTTCACACAACCCTGTGAGTTAGGATAAGCTGAACAAGAATGAGGGGGGATCTGTACCTTGATCTCCCTGATACTAGAACTATTGTACTGCACTGATTTTCTGTAGCTGTTTCAAGTGAGACATTTGATGTATCTTGCTCAGTGTTGTCAGTTCTGGTGGGCAGTGGCTCTTCCAGCAGAAACATTTTCCTCAGCACCTGCTAAGATGAGATTCCAGAGACTGGGCCGGGGACCTTCTGTTTGCAAACCATGTGCTCTGCCATTGACCCTAAATCCCCTCCCAGCACCTCTGACACTAAGGGCACTCAGAGTGGGGCTTCTGAAGAAAGGCCAGGTCACACGGGAGTGTAGATGGTCCTTCTTCAGATATCTCAGTTCCAGACATTTTGGGGCTGTCAAATTAAATCCAGTAGCAAAGTAGGTGTATACAGAAGTCACCATGTCATTATATTAATCTTGTCAAAACTCTTTAGGTTTATTTTTTTTAAAAAAAATGTCCTGGAGTAAGAACTCCTGAATTTGGATTTTGCTTTTGGTGAACTGTGTGACTTCAGGTTAGGATCTCTAAGAAACGAGGCTTTAGAGCTCTCACAAAGCTTACAACACCCAGGTAGGAAAGCTTTCACTCTTGAAACTGCTTCCAAACTTGTTTCAGAGGGTATACAAAGCCTGTCACTGAACAGATTGTGTCAGAGGGGAAAATACAGATTTTTCTTTTCAAACTTTTTTGTGTGTCCAAGAAACAGGAAAAAAAGGCTTTTGTTCTGATGATTGGTTGTTACCCTCCAAATGATAAGCCTCGGGGCCAGCTGCGTGCTTCTCCTGGGGTGATAAATGTTAGCTCGACCTTATCTAAATAAGAAACAACCTTGCCCTTTAAAACACTGCAAACCACTCCCCCCCCATGCTCCTGCAAACCTCTGCCACAGGATGGCGGCGTGGCCCGTGCTCATCCCACACGCCGGTCATGCTGCAGGACAATTGCAATGTGCAGCGGTTCAGGTGGGTTGCCGTGTTGGTCTGAAGCAGTAGAACAAAGCCTGAGTCCAGTGGCCCCTTTAAGACCCACCAAGTTTATTTCTAGGGTAAGCGTGCAGCCGTGTGAATACACCCGAAGCTTATCTGCAGGATTAAACGTGCTTGGTCGTCAAGGTGCCGCTGGACTCAAACCCCGTTCAACTTGCAGCGAGTCCGCCTTTGCAAAGCCGGGCGGGGCGAGACCTTCGCCAGAGAGACGCGCGGTCCAGGCAGCCGCGTCAACAGAGGACACCGCCGGATGGCAGAAGCGTCTGGGCTCCACCCTTCGTCTCCCCGGGAGCCAATGAGAGAACTCGCCGGACCGCTCAGGCCATCGCTGTCTCCTCATTGGCCACTCCTCCCCGCGCGTCTCCGATTGGTGACGCCCCACGGCTTGGTGTGAGCGCCGGCGGCCAATGGGGAGGGCGCATTCCTCTGCCGGCGGAAAAAGAGGCGGAACAGACGGGGAAGGGGGAGGAGAAGCGGAGATGGGAGGGTCAAAGGTGAGTGACCTCGAGTAACCCCTTCCCCATCACGCCACGGGGGGGGGTGGGGGGTGCTGCCGGCGGGGGCCTTTTTTGCTGTTGCTCCAGCCCGGGAGGGCGGGGGGGCCCGGGAGACGAAGGGGCCGACTTGCGCTTATTTCCCCTTTTTGCAAGGAGGCGGAGGCGGGGGGCGGAGCTCTCGGGCGGGTGTGTTCCCACACGCAGCCTGGCCGGCGCGCACACGCCTCTCCCTGCCGCCGCCGCCGCGCTGAATGGGCGAGTGTCTGCCGGCCCTCGCTCCAGCCGCCCGAGCATCCTCCTCCCGCCCGCCGGCTTGCTGCTCCGGGCCCGGGCAAGACGGGCGCTTCCGCCTCTGCCTCCTCCTCCTCCTCCCCGCCTGGCCGGCCGCCGCCTGGAGGTGAGCGCCACGTGCGGGAGCGCCGCGGGGGGGGCCTGGGGATCGGCGGGGGGGGTGCCGCGGGGCCCGCCCTCCCAAGCAGCCATTTTCTCCAGGGGAGCCGAGCGCTGTCGCCTGGGGATCAAGTGTGTGTGGCAGCGGGAGGTCTCCAGCCCCCACCTGGAGATCGGCAGCCTTCGCTGGGGACCGGGGGGAGTGGGGAGCCCCGGAGGGGGGCGCGGTTCGCGTCGCCCCCTGCCCCGCCCCGCCCTGCCCGGGGCTTTCCCGCCGGCCTGGCCGGGGGCCTCTGCGACTCTCGGGCGCGGCGGCGGCGGCGGCGGCGGCGGCGGCGGAGGGGGCTCCCGGGGCAAGGCGGGGGTCTGCGCGCGTGTGCGGGGCGGGGGGAGGCCTGTTCCTGCTGCCAAGAGGCGCCCCTCAGACGCGGCCGGAGGCTTCGGAGGGGTCGCCGGGGGGGGGGTCTGCCGCAGCCGGCGGGGCGGAAGAAGGGCCCGGGGGGGGGCACGCCGGGTGTGTGTGTGGGTGGGTGGGGGCGTGGGTGGGGGCGGCCTGCAGGACCCCCGAGGCCCGCGGGGCGGGGGGGGGCGCGTGCATGAACTTCCGAGGGTCCCGGCCCCAAAACTTCCTCCCCCCGAAGTCTGGAGGGTCTCTGAGGCGCTGCTGCTCTTGACAGGAGCGGCGTCTCCCGGGAGACGAGCCGGTCGTTCCCTCCTGTTGGACGGGGCCGCTGCTGGGGTGGCCGGAGCGGATGCCCCGGCGGGCTGCTTCGCCTGGGAGACGAGACCCCTCTCCGGCCGGAGGAGTGGAGCGCCCCCGGGGTCCCTCTCGCTCTCTCGGGGGGCTGCTGGGGGGGGGCCTTCCTTGCCAACTGTGGCCTGTGCAGGAGGGGCTCCCGGTGAGCAGTGCTCCCTCTCAGCTGTGGAGGCTGGTGAGCAAAAATTCTACTTTGCGAGCTGCTGGCATTAAGGTTGTGAGCGGGCACTTTGGCTACTGCCTCAGTTAGTCTGCTCTGGAGACATCCTTCCTGAGCGGAGACGAAAAGGTGGGAGCCGGAGGTTAAAAAACTGGGAGCACGCTCACACTGACTCAGCTTACACTGCCGGTGAGGTGACCCATAAGCCGGCTGGAAGCTCTCTGCCCATGGTGAGGCTGGCTTTGGAGGGGCAAAAGAAGTTCTTAGCAGCTCTGTTAGTCCCAAAGTAAAATCTAAACAGCCAGAAGACAGTCCACAGAATAATCAGTTGTATTAAAACCAACCAAATCATGCATAAGGGTGTTTTTGCTTTTTGAGTTCTTAAGAAGTCTTCCATCAGGCTGGATGTTATAATTAAAACAATATTGAAGAAGAGAAAGGAAGACACCTTAGGGCCTGGTTTGCAGGGGGAAGCCAACATCGAGGAATCTGTGCCGTCCCTTTCTCTCTTCACCCATCACCTGACTGGGCGGCAGTGGAAATGTATTCTCTTTCACTGGAAAATTGTAGTAATAAATATTTTGGGCAGCTCAGAGGGGATTAGAGAGATGGAGGCTTAAGGGAATAGGGGTGAAGGAGTCAACAGGTATGCAGTGATGAGAAGCTTTGTGTGCATGAGAAGAGAGCAGTGAGGTGAGCTGCTTCAGACCTCCCATCAGGGAAAAAACTGGGGTAGAAATACCCAAATGAATAAATAGAGCAGAAGCTCTGGCCCAGTCCTTAAGCAAGCGTGTTCTCAGATTATATGTCTCCCCCTCTTTGCCCTTAAACTGACTTGGGGGGTGGTGGTGTCTGGCCCCACCTGGAAATGCTGCCCCCTCCCCCTTGTGAGAGAGGCTGGTTATAGCTTTATCACCATGGCCACCTCTGTATTTTATGCTCCCCCTTCCACCTGCAAATCTTAGCACTGACCAAGGTTGTCAGGTTTTTTGATGAAAAGTTGAAGACATTAAGGGAAAGGAAGCAGTGGATATGGTAGGCTGTTAATGAAAGGGTTGGAACACCTTCCCTATGAAGAAAGGTTAAAACGCTTGGGGCTCTTTAGCTTGAAGAAATGATGGCTGAGGGGTGACATGATCGAAGTTTATAAGGTTATGCATGGGGTAGACCAGGTGGCAAAAGAAGTACTTTTCTCTCTTTCTCACACTGCAAGAACTCGTGGGCACTCAATGATAACAGATAAAAGGAAGTACTTCTTCACCCAAAGAGTAGCACATGGAATTCACTGCCATAGGATGTGGCAGTGGCTACAAGCCATGGACGGCTTCAAGGGGGAATTAGATAAACATATGGAGCAGAGGTCCATCAGTGGCTATTAGCCACAAGGTATAGATAGGGACTCTCGGTCTGGGGCAAGTGGTGCTCTGTATTCTTGGTGCTTGGGGGTGGCAACAATGGGAGGGCTTCTAGTGTCCTGGCCCCACTGCTGGACCTCCTGATGGCACCTGGTATTTTTGGCCACTGTGTGACAGAGTGTTGATCCAACATGGGCTTCTCTTATGTTCTTATGTTCCTTCTTCATCCTACTGTGCCTTTTGCATTTATTGACTCAGGGTGCTTTCACACATGCTAAACGATGCAGTTTCAATCCACTCTGGCGGCAGTTTGCAAGCGGATTTTGCCATTTCACACGGTAAAATCCAGTTGCAAAGTGGATTGAAAGTGCTTTATTTAGTGTGTGCTTAAGCACCCTTATTTATCACAGTTTTATCCTGCCCTTCCTCCAGGTAGCCCAGGGTAGTGCGTGAGATTTTTCTCCCTCCTACGTTGTTATTTTCCCATTACTTATTTATTTAAAATATTCATACCCCACCATATCTCCACAAACACAGAAAACCTATTATGGGGTAGGTTAGGCAAAAAGCAGGTGATGGTCTGAAGGTCTCCCAGTGAGCCTCAGAACAGGAATTTGGACCTGTGTCTCCCCTTCTCTAGCCCAGTGTTGGCTGAACAATAGCTGGAGGTATGCATTTCCACCCCAGCCCCTGCACGCTCTTGACTGTGGTCCCTTCCTTGTGGCTTTTGCTGGGGGTAGCGTGGAAGCTGCCATCAAATGCCAGAGTTGGTGTATGTGTCTGGTGGTGGTGGTATTATGTTGGGTCTTTGTGTGGTGTATTTTATCTTTTTCTATCCCACATTTCCATAAAACATATCTATGCTTTCTATGGGGCTCCTGCTCCCAGGTTGTTTAGATAACATTTGCCCTGAGACTGGATAATCTGCAGTATGGTGTGTGTTGCAATATGGAATTTTATGGTCTTGATGATAAATACTAGAAGAAGAGGTGTAAAATTTTCTAGTAATTTTGAAGCCATGGGGAAAACAAAAAGGTTTTATTCCTGTTTTCAGAAGGGGAAAAGAATGGGGGGGGGGAGGTACGCAGTCCTTTCCTGTCTTGCTGCTTTAACAGCACAAAATGCATCATTTATACTTTAGCATATAAAATTGTATTAGCCTATTTATGAGTTTTGGAAGTATAACACCTGGTAGTGCCATCCTATGAACACTTTCCTGAGAGTAAGCTCGACTGAATAAAATGGGACATTCTTACATGTTGACAAGTTTAGGATTTCTCTCTGAGTTATTTGCAACTAAAATTGCAAATACGCCCAATGTTAATGCGAGAGTGGGCTGTGAATAGCTGCCTTCCATTCTGTCTTAGCCCATTTCAGCCCTTCTGAAAGGCAGGAAAAATGATAGGAGTCATTTTTCAATTGTCCCCAAATTTTTGCAATGAAAACATTGGACAAAAAAGTCCTCAACTCCTTAATGCTATATGTTTTGGATGAGTAAAACCATGTCTTAAAAAGCATTCCACTCATTCCAAGGGGGGAAAAGACATTGGAGTTTCCCCTCCACTGTTCCTTAGAAGCACTCAGAAAAATCTCCCCCCCCCCCAAATCCACCTTCCCTGGACTTCACATCTCTTAATTAGGGCCATAGAACTTCATTGGATTTGAGTCCACGAGTTGTTGGGTTGCTCTGGAGGAAGTGGTTAGGAGCATGAGCTATGAACGGGGAACTCCCAAGTTAAGACCTCAACTCAGGCATACCCCAGCCACTGTATTTCTTATGTGTCTTGGAGTATTGACTCTAACAGGACTGATGCAGTCAAAAAGGCTAAGTCTGGCAGAACTTTTTTAGAAGTACATGTATTGAACTTGTATGTATGTGGAAAATCCACATGTTGCCCAGTTCATAGAAAACCGCATATGTGTTTATTGTGTACTCTGGGTCCTGTGCATGCTCAAAACAGGTGACTGGTGGGCTCTTGGTGTGCCCGGCTGTCATATCTCAAGAGGGCTGTGGTCCCATGACTGTTGATGGGGGAAACCAGAGCTTGGGCATCTGTCAATACTTGCTAGATGGGAACTGCATCATGCATTGGACAGTATATTGTTGTAGGGAGTCTGTGCTGACCAGCATGAAGGTGTAACTGCAATTCTGTACTGTCGCTCCAGTCTGATTCCACTGGAACCTGAGGGCGGCCTCTAAAATAACAATAGCAATTTGTTCTCTGTTATTAGGTGGCTTTTGGTCAGCTGTATAATTAATTTTTGGAAAGTCTCCTTAAATGTGCTGTTTTTGACTGTTTCACACTCTGGTTCATTTTTATGGCTTTTATCTATTTATTGTGAGCTGCCCCTTTTGAAGTGCAGATTAAAAGTAATTAGCTAACATTAAAATATCTCAGTAATCTCTTTTCTTTGGCTCTTCTCCTGATTGAGGTGACTCAGATATAATCCTTTCACTCTCAGGAAACAAGGACAGAATCTGGCTTTATTAGCTCTTTTGATTAGGGGTTTTGTGGAACCAGCCTGGCCCAGGGCCAGAGCAGGCAGTGCAGTCGTCCATCTGAATGGTCAGAAAAAATCTGGTCAATTGACTGTCAAATAATGGGAATGAATTATCTCAGTTTAGAGCAACCAGATTTTTTCTGACGTCATCAACAGTTTTGACACTTGCACTGATTACAAAAACAAATTGGTTAACTTTAAAATAATTAAACTAACTTTTTAAAATTAGCTTTCTTTTTTTAACCAGTTGTTCTCAAACTTTGATATCTTGCATCCCACCAATCACTCTGTCAAACAAACTGGATTCCACCATAATAGAAAGCCTACTTTCCCCCAGAAAGTATGTTTATGTGCTGACAGGCATTCTGTTATTATATTTACATTTTATATTTTGTTATTTATGTTAAGCTTTAATGACAAAAACTGCAGAGGCACAATGGATACTCCCTGGCAGGGAGGGGTCAGCAGGAAGTGGCCAATCAGAGTCACCAGTTAGTGGGTCAGGGTTGATCAGGTTGATCAGGAGCAACATCCTGAGGTTCCTGCCAGAATGCCTGTAATTCACTGATGGATGATCAGTGGCAGGCTGGGTCAGCAAGAGACAGCATGTCCCACTTGCAGTGGACGTGGAGCCTGAAGAAGAGTGAATTCTTAGAAACGCTTATCAAAACTCTGTGGTCCACCTGGAATACGTCTATGTCCCGCTGGCGCTACATGTACCACTGGCTTTGACAGTGTTTGGTGTAAATGTGGACAGTTCGTTTTGATGGACTCAAGGATCAGCCTGCAGTTACAAATTAAAACAGAAATCAAGTAGCAGCCTCAATTAGAAACTCAGCTTTCTTTTGAAGCTCCTTGGGTGACCAGGAAAAGAGGCTTTGATAGGCTTTCCTTAGCTGCTGTGGGGAAGCGACCCCATTCCTACCCTTAAGAACATAAGAAGAGTCCTGCTGGATCAGACCAGTGGTCCATCTAGTCCAGCAATCCTGTCTTGCGCGGAGAGCTCTCTTCCTTCTGGCCCTCAGGTTCCATGAGCTGGATCTGTCCCGCCAAGTGGTCAGCCAGAGCGAGGATTTCAGTTTCAGTCTTGCACATCTAAACCCCACGCTCCTTATTAAACGGCATATCTCTTCCTCCACTTGGTGTATCTCTGTGCCCTGCTGAGTCTAACAGTCTGGCTTTGGGTTTAGTCATTAAGAAGGGATTATTGCCAGAGCAAGAATGTTGGGTTTGGCTTAGCCAATAGCTGTGTGCAGGATTATTGTCTGCCTGTGCTGGCGTCATGGCTGCAATAACCTGGGCAGGAAGTATTGCACAGGTGCCTTATGAATAATGATGTAAGCTCCTGGGAACACACTGACTTTGGTTTTGTGACCCTTGACCCACTCTGCTAGACTAGGCAGTTCTTCTAAAGGGGATTTTGGTGTTTTTTTTTTTTTAAGTAGAAGGCAGCATCCCGTGAAGAATTCTTAGCTGGTACCTGCTCAGGACTAAAGCCCTTGATGCAACCACCCTGAATTCAGTGTGACTTTCAAGGCCAGCTTGCAAGCAGTGTCCTAGAGAGAGAGACTGGGTAGACCGTCTGAGTTGGAACAAGGGAAAAAAAGGGGTCAAACCCTGGCTGGGACTTGCAGGCCAGTAGAACTATCACTACTGCAGATGGTGAGGCTAAAACGGGCTTACAATGCTGCTTCCCACCATCTTTTCTCTTTTGATTTTCTTTGGGAAAATCACTGTTTTCCACTGACATAGTTGCTGGGCCCCATCTGAGTCACAAGGTCAGCAAAGCCACGCAAGTGAGATTTATTTGCCTCCTCAGAAGACCCTCCTGCTGATAAGTATGACACTTAAAGGCAGCGTTCCAACAAGTGTTTCAGCTTTTAATGGTAGTGATTCAACAGCTCAGAACAGATAACACAACATAGAGCAACAGGCTCTTATTTAAACAGTGCGGGCTAGCATAGCCACGCCCACATCAGTGGTAACAACTAATAGCATTGCTTAGATAAAGTCCAATCAGTTTACTTCCTCCAGCACAATCCTTGTATCCTGATTGGCCTGCTACGCAGAGTAGCCAATCAGGTATTGCCATTCTGGATACCAGCCTGTCAATGGGGATGAAATCAAGCTCAGGACATAACACCTGCTATACAGAAACCAGGAAAAAAACTTGTAAACCAGGAAAAAAATAACCCAAACATTCTGATGGGGATCATGAAATGTCGAGAGCACTTGAATGTCAAGTGAAATGGGACAGAATGGGAAATTTGTTAGCTCGACTCCCCAGGAGCTCATAAAATGTGATGGAGGAACCTTTGGGCTCTGGGTGACGATTTCCAAACCGTCCTCCTTCCCACAATTCCTTTTTGAGTCCCTAACTTGCTTTAATCAAGGAGGGAAAGGGGACCATGAGTTGAGAGCATTGTTCCTTCTGAGTCGAGTTAATGTGAGCTAGCTCACAGTTCTTTAGCCTCCGGCTCACACTTTTTTGTCTTTGCTCTTGAAGGAGGGCTCCAGAACAAACTAATTTATGCAGTAGCCAAATGGCTTGCTCACAACTTTCATGCCAGTCGCTCACAAAGTAGAATTCTTGCTCACCAGACTCCACAGCTTAGAGGGAGCATTGTTTGAGAGGCCCAGCTCCTGCGTGCGTGTTTCCGATCTGAGCAAATCTGACGTGCCATTGGGATCTCTTGCTCTTTGGTGACATTCAGCGGTTTCATTGGGAGCCCCTGCAGGGACCAGATCCTGTGGCGTGGTCTGAAAACGTGGGAGAGCAGCCGTGGAGAGGGGCTGTGGCTCAGTGGTAGACCCTCTGCCTTGCATACAGAAAGTTCCAGGTTTGGTCCCCGACATCTTCCGTTGAAAGGGCCCGGTAGCAGGTGATGTGAATGACAGCTGGTCTTCTACAGACGGCAGCGAAGCCATCACCGCTGAATTTCTTTCCCTGCCCCACAATGACCTGCAGGGCAGTGATGGTTGTGTGTACCAGGCTCCCTGTTCTAAGGATTGTTCAGGGGGACAGTGGAATCAACTGCCTTGACTAGCCCAGTGCTTACTAACAAAGTGGCACACCTTAGGACGCTTCAAGGAATGTTCTGTGGCACCCAGGGCTGCTGTGGTAGACACACCAATTCTTGGGAGGCAGGAAATCTGAAAACAACAACAACGCTGCTCTAACAGACAACTGCGTCCTCCTCCCCTGTTTTATCTTCCCTTTGATTCGTAAGCATGATCTAGCCCAGGGGTGTCAAACATGTGGCCCGGGGCTGGATCAGGCCCCCGGAGGGCTTCTGTCAGGCCCGCAGTGGAACTGGCTGTCTTCTGCTTCTTCTTCCAGTTCTGCTACTGCTGCGTCATCGTAGGTTTGCAGCTTACAGATACACACCTGAACACCATACGATGGCAACAGCACAGACATTTTGATGCAATAATTCAGAGCAAGAGGTGTCAGTTATCAGACACTGTGAAATAAACAAAATATTGCAGGAGTGCTAATGTTTTAAACGTGTTTTTAGCTAAAAAATAAACCCTTTGTGTTTGTGTCCTTTATAAAGTTTATATCTCCGCTACCCGGCATTACATTTTATGACACCCGTGGCCCCGCCCAGCAAGGTCTCATTTGTGTCAGACCCGGCCCTCATAAGAAATGAGTTCGACACCCCTGCTCTAGACAGTTCCCAGGGCTTAGCTACTCTTTCTAGGTTGTCGTCAGGCTGTGTCAGGTAGTCCTGCCATGATGGATGGAGTAGGGTGGGAGGATGGGCTTTGTGTTGTGTTGTGTTGTGTTGTGTAGGGCGGGAGGATGGGATCGTGGGGTGTTGATTTATGCACCTGGAGTGTTCGATTGGAATGTGACCGGGCCAGGCGATGCAGGCTCTATCTCGGGTAGACTTAACACGCTGACCTTGGAGGAGACAGGCTGTGAGCTTCCTATCGCTTTCAAAGCTTCAGCTTGGCTGGGAATAATGGGGGCGGTGGGAACTTCATTAATTATTATGGTCTTCAGTTCCCGCTCGCATACTATGCGCTCATTGGTGGAAGGGGGGGTCCCCATTCACCCCCTTTCTAGTATAACTGCTTGCTTTGTGTAACCACGTTATTCTGAACAATGTATCTGTTCCAGTAACCTACTCTTGCAGCTCTATAAATAATAAACACTATTCTTGCTTCAAGTACTCCATGCTGTTGCTGATTTTTCTCTGTCCCATCAGTTTAAAACTGGTGTGATTGGTTTTAGGAGTATTTGCATGAGTACTTGCCTGGTGGGAAGTATGCTGGGATCAAAGCATTGCTAGGAACTGTTGTGCAGGCAGAGCATTGTGGAGCTGTAACTGACGGCCATGTGATGAATGTCTAGCCACAGGTATTAAACTTCTGCAGGAGGTTGGGAGACTATTGGCATTGGTTGGTAATGACAGGTTGGGAGACTATTGGCCTTGGTGGGTCTCAACCCCTGATGTCATTGCTGAAGACCAACCTGGGGGAGTTTGCAGTACCAACCAAACCACGGTGTGATGTGGCTAGATCTGAGTCTGATAGCCATCTCAAAAGCTCATATCCCTAAATATCTTGTTGGTCTCCAAGGTGGTGTAAAGGTAAAGGCTTCCCTTGCTTGAAAGCTAATGGAATCCAACTCTAGGGGGCGGTGCTCATCTCTGTTTCCAAGCTGAAGAGCCAGCGCAGTCTGAAGACATTTCGTGGTCATGTGGCTGGCATGACTAGATGCCAAGGCGCATGGAACGCTGTTACCTTTCCATCGAAGCGGTGCCTGTTTATCTGCTTGCAGTTTCTTGCTTTCGAACTGCTAGGTTGGCAGGAGCTGGGGCCAGAGACAGCTCAGTGTTTTAACCTCTGAGCCACTGCAGCCCCTCTCCCCGAGGTGTGGTACTGGACTCTAGTTTAGCTGTTCTACTGCAGACCAAAACGACTATCCTCTGAAACGGTGAGATGTGATTCAGATTTGCCGCACACAATCTTTTTCCTAAGCAGGTGGGGTGAACAGGTTGGGTACATTCCTTGCACATTTTAATTGTTGGTAAAGATGAGATGGGGCTGGGAGACTTGGGTTGCGTGTGAACCTTTTGTTTGGGGGATAATTGCAGCCCCAGATCTTGCAAGCAACGTGGAGGTGACTCAGCTCTCCAACGAAATAATCTCCAGGCGCTGGGTGTAAAGGCTTGTACAGGACCTAGAGCCCAAAGGCGATTTGCATTTTTCAGACTTTCAATGAGTATTGTTGCTAGTGAGGTAGTACATGGCTTTTGTTTTGGGAGTTTTCTTTGGACCAATGATGGCAATTTGGCAATGTCTGCCAACAGTGGAGAATAAATTAAGTCCAGAACATTAATGGATGTGGCCTGATGTTTGGCAGTCCTGTTGTGACCCTGCTTCATCTGGGGATGGTCTTCATCCACCAGACAAGAAATGAGATGGTCTTTAGTCGGCTTGACCAGAAATGGGGCAGTGTTCCATCCTGCCTGGATCTCCAACGGGGGATATGCTAAAAATTACAGCATCATCAGCTGCCCCAAATCTTGTTGGTCCTGTGGGCACCTTAGGGATTTTTGCAAACAGAGCATGGATGCAATCACATAATGTCTGCCAGGGAGTCTGGAGCCAGTCACAAAACGGTTGCCAAGGGCCTTGGAAAATGATGGGAAGCAGCAAGCTGACTATTCTTCCGTGATGGATGGAGCCATTTCTGGTCCCTGAAGAAATGCAAACTTGATGTCTCCTGGGCTTTTGGGAAGTGCCTCTTGCTTCAGGGAGCCGGAAGGGAGCTTTGAGGCAGGATTAAATGAGTGCCGGGAAGCCCATTGGTGGGCGCCATGTTGGGTTACCATGACGAAGATCGCAAGGTGCATTTTTTTCCTGCCCAGCCATGGCTGAACCAACTGTGTTGTGGGGCTGAAACCTCTTCTTCCCCTGTGCTGCAGTCTGTATCTGAGTCTGGCTGTGTGGCACTTGAGGAAATGAGCTCCCTGCAGCCGCCAGAGGGCTGCGTGGCAGGTGAGTTAGGCTGGGAAAACCCCAGGCAAGTTTGTGCGAAAACGGCTTGTCTGGTGGGGTGAGCTTGGGAAGGGCTTTTGTCCGCCACTCGGCTCTCGCTGTTGTGAGTTGGCAGGGGGAGCTCTTTGGACAGGATTCAGTAACGGTAGACGTCTGGTAGGTGCTCCTGCAAACAAAGCTCCCTTCTGTGCATCCTCCCCTCCTTATAAAGCAGGAACTTGAGTGTTTGATCAGTAAACTCATGACAGAATTCTGGGTAAGAGGGGAGAGTTGCACCCTGAGTGGAAGGGTGCTGTGTATGTGGTGTGTAAGAACATTAGAAGAGCCCTGCCGGATCAGACCGGTGAGGGCCTATCTAGTCCAGCACCTTGCCTCGCACAGGGGCTAATCCGTTCCTCTGGAGGGTCAGCAAGAGGGCAGAGAGGCCGAGGCCTCCCCTGGAGTTGCCTCCTGGTTGACTGCCTCTGAATTTGGAGGTTCCCTTTAGGCACCTTGGTTAGTAATCACTGATGGACCTGTCTGTCCTACATGAAGATAGATCAAGTTGGGCAGCCACGTTAGTCTGTCTGCAGCAGTAGAAAAGAGCAAGAGTCCAGCAGCACCTTCAGAGATTAACAAGACTGGTGGTGGGAGAGGGACCTTTGTGAGTCGCTGCTCTCTTCAGATAAACATGAGCAGGGACTCACGAAAGCGGCTGGACTCTTGCTCTGTCTTCCGTGGATCTGCCTGCTGCCTTTTTGAAGCCACCTGTGCCTGTGGCCACCACTGTGTTCTCTGGCAGCAAAACTGCTTTAAAACTCCAAGGGATGTTGAATTCTGAGATCTGGAATGGCGTCAATTTGCATCATTTCTTAATTTGGCACCACTGATATTGGCTTGGTGAACAGCCCCTGTTCACAAGTGCTGGAAATCTTGTTCATAGACCAGCTTGGAACAGTGGCCGAGTGCGGGGTCCAGAAGACCTGAGTTCGAATGTCTGCTGTGCCACGGAAGCTTGCTTGGGCCAGTCACCTTCTTCACAGGATGGTGGTTGGGAGGATAAACTGGAGGCTGGGGGAGAATGATGTTGCAAGCCCCCTTGGACCCCCTGGGGAGAAAAGAGGGATAGAAAAATTTAAATAAATGATGAAATTTCAGCAGGCATTGCCCACAAACTTCCACAGATCTGTCTAAAATCACAAAAGCTATGAACTTCCATTAAAAAAAAATTAATAGGAGCCATAATTCTCAGGAAGCAGGATTCAGTGTCCATTCTGTGCTTCTCTGCAACCTTACGGAACCTTGGCACACACCCTGCCCTTTTTGTGGGCGAATTCCATAAAGGAAGAGGGCCCAGACCAATGCTCCCTCTAAGCTGTGGAGCCCTGTGAGCAAAAATTCTACTTTGTGAGCTGCTGGCATTAAAGTTGCGAGCGAGCAATTTGGCCGCTCCATAAATTGGTTTCCTCTGGAGCCATCCTTCCTGAGCTGAGACAAAAATGTGTGAGCTGGAGGCTAAAAAACTGTGAGTTAGCTCACACTAACTCATCTTAGAGGGAACACTGGCCCAGACGCCTCTGTCCTGCTCTGCTCTTTCCGTTCCCAACCTTGCGGACAAGATCTGTAGGTAAGCCAAGAATTGGATTGAGTGCCTAAAGGTGTTTCATGGAACAGTTCTGCCTACACAGTTGTGTTTTGGTCTATGCATCTGCCTGGTGCTCTCTAGGGCACCATAAGGTTGGCCTGCCGTGCAGTCTTCAGACTGTAACATCTTGTGAAAACACACGATGCTGCCTTATACTGAATCAGCCCATTGGTCTAACAGGGCCAGTCTTGTCTCCTTAGAGTGGCAGCGGCTCTCCAGGGTCTCAGGCTGAGGTCCTCCACATCACCTCCTGCCTGGTCCTTTGAACTGGAGATTCTGGGGATTGAATCTGGGACCTTCTGCATGCCAAGTAGAGGCTCTAACGCTGAGTCATGGTCCTTCCCAATCTCCCTTTTAGTTGTTGGTTTTATTGGCTTGAAATCCGAGGACTGTAGAAGCTCCGCTATGGGCAGGCTTCTGGGGTGGTGGTTAAGTGTGCGGAATCTGGGAGAACCGAGTTTGATTCCCCGTTCCTCCACTTGCACTTGCTGGATGACCTTGGGCAAGCCATAGTTCTGGCACAGCTGTTCTTGAAAAAGAGCAGTTTCTCTCAGAGCTCTCGCAGCCCCACCTACCTCACAGGGTGTCTGTTGTGGGGAGGGGAAGGGAAAGGAGTTTGTAAACCGCTCTGAGACTCCCTTAGGTAGTGAAGGGTGGGGTATAAATCCAATCTCTTCTTCTCTTCTTCTTCTTGTAGAGCTGTGTGGGTGACTGGAGCCTGTGCTGTGAACGGTTTGTGTGGGTGGGTGGCAAGACTGGAACTGCAGTGGGATGAAGCTGGCTTTTGGCAGGGCAGGAGGTAATTGTTGGCACTTGCTGTGGCTCATCCGTAGATTGCCTTTGCAGGGTTAGGAAAAAGGGGAAGGCCGTAGCTGGATGCAGCCATAGGCTTTGAGGCAACATAACAAAAAGCAGTTTTCCTCCGGGGCCGCTCCCGGGCCGTCTCTTTGCATTTCCCGTCCGTCAAACATGCTGGGGTGTGCACACAAAAAATTTGGTATTTTTCGGGTTCGGGTATACCAAACATGAAAAATATTGGTATATATCTATATTCCCGAATCTCAATATTGGTATCGCCGAATTTATTCAGCTCCCCATACGTTACCTTCCCGCCCCGAGTTGTGCCACAGCTGCGGCAAGCATCAGGGAGTGAAAGGAAGGTAGGAGTCCCTTTAAATAGCTTCCTTTACCCCCTGAGTCGTGTGCCACCACTGTGGTGCAAGTCAGGGAGGGAAGGGGAGGTATTTAACATTAAATACCCTCCTTTCCCTCCTCGAGTTGCACCGCAGCGGAGGCACTCGTCAGGAAGAGAAGGGAAGCAGAGGGGTTTAAAGGTTTCCTCTCAGAGAAGCCGATTGGACTGGTGGAGAAGCCTTTAACCCCCCCCTCTGCTTTGCTTCCTGCCTCTCTGCCAAACAGAGGGGGTTTAAATAAAGGTTTCCTCCCCGGGAAGCCAATCTCTTGACAGGTGGATCTACCACCTTTCTTCCCAAAGGGAAGAAAGATTAGGGAGGCATGTTTAAATGCCCCCCTTCCCTCCCCCAGTTGCCCCGCTGTGGTGGGTTGGCTGGGGAAGGGAAGAAAGATCAGGGAGGCATGTTTACGTGCCTTGGGAGCTATTAAACTCCTCTGGCCGCAGGGGAATGAAACGGAGGAGTTTAATGGCTCCCAGCCATTTCGGCCTGACAGCTGCGGCCGATCCACCTGTCAGCTGTTCTGTTTAAATGGCTGGAAGGTATTTCAGTGCTCCGTTTTGCTCTCCCCTGCTTCAGAGTGGAGGGAAGTGAAATGGAGTGCTGAAATGGCTGCCGGCCATTTAAACCTAAGATATAAATTATATTGCTAGCTGTGAAATTTGGCAAAGAGTACTTAAAGGAGTCACATACATCATTTGGAATTCAACACGGCATGTATTATTTACACTAACTATAGAGACTAGAGTCCAGGAATTGTGCTTTTCATAAAACATAAATAATTTGGCAAGAACTTTGTTCATGATTTAGACCAGGGGTGTCGAACTCATTTGTTATGAGGGCCGGATCTGACATAAATCAGACCTTGTTGGGCCCGGCCATGTGGGTCATAAAATGTAACGCCAGGTAGCGGAGATATAAACTTTATAAAGGACACAAACACAAAGGGTTTATTTTTTAGTTAAAATAAAAACGTGCTTAAAACATCAGCACTCTTGCAATGTTTTGTTTACTGAACAGTGTCTGATAAGTGACACCTCTTGCTCTGAATTACTGCATCAAAATGTCTGTGCTGTTGCAATCTTGAGTGTGCTGTCCAGGTGTGTATCTGTAAGCTGCAAACCTACGATGACACAGCAGCAGCAGAAATGGAAGAAGAAGCAGAAGACAGCCAGTTCCACTGCGGGCCTGATAGAAGCCCTGGTGGGGGCCTGATCCGGCCCCCAGGCCGCATGTTCAACACCCCTGATTTAGACACTTTGTATGGGATATTTATATTTATGAAGTATTGATTAATGCACTGTGTTGTGGTTATAGTTTATTTACATATTATTATATTAATATATCATTAAATCCAGCTATTTATGGGTTATTAGTTATTCACATAGACTTTTTTATATCTTGAATTTTCTCCTTATTTCCATGTTCTCCTTTTGTGCATGGCCATTTAAACCAGCTGTTAGGTGTTTTTTAAAATAATATTTTATTTTACCATTTAAAGGGGATACAAAATAAAAAGGGATAAAGCGAAAGCTAAGAAGCATAAAACATCATTTGTTACACACATTTTAAGGACACTACATCATATAAGAATATAAAAGATGAAAAAGTATCATAATAAAGAGTATCATAACAAATCAAAATATAGTAAAATAATCCATACTTCAACATAATATATTTCTATGTATGTGTCAGACCCTTAGGTTAATCCACTCTCAGTCCAATAGTCTTTTATAAAAGCTTTATTAGAAACAGAGATTTGGGTGTGCACAAGAGAGATCTTTTGTTGTTCAGACTAAAGGACAGATCAAAGGTTCGGTATTGTATAGGCAATAGGTCATTATTCCACAATGCAATGGTCCTGCAGCAGCCATTCACTCACTTCTCCTCTTTCACTCCCCCCCTCATACTACTTTGCACTAAAAAGTTTATATTTCAGCAACCTATGTTTCTCCAAAGATGAAAGGCTTCTGTCAACTATACATATTGGGGTTCGTTCTCATGGGAAAGTTGTCACTAACCTACCCCTTCACACACACTCATATTTAGCATTCACACCTACTCCTCTCATCCCTGGAGTTTTATGGCAGAGAGGGCTGGGAAGGAATGAAACCAAATGGTTGGGATGACTTTGAAGTGGAGGGAAACTACAAAGGAAAACCTGTGTCACTCTGACATTCAACAGAGCCTGATTCTGACAGTATGTTTCCATTATTTGCTGTCTAAAGGGCCAGGCAGGAAAGCATATAAGTGAAAAACAAAGGAGTAAGAAACCCTCTTTTTCTTCTCTTTATACAAGATTTACACTATCATATAATAACTAGTAAATATGTAACTATAGAAGATTAATATGATTAATCAGTTTTAAGTATTAATCCAGTTTAAATTTCATTGTAACATCTCTGACAGCTTTGTCTAATCTATGTAGTTTGTCTATAGTAATTATAATAGGCTCTCCAATTATTCTCAAATTCAGTGATTGGCTTTTTATTTATATAGTTTGTCATTTTTGCCCTAACAGCATATTCTTCCATTTTGTTTCTCCAGTTCTAGAGATTAGAGCAGATTTCAGACCTCCACTTGGCTGCAAATACTATTCGTGCCGTGGTTATGAATGAATAATTTATTGTAGTCCACAACCAGATACAAGTTCACACTGCAAATCATTTTTAAGTATAAAGGTATAGATGTTAAAACACTCCAATTGGATGAACAGATATAAAATTATAACAGAGTAACTAATTAAAATACATATAAAAGTTAATTAAAATTATTGAAATACATATAAAAGTTAATACGATAACATCATAAAACCATTTAATTATAAACCTAAAAGTTAAAACAGACATTATTTTATTGAATTCTGTATATAATCTAACTCAGAACTCAAAAACAACTAAAATTTATTATGTACTCTAATTGTTCGAGCGAAGAATTTGGCTGTTGCTTTAGTAATAGCTGGTTTTTAACTGCTAATAGTTTATCTAAGCGTGCCCTGTCTGACACAACAGCGGATCTGTCAACAAAGGATAGAAATGTTGTATTGCATATTTCTTTATAAAGTGGGTAGTGGAAAAAACATATTGTATTGTTTCCGCTTTGAGTAGAGGGCAAGGGTAGGTCCTCTGAGAATATGGGGTCTTCTTATATCTTCCTTCCAAAAGCCTGGATGGCATGATGCCACATCTGGCCAGTGTAAAAGCCCTCCTATGAGGAGGGAAATCTAAAGTTTTAAGATACTTGGTCATTGTCATGATATATCTCGTCTTCTCAGAGGCCCTGAAGTTGGGAGACTTTGTTAAATTTTGCTGGCGTTCTGTGTCACAAACCCTTTGCTTGATTAAAGATTTAGCCTGATCAAAGGACTGTAACAAAAGAGCGCCAGGTTGAAGACATTTCGCCATGGCTAACATATATCTGAACAGTTCATGCTCTGATCTATTTGTATTAGATGGTAGAATGGTAGCATTCCTAATAGCATAGTCTGAGGTTTCATGGGAAATTTTAAATTAAAGATCTTCTGCATTTCATTATGTATTTCTGTCCTGAATTTGTTGGTCTTTTTGCAGGACCACCACATATGGCAAAAGGTACCATCTGTCTGTTAGGTTTAAATGGCCAGCAGCTCGGTTTGGTATAGATGAATACACCCAAATAAAAGCTGAATAAGATCGCCTTTTATTCAGGATCACCTTATTAGTAGCTGAACCATATTAGAGCAGGGGTGTCAAACATGTGGCCCGTGAGCAGGATCTGGCCCCGTGAGCAATTGGCTCACATCTGCTTCCTTCTCCCACTCTCTTGCTTCCTTCTACATCACAGCTTGTTTTGCCAGGCTCACTAAATCACACAGGAACTACAGAGCAAGTTCTCTCTTCCCTCCATTGGCTGAGGCCTCTTCCCCTTCCTCCTCCCTTGGGGAGGAGGGAGGAAAGAGCGAGAGCTTGCTTTGTCAGGCTCTCAATTGCACAGCAGAGCTACTGAGCCAAGTCTGCCTTCCGTCCATTGGCTGAAGCTCCTCCCCCTCCTCGTCCCCTGGGGAAGGCGGGAAAGAGCCAGAGCTTCCTTTGCCCACTCTTCTCAATCCCATGGAAATAAATCACCTTTAAGACTAACAAAGTTTTTTCAAGGTATGAGCTTTTTTCCTTTCTACACAAACAGAGAGAGAGAGAAAGAGAGAGAGAGAATGTGTTTTGTTGAACTCCTTATGCCAGGACTCTCCTGGGTGCAATTGGGTTCCCCTTCTCTTTTTCACAGTATTTGTGCCCTCATGATCCAGTCTTTCTGTGTAGGAAAGCAATGTGAACTTTTTAGATGAGGAATAACAACAAGCTAGTGAGGTGGATTAGGCTGAGAGTGTGTGTCCAGACCAAGTTCACCCAGCACATTTCCTTTGTAGACTGGGGATTTTGAACTTAGATTTCCCAGACAGTAGGCTAATACTCACCACTATACATTGCTGTCTCTCTATTCTTGCACTGCCTCATAGGAGTTTTAGTTATTTCTCCGGGGAAGACTATAGTTTTGTAGACAAACACATAGCCCTCAGTCTGTGCCATGGTGCCTTCACATGTTCTTGACCAGCACACAAAGCAGCTTATGTACTAAAGCTCATAATGCCCAGCCATTTCATGTTTTCCCCTGGGCTTTAGGCTCAGAGCATTGACCATGAGATTTCTGTAATGAATGTCAATAAATCAGAAGTAGGTTTGCAGCTTACAAATACACACCTGAACAGCATACTCAGGATTGCTACATCACTGACATTTTGATACAATAACTCAGAGCAAGAGGTGTCTGTTAAATAAACAAAATATTGCAAGAGTGCTAATGTTTTAAGCATGTTTTATTTTAAGTTTTAAAAAATATTTAATTGTGTTTGTGTCCTTTATAAAGTTTACTAGGGAAAAGGCCTGTTGTGGGAATACAGACAACAGGCTCTAGAAAGAGGCTGTGGGAGAGTGCCCTGGCTGTGAGCACTCAGTGTCAATTTGCGGTGGTGACCTGAGCAGGGTATAATGACACAGAGTCCAGCATTGTCTCCAGGGTAAATGTAGTGGGGAATCTGCTGCCAGTAGGATTAGATGGTGCAGAGCTAGGTAATCTAGTGATCCAACACTGTGAAGACAGCTTCAGACTCTCATTGGAGAAGGGGGTAGTGGAGAATAGGTGTGAAGCCTGGTAGGTCAGGACAGGAGTTGTTATTGAAGTGAGTCTCATAGGTCAGCTCCCGCTTTCTGTCTTTCATTTTCCTGAGCTCCACTACCAGGGCTCTCTTTGGGGTTGCTAGGTATTGGGGGGAGGGGGAGCACACAGATCTGCCCTCACAGAGGAGGGAAAGTTTGTACCTGAATAGAACTTGGTCCTAAAGGTGCTACTGGACTGTGTTGGACTGGTAGCTATGGGGGGGGGGGACATGCAGATCTGCTATCACAGAGGAGGGAGAGTGTGTATCTGGAGAAACCTTGGTCTTAAAGGTGACAGTGGACTGTTTGGATTGGTAGCTATGGTGGGGGAAACAGAGATCTGTGAAGAAAGAAAGAAGGAGAGCAGGAGAGAGAGGGGAAGGAAGGAGAAAGAGAGAGAGAACGAAAGGAGAGCGAGAGAATGAAAGAAGGAAGGAACGAGAGAAGGAAAGAGGGATGGAAATAAGGGAGAAGGTAGGAAAGAGAAAGAGAAGGAAGGAAAGAGAGAGAAGGAGGGAAGGAAAGAGGGAAGGCAAAGAGATGGGGGGAGGCTCTCCGCCTCCCTGTTGACCCCCCTCCCCCTATCAAGACCCCAGTGCCAGCACCCGTCAGCAGCAGCAGTTACCAGGAGCAGGGAGAGTGGAGAAGGAGGTGTGGGGAATCGCGACTGGGCAGCAGACAGCCTCCTGGAGAGATCTGTGACATGCAGGAACGGAGGCCCCATCCTGGGCAGGCAGGGTGGAGCCTCCCAATAGCGTTCAGGTGGTGGTTGGGCCACACCACCTGGCCCTCCTAGCAGCTGCAGAAGGTGTGGGGGGGTGAAGATGGGCCGGTGCACCATCGAAGGAGTCCGCACGCCACCCAGCCCTCCCAGCAGTTTGAGAAAGGGGGGAGATGGGCCGGGGACGTGCGGCGCGCTGTGGAAGGAGAAGCTGCATGCCACCTGGCTCTCGCAGTGGCTGCAGAAGCCAGGGTGGGGTGAAGATGGGCTGGTGATGGGCGGTACGCCAGGGAAGGACATGGGCCCCGGCATCCGCCCCTCCAGGAGGCCTCCCAGTGGTTCTGGAGCAGCAGCTAGCAAGGGAGTGCCGCCGCAGCCTGGGGCCCGAGGAAGGCAGCGTGGCTGCGGCATCACCATGATCCACTCTCCGGCCTTCAGGGCAAGCAAGCCGCTGCCACCATCTCCTGGCCACCGCTGCTCCCTAGCTCCCACCGACTGGTGTATCAGTTGCTGGAGCGTTGGCAAGCGAGGGAGTCCTTCTGGGGCCTGCAGCCTGAGCAAGCTTCTACTGCCACCATGATCCATTCTTGGTTCTGCAGGCCGAGGAAGACTACACTGCTGCTGCTTCCTGGCCACCACAGCACCGCCATGATGGGCCTCAGCCTCAGGACCCTCCACCCGCCAGAGCGTCCGGCCTCTCCATCAGCTCCCAGGACACTGATGCTGAGAGGCTGGGCACCGCTTCTGTGCGTGGGACAAAGGAAATGCAGCCAGTGGCCAGGGACCTGTTTTTGAGTGGCAGATGAGCGGGCCAAACGATTTTGCCACGCATCGAATCCAAGTGACAAATATATATAAGGAGAGATATCTCCACTACTTGGCATTATATTTTATGGCACACATGGCCTGGCCCAACAAGGTCTCGTTTGTCAGATCCAGCCCTCATAACAAATGAGTTTGACGCCCTTGGATTAGAGAACCTGATTCAGCTGAATAAATACCCAAAAAATACCCAGTTTGGTATTTGGTTCGGCATATGGAGGTTTTACAAACAGAGGCTAGATGGCCATCTGACAGCAATGCTGATTCTGTGGATTTAGGTAGATCATGAGAGGAAGGGCAGGGAGGGTTGCCTCAGCGCCTAGTTCTCGTGGCCCTTTCTTACACGCCCAGGGAAATGCTGATCACCTCTTTGGGGTCAGGAAGCAATTTGTCTCCAGGTCAGTTTGGCTGGAGATCCTGGAGGTTTTTTGTTGTCTTCTGGGCGTGGAATAGCGGTCATTGGGGGTGTGGAGGGGGAGGTATTTGTGAATTTCCTGCATTGTGCAAAGGATTGGACTAGTTGACCCTGGAGGTCCTTTCCAACTCTGATGATTCTGTGATTCTGTGAATGCACACTCCTGTCCAGTTTGAGCAGCCTTTTTGCGAAGGCCTTCTGTTCTCTGTGTGGATTCCCGTTCTTCTGGCTCGATTTCCACCTGCATCTAATCTTTCTTTCTGTCTTGTCTCTTTTCAGTTCTATCTGGCAGTGGATTACTATTCAGATAACCCGGTTTACGAGAGGTCAGTTCCTGTTAATACTTCCTGAATGGTCACCCACTGTTGTCAAGATTTCATGTTCTTTGTCTGTGTGTGTGTCAAATAGAAATTCTGTGCTTGGATATATCCAAATAGTGCACCAAGAATTCTGTGACTCGACAAAATGAACTAATTTGCTGGGACAGTTCATGCAAAATAAGAAATCCTGCAAAGCGGTGACAGGATTCTGCCTGCTCTGCGGCAAAGTAGGTCTTGGAAGGGGCTGCGGTGGCTCAGAGGTTAAGACGCTGAGCTGCAGACTGGAAGGTCGGTAGCTCGGCAGTTCAAGACTCTATTGCCGCCTGATGGAGTGAGCTCCTGTCTCTGGCCCCCGCTCCTGCCAACCTAGCAGTTTGAAAGCAAGAAATTGCAAGTTGATAACAGCATTCCGTGCACCTCGGTGTTTAGCCAGCCACATGACCATAGAAACGTCTTTGGACAGCGCTGGATTTTCAGCTTGGACACGGAGATGAGCACTGCCCCCTAGAGTCAGATTCGACCAGCTTTCAAGCAAGGGGAACCTCTACCAAATCTCCAGGCATCCGTCTTGCTCCTTGGCAGTGCAAACTGAAGCAGAGTTTTACACTTTTCTATATCACTTAGGGTAACGGGGTGGTCCTAGAAGGCTGCAACTCTGATCTCTGATCAGAAGGGTGCGACTGATCTCAGTCAAACAAAGATTATGGGACACTTCTCTCCAAATGGACAGAGCATGAGCCTCACACCTTTTAGTAGTGAGAAATAAAAACCTAAACTTTGCTCCATCCAGTTACCTTTATTCATTAGAACTCCCAAAGCACCGCAGAACTTTTACCTGAGCACGATTAAATGTTCGCCCTCCTGCCCTCCTGCAAGGGAGAGATGCTCATACCCCGTACGAAAACTGATTCTGTCCTTGTAATTCTGGACAGGTCGGGACAATTGATGCACATTCTTTTATCCTGTCGATTTTATCACGAGATTCGTTCTAAATATATTACATCAATAATTGTCGCCTACCCACGCAGGTCAAATCAGTTTTATTCTACTCTTCTTTTAGCTGATATTTGCAATGAAATTACTGCTAAGGTGCTGTGGCTATCCTAACCAGACAGAAGACTATTACTAGTTAGGAAATTTTAAAATCCACGTTGTCTTAACTAAAATTTTCACCTGTATCAACTGTCTGGCTGTATTTCACTGTTGACTGTAAGGCATTTGCTGATCTTTGATTGTAATAAATCGCATTGAATTGAATTGAGTAAATAGTACTGATGCCAGTGGACCAGTAGTCTTGCTCAAGTTTGTATTTATACTCCAGCTCACAACGGTTGGTCTGCTGCAGTCTTGTAGTGCAGTTTGGTGTTAGCTACAGAAATCAGTATCCTAAGAAAAGGAAACAGTACTTTACATGGAGAGTGATTAAAATGTGGATTCCAACAATGCTATTCTCCGTGCTTGTCGTGTATACTTTCCTGCTTTCTTTGGCTTTCTATATCCAGAGACCTGCTGCCCATATATAGACCTCTTAACCATCCCAGCCTGTAGAAGAGCCTTTTTCTAGCTAGGTTCAATGTGTTATCTGCCACTGTTTTAAGTGGGGATTGTGCTAAAAAGCCCTGTTCTCAGCACCTGTGTAGCTGTGGTCTTGGTTCCATCAACACTATAGAGCATGTCTTTTCCTCTTGTTGAAGATATAAACACTTGAGAACCCAGTATATGAATTCCTTACTCCCTGATGTTGATTTGCTTGTTGCAAACCAAGCTCCAATTCTTGCTTGGTGTCTCTGATCCATCACTACAGTCTCAGTAGTTACATTTCTTTTGGGAATGTTCGAACACAAGAGACACGAGGAAAACTTAAGGAGCTCATGTTCTACTAAGCAAACTAATTAGTAATCAGATTAAGTAGAAAGACAAATAAAGAATATGACTTGTAAATCTTAAAATTGTTATTACCAGGTATTTTTATCAGTTGTAATACTGGATAACCCAATTGCTGTATTTGTAAAAACATATTATATGTATGTGTATAATTCTGTTATTTGCTTATGACCAACTGATCCACGAGCATTAAAAATAAATGAAATGAAATGTGGAATCTGCTGCCAGAGAATGTACTGTTGGCCACAGGAATCAACAGCTTTAAAAGGGGATTAGACAGATTCATGGAGGCGGAATCTATCAATGGCTACTGGCCCTGGTGACTGAGGGGAGCCTCCATGTTCAGAGGCACTAAACCCCTGAATGCCGCTTCCAGGAGGCAACATCAAGGGAAGGCTTCAGCCTCTGTCCCCTGTTGTTTGCCCTTCATGAGACAGGAAGCTGGACTAGATGGACCCCTAGTCTGATCTTCTTATGTTCTTAATATCTGCTTTAGTTTAAAAAATGATTCCAGTCCTCCAGTCAATGCATAATGAGACCAGATCTTTCAGGGAGAACAAAGAGCCAAGCAGGATTTCCAGAAATCAGGAGTCGAGCACCATGGTGTAACTCCGTGTCTGTTTGCAAGAACAGAGAAAAATTGTTCTTGGAAAGAAAACTTGATGAACGCAATTAAGTTTATATGCAGAAATTGGGGTGCTTACTTTGGTACAAAACTGTCTTCTGTGCATTCCCACCTGCTTTCGCGCAGATTAAGTATTACTTCTGTAGTATTACAGGCTATAACTATCTGGATTAGCACACTTCAGTGAATGCATATGCAGTCTCTGTACGGTGTGCACTTTGTGTTCCTTGATATGTGTGTGGAGTAGTCCTCATGTTACATTCAACACACGTACAGCTGAACATGTGTCTGAAACTTCACGTGGACCCAGGTAGTGATCCCTGATTTCATTTGTACAATGAGTGCATGTTGGCTCTTTCTTACAAACAGATGTACGTACATGCAGGCAGGATGTCTGTGTGCTCACTGAAACGTGTAAGTGAAACTCTTGACTGTTCCTAGTCAACTGCTATATATTTTACTGTGTTTTTTCTGAGGGGATGTGGCTCAGTGGAAGAGAATCTGCTCGATGTGCTGGAGGCCTCAGGTTCAAGCCCCAGCATCTCCAGTTAAAAAGACCAGGCAGCAGGTGATAGGAAAGGTCGGAGCCTGAGGCCGTGGAGAACCGCTGCCCGTCTGAGTAGATAGTGCTGACCCTGAGCAATGGTCTGATTGGATATATGGCACCTTCATGGGTGTTCATGTGTGAATGGCGGGAAACCATCTCTTCTTGCCTCTCTCCCTGGTGGTTATATTTTTTCCCCTCTGTGGCTGCAACAACTCGTGGTGCTCTGACGTCTTCACACGTATTTTTTCTCTGTGTTTCCCCCCCCGCTCCAGTGGTGCAAACCTACATTGGTGGCACAATGAGCGAGCCTGTGCCGGACGACAAGTCCTTGGAGCTGAACGCCCACTCTCGCTTCATCATCGGCTCCGTGTCTGAGGACAACTCCGAGGACGAGACCAGCTCGTTAGTGAAGATCGACCTGCTGGAGGACAAGGAGCGCTCACTGTCACCGGTCTCCGTCAGCTCAGACTCGCTTTCTGACCTGGCTCCTTCCAGTGTCCAAGATGGGCTGGCCAGTCATATGAGGTACCCAAATGGATCCCTGTTCTTTCAGCTCCGGGGCCTCTCACCATTTCTACTAATCCAAATGGCCCTGCGAGGTCAACAAATACTGACTAACCAGGAGTGTGACGTGAGTGGGAACGGGGCACTCCACCGGCTCTGCTATGCCTCCCCTTCTCAGCCAAGCAGTTGCTGTTTCTACCATGCTCTGCAAATAGTTTATTTGTTTCATCTGCGTCAAATTTGTGTGTCCCCTGGAGGTGCATGAGGCAGCTTACATGCAATTACAAATATTAAAATTGCATTTAAAATCAGCAGGACAGCTATCTTCTGGGGCCAGAGTGAACAAGTGTTTGCTGCCGGTGCCATATATTTAGCACATCCCACTCTATCTGTGGATGGGTGGGTGGGTGGTGATGCCATAATGAAGGTGCCCCCCAAAAAAAACCAGGTCTTGCACGACCCTCTGCTTTATTTCAAGAAGCTACAACATGGAGACCGTAGGATTTGGGAAAGTTCATGGGGGAAGCGGGAGATCCTTTCCTCTGTCTTTTCTGGGCAGAATTAAGTTGCTGGTCTTGAGCTGGCATGGTGGTCCAAGGTTTCTGGTTGAGCTGGGAAAGTGCCAAGGACTGGGAATGGTGGAGCTTAAAAGAAACATCTGTGGAACATCAAATCAAGTCCAGAAGAAGATTGGAGGTGCTTTGGATGCTGTTATTTGGTCTGCTTCTTTCTTGGGTATACTGAATGCAACAGTTTAATGTATTCTATACATTTATTAAGAAAGATTCAGAGGGTAGCCATGATGGTCTGCAATAGAGCAACTAGACTGGAGGGTGGTATAGAGGCCAACAAGATATTCTGGGATATAACCTTTTGGACAAAAGGAGCTTTGACTCTTGCAAGCTTATAGTTCGATAATTTTGTTGGTCTCTAAGGTGTAGCTAGATTCGAGTCCGGTAGCATGTTTAGGAGTTGGTTTTCAACTAAAAAAGCTCTCTCTCTCTCTCTCTCTGTGTATGCGGGGTGCCAGCATTAGCTGTTTTTCCTACTGTTTGATGAATGGCCTGGCCTTCCTGGTTCCTTTTGAAGGTGGATAGTGTTCAGATAAGGGGCCGCGGTGGCTCAGAGGATAAGACGCTGAGCTGCAGACTGGAAGGTCCGTAGCTTGGCAGTTCGAGACCCAGTGCCGTGTGATGGAGTGAGCTCCTGTCTCTGGCCCCCGCTCCTGCCAGCCTAGCAGTTCGGAAGCAGGAAATTGCAAGTAGATAAATAGGTACCGCTTCAGAGGGAAGGTAACAGCGTTCTGTGCACCTCGGCATTTAGTCATGCCAGCCACATGACCACGGAAACGTTTTCAGACAGTGCTGGCTCTTCAGCTTGAAAACGGAGATGAGCACCACCCCCTAGAATCAGCTCCAACTGGCTTTTGAGCAAGAGAAACCTTTACCTTTACCTTAGTGTTCAGATAGCCATATGTCCAGCCTCTGGAACCATGCAAAGTGAGAAAGGACAGTCTGTAGATGCTAGATGAACAGCTATGTCTTCCCTTTGTAAAAGATGTACCTTTCCAATTGCCTGTTTCTGGATATAGTTCTGGGCCGTGGGGTGAGCAGCTTCGAAATGTCTCATCTTTCCATTTTTGGTTTCCTGTTGCAATCTGTGTGTGCATCACAGGATCCCGAGAAGCATGTTGGGAGGGTGCGCTCTGTTTGCGCCAGGTGCTTCCCGGTCCTGTGGAATTTTGCAGTTGTGTTCTGTGACCCAAGAGGACATTTTCCAGCACGCGGAACAGGCCACCGCAGGCGCAGCTGGACAGTGGGGTTCAGCCGGAGGGGCGCCTTCTTGCCCTCCTCCTTTCTGACGGGGGGAGCCCCACAGCTCTTTGCTTTTGCTTCTTTTGTGTGTGATTCCCCAGCCATGCTTCTTTCCTTACCTTACTCTGTGGAAGTAGTGGGACTGTAGGGAAATCCTTAGTCGACAGAAGGTCCCGATCCCTGATGTCAAGGATGCACGAAGCTGCCTTATACCGGACCGGGTTGTCTCTCGAGCGCAATATGGTCTACTCTGGCTGGCAGTCGCTCTCCAGGGCAGAGGCCTCTGTTTGAATCACTTGTGTGTTCATTTGTGGTGTGTCCCCCACCAGCAGCCCGGGGCGGTCACAGCAGTCATGCCACAACACTGTTACCAAAAAAAAGTCATAATAAGAATGTTGAAACATACAATTTAAAACCAGATCAAAATCACTTCAATTAAATGGCAGACCAGTTCGTGGGAGTCCAGAATGCCTCCTGTATGGGTGCATTTAGGTGATCAGTAGGCATTTTCCCCCATCCCCACGGAGCCGGGGAGGATGAGCGTGGAAAGAGGCTGGGTTGGGATAGAGAGACGGACAGCCGAGAGAGAAAGGGGCCAAGTGTCGTCCTTTCACACGCTGGCAGAGGGACCCGAGGGGTGGTGTTAACCCTGTCTACTGCCGGTCTGAGGCTCCTCGTCCCTCCCCTCCTGTTGCAAGTATCTCGTTGCCAGGACCGCCCCTCCCATTGGGCCCCGGACGCCATGGCCACCACGGGAGCAGAGCACGGATCGCAGACACGGCGTGACAGGCATCCAATTTGCCGGAGAGTGCTGTGTAGATTTCTATAGCAGCGAGGGGACATTAAGCAGAGAGGCTGAAATAGTTGGATGTCCACAGCTCAGCCAAAGGCCTGGTGGAACAGCTCCATTTTGCAGGCTCTGTAGAATGGTAATAATCCTGCAGGAACCTGATCTCAAGTAAGAGTGTGTTCCAATAGGCCGAGGCCAGGGCAGAAAATGCCCTGGGCCTGGTTGAAGCTAGGCAGATGTCTTTTGGACTGGGGACTATAAAAAGGTGTCGGTTTGTGGAACACAAGGCTCTCCAAGGCTCGTATGGGGAGAGACGGTCCCGTAGGTATGTTGGTCCCTGGCTGCATAAGGCTTTGAAGGTTAAGACCAAAACCTTGAAATGGATCTGGTACTCAATTGGCAGCCAGTGCAACTGGTGCAACACTGGCTGAATGCGCGCCCACACAGATGCCGCAGTCAGCAAGCACGCTGCCGCATCTTGCACAAGCCGCAGTTTCCAGGTCAGATTCAAGGGCAGCCCCGCATAGGGCGAGTTACAGTAATCCAGTCTGGAAGCGACCATTGCGTGAATCACTGTAGCTAAGTCCTGGGAGGAGAGCGACGGAACCAGTTGCCTGACCAGCTGGAGATGATAACAGGCAGTTCTGGCAACACTGGTGCCCTGGGCCTCCGTGGTCAGTGAGGCATCCAGGATCAACCTCAGGCTTTTCACCCTTGGCGCTGGAGTCAGTGGTGCCCCACCAAGGGCTGGAAGCCAGATTCCTGACCCCACGGCTCAAGTACAGGACCTCCGTCTTCGCTGGATTTAATTTCTCTCCTGCCTTCTATCTGTGGGCTAAAGGCAGCAAGCAGTGCAGCAGCTGAACAGAAAGAATACAGTTAGCAAAATTAAGAAGAAGAAGAGGAGGTGGTGGTGGAGGAGGCTGGATTTATGCACCGCCCTTCACTCGGAGTCTCAGAGCAGCTTACAAGCTCCTTCCCCTCCCCACAACAGACACCCTGTGGGGTCAGTGGGGCTGAGAGAGCTCTTTCCAGAACTGCTCTTGAGAGAACAGCTCTGAAAGAACTTGCCAAGGTCACACCAGCAGTTGCAAGTGGAGGAGTGGGGAATCAAACCTGGTTCTCCCGGATTAGAGTCCGTACACTTAACCACTACGCCAAACTGGCTCTCAAATAAAAGATTAAAATTAAAAGATTTAAATACACAGATTGCCTGTTTAAAGGCACTCAAGGGTTAAAACATACAGAATCAACAAACCTCAGAGCGAGCGTGATGCGAGAGCCAGATCGTGCAGTGGTATAGCATCTGGGAGACCTGGGTTTGAATTCCCACTCTGCCATGGAAGCTTGCCGGGGGACCTTGCGCTAGTCCCAAACTGTCAGCCTAACCTACCTTGCAGGGTTGTTGTGAGGATAAAAAGGAAGAGAGGACAGTGATGTAAGCTGCTGTGGGTCCCCATCAGGGAGAAAAGCGGGGTAGAAAGGAAAATAAAAACTCAACAGTCTTCTGCATCGCCCTCTACTGATGGTGGGGATTGAACCTGGGACCTGTTCCGTGCCAAGCAGATGCTCTGCCGCTAAGGCGTGACCCCTTCCCATCTGCCTGGCACTGCATCAGAGTCTCAGTGCATCAAGGTCAGAATTGTGTGTTCAGACTGGGGGCGGCTCTCCAGGGTTTCAGGCAGAGGTCTTTCATATCACCCATGTCAGCCAGTTTCCAGTGCCAGTTCAAGGGGTTGGTTTGACCTATAAATCCCTAAACCAGAAGTGTCGAACTCATTTGTTACGAGGGCTGGAGCTGACATCAATGTCACTTAGTCAGGCTGGGCCATGTGTGCCATAAGATGCAATGCCAGGTACCGCAGGTACAAACTTTACAAAGAACACAAACACAACTAAAGACATTACTTTTTAGTCAAAATACAAACAAAAGCAATTGATTCCAGCAGTGAAAGCAATCGATTTACTGAGAAACCCACAAAAGCTCCCAATAAATGTATTTAATCATTTGCAAGACTAGGTTTTTCCCCAAGGGATACCAGAAAAGGGGAAGGGGGATATCTTACATTTCCATACAAATGAGTTACTTTTTGTATATATAGCACTCATCTTCCTTGCAAGAAGGGCATGGAACGGGGGTCACTGGGGGTGTGGAGGGGAGGTGTTTGTGAATTTCCTGCATTGTGCAGGGGGTTGGACTAGATGACCCTGGCGGTCCCTTCCAACTCCTGTGATTCTGTGATTCACCATCTACCAGATTCTTGTAATTGGAGGTGCTGGAGATTGAACCTGGGACCTTCAGCATTTAAAGTAGGTGCCCTGCCCCTGAGCCAGGCAAAAGAGCTGGGAAAGGGAAGTCCTTTATCTCAAGTCCTGTAGATTCAGAAGCAGCCTACTCAGTCCAAGGGGAGTGGCCGTTGCCAGGATTCCTCAGGTCCATGTGCCATGGGGAGGGGTCCTTCCCCTGCCCTTGTAAGCATAAGCCAGCCCCTGCCTCCCCCCTCTTCAGTCCCCAACACCAGCTTGCGTTGAAATGAGCATCCCCGGCCTCTTCCCTCTTTCCCCAGCTCCCCAGTTTGGTGTCGTGGTTAAGTGCACGGACTCTGATCTGGGAGAACTGGGTTTGATTCCCCACTCCTCCACTTGTAACTGCTGGATGACCTCCACTTGTAACTGCTGGATGACCTTGGGCAAGCCGTAGTTCTGTCAGAGCTGTTCTCTCAAGGACAGTTCTCGAGAGAGCTCTCGCAGCCCCACCCAGCTCACAGGGTGTCTGTTGTGGGGAGGGGGAGGGTTTGTAAGCCACTCTGGGACTCCGGGTGAAGGTCGGGGTATAAATCCAGTCTCCTCCTCCTCCTCCCAGCACCCGTCAGAGCTACCTCTACAGGCATGTCCCAGGCCAGCTGGGTTTGAGCAGAGGTCCTGTGCGTTGGTCAGAGGCCGCTCTGAGACTCCTTTGGGTAGCGAAGGGTGGGATATAAATCCAATCTCCTCCTCTGAGGGGCCAAGGAGAAAGAGGTGGTGGGGTGAGAAGGTGCTGGAGGCAGGACAACCGGTGGGTGTCAAGAGGTGCGTGCCTGGTGGGAAGGGGGAGCCCGGTGGGGAGGCCTTTCCCTGCGCACCACGGTCAGGAAAAGGACGGAGGTTGGGGGATCTTCCTTCCTTCCTTTGTCCCATTTATGCTCCCCCCCCGATGGGGCCTCAGAGTGGCTCCCATCATGCCCTTCTCCTTCATTCCGGCTTCAGCATAGCCCTGTGAGGCAGGCTAGTCTGAGGTTGTCTGACTGGCCCCGACAGGGTCATCCTGAGAAGATGAGTTAGTGAGAAAGACAATAATGGTAGGGAAAAGTTGAAGGCAGCTGGGAAAGAGGAAGACCCAACCAGCGCTCCCTCTGAGCTGAGTTAGTGTGAGCTAGCTGACAGGCTTTTTTAGCCTCTGGCTCACACATTTTTGTCTCAGCTCAGGAAAGGATGGCTCCAGAGCAAACTAATTTATGCAGCAGCTAAATGGCCAGTCACTCACAATGTAGAAATTTTTGCTCACAAGACTCCACACCTTAGAGGGAGCATTGGACCCAACCTGACCTGGATTTGACTCAAGTCAAGGCTTTACAAGACCTGAGTGAGGCTGTTAAACGATCAGACATTATATTATGGAGGTCATTCATTCAGTGGGTCACCATAAGTCATAAGTGACTTGACGCCACTTGCCCCCCACACAACTGACTCTCTGTTCTGTCTGCCAAACTTGATGGGCCTTTAATAACACTTAGCACTGATAGACAGCTGTCCGAGTTCCCAGGAGAGTCGCAAACACTGACCCGCATTATTCACAACAGTGCAGTGTGGTAGGCCAGTCTTCTCATGGGACATGAGTGTTTGTGTGACACAGAGAGAGAGGATGACTTGCTGTGGGTCACTCGATGAACTCCTGGCTCAGGTGAGATTTGAGCAGCCCTCTCTGATCACAGGGCCGCGGTGGCTCAGAGGTTAAGATGCAGAGTTGCAGACCGGAAGATCGGTAGCTTGGCAGTTCGAGTGCCGCATGATGGAGTGAGCTCCCGTCTCTGGCCCCAGCTCCTGCCAGCCTAGCAGTTTGAAAGCAAGAAATTGCAAGTAGACAAATCGGTGGGAAGGTAACAGCGTTCTGTGCGCCTCGGCGTTAGTCACGCTGGCCAAATGACCATGGAGAAGTCTCCAGACAGCGATGGCTCTTCGGCTTGGAAATGGAGATGAGCACCGCCCCCTAGAGTCAGATTTGACTGGCTTTCGAGCAAGGGGAACCTTTACCTTTTACCTTTACTCTGATCAAATCCTGTTCCCTTCACCTGCTCCCCAGACTGTTCTTTCCAGTTGACAGTCTGTTGTTTCTTTTTTTTTTAAGCCTCGGCAAATAGTCCTACCATGTCATATCTTGGAAGCTAAGCAGGGTCGGCCCTGGTTAGTATTTGGATGGGAGACCACCTAGAACAGGGGTAGCCAAACCTGTTTAATGTAGTAGTCCCATAGAATAAACATCAGATGTTTGAGAGCTGGAAGACATGAACAAATACTACGCACACATTTTTATTGGGAAATATGCAGATTTGCTTTTTATTAACATTAAATGAGACTGCCAAAAATAAAAACAAAAGGGATAAAAACAGGTATTGATAACAATATTTATTTGTCCAATGATATTTGTAGGCTTTGGGGGAGGGCCTTTGAGAATGCATTTAAAGTTAAAGTTGCTTTCTTTCTACCTCACAGGGTGTCTGTGGTGGGGAGGGGAAGGGAAAGCAGATTGTAAGCCACTCTGAGACACCGAGTGAAGGGCGGGATATAAATCCAATCTCTTTTTCTCCTTCCCTTGTCTTTCCCTGTTCCCCCCCTCCACCTGAAACTTACCCAGGGAGGGGAACACCGGCTGGGGAAGGGAAGACCAGTCGGGGAAGCCTGCCTCCCCTTCGCTTCCCCAGCCGCCCTGCCGGGAGAGCCGCACAATGTGTGTGAAAGAGCCGCAGTTTGGCCACCCCTGACCTAGGAAGTTCGGGACTGCTGGGCAGAGGCAGGCCATGGCAAACCACCTCTGAATGTCCCTGGCCTTAGAAATCCTGCAGGGTCATCGTAAGTCAGCTGTAAGTCACCCCCAGCACGCTAGCAATAAGAACACTGAGAAAAGGCTTCTTCCCGTGCCCATGGCTGTTTGGTGGTGGCTCAACATCAGCCTTGCCCAGGAGGCCTGGGCTCAGTGCTCTGGGCCCCCCAGTATCCCCCCTCTTCCACCAGACAGCTGGCCCTGCTGCCCCGTGGAAAGTCACAGGAGGGCAACCAGAGGCCTCTCATCAAACCATGTGGCTCTCACATGTCTTAACATCTGGCACGGGTTATGCTCCCAGTGCCCAGTCAAGGGAGGCAGCCTTGAATGCCTCTTTCCCAATCTGTTTGCTTTTCATTTTATCCCCTGAGATGGCTTGACCTGGAGATTATTTGTCTAGGCAAAGTGTCTTCTCCTGAAAATGTGCCCAATTGTTTTTGTGTTACTTTTCTTTCAAGTTAAACAAGTCTGATGGGGAGGGGTGTGAGATCATATTTGGAGAACCTCAGGCTAGATTTATTTCGCAACAAGCTTTCTACTGGGGGTGGTGAAGAAGAGATCGGATTTATACCCCGCCCTTTGCTACCCAAAGGAGTCTCAGAGCGGCTTACAAACTCCTTTCCCTTCCCCTCCCCACAACAGACACCCTGTGAGGTAGGTGGGACTGAGAGAGCTCTTTCGAGAACTGCCCTTGGGAGAACAGCTCTGAGAGAACGTATGACTGACCCAAGGTCATGCCAGCAGCTGCAACTGGAGGAGTGGGGAATCAAACCCGGTTCTCCCAGATTAGAGTCCGTGCTCCTCACCACCACACCAAACTGTCTCTTAACTCTTGACTTTCCCCTTAATCTCATGACCTGCACAGGTTGGACTGACAAACTGCTGACCCACCTGTGTGCTGCGGCCCACCAGGTGCTGGAGAAGAGCCCTCATTGTAGAAGGAGGCTGGATTGTCTCTCTTGCAGCTTTCCATAGCTGTGCAGAGCTAATTGTCCCGTCCTATAAAGCGAGTGTTAGTCTTGGTAGTTCACCCTGTAAGGAGCCTTTATACCGAAAGGGGCTGTTCGCTTGGTTAGCCCAGGAAGGGACCTTTCGCAGCCGTGCTGCCTGAGCCCCCTAATCTGGAGCTGTTAGAAACTGAACCTGGCGTTTTCTGCCTGTCCCCTGCCACTGTGCCGTGGCCCGTCTCCAAGGAAAAGGAAGCTCTTGCCTTTGGGCCTGTAGCTCAGTGGTCGAATGCCTGCTTTTGGTGCCAGAGATCCTCACTTGAGCCCAGTGTTCCCTCCGAGCTGAGTTAGTGTGAGCTAGCTCACAGTTTTTTAGCCTTTGGCTCACACATTTTTGTCTCAGCTCAGGAAGGAGGGCTCCAGAGCAAACTAACTGATGCAGCAGCCAAATCGCTCAATCACAGCTTTAATGCCAGGAGCTCACAAAGCAGAGTTTTTGCTCACAGGACTCCACAGCTGAGAGGGCGCACTGAGCCCCTGCTGTGCCTCATCAAGGGCAGCTGAGCTTGGAAAGACCCTTGGCTGAGCTGCTGGAGAGTTGTCCACCATCAACTGTCTGTAGGGTAATCTCTGTTTTCCATATGATTTAAGGCCAACCATTTTTGTCATGGGGGGGAGGGGCTTGGCAAGCCGCCCTCTCTCCCCCAGCCAAGACTGAAGCCACACTCTCACTAGCTGGCTGGCGCATGCAAGCACTGACCTCCCTGCCTTGCCAAGACAGTGAGGTCTGGTTCTGAGCCAGATGTTAAGAGGAGTGACCCGGTGGAGAAAGACACAGTTTTCTGTCTCTGCTTTGGTTGCTCTTCACAGAAGGCCACGCCAGTGGCCAGTCACTCTGACGCTGCGCAGATGAGGCGCTGACCCCTTCTTCCATTTGTGTCCTTCGCTGCAGCCCCTCTTCCATTCACGCTGGCTTGTGACGGGTGGCCAGACTTGCTCAATGTAAGAGCCACACAGAATAAACATCAGAAGTTTGAGAGTCGCAAGACATGAACAAACATGACACGCACATTTTCACTAAGAAAATACGCAAATTTACTTTTTTATTAACATTAGATGAGACTGCCAAAAATAAAAACAAAGGGGGTAAAAACATATATGGATAATGATATTTATTTGTCCAAAGATATTTGTTTGCTAATGATATTTATTTGTCTAAGAGGGAGAAAGAGAGAGAGAGGTGGAAAGAGAGAATGAAAGAGGTGGAAAGAAGAAAGAGAGAGAAACAAAGAAAGCAAATGGATGGGAGGGAGGGAGGAAAAGCATGGCTCCCCTTTGCTTCCCCAGCCGCCCTGCTGGGAGCCGCACAATATGTGCGAAAGGGCCACATGCGGCTTCCAAGCTGCAGTTTGGCCACCCTGGCTTGTGATATGAGGCACAGCCTTTTCTTAAACCACCCCACCTCCCCAATCAGGTGCTGAGGGGGACCGTGGCCATTTTAGGAGCCAGCTTGGGGCAGTCCAGTCCTCCACGTCCCCCCTTGTCCCTGCGGCCCTATTGCAGTATGAAAACTCAGCCTACGTGCAAAATTTTTTTCATGAGCAAAGTTCTTTTCTGTCTTTTCCCAAATAACCCTTACCTGACTTTATTCTGTATCTTCATTTTCTTTATTATACATCTTCATTTTCACGTTCTGCTCTGTCTTTCTTCCCCATTTCCCAGTCCTGTTAGGGGATGCCATCTAACTGGAGATTTATTTCTTTATTTAAAACATTTGGACTCCTGACTCCCTCCCAGATAGTTGTGTCTCAAGGCAGGTAACAACAATAAAATCCACATAAAGTAAGAGAAGTCTAAAAACAACAGCATTTAATCACTTATGTTATTCATGGTCCGCCTTTCTCACAGGGACTTCAAGCAGACTACACAGAGTAAGCCATTCAGTCGACAGGATGGGGCATTCAATAAACAGTCCAAGAGGATTAGGGCTGTTGTAGAACCATCCAGAAGTCTAAAAAGAGAACTGAAGCAAAGCAGAAATATTAACATGACACATTAAATGATGCAGATTTCTATAGCAGGATCCTAGTCTCAACAAGCTGTACATGGAGCACAGCCCTGATCGTTTTTCTAAGTAACTTACAGTGCAATCCCAAGAACACTTTCCTGGGAGTAAGCCCTATTGAATAGACCTGAGTAGAATTCAGGGTAGACCTGCTTAAGATGGCTCTCATTGTGACTCATTCGAAACCACCAGCAGGGGAAAAAACACAAACGTTTTACGTGCCGGGGCACTGAGACTTGCCATGTGTAAAATAAGTGCCTAATTCTGTCCCATAGACTCAGGGTGTCTTACATTTTTAAAGGCCCCCTGATTCTTGCAAATCATGCCCCCCCCTTCTATTTCTTCCTGCTCTTCTTTAGAGTCTTGGGATGCATTTTTTAAAAAAGCAGCCTGATCCTGTGCAGAGTTAGGCATCCTTAAGCCTGCTGATGCAGCCAGGTGTGTCTCCACCTTTCCTGGACCCTGATCCAGCTGATCTCACCCCCTTCCCCTGATGGGTGGGGCGTCCGAAGCCAGGCAGCCAACCATCTGTCATCCCACCTGCTTCTTTCCAGGTCTCCAGCCATGTGACGGCTGCTCTAACGAGAGCCTCCAAGCCTCTAATCTGATTTCTGAGCTGTTCATTAGCAGGGCCTTGATGCGCTCGGCCTGGGAGGAGACTTGCCCTGAAGCTGGTCTTGCAGAAGTGTGTTGGGAAGGCTTGAAATCTACGCCACTGTCAGAAGGGCTCCGTGGCTGTCGCTGTGGGTCACGGTTTGTGAGAGGCTCCGGTCTCTGTCGGAGCTTCGGCGTCGGATAGATGGGGTGACTCGGTAGGCGGAAGCGTGCTGAGCTCTCGGTCGAGGAAAGGCAGAAGGCCAAGACTGTGGTGCTTAAACCAGGCCTGGCTTTGGTTTCACAGGGTCTGTTGGTTGCAAGGGGGTGGGGGCTCCTTTTCCCAAAGGGGGCTTGAAGATCTCCGTGCCCAGTCTGTGGGAGCTCGAGAGTCTTGGTTTAAGTCTGAAGGCTCTCCAGAAATGATCTTGCTTTTGAATTTTATCCTGTGAGGACTTTTGTTTTATTGCCCTTTGTATGTTTTGAATATTGGTGGGTTTTTTTAATGTGGAACGTTGGAATACTGCTTTCTATCATGGCAGTCTGGAAGTGTAAATAATTTTATGAAACGTGTTTTTTAAAGGACCTTTTTCACATTTGGTGGTGCTCAGCCAACAGATTGTAGTGGACAGTGTTGAATCTAAGCTGAGAAAAACCTGGGTTCAAGTCCCATCTCCATCAGACTTGCTGGATATCTCTGGTCACTCTCAGCCTAACACATATTGCAGGGTTGTTGTTTGCATAAAATAAGAAGAGAAAAACCTGCCATGTGAGCCAGCCTGAGCTACTTACAGGAAGGACGATGGCTTCGTCATTGAGCATGTGCTTTTTGGCGCTGGAGGTTTGAGGTTCAGCTTCTGGTATCTCTAGTTAGAGGTCTTGGGTAGCAGGTACTGGCGGGGGGGATACCCTTCTCCTCCCAGGGCTCTGGAGAACTCCTGTCATTCACCACAGACAATCCTGAACAGTGCTCTGTGATGTGGCAACAGAGGCTGATATGTGCCTACAGTTCTGTTGTGAAGAGCCCCCCTGGGCATGGCAAAAGGTCCCAGGCTCAACCCTGGCAAGGATTTCAGCTCCCAAAGAGCTGCCACTGGTCAGAACAGGCCAAGCCAAATGGGCCAACGGTCAGGCTTGGTGTAAGATTGCTGTAGATGTTCACATATTGTAACGGGGTTTCCAGCTCTGGGTTTGGGAGTGGAACCTGGGGAGGGCACCTCAGCAGGACATAACGCCACAGAGGCCACCCTCCAAAGCAGCCATTTTCTCCAGGAGAACTGACCACTGCAGTCTGGAGATCAGTTGTAACGGTGGGAGGTCTCCAGGGCCCACCTGGGTGCTGGTCGCTCTAGATTCTGTAGATGTGCCAAGTGGGTTGTAGGGAAATGTAGTAGGTGGACTTTGCTTCTGGGGACTTAATTTACTTTTGTGGTTCTGCTTCTTCATGTGGGAGATAAATAACTTGTAGAATTCGCTATGGCTATCTTAGACGGCCTTGAAAGTGGATTTTACCAATTTCTGGAGGATAGGTTTATATTAACAGAAAGCTAAATAGAACTGCCAGACACTGAGGCAGTCTACCTCTGAATACCAAGTGCTGGTCCTCCCAGTGACTGAGGAAAGCTGTCTCCTTCCTGTCCAGTTAATGAGCCCACAGAGTGTTATCAAGTCAGCCCCCTCCCCCAACTAGATGGGGCCCTGTAGTGTAAATGAGCAATTTCCTTTGTCTCTGTGCTGACAAACAAGGGTGGCTGGCATTGCTGCAGGCACAGAAATGCTGTTGTTTGCCACTTGCAGCTTGTGAATGGGTGTGACATCCTTGGCCCAGATGTGGGAAATGCAAACCCTGGATTGGGTGACAACAGAGCATGTGTGTTGAAGAATGACACTGCTGCTGCTGCTGCTGCTGTGGTGCAATCGGGCAAGGCAGTGCGACGCCAACTTCTGTACGTCAGTGAAGGCCTCAGGTGTGCTGTGGTGCTGGAGATGGATGCTGGCTCCCGGCCGTGGGGTGTGTCAGGTACATGCCTGTAACAGGCAGCTTCTGTGTTTCGTTGGTAAGTCAGGAAGAAGCCCTCCTGGTGTAGTTGAAACTGGAGGTGTGGAAATGGGGAAGAGCAAGCCCTGGGGTGCTCTTGAGACACCTGCCCACTGTGTTCTTTCTGTACATGTCTGCCCGGGGGGGCGGGTGTTCAGAGTGGTTGTTTGTCCCTCCCTGACTCGCCTGTACAGCTATATCCCATGGGTTGAATCCACTTTGTTGCAGTAAGTTAGCATCTGCGGGGCAGAAAGGTGAGGGATGGCTCTTGCCTGGTGGCAGAACAAGTGCTTTGCATGCCGAAGGTCCTGGGTTCATGCCTGGACATTTCCAGAGAATTTCAGACAGGCCGTGGAGAAGCCGCTGCCAGCTAGAGCAGCCAATGCTGAGTTTGGTGGGCCAGTGGTCTGAGTCGGTATGAAGCCACTCCATGCAGTCCTCACCAGGTGGAAGGAAGAGCAGCTGGAGGGAAATCCTCCAGGGAAAATCCATGGGCGCTGCATACCAAAGGCTCCAGGTTCTGTCTTGTTTATTATTATACTTATTTCCTACCTTCAGGAACATTATATCCCTAAGGCGGATTACGTGATAACTCTTGCCACTCTGAAAATAATAAAAATACCATATACAATAAACCTGCAGGATTAAGGTCCCAGTAAAATAATGTGCAGTACTGTTTGTTTTAATGTTTGGCAATTTAGACATTCTAGTATTGAGTATCCAATCCAGGAATTTCTTCTGTCTTTTCCCTATGATGAATGTTTTTTTAAAAAATTATTCCACTATGACGAGCTCACTTTGTAAACTGCGTTTGTCTTAAACCTGTTTGAAAATCTCAGAATAAGACACTAAAAAAATGACTTCAGTTCAGTTCCTGGCATCTCCAGTTAAATAACGTGACTGGGAAAGGAGACCCTGGGAACAGAAAAGTCTGACTTGACATTAAGTGTGTGTGTGTCTTTTAAAAGAAAGCCATTACAGATATTGTGGTGGTGTGGAAAGCCAGTGTGCCATAGTTTTCAGTCTTTCATAGTTTTTAATTGCTGTCATAGCCAGTGTGTTGTCGTTTTCAATCTTTCCAGGAGGCGTGGGTGCCTTTGCTTTTGGCGCATACACAACAGGAGCAGGACTTTTCCAAAGACAGCAAAAAAGAAGAAGAAAAAGAGAGAGAGTCTGTGGGGACCGTAAAGCCACCTGGGTGTTCTGAGCTAGAGGTGCCAGGTCCCTTTGAGATGTCGGCAGGGGGATGGGGGGGATGCTCCAGGAGCCGGAAGCATCATCCCTAACATGCCGACATCACCAGAAGTGATGTTGTGCACCATGCCTACGTCACCCAGAAGTGACATAGGCATGTTGGGGGTGACGCTCTAGCTTTTGGGCAAAACTCTACAGTAAAATCACCCTAAACCTCCCCCTCCAAGTTTCGCCCCAAACCAGAGTGATGCCCCCCCACCCCGGTCATCGACATACCTATGTCACTTCTGGGTTGCTCCACGTTGTTGTTGGGGATTTCCTCCCTCTTTCATCATGCTAGGGACATTGTATGGTGACACTAATTTAAGAGCAAAAGCTCTATGGTTTTACCATAGAGTTTTGGCCTGCTTTGCTCTTAAAGCAGAGCATCTTGCAGTCCTGGCATGATGGTATCACTTGCGTGTAATGTCATCATGGCGGGACAGTGCTGTCTGACGTCCCTGTTTGGGGGCATGGCTTCAGCTGGCTGGCACCGGGCAGAAGCCCAGCAAATCGGGGGATCCCCTGGTTCGTCTGGCAACCCTAGGAAGGAGGGGAGAAAGAGGATGAGGAGTAAAAGAAGGAAAGTCTGAGGAGGGAATGGAACCATAAGCCTGAAAGTTGACTGCTTCTCCTGATCCTCCAGTGGCTGCTGCTGCTGTTGAATCGCTTTTGTTTGAATGAAAACAGCCAATAAGAAGCTCTGCCTCACCCACTTTCTGAAAAACTCTGGGCACTCACATGTACTCATGGGTACTATGGTGCCCATGGGCACCATGTTGGGAAACCATGTGTTAGATAAGCTTTTTAGTTCTCCAGAACCCTTTATCAGGCTGGATGTTGGGGGCTGGCGGGATGCATCTTTCAGTCTATGTTGTCGAGGCCTTTCTGCATAGGATGATTAGAAATTTCAGTGGGCAGAGGGTGTGGCCGATATCAGGTTGCACTACTGGCATGCTGGGAGGAAGAAGCGAAAAAGGGAGCCACCCCCCTAGAAAAACATAACCATCATTAGTTGATCAAATATCTGTTGGGTACCAGGTGGAACTCACAAGTCCCTTAAAAGGCTGAGAACACAAGGAAGATGTATCTGTTGTCATATAAAATAATTTTAGTTGGTACACCAAAAGAGTCAAAAGAAGCCCAACTGTGGTGCTGTGACTTACTGCATTTTCCCTGTTTCTTAATGCCCCTTTCTTCCGTGGCTAAATTTCAGTATTCCCAAAGTAGACAAAAAAAATTTAGCTGTTTTGGTCCATAGCACAATCTAAAGTTCAACGGCCAAAATAACACAAAACACTGTATAAGCTTTTGAGTTCTTTGGAACTCAGCACCAGCCAGGCATCCCCTGTGCCCACTGGAGTCAGCTATTTGTTTAATTGACCTCGTTTCTACCTGGCCTTTCTCACCAACGGGGACCCAAAGTGGCTCACATTTTTCTCCTCTTCTCCATTTTATCCTGTGAGGTAGAAGAACCACTGAATAGGATGTCCCAGCTTATGTCCCACTATTTGCTTTGGTAGTAGACCCGTTGGGGATGTTATATCAGTTAAACTTGTGAGATTAGCTTTTCTCCAAAGTTTGGCTGTCGGTATGTCATTTCCCTGAGGGAACCAGTTTTGGAGAAGAAAAGTTGAATTTTTAGATAATTTTGGCAGTAATTCGTGTCTGAGGATCTCCCAAAGCTTAAGTATAGTTGAAAGGAATATATTGGAATGAATTGTTTTGGGACGTGACGGCGGATTATTCCAGATAACTTCTTGGATAGTCTTGGCTTGGGCAAAAGTAGAAGGTAGAGTGGTTGTACCCATACAGCATCATCTCTTCTGTTAAGCATTCTGATAATATTGGCTAACAATGTAGTTCTGTAGTAGATGGATAAATCAGGAAAGTTCAGTTCTCCTTGGGCTCTGTAAATCAGTTGGTTGTGTGTTTTATGGTGATTGTATTATTCATTTATTTAAAAAATTAACAAAAGTTAATGATAAAAAAATAATCCTGTGAGGTAGGCTAGGCCGAGAGTCCGCAACTGGCCCGAGGTCACTCGGCCTGCTACCATGGCACAAGTGGACATTCGAACCTGGAGTCTCGTAGTTCCTAGTCTTACACTCATAACCACTACACAACGCTGCACACCAGAAGTAGGCAGAAGGTCTGTAACACCATTAACCCGGAAGGTGTGTGTTTCTTTTCCCCTTCTCCCCCTTTAAAAAAAAAAACATCCCTTTTTTTAAAAAATACCCATCCTAATGAAGAGTTCTGCGGAATGTGAAAGCTTACAATATGATGTTTTGGCTGGTCTTTACCTGCATTGTGGTTTTGGATATTACTGCTGGTCAATATGGCTACCAACCTGGTTTATCCTAGGGGGTGGTGTTAGTGGTGGTGGTGGCTGCTAGTCCTGACCCAAACTAGGTGAGCCAGTCTGCCTTGGGCTGAGGCAGCTTCATGCATGGAACCTTTTGTGGCCCAGAAACTGAGGATTGCTTCATATTGTCTGTTGAAGAGGGTTTATTATCCACAGGAATTTATGCCACAATCCCTGTGGTTGTTTCCTTAAATCTGTTAGCCTTGGGTCTGCTGCAATGCTTTCTGGGGAGGGTGTGGGTGTGTTGACACTTGCTGTCACTTGGGAAGAATGTTTGGGGGAAGATTGTAGGATCCTTTTTTTTTTTGGAAGAATCTCTGCCTTTTTGGCATGCAGTGGTAGTGAGCAAGTTCCCCCCTCCCCAGCTATGGCAGCAATGCCAGTCTCCCTTTAAACCCAGTTGCATAACCCATAGGTCTTTCCTTCCCCCCTCTGTCAGCTCCCTCATCAGCTGTTTTCTCATTCTCTCTTTCCCAATCCCCGCCCCGGCTGAGTCGATAACACAGCGCACACAGCCGAGAAAGCGTATGGATGAAGTGTGCATCGGTTTGGAGAAAAGGAAGGGGGCAAAGGGTAAAAAAATGCAAAGCAGCCAGTGAAATGCGGCTCTCTTTGGAAGGAGGGCATCATGCAAATGCGGGAGATTCTCGGAGACTGACTTTAAAGCTGCAGCGGAGGAGGGAGAAGAGGAACGGCCAGCCGTTGCTCTCATAACCGAGCCACCCAATCCAGAAATTAAACCCGGGAAATTCCCTTTCCTTCCAAGCCGGCATGGAAGAATCTGCAGAGGAAAACTCAGAGATGACGTATCATATGCTTCAGAGGTAGGAGGGACGGTGTTTATTCGATCGGATTTTGGAAAGGTGACTGCAGGGTCCTGAATTGAATAGCACCAGTTCAAGTCTGAAGGATAAGGATCTGTTAGTTATTTTAAGTGGTTTTTCTCTTTGCTCTTTGGGCAACGGGTAGTTTTTATTTTTGGCTAAAAGGAGGCAGAGATCCTGTGCCGTAGGCAAGAGATGGCTTACAGAGCCAAAAAACCCAAGAAGGGGGACAGGGGGGCTTCTGAATTTCTGTGGAACTTTTGTGTTCATGAAAGTCGGTCCAGCAGTTTTTGTTCCTGTGAGGGGAAAGCGAGATTCCAAGCTCTGCAAGCAAGGGCTGGCGTAAGTTCCTGGCGGTCTCGGTTTGAGAGCGTTCATGATGTGAAAGGGCACCCAGGTTGGGGCCCTGAGCACTGAAATCAGTGGGGCTTTTTTTCTGAGTAAATATGTTTAGTATTGGTGTGTGACTTTACAAAGTGATTTTTTTAAAAAATGTGGGCAAATGAGTAGTAGCTCTTATGGTGTGGTGATTAAGTGCTTGGACTCTAATCTGGGAGACCCGGGTTTGATTCCCCACTCCTCCTCCACTTGCAGCTGCTGGCGTGACCTTGGGTCAGTCACAGTTCTGGTCAGAGCTGTTCTCTCAAGAGCAGTCCTCGAAGGAGCTCTCTCAGCCCCGCCTACCTCACAGGGTGTCTGTTGTGGGGAGGGGAAGGGAAAGGAGATTGTGAGCCACTCTGAGACTCCTTCAGGTAGTGAAGGGTGGGCTATAAATCCAGTCTCTTCTTCTCTTCTTCCCTTCCCTTTCCTCAAATCTACAGTAAGAGAACAGTGATAGCAGCCTACTCTACAGGGTTGCTGTAAAGATTGCTGAGGAAATGTAGGTGAATCAGCTTGAAACCTTCAAATACATTATCTGTATTCTAAATTATTTTAATTGGAGGAGAAATTGGTTCTCTCTCCCTCTGAGGCAATAAACAGCAAGCACAGAAGTCAGTATGATAGCAGAGAGATTTTGTGCATGTAATTGCTCAGTTGCTTGTGGAAAACCATAAAGTAGTGGTACGTGCATCTTCTGCATCAAGCATTTGAGCCTTATTTATAATTTATATTGTGATTAAGTATTTGTATCATGCTTTCCCATGTCTTGTGATAAATGGGGGCTCATGGGTAATCCTAAATAAACCTAGAATCAAGTGGGCCAAATAAACCAAGAATTGAACAACGTTTGATTCCAGCGGCACATTTAAGACCAACAGAGTTTTATTCAAGGTACACGATTTTTTCTGTGTGCACACTTCTTCAAATCTGAAGAAATGTTACATGCACACGAAAGCTTACACCTTGAATAAAACTTTGTTAGTCTTAAAGGTGCCGCTGGAATCAAACTTTGTTCTCCTAAATAAACCTGTGTTTGAAATACAATTTTTAGATAGAAGCAGGAAAACACAATAGGACAAGGGGGATGGCGTGCCCCAGCAGTGACTAAAATAAAGGCAACTTAGCAGTGTCCCAAGACCAAAACCAAAATCTGTTGTAACGAAATCCTGTCTGTAGCTAAATTTAGAATCAGTAAAACTTAGCATACATAACCCAATTCCAAACTGACTTAAAAGCATGGTGAAAAAAGAACTTGTTTTGACATTCTTCTGTCCTTCAGAGTTGGTGCCAAATATACCTCACACAGGGGTGAATTTCTTATTCTTGGTGTCACCTTTGAGAAGGCGGCCACCCATATCAGTGGCAGATAAAACAGATCCTCAACCAGTGGTTTGGGTATGTTCTTTAAAATATCGAGTGACGGGCTGTATGTCATGAATTTCAGAACGATGCCTTTAGGGAATCCTAGAAATTTGTTTCCTTAAATGTGTTTTTAAGTATTTTACCCTATTTTTCTCCCACGCTGGGGACTTAAAAGTTACTTAGAAAATGAAGCACATGCACACACAAATGATTAAAATAGGAGTACAGCCCAACAGACACCCCCCCTCCCGTGTGCTCTGATGCTTGGATCACTCAGCTTGGATCACTCAGGGCCACAGTCAACGGGTCCTTTGTCTCTTGCCTTTTGGCTAAACCCAGTCTCCCAAGTATCTGCAAAAAGGAACAGTTCCCAGTTCTGTCCCCTCCTCAAACCTCTAGCCAAGCCCAGACTCCAGTTACCAAGCATCTCTGAAGACCACCTTTCTTCAGAGGTGGGGTATATAAGCTTGAAAGAGGGGATTTTTGTACCATGGTACCTTACTTGTGGCACGTTTTCTCCTGGCTCATTGCAGTGCTAGGCCTAACACTTTTACTTCATTTCCCCATGCATTTTAATTGTGATTCATCTCTCTCTCTTCCCCTTAATGATTTTTAAATGTGTTTAGCTGCCATCCTTCTGTTTATCCTGATGGCACCACATGCTTTAGATGTGTTAGGTTTTATTCCATCTTGCTTTTGCTTTCCTTAATTGATGTGTTTTTAACTCTACTTGTTTTATGCCAGAAGTGATTGTGGGTGACCTCTTGGAAGAGCATGGTATAAAAATGCTCTAAATAAATCCTGCTGAATCCTCTGATGTATGTCTTTGGCTTCCTGCTTTCTTCTGCAGTCCTTGGAGAGAAGTTTGGGGTGAATGTTTTCTGGCATGCTGTGCTGTTCTCTTAGGAAAATCCTGAATCTTGAGTAGGCAGATGCCAGTCTTTATTACTGGGTGGGGAAGGGGAGGGCCCTCTGTGCACTGGGTTGTCAACCTCCAGGTGGGGCCTGGAGACCTCCGGAATTACAGCTCATCCCCAGGCGGCAGAGATTGGTCCCCTTAGAAAAAATGGCTGCTTTGGAGGGTGGCTCCGTGGAATTATAACCTGCTGAAGTCCCTTCCCTCTCCAAACCCCGTCTGCCCCAGGCTCCACCCCCAAATCTCCAGGAGTTTCCCAACCCAAAGTTGGCAGCCCTACCTGTGCTTGCCTAGAAGGTGTTTCTGGATTACTTGTTCCCAAGATACCAATTAACAACTGGGCAGAGACCTGGGCATAAGACAGCAAAAATTGGGGTTTTGCAGGCTGTTCAGAGAAAAAAAAATCCAGTGAGGTGATTCAAACTTGTGAGGTATCTCTTTGGATTGGCAAGCTGGGGCTTGTGTTATTGAACATGGGGTACCCTGCACATGGAAACTTAACATTCCACAGGGAAGACTGGGTTTGAACCCTTCTGTCTGATCTGGTTTTCTATATGAAGAATGTTTGTAAAAATATATATGAGCATACTGTCATGTGAGCCTACAGTTGCCAATCACAAGTTGACCACTGGAGATCTCCTGGGATTACAAATGATCTCCAGGCAGCAGAGAAAATGGCTGCTTTGGAAGGTGGACTCTATGGCCTTGTATCCCACTGAAGTCCCTCCCTCCCCAAACCCCGCCCTCCTCAGGCTCCACCCCTTCAAATCTCCAGGTATTTCTCAACCCAGAGCTGGCGACTCTGTGTGAGCTCCCAGCCGCAGGGTGGAATGGCCCTAATGGTGTCTGTGAGAACTAAGATTATGCCATACTCACAAGTACTGCCTTGCCAAAATCTCTTGAGATAAAGGTGGCTATTTGCATTCATTGCAAAAACCACAGCAAAGCTCTGCAGCTAGGCATTTTGGTTTTTTTAAATTAAAAGAATCAGGAGTGGCATTGGAGTTGTGCAGGAATTCCTGGTATGTCTGACAGGGGTGGAGCTGAAATGGGCTTTGCAGACTTAAAGAACCCAGTTGGATGCACGCCCCCCCCCATAAGATCTGGGGGAGGCCCTGTGCAGGCAAGCTGTCCCTCCCCACCCTTTCTGCCCATATATGGGCAATGACATCATCTCAAGGGGACAGAGTAAGGACATCCCAGGGTTCTCTAGCTGTAGAGCTGTGGAAAATCCCCAATGCCTCCCATATTTCCTACTATTTCATAGATATTTGCAGCACCTCTGCTTTCTTATTTATTTATTTACAGTATTTATAGTCTGCCTTTATTGCTGAGACTCAAGGGGAATTACAAATTTATTTATTAATTATTTATTTATGTGATTTATATACCACCCTCCCCATAAAATGGGCTCAAGTGTAAGTCATTGCAGTCAACAGGATCGGCCATCCAGTAAGTAGTGAAATAAAATTAGGATTGCAGAAATCTGTAACTAAGGAGGATTCTGAAACATAGCTGAAACAAATCATGAGTGTTGTGTTAAATGATGCAGATATTATGTAGTAGGATCATATCAAAGATCGCTGCTCAATCTCTGCTTGCCTCCATGAGAGGTTGTCTATTATATGTTACAAGTGGGAACCCACAAAGAATTTGCGGAGAGGGTGTATCCCTTCCCCCTCTTTGCTTCCTTCCCTCTTCCTCCTCCTTCAAAAATCTTCCCCTTCTTTCTCCCCCTCCCTTTATCTGTCAACCTTTCTCATCACTTTTGCACCCATCCCTTCTCTGTTAATCTACCCCCTATTCCCCCCCTTTTCTCATCCCCTTTACCTGTCTACCTCTCCCCATTTTACTCTTTTCTCCCATTCCCCTTATCTGTCAGTCTACCCCATCTCTTTTGCCCCCCTTCTCCATCAGTCTACCCAGCCCTTGCTGCTGCCCTGCCTACCACCGCTCCCGGCACTTTATTCACCCCAATTTTGCAATTCTCCCCACAGTCCCCCCGGCCTGGCATTCCACTCGCCCCCTCCTGCTCTCTTCCCACCTACCCCCCACCCTTGGCACTTCATTACCCTCACCCTTGACATTCACTCACCCCCCGTTTGCTTGGCGGCTTGGGAAGTCATGTTCCTGTCTCCCTCTCTTCGGCTGGCAGCCTTGGCTGGGAGGGCTCCTGCTGCTTCCCCCATGGCTCCCGCAGCTTCCCTTCTGGTCCCACTGGTGTGGGGAGCCACGGCCTTGTTGTTTCCAGCATGCCTGGCTTAGGGAACAGCCTTGGCAAGTTGTATTTTGTGTGCATGCGCAGGGAATGATCTTTTACTTTTGGAGGGATTTAAACATCCCCCGTATACTTTTTAAACGTGTGAGATTTTTCTGTGCCCCAAGTGTGCAGAAAAATCTCTTTGCCCCCTATGTGCTCCTTATCTATGGAAATAAGCACCCGCACATAGGGGCCATGTTGAGAATTAGATATATAGATATCCACCTCCTCTGTGGCAAAAACACACTGAGAGTCATCACGGAGTGGCACTTAAGAGTTGGTCTCGGATTGGAAGATGAGGCGCTGATCCCTGCTTCGTCACAAGGCTCATTGGGGACTTTGGGAGGATCATATTCTCTCAACCTAACTACCTCACAAGGTTGTTGTGAGGGGATAAAATGGGGAACTGTGTATGTCCCACTCTGGGCTTTTATGTACTCTCCCCACTCATGCATTTATGTACTTCTCTCCTTACAGGGACACCATTTTATTCTCCATTTTGGCCCCACAATAACCCTGTGAGGAAGGTTAGATGGAGAACAAGATAATCTATGGTGGCCCTGTCCACTTCCCTCCTTCAGAGGCAAGATTTTCTCTCCATTTGTCTTTCCCTTTACTGATCGAGCTGCCCTAGTAAAGTGTTTTCTTTGCTGAAGAACTCTGGCTGTCCCACCCTGCCACAGTATGATATTTTGGCTGTGGGCTCAGGCCAGGAACCTGCAGGAAGGATCAAGAGCCCACTATAACTTAGCAACTTAAATGGCACTTGAGGCATTTTGAAGTTCAAAAATAACTAAATATTTTATTTAATGAAGAGGAGAAAGGTCAGGTGAAATCGGGGGTTGAAATTTCTGAGGTAAAACCAGTACATGCACAGACTTTAGTTTTTCTCTTTCAGGCTAATGAGAGTTTCTTAAGCTTTTCACGGTGACGTAAATCTTTATGTTGAGAGGCTTTTGTTAGTGTTTTCCCCAAACACTCCAGTACACTTTCTTTGAGTATTTTCTTACTCTTTTAGTTTCCAGAAGGTGGTACACTATTTCCAGTACCCAACCCCCTTCTCTTGATACACCAGGACTCGTCTTGCATTTTTGACTGACTCTTAAGGTCTCTAAAGGCAACCAGGGATCTCTATATTCTTCAGAGCTAACTACCTATTTGACTGGGTAGGGGAATTCTCCTCTCATTAGAAGATCTATCCCCTTTCTTTGGCCTGAATGGGAGTCTTTGCCTACTTCCCAGACTTCCTTGCCAACTTTTCTCCAGTTCTCCTGTCTGTGTTAAACAGCTCTCAGTTAGGGCTGAATTCCGAAACTGCCAGTACTCAACTCTTCTCAGCTAGGGCTGAAATCAGACTGAATTCTCCTCAGCATCCTGTTCAGAAGTCTTTCTCTGCTCAGTTGACGCTAAGCAATCAGATCTCTTGGAACAGCCTGTCACTCAAGGCTCTCTGGCTCTGTGAAGGATTAACCCTTCACAGTCCTTTATCTATTTACATGGCACTTCTAAGCTTTTAAAAGTGCAGTCTGTCATATCATCCATTGGCTTTTGTGAGGGGGATTTGAACCTAGGGTATGAGACCCTAGTCTGACACTCAAACCACAACACCACACTGGTTGTTAGTGAGTGGGATCAGGCCAGGATAATTTTTTTTGATAAATAGCAAATAGAATAGCCTGTCCTCCATTGATTTAAAAATGAAGGTTGTTTTCTTTTGGTTGAAACTATGTTTGGAAAAATCTAACTGTCATGGTTCAAAATGTACTTCGGTGACATTTGAAATTGCCAAGCAATGCATAGCCTCCACCTTGGTGTTCATGTACTTGTACCAGGATCAATATGTAATTGCTCCATGTTATTGTGGATACCCTGGAGAAAGAGTTGAATCAGAAGAATAGCTATTAGAAATATTTTTGGTATCCCTGAAAAGCAAAAGGGCAGATGAGATGGGGTTAGTGAGATTTACCTTGGACAGGTTACAGTAGCAAACAGGTTCAGTTGGGGAATATGTGGCATTCCCCCATTGTTCAGCAGTCCCAGTCCCGTAGTCCTGCCCACACTCCCTGGGCAAAGTTGAGGTGGGATGCTGAAAATGTATTTATTTATTTCGATTTATATCCCGCCTAGCCAGGAACTGGCTCAAGGCGGCGTACAATAGTTAAAATGTCATAAAACAATAAAATACAATCCATACAATAAAATTCAATAAACCAAGTATCACAAAGGCGATTCCTATGTCATACTCCCAATCAGACGGGTAGCAAATCCCGTATCACACTCCCCGTCCTGCGGGCAGCAAATCCGACGCCATAACCAGGTCCATAAGATGCTCCATTTTCAGTGCCCTACAAACTTCCAGTTGCAAAGATGGGGGGGATGCTTCTTGGATCAGCTTCAGAGTCCTCGCTCGGTGCGGCATCCCCCCTTCAGAGGCTAGGGGGGCAATCAAGAGAGACAGGGCTAACTTTATGGTGGCCCTTCAATTATGAAATTATCTTCTACCCTTAGGTCTATTGAAATTTATGCTCAAGACAAAAAACATTTTTAAAAACCTTCCTAGGTCTTCAATTAATCTTTTCGTAATCATTCCTCCTCCACCCTTCTGCCCCATCCCACACCAAATAGTTGTATTTATTCCTCTGGGACTGATTATTACCTTTACTGCTGCATGTTGCTGCTGCTCGGTTTATTGATGGCCTTAGTGTTGGGGCTGATGTTACATTTTTTATAGTGGACTGCTTTTGATGGTTTTTTAAATTTTCTCTATAAGTTGCCCCAGAAGTAAATTTTACTAAGAGTTTTGAGATACAAATGTTGAATTAATACATGAGGAATGCCTGTCTGCCATTCTGTCAGTGAAAAGAGAAAATGCATCTCTATTTGAGTGCGGCAGTAAAAGGGATCTCCAATTCTAATCCAGAAGTGAGTAGTGACCTTGCTGTTAAAAATGAGGGAAATGCTGGTCTATTTATTCATGTTTTTATAGTCTCCCTTTTTCTCACTGAGTCACCAGCTGGATTGCTCAATGTAAATTAATGCAATCAATAGGATGATACATCTAGTAAGCAATGGATAGAACTAGGATTGCAGAAATTTGAAACAAAACTGTTGTCTGAACAGAACATAAGTATTAAACATGGCATTAAATGTGGGGAGGGGCCGTGGCTCAGTGGAAGAGCCTCTACTTGGCATGCAGAAGGTTCCACGTTCAGCCCCTGGAATCTCTAGTTAAAAAGGACCAGGCAGTCCTCTGGACACCTTCTGCCTGAGACCCTGGGGAGCTGCTGCCAGCCTGAGCAGACAACACTGACATTGATGGACCAAAGGTCTGAATCACTGTGTGATACGTTAAACAGTGCAGAACATGCTGATCTGCATTGTGGTCTCTGTGCAGTCCCACACATGGGGTTGGGTGCCTGCGCACAACCTCGATGGGAGAAACTTCCAGAGCTTTGCCTCAGAACGCTTTTGGGGGGCTCTCTTCCTGTCCTGGAGCGGGGGAGAGAGCCGCCTCCCACTCAGTTCTTCTTCGACCGCCTCCGTGTTCACACCTCGTTCCTGTTGCTCCGTATTTGCCTCAGCTGAATATCTTGGTTGTCTGCCTTTCAGTCTTCTTTCTTTACTTCGTGTCTTCTTCCTTCTCTATTTCTTCTTCAATTCAATTCAACAACAAAAAGTACCTTTTTTCTTGACTTTCTTTTCTTTCTTTGCCCCCCTTTCCTATTTGGTGGGTGGGGTGGCGGTTGTATGGGCAAAACAAAGTTTTTTAAGGTGTATCGTCGTTGCCCAGCCAAGATACCTTCCAACGACAGTCATGATTTTTGCCTCTTTCAATCGCCCTCCCCTTCTGGATCACGTTCTGACGACCAGTATTGGTCTCCCGATGAATGCCATCGCCCTCCTTATTGTTCCTACTACTACTCGAGATCTCCTACCCCACAACAGCGCCATTATGATTGGCTCCGTCACTCTGAACGTATTGACCAATGGCGCATGCTGGGTTACTCCAGGCGTTCTCGATCCGTGGCTTCGGCTCGCTCTGTGGCTCCTGACCAGCCTCCTGAGCTCTCAAGACCTAGGGGTGCCCTGAAGAGTTCTCCCTTAGAACTTTGGGACCATCTCCCTGCTGATGACCAGACGCCGGCTGCTCTCACTCAGCCACTGAGATCCTCCTCTCCCATGTTGATTTCCAAGCACTTGGAGTCAGGAGACCTCGATCCCGATGTTTCCCACATCAATGATGAGCCTCGGCACTCGGGTTCTATTTCCCCCACTGAGGGCCTGAAAGCTTATTTGGAGCTTGTGACCAGGATGGCCTCTGCGCTTCAAGTCCAGAGTTCGACTGAATCTCTTTCTGTGACCAATGTCATTCACAAGTTGGTTCAGGCTGACCTCCCACCGTCTACAGTCTTGCCTCTGTTACCGGTCCATCTTTCTGCCCTCAAGCAGTTGTGGGACCATCTGGCTTCGATTCCCCTGGTCTCCAGATGGTACGATGGTCTTTACAAGGTCCAAGAGAACTCTGGGAAGTTTCTCTTCCATCACCCTCACGAGGGTCATAAGGTCGATGCTGTTGCGAGGAAGATGTATTCCTTCGCCTCTATGAGTCTCTGTATTGAGACCTACCTGTTGTACCAGTCGGCGTATGCTTTCAATGTAGCTAATGCCATGCATCCTTGTCTTGGAGTCTGTTCCGGAGGAACACTGTCCCACCTTGTCAGGGGCTTTGTGGGAAATTTGTACGATCTCCAAACAGCAAATCAGCTCAGTCCATCATGCTGTCACCTGCTCCTCAAAGCTCCTTGTCTCCTCTGTTGCCCTCCATCATCACGCTTTGCTCCGAGGCACCTCTCTACAGCCTGATATGAAATTCCGCATTGAGGACCTCCCATTTGATGGAGAGGGTCTCTTCCACTCCACCCCTGACGAGGCCTTGAAGGCCGTTGATGATAGCCAGAAGCAGGCTCGAAACTTGGGTGTCTCGACCTCAACACCTCGATCTCGATACCACTCTTGGAAGCCATACTACTCATGGCGCCAGCCGTCTCCCGCATCCACTTCCCAGTGGAGGAAGAGACCCTATGACTCCCGTCCCTTGAATGGGCCGCGCCAGCAGGGATCTAAAAAGCCTCAACAGCCCAAGCGGTCCATTTGACCGCTTCCATCGCTTGCTGTCTCCTCCGTCATACACCCCTCCCGTCTGGACCCGACTCTTCCTCTTTCTTCCAATGTGGGAAGGCATTTCCACCGACTCTTGTGTTCTTACCATCCTATGGGTTGGGTACGCCATAGAGTTCATTTTGCCTCCCGACCTACCTCACTTTGTCATCATGCCCCCGGATCCTCTCCTCGATCTTGAGATTTCTGCCCTTCTTGCCAAGGGCGCCATCGAGGTCGTCCCGGAGGCACAACAGACCCTAGGCTTCTACTCCAAGCATTTTCTCGTACTGAAGAGGGATGGCGTTTTCCGAGCAATTATGGATCTTCGGGATCTGAATCGATATGTCTGATGTCAAAAGTTCCGAATGGTCACTTTACAGTCCATTCTTCCACTGGTTCCCAAGGCTGCATGGCTGGCATCAGTCGATCTCCAAGACCCATATTTTCACATCACCATCCATCCCCAACACCCTAAGTTCCTTCGTTTCGCTGTAGGAAACGCACACTACCAATACCGAGTCCTCCCATTCGGGCTCTGCACTGCCCTGAGGGTTTTGACCAAGCTGATGGCTGTGGTGAATGGGAAACTTCCTCAATGGAGGGTGGTAAGCAGTGGGGTACCACAGGGATCAGTACTCGGTCCGATGCTTCTTAACTTGTGTATTAACGATTTGGAATTGGGAGTAAGCAGTGAAGTGGCTAAATTTGCAGATGACACGAAGTTGTTCAGGGTGGTGAAAACCAGGGAGGATTGTGAGGCACTCCAAAGGGATCTGTTGAGGATGGGTGAGTGGGCGTCAACGTGGCAAATGGGGTTCAATGTGGCCAAGTGCAAAGTGATGCACATTGGAGCCAAAAATCCTAAATATAAATACACGTTGATGGGGTCTGAACTGGCAGAGATGGACCAAGAGAGAGATCTTGGAGTCATAGTAGATAACTCAATGAAAATGTCTAGACTGTGTAACTGCAATAAAGAAGGCCAACGCTATACTGGGGATTGTTAGGAAGGGAATTGAAAACAAATCAGCCAGTATCATCATGCCCTTGTATAAATCATTGGTGCAACCTCCTCTGGAATACTGTGTACAGTTCTGGTCACCACACCTCAAAAAGGATATTATAGCACTGGAAAAAGTGCAGAAAATGGCAACTAGAATGATAAAAGGGTTGGAACACTTTCCCTATGAAGAAAGGTTAAAACGCTTGGGGCTCTTTAGCTTGGAGAAACGACAGCTGAGGGGTGACATAATCAAGATTATGAATAGGATTGAGCAGGTTGAGAAAGAAGTACTTTTCTCCCTTTCTCACAATACAAGAACTCGTGGGCACTCCATGAGACTGCTGAGCAGTCAGGTTAGAACAGATAAAAGGAAGTAGTTCTTCACCCAAAGAGTGATTAACACATGGAATTCACTGCCACAGGAGGTGGTGGCAGCTACAAGCATGGACAGTTTCAAGAGGGAATTAGATAAACATATGGAGCAGAAGTCCATCAGTGGCTATTAGCCACAAGGTATAGATAGGAACTCTCAGTCTGGGGCAGGTGATGCACTCTATTCTTGGTGCTGGGGGGGCAGCAGTGGGAGGGTTTCTAGTGTCCTGGCTCCAGTGCTGGACCTCCTGATGGCACCTGGTATTTTTGGCCACTGTGTGACAGTGTTGGACTGGATGGGCCATTGGCCTGATTCAACATTGACTTCTCTTATGTTCTTATGGTGGCCGCGGACCTTCATTGTCGAGGGATTGCTCTGTATCCCTATATCGATGACTGGCTTCTCCTGGCTGCTATGCACGACCAGCTCCTCTGGGACGTCCACACGACCCTCTCTCTCCTTTGTGCCCTTGGGCTTTGAGTCAACCTACCCAAGTCGTCTCTCCAGCCTGTCCAGGTCCTTCAGTTTCTTGGTACCTGGCTTGATACCAACCTCGAGACCATGCTTCTCCCAGACTCGAGGGCATTTGACATACTCTCTTTGGTGTCCCAATTCCAGACCTCTCCCCGGCAGTTCACCCGGTCTGTTATGCGACTCCTGGGGCATTTTGCATCTACTGTGTTCGTCGTCCGTCATGCCGGGTTGAGGATGCGTCCCCTTCAACTGTGGCTTCTTCATGCCTTTGACCCTCTCCGCAGTCCGTGGCACAAAATCCTGTTGATCCCACCCCTCGTTGTTGAATACCTCAAGTGGTGGTCCTGTCCTCAGCACCTCCTCTCCAGCATGTCCTTTCGGCATCCTCCTCTGCAGGTATTGCTGTCCACCGATGCATCTCTCTGGGGTGGGGAGCCCAGTGCGGGATGCTTTCAGCACAGGGGACCTGGTCTCGTCGCGAGGCCACCCTTCATATCAATGTCCTGGAGCTGCGTGCCATTCACCTCGCTCTGTGCTCTTTCCTCCCGGTGCTTCACGGCTGGGTCGTTCAGGTTGCTTCCGACAATACCACCACTGTTTGCTACATAAACAGGCAGGGTGGGACTGCCTCCCTTTGTCTCTGCAAGTTGGCCATCGATCTCTGGAGTTGGTGCCTCTGCCATTCCATCGCGCTCTCTGCGATACACATTCCGGGCGTTCAAAACATCGATGCCGATCACTTGAGCTGTTCCCAGTCTTCGGACAATGAATGGTCCATCCACCTTTGGTATCTGAGACCTGTCTTTGTCGAATTCAGTCACCCTGCCATCGATGGCTTTGCAACTGCAGCCAATGCCCAATGTCGCCTCTTTTTCAGCAGGGGTCCTCTGTCTGCTTGGTCGCTGGGAGATGCCTTTCTCCACACCTGGAACGGGACTGTATTCTACTTCTTCCCTCCATTCCCTCTTATCTCCCGGGTCATTCAGAAGATCATGGCTGATGCCACGTCCCTGGTGGCTGCACTAAGTCTGGTTTCCACACCTCCTCTGTCTCTCCAATTGGATGTTCCAGCTGCTGCCTCTCATCCCAGATCTCCTCTCTCGTGCCTGAGGGAGGATCCTGCACCCCAATCTGGGCTTTTTCCGGTTGATGGCCTGGAAGATCCTGCACTAGACTTCCCGCCAGAAGTGTCTGAAGTCCTCCTCAATGCCAGGAAGCCTTCTACTCATGTCACTTATCGTTTGAAGTGGTGGAGGTTTCAGTCTTATGCCTTGGATCACTCGTTCGATCCAGTTCAGTCGTCTTTCCATGAGATTTTTTCCTATGTCGTATCCTTAAAGAACAATGGCCTGGCATACTCGTCTTTAAAGGTCCATTTAGCGGCCATCTCCGCATACCATCCTCTGATACAAGGCTCCACAATTTTTTCGCACCACCTCACTAAGGCGTTCCTTAAAGGTCTCCTCTGGCTTTGTCCCCCTAGGAAGCCTCTGGTGCCTTCATGGAGTTTGTCACTTGTTCTCGCTCAAGCCCTTCGAGCCCATGGCTACGGCCAATCTCCAGTTACTCTCCTGGAAGACGGCCTTCCTCATTGCAATTACTACTGCTTGCAGGGTAGGGGAACTAGCTGCCTTTCAGGTTGACCCCCCTCATACAGTTTTTCATAGGGAGAAGGATGTCCTTAGACCAGATCCTTCTTTCCTGCCTAAGGTCATTTCTGCCTTTCACCTGTCTCAGTCGTCTGTCTTACCTACTTTGTTTCCCGACCCGGCTGATGCACCTCAGAGAGCCTTGCATTGCCTCGATGTGCGCAGAGTGCTCTCTTTCTATTTACATAGGACTCAGCCTATCCGTAAGTCTCCTCAGCCATTCCTAGTTTATGGCCCCGCTCATGTGGGGGAGCCAGTTTCCTCTCAGCATTTGTCCAAATGGATAACTTCCACCATAGCTCTTTGCCATGAGCTTGCCTGTCAACCTGTCCCTACCTGTGTCCCATTCCACACGGGCAGTATCGACGTCCACCACTTTTCTGGCTGGTGTCCCATTGGAAGACGTCTGTGCGGCTGCTATGTGGTCCTCAGCATCGACCTTCATGACCCACTATGCCCTCGATGTCCAAGCTCGACGGGATGCTGCCTTCCGTCAGTTGGTGCTGCGATATCTTTTCGCTTGACCCTGCTGCTTCCTCAGGTAGGACTATTGGGTGATATTTCGGTGATGATGCTGTGTCTTAACCAGTATTTTTTGTGTCTTTTTCAGCTGCCAGCTCCCTCCTTCTACTGGTTCAGCACTTGTAATCACCCATGTGTGGGACTGCACAGAGCCCACGATGAAGATAAACAGGTTACTTACCTGTAACTGATGATCTTTGAGTGGTCATCTGTGCAGTACCACAATCCCACCTGGCCTTCCCCGCTGCTGGCATCTCCTGGTCTCCTTTCTTTGGTTTGATGGGACTTACCTATAGTGGTCGAAGTAACTGAGTGGGAAGCGGCTCTCTCCCCCGCTCCAGGCATGTGCAGTGTGTGCCTGCTCCCCAGGGCGGGAAGAGAGCCCGCCAAAAGTGTTCTGAGGCAAAGCTCTAGAAGTTCCTCTGATCGAGGTCATGCGCAGGCGCCCAACCCCATGTGTGGGACTGCGCAAATGACCACTTGAAGATCATCAGTTACAGGTAAGCAACCTGTTTTTACATTAGACGAAACACAGTGCTTGTTTGGAGAACAGAGCTGTTAAAGATTACCATCTGGCTGCAAAAAACTCTGTGAAATTGGTCCTTGGAGTCAAGAAAAAAGTGCTGCCCTAACAAGTGGCTTCTATTGGCTTGGTCTCCCTTAACCTATCCTACCCTCCTGCAAATATGGTGTAGTTCCCTCCCAAGCCATGTTTGAAGACTTTCTTCCCTCAGCAGCAGGTGGCCCTGTTTTTGCCCTCAGAAATCAGCTGACCAGTGGCTGCTTGCTGAGAGGGGGCCAAGCCCTGAAGGATAGTGTGTGTGTGTGTATAAGGGATAGATGAGGGGTTCAGAGAAGAGGAAGGAGACGCCTCCCCTGATTGGCGCGCCATTGGGCATAGACCCTGGTTCAAGTTCACCCCATTAAGCTGAAGTATCCGGGGCATGTGCTTGGAGGTAGAATAATCCAACTTGACTGGAGCAAGGGCTCGAAAAGGTCGGGGACCCCTAACCTATTCTGAGACTGTTCTGAGACCGGAGGCTTCCAGATGGTCACTTTGCAATTCCAGCACTATCCCCTGACCAAAGGAGGGTTGCACATAAGGAGCCTCCCACTGGCCTGTTGTGTAGGGTTCCCAGCCTCCCGGTGTGGCCTGGAGATCTCCCGCTTTTCCAACTGATCTCCAGCTGACAGAGATCAGCTCCCCTGGAGAAAATGGCTGCTTTGAAGGCTGGACTCTATGGCATTATAACCATGCTGAGGCCCCTCCCCTCCCCAGACCCCACCTTCTCCTGGATCTACCCCCAAAGTCTCCAGGTATTTTCCAGCCCAGACCTGGCAACCCTACTATTGTGATGAGGCCTGGTTGGTGTATGATACTCAGGTCAGCAAAGGTGGAGGATTGGCACACGTGTGTGTGTATGTGTGTGATGTGGACTGTGAAGGGACAAAGCTGTATGAGTTTGAGGAGACCATGAGGTAACGAGCTACTTGGGAGAAGCTGGCCCCCATCATGAGGGGCTCTGATCCCACCCAATGCTTTTTTGGGTTGGCTTTTTGAGGCTTGCCGGAGGCCTCTGGTGTCCCTCATGGATGCCTCAGTGAAGCGCACCTGTCAGCTCACTTTCCTTGCTATTCCTTTCCCCCTCAGGCCGAGTATGTCGGGCCTCCACCTCATGAAGCAAGGCCGAGACAGGAAGAAAGTCGACCTCCAGAGGGACTTCACGGTTGCATCTCCAGCAGAGTTTGTCACGCGTTTCGGGGGGAACAAAGTTATCGAGAAGGTAAGATGAGGACCTTTTTAAAAAATAGACCGAGCTTAAAGAAAGCTCAGCTTATTTTCTTTAATAGGGTTCAGAAGTGAGACATGTGAGGAACATGTTTAAAAATGTATAACAGTAGGATACTCATTTGCTTGGCAATGGATCAAACTCTGGTTCAGCTGCAAGTACACTGCACTGCATGCTTTCTACTTCGGTGTCCCCCCACCATTTGAAGTGTCACAGGAACGTTTATCAGTTTATAGTAGGAACAGGCAATCTTTCTGCCCAAAAGCCAGTGTTAGTCACTGCAAACAGTGGAATGCAGACAAACTGAGGGCCAAAGAGATGGGCATCTCTGGGGACACACCATCATTTAAAACAAGTGAATTCCTGCCTACGACCTCATTTGTATTGCCCTGTGGGGGCCCAATTCAGGGCCATTGTGCTCCAGGTGGGAGGGGATCATGCCTTCCCCCTGTGCCAGTTTTCCAACCTGGAATGGTGTGAGGGTGTGTTATTTTGCCAGCTTGTCCCCCTCAGTGCTCTTGCAGGCTGGAAAAATGGCATGGGGGGGGTTCCCTTCCTCCCCCAACACCGCAGTTGTCCTGGCCAGAATTGCCCCCCCCATGGCACAGTGTAAAGGAGTTCCTGGGTGGCAATGTGAACCCAGGGACAGAATAGCATCTAGTTTGGCCCTTAGTGAGTGCAGGAAGGCGGTGGTTATATGCGGGCAGACACACTGGACTTACGCTACGCTGAGCCCCACTGCCAAGAATCTTAGGGGCTCACCTCAGACCTGGCTGGTGACTGTATTGGATCCACGAGGCAATGACAGATAGAAACCATGTCTGTCACCTTCTCCCAGGTTGCCCCCTTAGTGCAGCTGTCGGAACCTCAGGGACTTGTGCTTTAGTTACACGGGTGTATTTATTTAGACCATTTTTAGGCTGCCATTCTGTCTGGTCAGGTTCCGCAAGGTGGCAAATGTTAAAAAGACATGCAAAAACCCTAAAACATTTGAACAATTAAAAGCACATTTAAATTAATAAAATAATTCATAAAAACATAAAATAATTCAGTAAAAACACAACAGACAGAGAACCAGGCCTGTATGTGTAGTAGCCCACCATTTTTCCTTTTCAGCAATAGTGCCAGGAACTGCTCGTCTCTGGTTTCAGAGTTGACTTCTTCTATAAATCCTGGGGTTCTTTTTTTCACACTTTGGGAAACCAGATTTATTCACTGCATTTATGTGCAATCCAAAATGGAAAGAAATAAAGAAAATGAAGAATACCAACAACCACAACACAGACCAGACATCATAGTGAGGTTCTCCATGAAAAGGTAAAATAAATGATTAAACTGTTAAGAAATGTACAAAGTTTTGGCCAAACTACCTCTATTTTTAAAAATTCTTTATTAAATATTAAGTTCACAGAAAAGAACAATCCAAAAGTAAAACTATTATAACGTTATTATCCATAGACTTAGATCGTTCCTGCTTTCTTAATAATTTACTTCTGAAATATTCCATTCCTGACGACCTTCTTAGTTCTTCAACAAACAGTTCAGAACTTAGAGAATGTTTAAGCATGATGCTCTGTTAGACAGACAGTTAATTCTAAAATCACAGTCTGCTACCTGGTTCAAATAATTTAAGAATGATCATTTTAGATCACCATACCTGGTTAATATAGATAATCATAACCTCAGAGCAGCTTTTACATCTTTGCGCTTTGAATCAATGCCAACGGCTGTATTAGCTGGCCTCTATAGTAGAAGACATAAACAGCGTTTATGTACATGGCCGGCGCGCCCACTAGGTGAGCTAGGTGCTCGCCTAGAGCGCACCGGCCGCAGGGGCGCTAAAGGCGCCCCCCTCGTGAAAAGCCCCCCCCCCGCATCTTCCCAGGCTTGCTTGGGCTCCCCGCAGAGCGCCCAAGCAAGCTGGCACTGGGAGGGAAGGGGTGGCGGTTTAAACCTCCACCCCTTCCCGGCTTTCCTGGGGGTCCCGCAGCTGCGGAGCCCCCAGGAAAGCCGGCGCTGGGAGGGAGGGGGCGGCGGTTTAAACCTCTGCCCCCTTCCCGGCTAAACTTGGGGGTCCCGCAGCCGCGGAGCCCCCAGGAAAGCTGGCGCTGGGAGGGAGGGGGCGGCTAGACCCCCTGCCCCCTTCCCGGCTTTCCTGGGGGCCCTGCAGCTACGGAGCGCCCAGGAAAGCCAGTGCTCCACCGCTGCCCCGGTCTCCAGGCCCCACTGGGAGGTTGGCATCCCGGTGGGGGGCGCCCCAGGCTGTCCTGCCTAGGGCGCCCAGACACCTGGAGCCGGCCCTGTTTATGTATTCGTGGTTCTTCTGTTATTGAGGATCTTCCCCATTATATCCTTGAATGCTCTTTGTACACCCAACCTAGGTTAAAATTTCTTTCTGGTATTTTATCAGTTTTAAGCTTTTACTCAGTCCCTGAGAAGATTGTATTTTTGTTAGCTGATTCTAATGCCAATATATCCTATAGAATGGCTTTATTTGGTTTGGCTACAAAGAAAATACGGGCCAACGCTGTTCTTACGGGAACTAGTTAACATTGATTTTAGTGGGTATACTGTGATTCAATTAACTGTTCATAGCTCCGGTTTTATACCTTTTAAATATTTTAGACTATACTCAATTTTATACAATTATCTATGTTTATAGTATTTTTCTCTGTTGTTACTTTTGGATTGTAATGGCCCATGGCTAAATACAATAAAACCTTTCTTCTTCTTCTTCTATTATAACATTATCGACCAGTAGATACTCCCAGAAAACCTAGGCTAATCCTAAATTTTCATACAATTTTTGTACACCCACATAACAACTCATATTGATACATGTTTACAATAACCTTATAATTTTAACCAGATTCTGTAATCATTTCTACATGGAAGAACTTAATTTTGTCTGTCTCAGAAACCCAATAACTGGCTTCCACATTTCATCATAATCACAGGGTGAAAAAGGCAACTGGGAACCAACAAAGAAAAAATTGTTTATGGTTTTCCCCATGACATAAACATCCCAAAGTTTGTCGAACCAGGCATCTAAGGAAGGCCCATTTGGGTTTTTCCAATTGGCTGCAATCACCTGAAGTGCAGCTGCCATCAATATCGAGACCAAGGAACGTTGATTCTTTCCCATTGAATAATCTGGCCATAAATCAAAAATAAAAAGGTCTGGAGACATAGTGAGAGAAATGTCTACCATTTGTGAGATCCTTATTAGCAACTATGCCCCCAAAGGATTGAATCACTGGACAAGAGCACCACAGATGTAAGGGGGAGCCTCATTGATTACACCCTTTCCAGCAAAGCGGGCTATAAGAGGATCCAATTTTATTAAGTTTGGTTGGGCACAGATACCAATTAGAGATTGCCTTATAAAACTGAAGCTTTAAAGGAACTATAGATAATTTGTTAGAAGGGTTATTTTCTGCCATTCTTCAGGAGTTAAATTCCGTTTTCTTTCTCCCAAACCTTAGTAAAAGTAGGGGGTTGTTGTTTATTGTGTCTTGGAGTTTCTTAAAAATTTTAGATCGTAAACCTTTGATTTCTTCCTCTGTGTTTCTGAGAATTTCTTCAAACCCTCTTAACAGCCAAAGAAGATGACCATCTTTTTTAACTGCATTATTAAATTTTCAATTGGAGAGTATTGAAACCAGTTAATTTGATGGCCTAATTTGTCTTCTACCATATTTTTAGAAATAATACTGCCATTCAGTATCCAGGCACAAGGCCTGTCTAAACCAGTCCTCATCCATTCCTGGTGTCTGAAGGGTTCCCAACCAGGAGGAAACCACTGTTGATTTAAAATAGTTTATATATTTATTTATTCATTTGATTAGGCGGTCCCTTAGGTCAGTGTTTTTCAACCACTGTGCCGTGGCACACTAGTGTGCCGTGAGATATTGTCTGGTGTGCCGTGGGAAAAATTCCAATTTCATCCGTAACATATGAACAATTATAAAATAAAGTATTATTATTTCATAATAAAGTAATTATAAAATAATTTCTTTGTGTTTATTTGATTCCTATTCAAGAGAATTACTTTATATATAGTCAATATAGGCACAGAGTTAAATTTTTTTAACATTTTCTAATGGTGGTGTGCCTCGTGATTTTTTTCATGAAAAAAGTGTGCCTTTGCACAAAAAGGTTGAAAAACACTGCCTTAGGTATGCCAGACCCTGACCATAGTGGGTTTTAAAGGTCAATACCAGCACCTTGAAGCGAATCTGGTATGCTATTGGCAGCCGGTGCAGTGCTTTCAACATAGGCTGGATGTGTTCCTGGATAGGAGAGGGATGAGGAGCTAAGATTTCTCAGTAATTATCCCAAATTCTTAAAGTATTATAGAGGAAGGGATTTGCCAGGATTGAATGAGATCTACATTTCTGTGTTGTCCATATAGTTCCTTTCAATGTCAAGGGGTTGGCAAAAACCTCCTCTATAGAAATCCTTTTTTCATTTGGGGAGGTATGTAACAACTGGATTAACTGTAATTTGTGATCCTGTTTTGTTGGGGAGGATGCTAACTTGCACAAGTACTACATTTGAACCTCACAGAAAAATTGGTATTTGAGGGCTGATTCTCACATTATGGAGTATAGTGACTGACCCTGGGGTCCCCACCCTGTGTCCTGTGTACTAATCATACGTGAGATGCAGGTTTTCTGCACATGCATGATTCAGATCACACCTGTGGCTCATGTGGAGAAGGGATTTCATCCTCTGCCCCCTTTTTCGGACTTAAACTTGTCTTGGGGGCCTGCTTTTGTTCTCTTTGGAAAATCCACATGTACACTTGTGATTTCCCCCAAAAGCCAGATAAGACCATCCTCCAGTGGCCATTTCACATCAGGAAAACTGTACAGAGGAAAAGTAGAAGCCGCTTCTCCACAGTCACAATCTGAATGTCAGGGAACTGAGGACAATCTGTAACTTGTGTGGTTGTTACACAGGGTAGGGAACCCCGATTAAACCTGTGTGCTCTGTAATTTCTGAATCAGCCACCTGAGGTGTCCCAAACCTGAAAGCCTTCAGTCATGACCCTCATGGGAAGAAATCATGGGGCAGGAAAAATGGCAAGTAGGGTGGGGACCCTGCAGGTTGGTGGGGGTGAAGTTGTTTCTCTCCTTACAGAAACAGGGCCCCGTCGCGCCCCCCCCCCAAGTGTTAGATTAATGGCGCATCCAGAGCTGAGAGACAGGGAACATTCAGAACTTCTGGCTCCTGCAGATCCTACATTGTCTGTCTGGTTTTTGGAAGGGCAGCTTGGGATGCCTCTGCTCTTGTATTGCAAGCATTTACTGCCCCAATCCGTGGGTCCTCGTGCACGCTGCGGAGGAAGCACAATCTTTGTGCCTGCCTGAAGATGAGAGAGAGCTGCTGTTTTTTCTTGTTGTAGTTTGGAGGGTAGACTATGTTTAGAAACTCTGTAGAGGTGGCTGAGTTAATACACTGGCTTAGATTGAATGTGTGAAATATCATTGTCCTGGTTGTACCTTGTTCAGGTTCTTATTGCCAATAATGGAATCGCAGCGGTGAAATGCATGAGGTCCATCCGGCGCTGGTCCTACGAGATGTTTCGGAACGAGCGAGCAATCCGCTTTGTTGTCATGGTAACTCCTGAAGACTTGAAAGCCAATGCAGGTGAGTCTTGAAAGACCAGCTTTCGGACCTACTTCTCTCTGGATTTTTGCAGCAGCAGGTCATTCTTCTTGATAATTATAGTGCTTCATGGATGATAATTGACTGGACATTTGCAGCCCCAGGGCTTCCCTTGTTGTTGTTTGGCTTGTGTTGTGGCTTTGTTCTTGGGCAACAGTTGTGTGATACAGACTACCATTTCCAAATTATGTAGATGGGGAAGGAGTCCATGGATTTTGTATGGCTTTAGCTGCCTTCCAAAATTTGCTTTAGTTGAAAGCCCTGGTTAGGGAGAGGACAAGTCTTATCTTCAAAGTCACACTAATAGGTTTGTAATGTGGCTAGGGCTACATAACTTCATTTTTTAAAAAACTCAGTTTGAAAAGCTATGCACAGATAATTGGCCAGCAGACTTAAATATATTCTAAAATATTTTCCCTGAAAACCATGGAAGACAAACAGCATCTTAGAAGAGGCATTCCCTTCATTTTCCACAATGGGTAGAATGCTTCTTTTGATTAGGTAACCGATATAATTGTGTGGCAACATCATCGAGAAATTAAGGCCTGGTGCTGACCGTGGAGTGGGCCTCTACCTTTCTGGTGGTGGTGGTGGCGATGTGTCAGGATCACATTAGAGACACTCAGGAAGTAGCAAGGCAGTTTGCTGTTTTTGAAGTGCCTCCAAGACCCACAGAGACCTCAGGTATACCTGTTAACCTTTCCCAAAGCATGGAAAAAATGTTGATGTCACTCTGGCCAGCTTAAGACATGCTCAAGAGCGGCCAAGTACATTCATTCTCTGCTCGAGATCATGCCATGGATAGTAGATGACTGAGGAAGCCGTGTGACGGTTGTTTATAAGTTTTGACTTATGGCTTGGGGACTGCATCGGACAAAGGCTTCCCCTGTAGCCTCCTGCAGCTTGCATAATCTCAGTGTTGCCTCCCCTTTACCTGGGAGCAGTGTTCCCTCTAAGCTGAGTTAGTGTGAGCTAGCTCACAGTTTTTTAGCCTCCGGCTCACACACTTTTGTCTCAGCTCAGGAAGGATGGCTCCAGAGAAAACTAATTTATGCAGCAGCCCAATCGCTCGCTCACAACTTTAATGCCAGTGGCTCACAACATAGAATTTTTGCTCACAAGACTCTACGGCTTAGAGGGAACATTGCCTGGGAAGTAGCAGTTGTAGCAGTTGCCTTACAGAGGTGAGTAGGCCAAAAGAGGTCCTTGCTTCCAAGGTCTTTGCTGAGTGGAATAGACCATAAGGGATTCAGCCGGAAGAGGAGGGAGAGAGACAAGCCATGTGATTGAGGGTGTTGTCCCATAGCTTTTGCAGGTAGCTGTGAGCTCTCTGTGGCCTGATTGACATGCACAAGAGAACAAGGTGGCAGAATGGATTGCTCCACATCAGACTACAGATAAAGGATCACATTTTGGAATATACTCCTGTGTTTAAAAACTCCCTGCAAACAGAAAATTAAGAGATGGGTCGAAGCTTTTTACCTTGATACACTACTTTTCTGTTTGGAGGGAGTTTCTCTTTATAAAGACACATTTCAGAAGTGGACTACTCCACCACCTCCATACCGCTGTGGTACAGTCCATGCTACCACTGCCGTATTCTGCTACCACATTTCCCCCGATATGTGGGTTGGCCCTGAGTCTATGAGCAGTGGTTGGATTTGAGCCCGCGTATCCCAGTTCCAAATCCAACTCTTATTCCGTTAGACCATGTGCTTCCCCACCAGTAATGCAGGCCCATCAAGTTTTCTGCTGACTCAGAAGCTTAACTCTCCATGTGGAGAAGGGCAGGAATTTTACCCATGCTCAGAGGCACTCTAGCCTTTCTGAAGAGGTACCCTTTTCTTTAGCCTTTCTGCACCTTTCTGTGTGGATGCTGCTATTTCTGGCTCTCTGTGCTGCTTCTGTAAAAGTCCAGCTGCCATTTGACAGAGATTAGGTAAAAGTTTCCCTTGCTCGAAGGCTAGTTGAATCCGACTCAAGGGGGCAGTGCCAATCTCTGTTTCCAAGCTGAAGAGCCAGCATGACTAAATGCCGAGGTGCACGGAACGCTGTTACCTTCCCACCGAAGCGGTACCTATTTATCTACTTGCAATTTCTTACTTTCGAACAGAGATTAGATGGGCCTAAACCTGGTGGGCAACCAAGTATTCTTCATTGGGCGAGGAATTTGTGTGGGGGTGGGGGGGCTTGATCTACTTTATGTTCTTTAAGAGGCAAAACAGAAAAATATCCTTTTTTTGGTTTGAGGTTGATAGGAGTGCCGGGTTCACTGGGAACGCCAGCAGGGGGCGGAGGGGATGTTCCGGGAGCTGGAAGTGACGTTTGCGATGTGCCTACGTCTCAGGGCTTGGACGGCATCGACACTGTTGGGTGACACTCTGGTTTTTGGGTAAAACTCTATGGTAAAATCAGCCTTAAAACATGGAGTTTTACCCAAAACCCAGAGTGTTGCCCCCCCAAGTCACCGATGTTCCTGTGCCACCTCCGGGTGATATAGACACGTCATGTTTATTTCTGGCACTGTCGCTGTTTGGGATGGGAATTTCCTCCTGCTGGTTGGTGGTGGACAAAAGCCCACAAAACCAGGGAATCTCCTGCCCCCAACTGGAGAATGGCAGTCCTACTTGGGGACAGAGAAGGGCCTGTCATCCGTTTGTACCAGAGCTGGAGGAGGGAGACCTAACGGGCATTTGTTCAGAGATCATTAAAACATACAGCAAAATCGTGAGATTTTCTGCACTGCATCATTTCAGAGTACAGATGATGTTAGAGATAAAGCGCAGTAGCTGAATGCTTTTCTTTCTTTCTTTAAACGTTTATTCCCCACCTTTCTTCCTTACTGAGCTCAAAGCAGCTTACAACACAGATAAAACACATAAAATATACATTAGAAGTGTAAAACCCTAGATTGGAAAGACTTTCAAGAATACTTGTTGAAAAATTGGGATGTCAAACATGGTTTGATTTGTTTTGACAGCTATTGAGGAGAAATTGAAAGAGATTTAGACCTTTGAATTGTTACCATTAGTAAAAGAAAATAAGTTTAGTAGTAAATGTAACTAAATAGAGAGTCATTATGGGGTTGAAGCATTGCGGGAAGCCTTGTTTGGGGGGGAGAGGGTGAAAGAAAATGGATATGTATTGGTTTGTTTAAATTGTATGAACATGAAAATATATCCAATAATAAAATGTATTTACCAGAGAAGTGTAAAACCCAAAGTTTAAAACCATAATTCGGGACTGCTAGTAAACATAACCAAATGTGGTACTAAATAAAACCGTCTTCAGCTCCCTCCTAGAGAGAGGAAGTGAGGGGGCTAGGTGCCACCTCCCTGGGGAGGTTTTCCCATAATTGCAGAGCTGCCACCGAAAAGACAGAGTTTTGTTTTTAAATTCTCTTGTGGCTCTTCAGGCTTTCGCGCATGGCATTAGGGTTGCCAGGTCCCCTCGTCGCTTTGGTGGAGGGATTTGGGGGGCATTCCAGGGGTGGGCGGGATGTCACGCAATATCTCCAACACAGTGGCCTCACCCAGAAGTGATGTCATCACATCAGGTATGCTCTGGTATTTGGGCAAAACTCTATGGTTTTTCCACTGTCAAACCATAGATTTTGCCCAAATACCAGAGCATCCCTGCACAACATCCCCAACGTGATAATGTCACTCCTGGGTGATGTCATTGCGTCAGGGGCATTGCATGGCAACATCCCTGTTTAGAAGAAGAAGAAGAGATTGGATTTATACCCTGCCCTTCACTCGGCATCTCAGAGTGGCTTTACAAACTTCTTTCCCTTCCCCTCCCCATAACAAGACACCCTGTGAGGTAGGTGGGGCTGAGAGAACTCTCCCCAGAACTGCCCTTGAGAGAACAACTCTGACAGAACTATGGCTTGCCCAAGATCATCCAGCAGGTGCAAGCGGAGGAGTGGGGAATCAAACCCGGTTCTCCCAGATTAGAGTCCACACACTTAACCACTGCACGAAATTGGCTTTCTTTAGTGGTGGGGTTCACCCCTCCGGCCAGCTAGTCCATGGCAGGAAGAAGCCCCTGAAACCGGGGGATTCCCCCACCTGGATCTGGGGCCGGCAAGAGCCTACCTGGTGTGCTGGCGTGCTGGGATGGATACTTTGGGTACTTTCCCGTGGAATTCAGTATGCAATTCTCCTCCTGCCTCCTGAAGGAAATCGAAATCGAAGGTTAAATGAAGTGGCACAATCCTGTGAGGGGTGGCGGTGGCAAAACTATTCTCCCCCCCCCCCCCGCACAGATGAGACTCTAGTGAGTAACAGTTACTCATCAAGTGTGTGGCAGAAGAGTTTTGAAAGATCTTGTGCTTATCTCTGTAAACAAGCCCTTTTGTCAGCCAGTCCCTTCACCTCATTGTTCTGTGTGGCGTGTGGCACTCCCACGTTCCGAAGTCAGTTTCCCTCCGCTCAGTCCTTAGCTCTCTGTCTGCTTTTCCACTCCTACCTTCAAGTCTCCCTCAGGCATTTCTGTGTCCTGTTATGGGAAGGGTTTGTGCTCTTGAGGTGAGAGGTGTTGAAGAGCACGAAGGCCATAGGGCTTGGGTCCTGTGGCTCTCTTCTGTTCAGTTTTCCTCTCAGAGAGCAAGTGGCTGGCTTCACTTCCAGTGATGGCCGTTTCATGGCTGCGCCCACCACTCTGGGTTAGGAATGCTAGCTTCCAGGTGGGACCTGGGGATCCCCTGGAATTACACCTCATCTCCAGCAGCAGAGACCAGGTCCCCTGGAGAAAATGGATGCTTGGAGGGTAGACTCTGTGGCATTGTATTCCTGTGAGGTCCCTGTCCTCATAGAATCATAGAATGTTAGAGATGGAAGGGACCTTGCAGGTCATCTAGTCCACCCCCCTGTACATTGCAGGAGCATAGCCAAAAGATAGCCTAACATACCTACAACATACCCAAAAGGTGGTCGTCCAGCCTCCACTTGAAAATGTCCAGGGAAGGAGCATCCACCACCTCCCGAAGCAGACTGTTCCACTGCTCAACCACTCTTACAGTTAGGAAGGTTCTCCTGATATCTAGCCGGTAACGACTCCTTCGTAATTTCCACCCATTAGATCTAGTCTTGCAATCTGGAGCAAGACAGAATAGATCTGCTCCATCTTCTACATGGCAGCCCTTCAAATACTTGTAGTCTGCAATCATGTCTCCTCTAAGTCTTCTCTTTCCCAGGCTAAACATACCCAACTCTTTCAGCCTTTCCTCATAAGACTTGGATTCAAACCCTCTCACCATCTTGGTCGCCCTCTTCTGGACACGCTCGAGCTGGTCAACATCCTTCCTGAAGTGTAGTGCCCCAAACTGGACACAGTACTCCAGGTGAGGCCTGACCATAGCAGAATAGAGCGAAACTACCACCTCCCGTGATCTGGACACAATGCTTCTGTGAATGCATCCTAAGACTGCATTAGCTTTCTTCACAGCCACATTGCACTGCAGTCTCATGTTGAGCTTGTGATCAACCAGAACACCTAGATCCCTTTCGCATGTGCTGCTGTCAAGCCAAGTCCCTCCCATTCTATATCTGTGCCTTTGATTTTTTGTGCCCAGATGTAGGACTTTGCACTTATCTCTATTGAATTTCATTTTATTTGCCTCAGCCCACTGTTCCAGCCTATCTAGATCATTTTGATTCCTGATTCTGTCTTTCTCAGAATTAGCAATCCCACCCAGCTTTGTGTCATCTGGAAATTTGATAAGCATCCCCTCTATGTTCTCCTCCAGGTCATTTATAAAAACATTGAACAACACCCGGGCCCAGGACCAAGCCCTGAGGCACTCCACTCGAGACTTCCCTCCATGTAGATGCAGAGCCATTTACGAGCACTCATTGGGTACGATTTTTCAACTGACCATGAATCCATCCAACGGTTGCACCATCCAGCCCACACTTAACCAGCTTATGCTTGAGAATATCATGAGAAACTTTGTCAAATGCTTTACTGAAATCTAGATACACTGTATTCACAGCATTGCCAGAGTGAACCATTTTAGTAACTCTGTCAAAAAAGGAGATAAGGTTGGTCTGGCATGACTTATTCTTGATAAACCCATGCTGGCTACTACCAATTAACTCATTCCGTTCAAGGTGTTCACAGACAAAGTGTTTGATAATCTGCTCTGAATTTTTCCGGGTATTGAAGTCAAACTGACAGGCCTGTAATTTCCCGGGTCTGTCTTTTTTCCCTTCTTGAAGATCGGGACAACTTTTGCTCTTCTCCAGTCTTCCAGCACAACACCAGTACTCCAGAACATCTCAAAGATTAGAGCCAGAGGCTCTGAAATAACATCTGCAATTTCTTTTAGTGCCCTGGGATGCAAGCCATCTGGCCCTGGAGATTTGAAAGTATTTAAGGCAGCCAGATGCTCTCTAACCATTTCCTTACTTACTCTGGACTGGCAATTCCCCCTTCCTTCCTATGCCCTGCATTCTTCAGTTTGTATACAGCTTGCCTTATGGTTAAGAACTGATGCAAAGTGAGAGTTGAGTAATTCCGCTTTGTCTTCATCCCTTGTTAAGACTTGACTGTCTTCCCCTAGCAATGAGCTTACCCCATCCCTGTTCTTCTTTTTGCTCCGAACATAGGCATAGAAAATTTTCTTGTTATTTTTAGCATCCCTCACAAGCCTCAGCTCCATCTGTGCTTTAGGCTTTCTGACACCATCCCTACAGATTTGAGCCTGCTTCTTGTACTCACCCTCAGTAATTTGGCTCTCCATCCTTTTCCTGTACATTTCCCTTTTTAGTCTCAGCTCTTCAGAGAGTTCCTTGTTCAGTCACCTCGGCTTCATTACCCATCTCCCACCTTTCTTTCTTACCAGAACAGTTGCGATTGTGTCTTAAGCACTTCATTTTTCAGCTTCTCCCATCTTTCCTGTGCAGATTTCCCCCTCAGCATTTCCAGCCACAGGCTTCTACCTAATATTTCTCTGAATTTTTTGAAATCAGCCTTCCTGAAGTCCAGAATATTCTGGTTTCACATCCCTCACTATGTCAAATTCCAAGCTGACATGGTCACCATTCCCCAAGGATCCTACAACATTCACCTCATCAACCAGTTCTTTCCTGTTAGTCAGAATTAAATCTAGGATAGCAGATCTTCTGGTTCCCACCTCCACCTTCTGAGAGATGAAGTTGTCTGCAAGACTATTCAAGAATCTGCGGGATGCCACATGCCTAGCAGAGTTGGATTTCTAGCAAATATCTGGATAGTTGAAATCTCCCATAACCACAACATCCTGTCTCTGTAAAAGTTTAGCAAGCTGTTGTACAAATGCATCATCTCGTTCCTCTGGTTGGTTCGGAGGTCTGTAGTATACCCCCACAACAATATCCCCCCCCCCCGCTCTATCCTTACCCACCCACTTTCAACAGGGCAACTCTCAAAATCCTGAATTTCAGTGCAAATGTATTCATTCTTAACATATAGTGCCACCCTGCCTCCTTTTTTGTTTTTTCTGTTCCGTCTGAAGAAGGTATATCCTTCAATTGCTGTGCTCCATATATGAGACTCATCCCACCAAGTCTCAGTGGTACCTATCAGATCATAATTACTTTCCAATATTTGAAGTTCAAGTTCCTCCTATTTATTTCCCATACTCTGTGCATTAGTATAAAGACATTTCAGATTACAGACATCCTTTCCTACCATAGGTCCCTTTGATTTTACCTGAAAATTACTGAACTCACCTCTCTCCCGCTCATTTATTCTCTTGTCACTCCCTTTCTTGAACTTAGTGTTGGGGATGCCACACAACATCAGGCTTTTTCTTCCCACCCCCGATGTCTTCAGTTTAAAGCCCTCCTGATCAGGTTTGCAGGTCTTGCAGCAAAGACATTCCTCCCATTCTTTGTAAGGTGCACCCCATCTGTTGCCAGTAGTCCTTCATCTTGGTCCAGGAAGCCAAATCCCTCTCGACAGCACCTTCACGTCTAAAAAGCTTTCTGCCTCCCTGATGTTCCTCTGTGTTCTGAAACATTGTGTTCCTCCACAGGCTCCATCCCAAATCTCCATCTCTTCCACTTCACATTTTGTTTGCTAGCACATCTTAATGAGTAGACTTGTTGTTTTTTCCAGTCCGTGGGCCCAAATAGGTGGCCTACCCCTGGGCCAGAGTGCTGGACTGGAGATACCGCAGTCCAAAACCCCACTTTTCTTTGGGGCTCTGTGGCTGACTTTTGCCCAGTTACTCTTTGAACCTATCCTACATTGCAGGGGGTTGTGAGCAATGTTCCCTCTAAGCTGAGTTAGTGTGAGCAAGTTTTTGTCTCTAAGCTGAGTTAGTGTGAGCAGGACACATTTATGTCTCTGCTCAGGGAGGATGGCTCCAGAGCAAACTAATTTATGTAGAAGCCAAACTGCTCACTCACAACTTTCATGCCACCAAGCTCACCAAGTAGAACTTTTGCTCACAAGACTCCAAGAGGGAGCACTGGTTGTGAGGATAAAATGGATGAGGCCAGATCATAATCATAGCAGTGCTATAGTTTTAAAAATATTTGTATCTCATCTTTCAGTTAGTATGTAAATCTGCAAGGCTAACAAAGCTAAGTAAAGCAAGCTGCAGCAATAAAAGCCATAAAAATACATGGGAAAATAAATCATAGCAATGTAACAGAATATAGAAACAAGCTAAAAGCAGAAGAGGCCAAAAGCAGAAGAGGTCCCCCAACCTAAAAGCAAAAGAGGTCCCCCAAAGGCTCTCCTAGAGAACAGTATTTAACTTGATGCCTGAAGGCCTTCAGGGAAAGAGCAAAGTAAATTTGTTTTTGGGAGAGAGTTCCACATTCCCAGTGCTACTGCTGAAAAGGCCTGTTAAAGCAGGAGAGCAAGAATGCGAAGAGGTCCTTTCATCTGCTTTCCCTCCAGTCAGGGAAGCGTGAAGCACTGGGTCACCCCTTAGTGGGTTTCCTCTGCCATCATCTCACACAGCCAATCTTCCCTGCTCCTCCCAGCTGCTAGAGAAGATTAGCTCTAGAACGTGAAGCTGAAAGTTCACAATAGACTGATTGTGGTCCTTACCAGCATGCCTACCTAGTGGAAGGAAATGTTGACATTCGGTACAAGTAGACCCTGGCTGCATGTGAAAAGTATAACATGTACCCCTGTGTTACTCAAAGGGCGGGGTTGTCTCCTGATTATTTTGGGGGAAATTAGCTCTTAAGGAGACCTATTGCTTAGCAAGAGGCGGATAACTGCTGAGATCTCCACCTTTGTATACTGGGGTTTTTCCCTTAGAGAAACTCTCAGAAATAAACCAGGCTGTGGCTTAACCAAGGTTCTTTTTATTGAAAGAGGAAGTAATAAAATAAAGCACACATACAGAAATGGGTGGGATTGCTTATTACGCTCTTCAGATAACAACTTGCTGGTGATCCCTGGCCCCAAAGCTATCCAGCTGTCCTCAACCAGCGCCAGGGCCTTTTTGGTCCTGGCCCCAAGCTGGTGTAACTCTCTGCCAAATGCCATCAGGGCCCTGTAGAACCTTAAGCAGTTCCTCAGGGCCTATAATGTTCCGCCAGGCCTTTGGATGAGGACAGCAATGGTTTCCATCCTAGCTGGCACCCTCTCTGCTCCAGTTGCTTCTCATATCTGCTTTGCCCTCCTCTCCCCTGCCCATGAAGTGGCCAGCAATCTGAAATGGGACCAATCAATATATCCCATCTTCTTGTCTGAAATATGTTATTAATGTTTTAATTATTTTATCTTGATGTTTTTATGAATGATGTACATCCCGAAGAGCCCTGCATTATACGGATTGGGTGATTAATATATTTAATAAATAAATAAATAATCAATGATGTATTTCCTCTCTTAATTTGCAGAGTATATCAAAATGGCAGATCATTACGTTCCAGTGCCAGGAGGCCCCAATAACAACAACTATGCAAACGTGGAGCTGATTCTGGATATTGCAAAACGGATCCCAGTGCAGGTGAGACAGGCACAAAAGTCTGAGTTCGAAGACGGAAGAACAAGGGGTTACGTGTGTGTCTATACTGTGTGTACGGGCGTGGATTTTGTGAGGTTGATAACTAAGCCTCTGGCGGTGACTGGCTGAGCTGCCCTGCTGCCACAGGGTCTCTTAGACATTTAGCCAAAGGCAGCAAGATCCCCAAGTGGGGACCAGGCAGGGAGAGGCGATTGGGGAAATAAGGGATGAGTGGGCGGAGACAAGGAAGGCCTTGATTTTGAATGTGTGATCATGGGGAAGGGCAATGAGGAGTGTGTGTTTTTTAAATTAATTTTTACTTAACACTTCTGGCTATATCGCTGCTATTAAAGGGGTCTTAGAAATTTTAATATTTAATTTTGTTTTTGGACACCACTGCTTACCCTTAAAGGTAAAACACTCTTTACTTATACCACGGTCGCTTGGTTTCTCCTGTGCACAGAGTACACAGACGTTAGGACCAACAGATATAAGACCCAAATACAAAACTGTTTATTAAATAATTCCTATTTTAAGAGTAATAGAAATATTTAACATGACATTTGTTGTGCAGCTACACCTTTCTCACTGTTTTCTTTAGTGCAACTGCAGCTAATGGAGGTGGTGGTCCCTATTCTGCTTCTCCTTGTGACAGTATTCAAATTGCTGGTTTCCTTTTCTCTTGCATCTGCCCCAAACCTACAAACACAAAGTCTTGCTTCCATTGATGTGAACTCTTTTGGATGAAGCGAGAGAAGTAGCATTGTTTAGGTCAGGGCTGCTGCTGGCCCCTTTCCATCTGGTCCTCAAGAGGAGGGGCTGGAGCTAGTATGATATCAAACCTCCATTTCTGCCACTGAAGCTTGCTGGGTGACCCTGGAATATAAGAGAACATAAGAGAAGCCATGTTGGATCAAACTAATGGCCCATCGAATTGAACACTCTCTGTCACACATTTGCCAGAAGCCAGGTACCACCAGGAGGTCCACCATTGGGGCCAGAACTCCAGAAACCCTCCCACCGTTGCCCCCTAAGCACCATGAAGACAGAGCATCAAAGTGTTCCATCTATCCCTTGTGACTCATAGCCACTGATGGACCTCTGCTCCATATGTTCAATTCCCTCTTGAAGCTGTCTGTGCTTGTAGCCACCACCACCACCACTTCCTGCAGCACTGAATTCCCTGTGTGAATTACTCTTCGGGTGAAGAAGTACTTCCTTTTATCTGGACACACATCTTAGCTTAACCCACCTCATGAGTTTGTTGTGAGGATAAAATGGAAGAGAGGAGAATGGTGTAACCTTCTGTGGGTCCCGGTTGGGGAGAAAGGCAGGGTGGAAGTTAAGTGAATAATAAATAAGAGGCAGAGCTGGAGGTACCAGCCCAGACTCTTAAGCAGCTGCAAGTTCACTCCTTCTTTTTAAGACCCCCACAAGGCCTGCAACTTTTTAAAAGATGGAGCTTGTCACAAATCCGCCTGAGGTTTGTGTGTGTTTGAGTGCATGTTTTCTTTGATGCCACCACCCCAAACTAAATCCAGCCAACCATGTTCACCAGTGGTTTGGGGAACAGTAGGAAAGGCTGACTCTAAGCATGTAGAAATGGCAGAGTTTCCCAATCACATCAGCCCTTCCCTTGTGTGCTTGAGCGAGGGCTAACGTGAGGGAAAGTATTTGAAGCACAGCCTGCTCTCTTAAACAGGGAAGTCTTTGTTACCTACAGCTTATCAAACTAGAGCACAAGATGATGAGGGGAAAATGACTATTATGCATATTAGCTACAGGAGATCTAGGAAAAGAGCAGGAGAAACCATATCTCTAAGCTCACCTCAGCAGTACAGAAGTTACCTCTGCATCTCCCTCCATGGATACTTGGGAAGCAAACGCTGATTCTGACTCCATGCGGGGGATCCAGTCCCTGGCATTTGAACATCGTTAGCTGGTTGTTCAGACCTTTAGAACTCCTCCTGCCCCAGCTGACTGGAAGTTCCTTACCTGATCGAGAGTTGGGGAGTCTGCTCCTTTGTGGGATTGTGAACCTCTGCAATGAGGAGAGGGGGTGAGGAAGCGGATGTAAGTATTTAAGGAGGGAGCTTTGCATGGTCGTGAAAAACACAATATAATCTATTCCTTTGGTTGGGCAAGAGTCTCACAAACAGCAAAACTTATCCTCTGAAAAGCTATAGGGCTACATCTTTCCTCTTCCTACATTTGGACTAGATGACCTGCAAGGTCCCTTCCAACTCTAACATTCTGTGATTCTTCCAGCATGGTCCCCTGAGCCTTCCATCTTCCAATGCCATTACCCAACTGATAATAATAACGTTTGTCCCCCTGCCCTTCTTCCCAGTCCATTTATTATAAGTGAGGATTCTCTGATTACAGCGCTTTGCACAGCGCTTTTTGCTCTGGTGAAGTGAAGTAAACATGAAGAAGCTGGAAGCTGCAAAGATTTATGGCCCAGGCTCCTCGCTTTCTTGGTTTTTAGAGACATCCTCCCCCCACCCCCAAGTAGCTATCAATGAAATGACCTGTTGGCTTTATTCCTCTTTCAGGCAGTATGGGCTGGTTGGGGCCATGCCTCTGAGAATCCCAAATTACCGGAACTTCTTCACAAAAATGGAATTGCCTTTATGGGTAAGGAAGCAAAATATTTCTAGGGGCGGGGGGAATTTGGGAAAGCCAAAGCCATCATAAGCAGTAGAGGGAGTATCTCCGTCAGCCTCCAGGTAGAGCCCAAAGCATTTCTCTGTGTCTCACAGGCCTTATTTTATAGATCAGGGGTGGCCAAACTTGTTCAACATAGAGCCACATAGAATAAACGTCAGATGTTTGAGAGCCACAAGACATGAACAAATACAACCCACACGTCTTTATTGAAAAATATGCAAATTTGCCTTTTATTAACATTAAATGAGACTGCCAAAAATAAAAACAAAGGGGTGAAAACAGATATTGATAATGATATTTATTTTTCCAAAGATATTTATTTGCTAATGATATTTATTTGTCTGAGACAGAGAAAGAGAGAGAGAGGTGGAAAGAGAGAATGAGAGGTGGAAAGAAAGAGAGAAACAAAGAAAGCAAATAGATGGGAGGGAGAGGGGGAAGGAAGGAAGGAAGGAAGGAAGGAAGGAAGGAAGGAAGGAAGGAAGGAAGGAAGGAAGGAAGGAAGGAAAAGCCTGCCTCCCCTTTGCTTCCCCAGCTGCCCTGCCAGGACCCACGCAATATGTGTGGAAGAGCCGCAGTTTGGCCACCCCTGCCATAGATACAGTCTGTTCGGAAAAGTTCGGAAATTATGTAAACAGATTGTCCTGTGGTGAAAGACTGACTAAGCCAGGACCGTGGGGCCCAGTAGGGTGTATCTATTTCTCTCTTCCTGAGCACTATCAGTTGGCGCACACAGGCGTGATTTAAGGTGGTGGATCACACTGAGGGATCTGCCCCGGATCTGCGTAGTGCCATATTCCGGACTCTGTTCAGATGTCCTGGGAAGGCCTGAAGCAGACCAAGCTGGAGGCAGCCGTCCCCTCTTCCCACCAAAGGATCTAGCTCCCTCAGAATATCTGAGATAGTTGTGGCCCTTTTGCCTACTGGAAGGGGGGTGGATTTGGCCTCAGTCTTCCACGCTTGTTCTCCCTCTCTGCAGGTCCCCCAAGCCAAGCGATGTGGGCTTTAGGAGATAAAATAGCTTCGTCGATAGTGGCTCAAACTGCAGGGATCCCTACGCTTCCGTGGAGCGGCAGTGGTAAGTCGGCCACGCTTTCTGGCCCCGTTTCTTGCAGCCGTTGTCTAAGACTGTAAACCCAAGATGTGCTGCAGCGTTGTGGTTGTAAGAGTGTACCGTGAACACAGTATTGTGAACCAAGAGGTCTCCAGCTTGTTGGTTGGAAAAGCATTTATATCCTGGCTTTATCTCCTAATATTAAGCTGCAGTTTAAAAATACAAACTATGGTGTATCTAAGGATTGCAGCAAAAATGCCAAACAATAAAACAAGCACAAATGCCATTATTAGATATCTAATTTGCCAACATAATAAGCAGATTACAGCAGCAGCTGAGCTCTCTAATTTTGACAGCATAACCATGGCTAAAACATTAACTGCAACAGTTTCACATATATTTCCTCGGTCATCTTCAAAACAATCCTCAGATGTGGGTCAGTATTATTCTCCTGGGGCACTGAGGCCGAGAGCAGCTGGCCTAAGGCTACCTAGTAAGGTTATGGCTGAAGCAGGATTTGAAAGAGGGGCATTCTCAATTGTAAGTCAGGTTCTTAGCCAGGATGCCACATGGCAGCACAGTGTTACCAACTTGGTGCTTAGAAGCAGTGCTGTAGCCTCAAATTCAAGCTTTCTGAAAGAACACCATCCTCAGCATTCATCAAAATACTGCTAAGAGGGCCTTCCCTCCAGAATGCATTTCAGAGTTATTGTGTGGCCTTCAAGGCGGTCCTCTCCCTCATCTGGCCCCCCCAACAACAACATTTCAGATGGCTGGGGGCACACCAAGAAGGATCTCCACGGACCTCCATGCATCAGGAAGTCAGTAGCAAAAATGTGATCCTCAAGATCCTGTGACCCCAGACTGCTAAGTGTTGTTTGCTTTGGGCCAGAAAAGCACTGTGGACAAGACAGGGTAGGAGTTGGGTATTCCTAGTGGGGTCATGGCCCAGTGGAATGCTTGGCACAACCTCACTTTTGCCCCACTGCAATTTCTGGGCATTCTGCAATTTCTGGGCATTCTTACAGAGTAGGCTACAATAGTGTAGTCTGGATAGTAAAGGTAAAGGTTTCCCTTGCTTGAAAGCTAGTTGAATCTGACTCTAGGGGTGATGTTCATCTCTGTTTCCAAGCCGAAGAGCCAGTGCTGTCTGAAGACATTTTTGTAGTCATGTGGCCAGCGTGACTAAATGCCAAGGTGCACAGAGTGCTGTTACTTATTTATCTACTTGAAATTTCTTGCTTTCAAACTGCTAGGCTGGCAGCAGCTGGGGCCAGAGACAAGAGCTCACTCCGTCATGTGGCATTCGGGTCTTGAACTGCCGAACTACCAACCTTCCGGTCTGCAGCTCAGTGTCTTAACCTCTGAGCTACCATGGCCCAAGTCTGGATATTATGTTGGTACAAATAACCAGGTCCCCCCATCTAGGAGCACGTGCAGCTGCCTGGCCAACCTATCAGCCAGCCCACCACTCTCATCCAGTGGTGGGCCCAGGAATAATATACCCCCAAGCGGCCATTCTGGGTTTTCAAAGAAGGTACAGCATATCCTCCCCAAAGTTAGTCTTCTTTCTGTAACAGCAGTAACTGTTACTCTCTTCAGTCATAAATTTGTGAACCCGTACTATCTCTAGTATCAGCTTCCCACAGGAATAAACAACTTTTAAAGGGGATTAGATAGATTCATGGAGGAGAAGTCTATCAATGCCTACTAGCCATGGTGACTGAGGGGAACCTTCACATTCAGCGGCACTAAGCCTCTCAACCCCAGAGTCAGGTGGCAACATCAGGGGAAGGCCTTGGCCTCTCTGCCCTGTTGTTGGCCATTCAGAGGGACTGGCTGGCCCCTGTGTGAGACGGGAGGCTGGACTAGATGGACCCTCACTGGTCTGATCCAGCAGGGCTCTTCTGAGGTTCTTCTCAGGGAAGGCCTCGGCCTCTCTGCCCTGTTGCTGGCCCTCCAGAGGAACTGGCTGGCCCCTGTGTGAGACGGGAGGCTGGACTGGATGGACCCTCCCTGGTCTGACCCAGCAGGGCTCTTCTGAGGTTCTTCTCAGGGGAAGGCCTTGGCCTCTCTGCCCTGTTGTTGGCCCTCCAGAGGAACTGGCTGGCCCCTGTGTGAGACGGGATGCCGGACTAGAGGAACCCTCACTGGTCTGATCCAGCAGGGCTCTTCCGATGTTCTTCCCAGGGGAAGGCCTCGACCTCTCTGCCCTGTTGTTGGCCCTCCAGAGGAACTGGTTGGCCCCTGTGTGAGACGGGATGCTGGACTAGGTGGACCCTCCGTGGTCTGATCCAGCAGGGCTCTTCTTAGGTTCTTATATTCCCCTGTCTGTAATATTTATCCATATATGCCACTTCTCCAGAAATGAGACCAGGACAGCACACGGAGTAAAAACAAAGCAATGGAATCATATTCCACCACCACCCCCCCGCCGAAATTACCATTATAAAAATAAACCATAGAAACAACCTCATGAAGATATCTTGCAGGGTAGTTGTTGTGAGTGGTTACTGAACATGCTCACCAGGCGTCCTTGGTCAAATGACAGCTGCTCGGCACGGTCCTTTTCTTTTAATGGTGGGGTGACGATATTGTGGTCACTGACCTGGGCAGCCCAGGCTCAGCCCTATCTTGTCAGTTTGTGGGAGCTCAGCAGGATCGGCCCTGGTCAGTAACTTGGACGAGAGACCACCAAGGAAGTCCTGGGGCACCGCCCAGTCGGCAGACAGGGGCAAACCGCCTCTGGACATCTCTTGCCTTGGAAATTCTACAGGGTCGCAATACGCTGGTGGTGACTTGACAGCAGACAAACAAACAAAAATTATGGTTGTGTAGAGATAATATATGCAGGGTGACTCAAGCACTTCTATAGTGCTGCTTCTAGGCACCAAATTGGAAGTACTGTGGTGCTGTGTAGCTAACTTCCATCTGAATTATAATTGAAGGTGCCTCTCTTTCAAATCCTGCTTCAGCCACAGCCTTACTAGGTATCCCTTAGGTGAGCTGCTCTTGGCTTCAGCGCCCCTGGACAATAATACTGTCCCCAATACTGTCGTCTGTTAACAAGGAAAATGTATGTGAAACTCTTGGACTCTATCAATGGCCTGTGTCTTGGCCAAACACCTGGACGGTATCATTGGCCTGTGTGTTTTATTTAGCAGTTGCAAATGCCTGTAACAAGTGTCAGACATGTGGCCGAAATTGACTCATCCTGGGCTCTTACCCAGCTCACGAGCAACTGGTGTGAGAAAGGGAAGGCAGGAGACGGATCGGGGGGAGTGGGTGTGTGGGCGCATACGGTGAGGTGTGTGTGGTCGAAGCTGTCAAGAAATGAAAGGAAACGGCTGGGGGGCTGGTATGGTATCCCTTGGAAAAAACCTAGTCTTGCATATGAATAAATACTTTTATTGGGGCTTTTGTGGACTCCCCAGTAAATCAATTGCTTTCACTCCTAGGAATCAATTTTGTTTGTATTTTGAGTAAGAAATAATATTGTTAGTTGGGTTTGCCTGTGTCATTTATAAAGTTTGTATCTCCGGTACCTGGGCATTTAATTTTATGGCAGACATGGCCCAGCCCGATGAAGTAACTTGTATGTCAGATCCAGCTATCATAACAAACGAGTTTAACACCTCTGGCTATAAGGTTGTTATGGCTTTGTTAATTCATCCCACCCCATCCCACGCAGTCATGGCTTGTAGACATGGTTCCCCCCCGCCCCGGTTTATCTTTGCAACACCTATGTGAGGTAGCCCAAGGTCTGCCCAGTGAGCATCATGGTTAAGTAGAAATTTGAACGCAGGTCTTCCTAAGTCCTTCTGTAACACTCTAACCACTATCCCACAGTAGCTTTCTCTGCAGTTGCAGTAGCGACTCAGCCTTGCTGTGCATGTCAATAGCTCATAGGATTGATATGTACTAAAATTCTTCTGCGGGCCAGAATCTCCAGAGCTGCTGTAGCAAAATAAGCTCCCAACAAAATTTGGGGGTTCTGAATCATGTATCAGTTCAAATGGCTGCAGGGCTTGGGTGACAAGGTTCAGGTTCTGGTGGTGAAATCACATTTGAATTCTGACACCTACCTGCACATGCTTGAGATTTTGAAATTGAGGATGTCAGTTTTGTAATGACACAGGGCTGAGCCGAAACACTGTGGTGGTGGTGGTGGGGTATTTCGAAAAAAGCTGCCCTCCCCTGTGAATGAATCACTGACTTGGTTATTTGAGAGAGGTTAGTGGCTTGTTGAAAGGTGCAAAACCATTAGCCCATTTAGAGAGAGGACTGGAAGTAGTGACCTTGCTGAGATTTGGCTTCGTGATGGCTTGCCTTGAGTAGAAGCCTCTCTTTTAAAATGGCAGCAAGCAGTTTGGGGGGGGGGAGCACCTGTGAGCAGCTAAGCTGTGTGAAAGCTGCCCTCCTTACTATATTTGTGGCTGAAAATTTGGCACAATAATAGTAATATGAAGGAAATATTATGGACTGTGTTAAGGCAAAATAACAACTCCTGACCATTTTATTAGGAATAAAGTAGCTTTAAAAACATTTACAGTACTCTGGTTTTGGTAAATAATTTGTTTAGACTTTACTGGAGTTTTCATTGTCATGATTTTATGCATTCATGTTCTTCCTTTATACCCCTGGCCTTTCTCCCCAGAGGGGACCCAGACTGTTTTACTTCATTCTCCTCTCCTCAGTTTTATCCTTGCAACAACCCTGTGAGGGAGATTAGTGTGTGACTGGGCCAAGGTCACTCAGTGAGCTTCAGTGATAATTCGAACCTGGGTCTGCCAGACCCTAGTCTGACACTCCAGCCACTACACGGTACCCACTCTCATGGTGTTTGCATATGGTTAATAAATACTGCTGGTGAATTGGAGTGTTCTTATGAGGCACAAATCAGCCCAGACTGAGCATTTTCCAAGCCCATGGACTTGAGAGGGGAGAATTTGAAGCTTGCTCAGATCTTACAATGTGATTTTTTCCACTGAGCCTGTTCTTAAGTCTCCCCACTGCAATCAGTGAGATTCGTTACTAGATTTTCTTATCCTCCTCCTCCATGGCACTCAGGGCCGAGTCCGTGGTCCTCTTGCCTGCATTCGGCTCTCCCAACAACTCTGAGTGGAATGACTGGCTCAACGTTGATGCAATCAGCTTCATACCGTAGTGGGGATTTGAACCTGGGGCCCTTCTGGTCATCATAGCCCACACTCTTAAGTACACTGTCTACAACATGCTTTACTTGGGTGCAGTATTGTGCTCATAATTTGTAAACTGTGGTGCTTTTTCCCCTCCGGGAAGCCAGTCTATTTTAAAAGTGTGGTAGTAATGATTGTAGAAAACACATCTTGTCAGCGCTGAAAGAATTCTGCTGACTTGGCTGGCCCAGGTTGGCCCAATCTCATCGGATCTCAGAAGTGGAGCAGAGTTGGCCCGAGTTAGTGTTTGGACAGGAGATCATCAAGGAAGTCCAGGGTCACTAACCAGAGGCAGGCCATGGCAAACCCCTCTGAACGTCTCTTGCCTTGGAAACCCTGCAGGGTCGCAGTAAGGCAGCTGCGACTTGATGGCCCTTTCCACCAGCACTAGGATAGACAACTGTGTCCTGGACGAGCATGCCCAACGACTGAGATCTGCCTCAGAGGCCTAGCTCCCCCCTTCCTTCAGTGTGTGGTCACGAAAAGCAGGGCCTTTTCTGTCATGGCACCTCATTTAGTGAATACACTTCCATGATGGATGAGCAGATGTCCTGCCCCTTTCTGCCAGTCACAAGTCCCCTGTATTCTTTTGTGTGTGTGTGTGTGTGTGTGTGTGTGTAACACAGCCAACCAGGGCCCATGGATGACTGAAGGGAGGGACAGTAGGAAAAAATCTGGCATCTCCAGAGTGTTAGGCTGGGGAGATGCTTTTCTCAGGAGACCTTGTATGTCTCAGTATCTGACCTTCAGTAAAACAGGCAAAAACAGTGAATGTTTTCAGAGAGCATTTATGCCTTCAAAGGGGTAGGCTCCTATCTCAGAAGACTTTGTATGTCTCAGAGCCTGGTTTTCAGGGAAAGCAAGCTAAGTTATTGTGGGATTTCTGGAAGGAGCTCATGTTTATGCTGTGAGATCCCTAAAGCTGTGGAGAGGCCCAAGGCCAAAGGTTCTCCTTGGGAATAAAAGCTTGGCTGATAATAGCTCTCTGTGCCCCTAAACTGTCGCCTGAAACCTTATTACTCTGTGAGCCCAGCAAATTCCGTGTGTTGTATATAGTTTCAAGTCTCTTTATTGTATAGTCTTGTTTCATTTTAGGAAGTTAGGGGTTTTTTTCTGTCTTACTCAAGCCTGATCTGGAATTACTGCTGTCAGAAGCCACTTAGGTCCTGTCTTGTCAGGTATAGGTTAGGGTAGAGGCCCTACAGGTCAGGCTACAGAGCCCATCACCCCTTTTTAATGGCATTTAAAGCTCAACCTTCACACTGTCCCATAATCATCTGCCTGGCATCAAGCCTGATGTATGCCTTTAAAAACAAAACAAAACACTGTTGCACTGCTGGTTTTTAGTTCTATGCTAAGTGTAACTGAATTGGGTTTTATTGTAATTTCTTGGTTGTGGGCCTTAATTTGCACACAAACTCGGGAACTGTATTGAGCGAGCGGTGTAGGAATCATTAAACGATTTTTGTTGCAGATAATACACACAGATTTGAGACCTTACAGATATCATTTTGGATTTCAGGTCTGCAGGTGGATTGGCAAGAGGGCGACTTCCAGAAGCGCATCCTCAGCGTCCCCGAGGAATTGTATGAGAAGGGCTGTGTGACGGATGTGGACCACGGAATGAGGGTAGGCCTTGCTTCCAGGATACTCTTCTGCTGCTGAGCTTTACCTTTTGACAGTCCAGCCATCAGTGTTTGCATTTCTTTCTGAACTGTAAACCCACTCTCGGCACTCAGTTGGATACAATGGTGGCAGGGCATTTCTAGCTGAGGGCCCTTATTAATTTCCATTGATGACTGTTTTTTCTCTCCCTCACATATTATGCTTACTCTGTATGTTGGTCTTAAGACCGTAATAATAAACGATACTATTCCCATTGGATTTGTTACCATCATCCTAACCACGTCTGGAAAGAGCAGCTGTTTTGTTCCCATAATATATCTGTTGGGTTTCAGGAGAGTGCCACTGATATATTACTGTCTTTCCCTTGATGCTCTAGGCCCCCAGTCTCTGCACGTGATTCCGTAAGGTTATCTGTACCTCCAGTTGGAACTGGTAGTGCTGGTGGAAAAGACAGTAATATTAGAAAGGTGGGAGAGATCAGACTCCTAGAAGTTTTGGAAACTTTACTTCAGATAGCATTATGGGATGTATCTTCATTAAAGCAGATGCCTCTGTCCCATTCCTGCAGTCCCCACCCCCCCGGAAAGTCGGAGGCCACCTCCAGCACCCTGGGAGCTGCCCCGCTTACCCACGGAGCAGCCCAGCCTGAGGACGTGGCGGGACGACGAAGGATGCTGGAGGCCCGAGCCCACCGCAGCGTGGGAGAAGACATCGCCTGGCTGCACTCGACCACACCTCCAAGGGCCATGCGGCAGGGATGAGGCGGCCAGGCGCGTCGCCCAGGAAGAGGGGAACAGCTCGAGCCGCTGCGGTGGCAGCCACTCGGTTGGCAGGCGCCACACATGCTCCCGAGCTGAGGCAATTGGCTCCAAAGGCACCCGCCCAAGGCCCGACCACGCCCGGGACGCCGAGGGAGTGTCCGGGCCTATTAAGCTGGGGGCGGGGCCAGCGGAATGGGGAAGAGGCCAGGACCTGGGATTGGTGCTGGGAGTCAGGGGGTAATAAAAGATGGCATAGGAGGAGAGGACGGGGAGGAAGCAGCGGAACCAAGGTGAGAGATGGAGAGCAGGCACGGAAGCAAGGAAGAGAGAGCCAACGCCCTGCTCTTGAGAGGCCAATGCCGAGCGGGCAGAGGGACAACCGAGGTGCTGTCTAAACCTCGTCCCCTGCATATCTGAGTCCTCTCTGGCCAGGAGCCCTCTTTCTGACCTCCTCAGCTCCCAGGGCTGCCCAGGGAACTACAGCCACCAGGACTTGGCCCCCCTGGGACACGGGGGGACACCACAAAGTGGTGGCAAATGCGGATAGAAGCGACCTACTAGGGCGACCCCGGCCCTGCCTACCCACCCTGCCAGGGTGGTGCCCTCCGACCAAGGGACTCGTCTAACAAACCCCAGAGGTTTCAGATGATGCCCAGACCTTGTCAGATGAGTCCACCGCATCTGACGACAGTCAAGGGTCCGTTAAGGTACGTCCAGCCTTGGCAGCCTTGGCAGGACCAGCAATGGACCTCGCACAGTTCGGGCAATGGCTGGCCGAGCACCAAGCACAGCTCTTGCGGGACCTCTCCCAACAGCAACATGATGTGCAGGCCACCCTCATGAGAGAGCTCCAACCAGCGGTACTCGCCCGTCCGGCTCATGACGGGGCAAGGGGTGGGCCCGGTGGGCTACCCCATGGCCCGTGGCCCCTCTTGACCAAGTTAAGCGCGGATGATGATGTAGAGACCTACTTTGAGGCCTTCAAGTGAGTGGCCAAGGCCGCTCAATGGCCTCGGGACCAATGAGCCCATATCCTAGGACCCTACCTCTCCGGGGAAACCCAGGCTGTGGTGAAGGACCTGGCACGGGGGGATGCTGGTGACTATGCAAAGGTCAAGGCCGCTCTCCTTGACTGGTTGGAAATTACCCCAGAGACCCGCCACCAGTGGTTCCGCGCTTATCAGATCCAGGGAGCTGCTCGCCCACGTGCCGTCATCACCGCCCTGAAGGACGCCGCCGCATGCTGGTTGCCCCCTGCATCGGAAGACAGCTGGCGGGTGGTGGAGATGATTGTAATTGAGCAACTTCTTCAGATTCTGCCAGCCTGCGCCCACCACTGGGTGGCGCGTTGGAAGCCCATCAAGCTCAGTGAAGCCCAGGAGCTGTGGGAGAACTTCCAGGCAGCTGAAACACGGGATGTGGGGCCGAGGACTGAGTACGGCCACGGAGGCCGTGGCATGCCATCCCTGGGGAGGCCTGGGGAGGCCTGCAGGGGGCGCTGCCTTGTCACGTTCGGGAGAAGAGGTGGGGAGACCCGGCCGGGCCCACTTCAACCCTGCTTGTGGCAGAGCCCCGAGGCTGGGGGTGCCCCTGAAGTGGCTCGCACTTCCCCAAAGTGGATGGGGTAATGGCCGGGGCGACACCGGTAGTCCATTGCCCCCGCCCTTGGTGCAAACTCTAGGGGACGTGGGGCCCTTTTTCACGTGCAGACAGTGGGGGCATCTCAGGTGGGACTGCCTCACTATGGAGTGCGACCTCGGGTTTGAGACTGCCATGCAGATGTTGGCCGCCGGCAGCAGGCCACCAGCGTGGTTGCTCCCCGTGACTTTGGGCAACCAGTGTTGAAGGCACTCATGAACAGCGGCAGCTCTGTCTCTATGGTCCGCTCCCACCTGCTTCCCCAAGGATTGCCAGTGGTCCGTACAGCAACCACCGCCTGCTTCCACGGGCATGAGGAAAGGTGTTCAATGGTCGTGGCTCCCCTAGTCTACCTGGGGTGCCGATGGGAGGTCCCGCTGGCCTGTGTGTCCCGGCTGCCATTTCTGATCCTGTTGGGGCGCGACGCCTCTTGCTTCTTCAAAGCCCTGTCCGCGGCTAACCCACAAGGAGTAGGCCCTCCACCCACAGAAGGCAACGAGGAGTTTGCCACTCCTGGAGCGGAACTTGCAGAGCCTGAGGGCCAGGATGAAGCACTGGAGGAAGCCTGCGGCAGCTGGCCACAAAACAAATAATTCCACCAGGCTCAAGAGGGAGACAAAGCACTGGATGCCCTTTGCCGGTGAGCTGCGGTAAGTGAGGATTGGGTCATAGAGCCTCGATGGGAGCAATGCCTACCCCACATTGTTCGTGAGGGAGGGTTGTGGTTTCACTAGGTGAAGGGGCAGCTGGGGCCCTACCGATGACTGCTGGTGCCCCACCCCTACACAGGGCAGGTCCTATGGGATGCCCACGACCACCTCTGTGCCAGCCATTAGGGCATCATAAATACATTGACCCGGATCCTCGTGCACTTCTACTGGCTATCCGTGGCTCGAGATGTGTAGAAATACTGCCGGTCATGCGCCATGTGCCGATGATTGTCAGCATGCCCGGAACCCCGGGCCCCACTGTCTCCGCTCCCAATAATAGGAACTCCTTTCGAGTGAGTGGCAACGGATTTTGGCGGACCCCTGCCCCGGACCCCTAGGGGGACGCACTACTTACTTGTACTCATGGATTACGCCACCCGGTTCCCCAGTATGAAAAGTGCGGGGGTGGGCCAGTTCCTGATGCGTTTCTTCGCGATGGTGGGAATACCCCGGGAGATCCTTACTGATCGCAGCTCTCCCTTTACAGCCTGGCTGATGCAGCAGGTATGCCGGGCCCTCCAGATAAAACAGATCTTCACTTCCGTCCACCACCTGCAGACGGATGGGCTCATGGAGTGCCTTAATCAAACCCTGAAAGCGATACTACGGAAGGCTGCCCATGAATGACCAAACGTGTGGGACCTGTACATGGGCCCTCTGTTATTTGCACTCTGGGAAACCCCGCAGGCGTCCACCGGGTTCTCCCTGTTCAAACTCCTGTATGGGAGGCAACCGAGGGGCATCTTAGAAGTGATGAAAGGCCCCTTGCCGTCTGGGGCAGAGGACACAGTTGAAGACCCTTGCGAGTACGTCCGGAAGCTGCAGGCATGGCTAGAGGACCTGTGCTGCTCAGCCCGGATGAATCTGGTGAGCGCCCAGGCGGCCCAAAAACAGATATATGACGTTGGGACTCGGCTGCCAACCTTCCAGGCAGGGAATCGGGTTTTGGTTTCCCAGGAGGTCATGGCCCTTGTGCAGGGTGACCCATGGCAAGGTCCATACATCATCATTTGAGTCCTAGGCCCCCTCAAGTATGAGGTCCGGTATGGCCCGAATCCCCGGCAAAAAAAGTCAGTGCACGTAAACAATTTGAAAGCTTGGCACAGCTGAGACGGAGTCGTCCTCGTGGAAGACCTGAGGAAATTGCCAGAGGGAGCCCCCCCCCTTGGAGCGGACCCTCAGCCCTCTGGCTGGAGCCCACCTTGGACAATGCCTTGTCCGACGAGCAGAAAGCCAACCTATGTCGGGTCATCCAGGCCAGTTTGGTGTAGTGGTTAAGTGTGTGGACTCTAATCTGGGAGAACCGGGTTTGATTCCCCACTCCTCCACTTGCAGCTGCTGATGTGACCTTGGGTCAGTCAGAAGCTCTGGAACAGCTGTTCCTGAAAGAGCAGTTTGAGTTAGAGTTTCCTCAGCCCAGACTACCTCACAGGGTGTCTGTTGTGGGGGGGGGGAAGGGAAAGGAGTTTGTAAGCCACACTGAGACTTCAAGTGAAGGGCGGGGTATAAATCCAATCTCCTCCTCCTCCACCTCCTGATTGATCTACTGGGCACAGCCCACTACTTATCTGCATTGGACCTCACCAAGGGGTACTGGCAGGTGCCGGTATACCCTCCCGACTGGGAAAAGACCACGTTTGCCACCCCTCAGGGGCTTTTCCAGTTCCGAAGGATGCCCTTTGGCCTCCACGGCGCCGCTGCCACGTTCCAGCGGCTGGTTAACAAGGCCCTCTCCCAGTGTGGCAACTTTGTGCAGGCCTACATCGATGATATAATTGTGTGTAGCCCTGACTGGGGCATGCATCTCTGACACCTACAGCAAGTGTTGACGGCTCTTCAGGATGCCGGGCTTTACTGTGAATCTGCGGAAGAGTCGCCTGGGCTTCCAAGAGGTCAGATATCTCGGATACCTGGTGGGGGGCGACCAGCTGTGGCCCTTGCCCGACAAAGTCCTAACCCTGGAAAACCACTCCTGTCCCCAGACGAAGTGACAGTTTAGATGGTTTCTTGGCTTTGTCGAGTATTACAGCCACTTTGTACCCAACTTCGCGTCCGTCGCCAGCCCCCTCACCGACTGCCTCCGAAAGGATCGCCCCAACCGAGTGCTCTGGGGGGAGCCTGAAGAAGCTGCCTTCGTGGCCTTCCGGGCCAGCCTCTCTTACGATCCTGTGCTCCAAAACCCAGATTTCCAGCACCCCTTTTGTCCTCTACATGGACACGTCCAGGATGGGACTCGGGGCTGTCCTGGTGCAGGAAACGGCGGGTGAGGAATACCCGGTGCTCTTCATCAGCCAGAAGTTGCAGCTGGCTGAGTGCCAATATTCCACGGTGGAAAAAGAGGTGCTGGCCGTTAAGTGGGCAGTGGGGGCACTGCAGTATTACCTAACCAACATCCCTTTCCAGTTGGTCGTCGACCACGCACCCTTACTCTGATTGGCCCAGATGAAAGACTCGAATCCCCGAATCCTCAGATGGTACCTTTCTTTGCTTCCTTTCCATTTCACAGTGTGGCACCAGTCAGGAGTGGAAAACCAGGTCACAGACTATCCCTCCCGCCTCTTTGAGGACGACCCCCTGACAGAGGATCCAAGGGGAGGTGTGTGTCCTGTCCCTGCGGTCCTGGATCGGACCCCACCCCTGGAAGGTTGGAGGCCACCTCCTGCACCCTGGGAGTCGCCCCACTTACCCACGGAGCAGCCCAGCCCAAGCACACGGTGGGACCATGAGGGATGTCGGAGGCCCGAGCCCATTGTAGCGTGGGAGAAGACGTCATCCGGCTGCGTTTGACCGCACCTCCGAGGGCCGCGCAACAGGGATGAGGCAGCCAGGCGCATCGCCCAGGAAGAGGGGAACAGCTTGAACCGTGAAGTGGTGGCTGTTCAGTTGGCGAGCACCGCACACACCCCCAAGCCTAGGCAATCGGCTCCAAAGGCACCCGCCTGAGGCCCAACCATGCCCGGGATGCCGAGGGAGCGTCCGGGGCTATTAAGCTGGGGGTGGGCCAGGGGAGTGGGGAAGAGGCCAGGACCTGGGATTGGTGCTGGGAGTCAGGGGGTAATAAAAGGCGGCATAGGAGGAGAGGATGGGGAGGAAGCCACGAAGCTGAGGTGAGAGATGGAGAGCAGGCACAGAAGCAAGAGGGAGAGAGCCAACGCCCCGCTCTTGAGAGGCCAACGCCGAGCGGGCAGAGGGACAACCGAGGTGCTGTCTAAACCTCGTCCCCTGGATATCTGAGTCCTCTCCGGCCAGGAGCCCTCTTTCTGACCTCCTCAGCTCCCAGAGCTGCCCAGGGAACTACGGCCACCGGGACTGGGCCCCCCTGGGACACGGGGGGACCCTACAGCCTCAGTGATGGAGGTTCATCCGGTCGCTTCTCTTGGCTGGTCCACAAAAACCATGTACGTTTTCTGCAGGGGGAGAAACTTCCAGTGGGCCATAAATGCAAGAGGTTAGGGCTTTATTTTGCCCATGGGTCTATGTAGACTTCCATTTTTTTTAAGGAGCTCTGCTAGTTAAGAAATTAATTTCTGGGCTCAGTTCAAAGTGCTGCGTTTTTTTGGGGGGGGGGGTCATTATGCTTTGTGGCAGAGCCAATGAAGAAGGTCCAAGGTTCAAAGCTGGGCAATATGCAGTGGACAGGTCTCAAACAGCAGGTGTTAGAGAAACACACTTCTCTACCTGTGACCCTGGAGAGCTACTGGCCAGCCAGGGGAAGATAGACTGTATTTGATGGATCTCTGACTGGACAACCAGCATTCATTCATACATCACCTTTTTGAGGCTGAATTACCAAAAAGCAGTGTGCGCATTGGTCCTTTTTATGTACCTCCTAAACCAGGACTCTAATCCTGTTTAAGAAATCTGGGTCGGTTAACCATGGATTCACAACAGTGTTCTCAGTTTGTATGTGAATCGAGCATTAGTTTTGAAGGAAGAGGAAGGCTGTGTGTTGTATCAGGTACCATCTTGGAGGTCTCCTCGTGAGAGTGAAGGGGAATGCCTCTCCTAAGGGGCTGGGGGTGGGAGTTAGCTGGCTCAAGCGTCATCATCACAGCGGGCGTCATCTCAGAAGAGGTCCTCTCTCTGGAGGTGAGAACAAAGGTAGACGAATCTTCTGAGATGGTCCCTGCCTCCCTGCTGTTTTTCTAAGTGCTTGCATTAAAAAAAAATCCAGTTTTAAAAAAGAAAATGGCTTGCCTGGTAAATTGGTGGTACCTTTTGAGTTGATCATCAGGTAGGTCTTTAATTGATTCATGTAACATTTTCATCCACTAAATTTGGCAGTGCTGATAATCAGTGTTCCCTCTAAGCTGAGTTCGTGTGAGCTAGCTTACTGTTTTTTAGCCTCTGGCTCACACATTTTTGCCTCAGCTCAGGAAGGAGGGCTCCAGAGCAAACTGATTTATGCAGCAGCCAAATCGCTCGCTCACCACTTTAATGCCAGGAGCTCACAAAGCGGAATTTTTGCTCACAGGGCTCCACAGCTTAGAGGGAACATTGCTGATAATAATCAGAGAGAGAAAAGTAATCGTATGAGGTGGGGGTGTGTGGCTCCCCTCTTCTCCCTCCAGTTTTCTCTGATGGGTGTCCCCGGTTGACCTCTGAATTGTAAAAAGGGCTGGTCCCAGGCTCCAGCTTCTCATAGGAGACTCCTCTTGCTCATTGACTGAGGCCTTTCAGTTTGCTGCATTTATCGGCTCTTATTCTCTCCTTCCCTGCTCAGGCAGCCGAAGAAGTTGGCTACCCCGTCATGATCAAAGCCTCTGAAGGAGGGGGAGGAAAAGGAATCAGAAAAGTGAACAGCGCCGATGACTTCCCCAACCTCTTCCGACAAGTAGGTCATTCTATCCTTCCTCCATGAGCAGAAGAAACGGCAGCCTGGGGCTTTGCCTGTCTGTGTACCAGGGTTCTCCAGCATGGTGCCCAGTGGCAGTATGGTGCCCATCCCTGCTTCCCTTGGCAACCACCATGCTTGGCAGGAGGGGCTGAATCTCTACAGTGAAGCATCAGCATTATGCAGAAGGCCCAAGGCTCAATCCCTGGCATTCCCGGCTAAAGGATCCTGGGTGTCAGGTGTCAGGAAAGCACTTTCTTCGTCTGGGAGAGCTGCTTCCAGCAGATGCTGGATTCTCATGCTGAGACTTTTTGGGAGTTTATGTAAGGCTTTTTCATCTCTTTGGCTTCTGAAATTTGCACGCTATTGCAAGGACTAGAAATGTGCTTTTATTTCAACATGCAAGCCGAGATGTTCATGAAGCTCAGCCTTTTTATTTGTCTGTTTTATGTTTAAAAACATAACCCTACACACGCAACAGACAACTCTTGGCCTCTCGTACTTTCAAGACCTCTAGGTTGTATGGAAGAATAAAACAGAAGTCTGGTGGCACTTTAGGCACTAACGACATTTATTCCAGCATAAAACTTTTGTGAGTCACAGTTCACTTCTTCAGATGCTATGAAGAGGAACTTTTGTGCCACATTTTTATAGGGAAAATCACAGATAGTGAGAGGGGAAAGGAAGCAGCTGTCAGGTAACCCTGTCATGTCACTGGTATGCGGGAGGAGTGCTGCTGCCTCTTTCCTTTCCTCTGAAGTTTTTCACACAGCCTCTTATCAGGTCCCTGACCTTGCTCCAGCTGCAGGAGCCTCGCTGGGAATTGTAACAGTTCCTAGAATGTTTTGCTTCTTAGCATCCTGCATGTGTGAATGGTATCAATTGGCTTCTGCTGAAGGGGGATTGTTTGAATGTAGTATAACCTAGTAGGCGCTGCTGTATCTAGTCATTACTGACACAGAGAATGTACACATGTCTTTAGTACTGTTTCATCATTAAACACTGTCTTCTGAAGAAGCCCTGGGTTGTGTGACTGACTGACTGAGGAACCTGACAGCAGCTGGGGGCAGAAAGAGGAGCTTGGTGTGACTCCCATCATAAGTCTTTCAGGTGTGATGCATTGTGTAAGGCACTAGACCTGTGTAAGGAACTATTCATAGCATCTAGAGAAGTGAGCTGTGACTCACAAAAGTTTTATGCCGGAATAAATGTTGTTAGTATTTGAGGTGCCGCTGGACTTCTGTTTTATGTTGCTGCAACAGACTAAGACAACTTTGAGGAGTGTATGGAAGACTCCCACCATGCAGCTCCCATTATCGCCAGCTGGGGACAGTGCTGGGATGGGGCAGGGTTTTCATTTTGGGTCCTTCCCAACTGATACGGATCGTCTGATGTGCTGGGTGGGCACATGGACTGAACATGCTATTAACTGTTCAACAGAATCTTTACCTTGATGGGAGTGACACACATTCAGACTTATGAAATCTCTGTTACCAGAATAATTGGAATGGACGTGGCTATACCTATGGCCCATCATTAATACCAGTGACCCAATTACAAAACATATAAGGATACAACATCTGGTCATTATACGAGTGTACTAAAGATCTTGTATACAGATGCTTGAATGTGTGTCTACACTATGTTGTAATAGTGACCACTGAGGAAGGCCTTTTGAGGCCGAAATGCATTTGGTCCTCAGTTGGAAAGTGTTGACCCATCATGTGTATTAATATTTGATATGCTTTTATTGGTCTGATATTTGGAAATTTATATATTTTTTAACTCGTATATAATTTAATATGTGTACACCCTAATAAATTTTGTACTTTTATAATATATAAGGTCAACTTAACCCTTTTGGTTCGCTGGGGTATAAATCCAATCTCCTCCTCTTCCTCTTTTTCCTCTTCCTCTTCCTGTTCTTTTCCTCCTCCTTCCGAAGCTTGCTGCATGAATGTGATGGGGTTAATTAATTTTCTGGCAGCTTTAACCCAGGGGTTGCCGGCCTTTTTAAAAAGAGAGGTACTTCTGAGTGCCCAGTGTGTTGATGAATTCTGTTCTGTCCTAGAAACAGAACATGGGCTAGTAAGAGCACCAGACACAAAGCTATCAGTTCACCAGCACAGACAAAAATCCAGCGAGATAAGACTTGAAAAAACCCCAACAACCCTACATTAGACCTTTTTGCCATCTTTTCCTGAGTCTTCTGGGGGACACGCAAACTATGGGCAGCAGGCAAGAGCTGTCAGTCACTCCCAAGTGGCCGGTTGGAGACCCCGTGGTTTAACCACCTCTGAGATGAATGTGAATGCCCATCCTGTGAGTGACATGCGTGATTTATATCTCATGACATCTTTGCCTCTCAGGTGCAAGCAGAAGTGCCAGGGTCCCCTATCTTCGTCATGCGCCTCGCCAAACAGTCTCGCCACCTGGAGGTTCAAATCCTTGCAGACCAATATGGCAATGCCATCTCCCTCTTCGGCCGTGACTGTTCGGTGCAGCGCCGACACCAGAAGATCATTGAGGAAGCTCCAGCATCGATCGCCACTTCTGTGGTGTTTGAACACATGGAACAGGTAGGTGGGAACTGGGCAGTTTGCAGGGGAGAGATCTGACCCCAGGTAATTCTTCTTCTTTTTTAAAAAAGTTGCAAACTAGATCAGTGCTTCTCATGCTAATTTGTCATCATCTGTATGCAACAATTAGGAATAGCTCACAGGTGAGTGGTAAAGCTGCTGCTTTTGGTGCAGAAGGACCCAGGTTTAATCCCTATTATGCCTAGTCTTGGATTAAAGGGTCTTGGATTAAAGTCTGAAGGAGGATTAAAGTCTGAAGGAGCAGTTGTGGGACAGGGTAGGTGAACGTCAGAAGAGCCCTGCTGGACAAGACCAGGGGTTCATCTAATCCAGCATCCTGTATCTCACAAGGACCAACCAGTTGCTTTGGAGGTCCAACAATAGTCATATTGGTAACTAGAGGGACCCCCCAGAGCCAGGATGCAACTTCAGGGGAAGGCCTTGGCCTCTGTGCCCTGTTGTTGGACCTCCAGAGGAACTGGTTGAGGCCACTGTGTGAGACGGGAGGCTGGACTAAAGGAGGTTAGTCAAACTCTTGGGGGAGGAAAGTTCCATCAGTGGCTATTGATTGCATCTAAGCATGGAGGTTGTGCTTTGTAGTGTGCCATGAAATACCACCCACTGTGTTTTGGAGACTGTTATTGTCACCTTGCCCTGCTTGTGGGCTTCCTAGGGGCAGTTGGCTAGTTGTTGTGGGGAAATGGGATGTTAGACTAGATGAGCCTTTTGGTCTGACCCATTTTTTGCTCTTACCTGTCACTGTAACAGTTGACTTGATTGATCCTGTCCTCTGCCTCCAGTGCGCAGTGAAGCTTGCCAAGATGGTGGGCTACGTAAGTGCTGGGACGGTGGAATACCTTTACAGCCAGGACGGCAGCTTCAACTTCTTGGAGCTAAACCCTCGGCTACAGGTGGAGCACCCTTGCACGGAGATGGTGGCTGACGTCAACTTGCCCGCAGCTCAGCTCCAGGTGAGTCGGGAGCCTCCGTGGAAGGAGGTGCAGAGGACAAGCCAGTTCTGCCGAAATAACCTGTCCTCTGAGATCCGTCTTAGTAAGCAGGAGGCCAGGAAGTGCTTCATCAGGGGTTTAACCCTTTCATTGGAGCAAATGAAGCTGGAGCCACAATCTGCACCTGGGCGAGATCGACCGGTGGATAAAGGCGGGAAGTTGAGAAACTTTCCCTTTGCAAACATGAAAGTTAGGCTGCGTGATTTATGGGCTGCTGTCCAGTTCTTGTGCAACAGAGGGGTGTGTAAGCGTGGGAGTTCTGGACAGCTTATTCATTTATTTTTAAAGCAGCTGTTTTCGTTTTGAAGGAGAGGCAAGTGGTGAAAGTTTGTGATGCCGTCACGTAAATAAAGTTTACAAACATAGACATGGAAACTCAATTTGTAACTCCTCTCAGCTTGTATCTCACTGTTTGTCTGCGGAGTTCAGGGCAGCATTCACGGGGGGGGGGTTACCTGCAACTGTATAAGGACATCACAGTACCAGCTGCTTTGTTTTCTGTCTGTCTGTCAGTCAGTTTATTATTACAGTCTTCGACCAGTACGTAACAGTGTCAAACTCATTTGTTACGAGGGCCGGATTTGGCATAAATGTTGCTTTGTTGGGCTGGGCCATGTGTGCCATAAAACGTAATGCCATTTGCCGGAGATATAAACTATATAAAGGACAGCAGCTGGTAAGCTCAGAGTCGGTGTATCCTCACTGCAAGGCCTCATGGCCTGGGAGGGGTGTGCAAAGGAAAACCTGGATGGAGAGCCAGTGGCGCAGCTCTGGACAGACGCTCCCACAGTGCTTGACTGCTGCGGACAAGGTTGTTTCATCATCCCCCCTGAGCAGTCCCCTGTTCCCTCCCCAGCACTAGTAGCTCACTGGCCGCATAAGAGCCCTGGACGGGCTGGTTCCAGCCCCTGGGCCTTATGTTTGACACCCCTGCTCTGGCATATCCCTCTGCAACATGTAAAGTTGACCCTTCCATTGAGCTATCCACCGTGACCCTAAAGTCTCCTCCCTCTGCAAGTTCAGACCCTGTTGTTGTATATATCCACAATTAGGAATCATTTGCAACTATTTGGAAATACAGAGATCATTGAGGTAGAGTGGCCTCCCGGTGTTTTGGTGCCCTAGGTGAAAATCCTTATCTCCCCTGTTTTGGTATTTGCCTTGATATCCTTTTTTCTCAGGAGGTGTCCCCAATTAGAGCCTCCTCTCCTGGTATAGACTGACCGTAAGCTTAAGCGTCCCCCCTGACCGGGGTAGCCCAACCTAGTCTGATCTCATCAGATCTCAGAAGCTAAGCAGGGTCGGCCCTGGTCAGTGTTTGAGTGGGAGACCAGCAAGGCAGTCCAGAGTTGCAGTGCAGAGACAGGCAGGCAGCAGCAAACCACCTCTGAACACCCCTTGCTTTGAAAACCCTGTTGGACTGTCATAAGTCAGTTGTGACCTGGTGGCAAAGAGAAGAAGAAGAAGAAGAAGCTTAAGCATGTGTGAATTCTGCCTTTTTATTCAGAGGCTGTATTAGCATATAGAAATTTCTCCATGGTCCATCAGCCCTGGGTCATCTTGGGTTTCCAAGAACATCAGCTGGCATCCTGGATAGAGCCGGGAAAGCTCCCTGTCAGGAGCCGGCAGACGTGCTGCGTCCCTCCAGGCCCTGTCGGGAAGTAAGCGCCAGCCTTCGTTATGCTAATGTGTGCCTAAGTATGATAGGTATCTTTATTTCCCTCCTGTTAGATTGCCATGGGGATTCCTCTCCACAGGATCAAGGACATCCGGATGATGTATGGAGTCTCCCCCTGGGGAGACACCCCCATTGATTTTGAGAACTCCGCCCATGTGCCTTGTCCTCGGGGTCACGTGATCGCTGCCCGCATAACCAGCGAGAATCCCGACGAGGTAAGCCTTCCTCTTCTTGTCATCTTTCTCTCTCTCTCTCTTTTTCTTTTTTTAAACACAAAACTCTGTGCTGGTGGTTGTACTGAAACCTACAACTGGGATCTTTTTTACAAGCAGCCTGAAAATTCCTTAAATATTCACCTGTAAATCTGCAACAAAGTTGCCTGTAGTCAAGCTCTGTGCATTAATGTTTGAAAAGATGCAACATCTCCTGCTACAGAGGTGGGCCAGACTTCCCCTCCAGCCTAGAATAGGAGGAGGAGGAGGAGGAAGACACTGTAGCCTGGGAAACGTAGATCTCTGTGGTGAAATTAGGGGAATGGAGGACCAGTAGTACCCTTCAGGTAGGTCCTGTCTGTATACTGGCAATAGGAAAAGCACAGCTGTTGTGTGTCCTGGGGAAGGGGATCTGTGTGGCTGAGTTTGCTTTTCAGAAGGGAAGGTCTTAGCAGGTTAAGGATGCCCTTGGGCCCCAGCAGCAGTTAGAGGGAGACCCTAGAGCGTAAAGGACTGGGCATCCACCCTCACTGTCTTCTCTAGCAGCTGACAAGGCTCTGCTTCTTCTGGGGGCCACAGTGAAACTTCTGTTACCTGGAGACCCAGCCCTGCGAGGAAAGGCTGAGGGACTTGGGAATGTTCAGTCAGAAAAAGAGGAGGTTGAGGGGGGACAGGATGGCTCCCTTTAAGTATTTGAAGGGGGGCAGGGAGCGGCAATAAATTTCGGGTTTAAATTAAGGGCGAGAAGGTACCAGCTAGGTACTGAGAAAAACTTTTTGACAGTCAGAGTTGTGCCACAGTGGAATCAGCTGCCTCGGGAGGGGGTGAGCTCCCCCTCACTGGCAGTCTTTAAGCAGTGGCTGGACAAACCCTTGTCCGGGATGCTCTAGGCCAGGGGTGTCGAACTCATTTGTCACGAGGGCCGGATCTGACATAAACGAGACCTTGTTGGGCCGGGCCAGGTGTGTCATAAAACGTCATGCCAGGTAGTGGAGATATAAACTTTATAAAGGACACAAAGACAAAGGTTTTTTTTTAACTTAAAATAAAATCATGCTTAAAACATCAGCACTCTTGCAATATTTTGTTTCTTTAACAGTGTCTGATAACTGACACCTCTTGCTCTGACTTATTGCATCAAAATGTCTGTGCTGTTGCCATCCTGAGTATGCTGTTCGGGTGTGTATCTGTAAGCTGCAAACCTACGATGATGCAGCAGCAGCAGAACTGGAAGAAGAAGCAGAAGACGGCCACTTCCGCTGTGGGCCTGACAGAAGCCCTGTGGGGGCCTAATGCTTTCACCCCCCTGCCCTAGGCTGGTCCTGCATTGAGCAGGGGGTTGGACTAGATGGCCTGTATGGCCCCTTCCGACTCTGTGATTCTATGACTCTATGTAAAGCAGAAAAAATTGTATCTCGGTAGCCAAATTTAATTAAAAACACATTGCTGGGTAGTAAGAATCAACATGCAAGGAAAGGGGAGGAGGATTGTAACTCTTAAGAACGAATGGCGAAAGTCCCTTCTTGGAGCCAAGCACGTATATTTGTGCCATTTCTTGTAGGGATTTTAACTGCAGTTTGTCTTTGGAAGAGCCAGTCTGGCTGAAAAGGAGAGGCATGAATGCATGAATTAACAAATAATTCAAACCCACCTTCCTGCATGGCCGTCAGTGACTTTTAGAGCAACCTTTCTTGCACATTGAAAAAAGAGACTGCATCGCAGGAATTCACCTGGAAAACCAACAAAGTTTTTTAAAGTGGTGATTAAACATGAAAATCGAGCCCTAGCTATGGACTGTGCAGGTTTACTTAACATTCCCTCTTGCCCTACAGGGATTCAAGCCCAGCTCTGGAACAGTCCAGGAACTGAATTTCCGCAGTAATAAGAACGTCTGGGGCTACTTCAGTGTTGCAGCTGCTGGGGGTCTTCATGAATTTGCTGACTCTCAGTTTGGCCACTGCTTCTCGTGGGGAGAAAACCGAGAGGAAGCCATTTCGTAAGTCGAGGGGGGAAGCTTTATGTGAACTGGGGGAAAGGAGCTGGATGTGGGGCAGGATCTTGTCAGGGACCAATCCATGTCTGCTTTAATCTCCTGCGATCCGGGCCTGTGGTTGCCACCGGATTGCCGAAATTTCCTGAGTCACTGGGGTGTTGATGATGACTATCGGAGATTGTGTAGTGTGGGATTAGGGAGTGGGAGGGCTTCTGGGTCAAAGGGGACGGGAGGGAACAGTCCCTGGGATATGGAGAAAGCCACAGTGACCTAGTTTCAGTTGCGGATTCCTGGAGGGTTAGAATGTAGAACCAGCAGAAACTCAGGACTTCTGTTCGGCTCACATCCTCTTTTCCATGTAGGAGTGAATGTGCAACCTTGTCATTGTGCATGATGATTAGACACATGTTACGTGGGCTGGGAAGTGGCAGTTATTCACTGGCACGTGGAGCAAAAAATCGCCTGTCTATGCAGTTGTCACTAGTGTTCCCTCTCAGCTGAGTGAGTGTGAGCTAGCTCACAGTTGTTTAGCCTCCGGCTCACCCATTTTTGTCCTAGCTCAGGAAGGAGGGCTCCAGGGCAAAATAATTGATGCAGCAGCCAAATCACTCGCTCACGACTTTAATGCCAGTGGCACACAAAGGAGAGCTTTCGCTCACAAGACTCCGCAGCTTAGAGGGAGCGTTGGTTGTCACTGATGACAAACTACTCCAGGAGTCCCCAGCCCTTTTGAGCCCGTGGGCACCTTTGGAATTCTGACAAGGTGTGGTGGGCGCTGCCATGAAATGGCTGCCGCAAAAGAGCTGCTGCAGGAGGCGGGGCCAGCCACAAAAGGACTGTGGCAACTGCCCTTCGGTCACACAGTGCAGATCCTTATGCCGTGGTGGCAGCTGCTGCTGAAGCAGTGTTTGTAGAAATCTGCACCGCCAATCAGACAGAAGCTGCACCTGGTCTTGCCCACTTTCTAAAAACACTTGGTGGGCACCGGGAAAGGTGTCAGTGGGTGCCATGGTGCCTGTAGGCACTATGTTGGGGACCACTGAGGTACACACTTGGCTCAAACTCGGCTAGTGGCGAGGTTAGCAACAACAGATTTAGATGGAGAGAAGAAGAAGAAGAAGAGGAGATTGGATTTGTACCCTGCCCTTCACTCGGAGTCTCGGAGCGGCTGACAGACTCCTTTCCCTTCCCCTCCCCACAACAGACGCCCTGTGAGGTCGGTGGGGCTGAGAGAGCTCTTGACAGAAACTGCTCTTTTTCAAGAACAGCTGTGCCAGAACTATGGCTTGCCCAAGGTCATCCAGCAGTTGCAAGTGGAGGAGTGGGGAATCAAACCCGGTTCTCCCAGTTTAGCGTCTGCGCACTTAACCACTACACCAGACTGGCTTTCTGCCACCTTAGGCTCAACTGCCACCTTCTCCAATGCTTCCACTGGCTGGGTCTTAGCTGAGCCACCCCCCTGGCTCTGCCAGTGCAAATGGGGTTCGGCTTGGGTTCCCCCTGGCTGCCAGCTGCCCTTTCAGGCAACGTGCCCCACAAAGTGAAGGACCCGGTCCTGGTTGTGCCTAGGTGTGCTCTAACAGGTTGAATTTCTGGTCTCTTGTAGTTGTGGTTTCCTAGACTAAGCAACTCTTAGTGCTGCAGGACTTCAGCAACTGGGTGCGGTGGAGTAACTCATGGGTCAGAAGATTAGGGAATTTAGCATCCTGCAGATTGGCCTTCAGTGGGATTGCCAACCTCCAGGTGGGACCTGGAGATCTCCTGGAGTTGCAGTTGATCTCCAGTTGCCAGTGATTGGTTTCCCTGGATAAAACGGCTACTTTGGAGGGTGGACTCTCTCTGGCATCATACCCTGTGGACGTCCCTCCCCTACCTAAATTTCACTGTCCTCACAGGCTCCTCCTGCAAATCTCCAGGAATTTCCCAACCCAGGCTTGACCCTTCAGTATACCCTCCCTGACCTTCAGTTTCTTCTCTCACATTTTCCCTCCCCTCTTCCCCCAGGAATATGGTAGTGGCTCTGAAAGAGCTGTCTATCCGTGGAGACTTCCGAACCACAGTGGAGTACCTGATTAAGCTACTTGAAACGGAGAGCTTTCAACATAACAGCATCGATACTGGCTGGTTGGACCGGCTTATTGCGGAGAAAGTGCAGGTGAGGCTGGATTCCTTTGTTAGATTTTTTTTTAAATGCGGGGTGGTGGTGGTATTATTACTAACAAACATTAACATTTCTTGGCATAAAGTGATGAAATGCTGATTCTTCCAATTACATATCCTGGAACGCTATTGCCCGTCAGGATTGCCAGTAAATACCCAACATGCGCCACTGGTCAGTCTCCATATAAAGTAGAATTCCTTTTTGGAACTGATAAAGCTTCCTCATAGAGTCAGACCCTTAGTCCGCCTGATCAATATTAGCAGTTGGGACTCGGTCAAGCCCCCAGGAGCTGCTTCCCCTCTGGTTGTCCCCTCCTGCCATCCCCCGCACCAAGGACCGTCTAGTACCAGGGAACGGCTGAGGTCCTGCTTCAGGGGTTTAAGTCCATTATTTATTTTCAACATGCTCTTTGCGAACGCAGCATCAGTAAGGGAAAATGATAAAAATTACACCATAGTGCCCTGCAACCCACTGAATATTTAAGTACGTGCATCTCTTCAAATACGAGTGTCCTTTCATTTCTCATGGGTTTATTGTTAAATATGTGAAGAATGTTAAGAGTTTTAACATTTTATTCCTTTAATATCAAGGGTGGGGGATCATTAACTTTGGCTACCCAGAAACTCTCAGCTGGCAGTTCTTGAAGGAATTATTTATAGACAAAGGCTCTTAACTTACGTAACTAAGTCAGCACATCTCATAGCAACTCATGTTTAGCAGTTACAGAATGCTTTCGGAACCAAGTGTGCATTACACAGATCCCCAACATTTAGTCTTTAAAAACTGCCTCCCTTGGCCTGAGGCTGTGGCCCTGGGGAACAGGGCTGCAAGAAGCCAGCAAGAGCCCCAGGAAAAAGCTGCTTGAGTCAATTGAAACGGCCACCTTCTGAGCATGACAGTCACAGTCCTTCCAGGAGACCAGTTTACCTGTCATCATTTATTCATTTATTTGTTGGATTTATATCCCGCCCTTCCAACGTGGGCTCAGGGCGGCGAACATAAGGCAAAAAGCCATACATTGACAATAGAAACATAGAGGCATAAAATTAACTACCAATAAAACAATTAAAACAGTGGTCAAGAGAACCAATCACTATACACTCAAGCACATTTCTCACTGCTCCTATGATGTCCCACCATAGCTGTAATGTCATACCAGGGCCAGTCCACCTTGTGCTATCAACATAGTGGTGGTACGGTAGTGGTGGCAGCCCCTACTTAAAAGCCTGGTGGAAGAGCTCTGTCTTGCAGGCCCTGCGGAACTGCATAAGGTCCTGATCTCTTCCGGGAGCTCATTCCACCAGGTAGGGGCTGCCACCGAAAAAGCCCTGGCCCTGGTAACCGCATATTTGGCAGCCTTGGGTGCTGGGATGGCTAACAGGTGTTGCCCCCCCTGACTGTAGTGCCCTTGGGGGAATATATGGGGAAAGGCGGTCCCTCAGGTAGGCCAGACCCTGGCCATATAGGGCTTTAAAGGTGAGAACCAGCGCTTTGAAGCGGATCCGGTACGCTATTGGCAGCCAGTGCAGCACCTTCAGCACTGGCTGAATGTGGTCCCGCCTAGTGAGACCCATCAGCAATCTGGCTGCCGCATTCTGCATCGTCACCCCACTTGCTTCAACTAGGGCTGCGAACAGGCCCAAAGGAAAATGCCCTGTCCCTGTTTTCAACCGTGTGGGAATGAGCAGATGGATCTTTTTGTGGCATGAAGTTATCTGATAAATAATAACATCCCATTAAACCTCTATTCAAGGGACAGGACATTTTTTCCCCTCCAGACCTGTTGGCAACCCTAGCTTCAGACCAAGTTCCAAGCCTGATTCTAAGCATGGGGTTCTTCCCTGGGTCCTTTAGCTGTTGCTTTCTGGCTTTGGCGCCCTTCCTGCAAGGTTAAACCCTGTGCTAGACTGCTGCTGTCCAGGACGGCACACCCTGCCATACTTCTGGCCAGGTGTGCCACCTGCCTCATCCCAGGGAAGGTCTGATCTCTCTAGACAGCAGAGACCCCAGACGTCGCTGGCTGACTCCTGCTTCCTCCCGATGGGCCCTTTTGTCTACTTCCTCTTTGCCGCATCCAGGTTCCTGCCTCCTGTGGTTTATTCCTTAGGAGGCTGGGGCTGGCAGTCCTGTCTCCTGCCCACTCCTTAGCTGCTGCCCTTGTCTTTTCCTCTGCTGTGCAGCTCTGCCTCTGCTGCGCCCAGGCTCCCTCCCCCCAGGCTGAGAATGCTCCGGGGCTCTCCAGGATTTTTGACAGAGGGAGGTTTTGACCTCCCTAAGAGCCTCTCCTTGGGGAAGCTGGGGACTGAACTTGGGACCTCGCATGTTGCAAGCAGGAGCTTTGCATCTTAAAGGTGGAATGGTAATTATCTGGGATTTCTTCCTCCTTTTTCTTTCCAGGCAGAGAGACCAGATACTATGCTAGGAGTAGTGTGCGGGGCTCTTCATGTGGCCGACGTGAGTTTTCGGAATAGCGTCTCCAACTTCCTACACTCCCTGGAGAGGTAAAGCTAGACCTTTGAGTTGTTTTTTTTTTAAAAAAGACCCTTCTGATTCATCACACAAAAATTGGCCTGTGCCGTTTTGCTCTGTGTAGCTTTTCAGCTGGCACCAATGCTCCCTCTAAGCTGCGGAGTCTTGTGAGCAAAAACTCTACTTTGTGAGCGACTGGCATTAAAGTTACGAGCAAGCCATTTGGCTGCTGCATCAATTAGTTTGCTCTGGAGCCCTCCTTCCTGAGCTAAGACAAAAAATGTGTGAGCCGGAGGCTAAACAACTGTGAGCTAGCTCACACTCACTCAGCGTAGAGGGAACACTGGCTGGCACGCTGGGGTGCCAAAGGTCTGAAAGAGCCCCTTGGCAATTGAAGGTGGTGGTGGGCAGTGCCATCAAGCCAGAGCCGGCTTAGAGTGACTCTGCAGGGCAAGAGACGGCTGGCTGTGGTCTGCCTCTGCCTTGTGGCCCTGGACTTCCTTGGTGGTCTCCCATGCAAGTACGAAGCACAGCTGACGACTGGGCTAGTGAGGGCCATCCAGGCCAGGGTACGTTGAGATGCACACGCCTTATTGTGGGGGGTGTGGGGGTGCTGCTTCAGTCACCCACAATGCGCTCTGCATAGGGTTGCCCTGGAAGACCACCCAGAAGCTACAGCTGGTGCAGAATGCTGCACCCAGAATGCCACCTGGAGTGGATCGTAAGGGCCGTATCAGTCCAGTCTTGTTCCACCTACACTCCCTTCCAGTTTGCTTCCGGGCCCAGTTCAAGGTGCTGGCGTTGATCCTTAAAGCACTGTATGGCTTGGGGCCAGCACACCTGAAGGGCTGCCGTCTCCCGCATGAACCTGCCTGTCTGCTCCAGTCATCTTTGGAGGCCCTGCTTTGGGCGCCCCTGCTGCCTGAGGCTTCTTGGTTGTGGAGCCAAAACTTTGGAACTCCATCCCCACAGAGATCCATCTGTCTTCCACTGTTGTCTTCTGCCTCTATTAGTCTTCTTTGTTTCTGAGTAAAGTAGATGAGGTTTTTTGGCCTTAATAATTGAGGGCGTGTGTCTCACTTGTGCCGCTTTCCTCTGCTGTGTTTTGAAGCCTGCGCACTTCCTGTCCCCTCCCTCCCGCGGGCTCCCGTGGTGGTTCTGTTGTTACATTCTGACTCCCCGCCCTCTTTCAGGGGCCAAGTCCTGCCTGCTCATACGCTGCTGAACACGGTGGATGTAGAACTGATCTACGAAGGGAAGAAGTACGTTCTAAAGGTATCACACTATACTTAATTTCTCCATTCAACACCTTTTCTGTATTACACTCTCAGTCGAATCTGAGGCAGGTTCTGATGAGTCAAAATGCAGTCAAACGAACACAAGAAATAAGCATTTATAATCCATACCAAAACCACCGCACTCGATGGGCCCACCCACATGCCTTGGTAAAACAAGAAGGTTTCTTCCTATAATGCCAGAGTGATATAGCGGCTACAGGGTCAGATTAGAATCTGGGAAACCCAGGTTCAAATCCCTCCTCTGCCGTGGAAGCTTGCTGGGTGACCTTGGGCCAGTCACACTCAGCCGAACCTCCCTCACAGGGTTGTTGTGAGGATAAAACAGGAGAGGAGAATGATGCAAGCAGCTTTGGGTCTCCATTGGGGAGAAGGGTGGGATATAAATAAAACAAATAAATGTGCAGGCAGTAAAACTGTGCAGGAAGAGTTCAGGTGTCACTACTGAAAAGACCCTGCTTGTTGTCATCTCAGATCTGACTGTAGCGAATGGAAGAACTTGGAGGCAGGGCTGGAGCTTCCATAGAGGCGAGCTTAGGCACTCGCCTATGGTCGCGAGCCGAGAAGGGCGCGCCGCTGGCTTGCTGTCCCTCCCGTCCCTCCCTGCCCCTCCACCCCTCACTAAAAGAGTCACTAAAGGAGTCCTCGTTAGGCCCTCTTCCTGCTTGGCGCCCACTGACCCTCCGTGGTGCCCCAGCCGCCCGGTCACAGCCCTCTCCGCAAAATACACTGGCCAGCTTGGGCTGCTGGCTGGCAGCTGTGGCGCTGGTGCGGGGGTGGGGAGTCTTGCCAGCCAGTCGCCACCGCTGCCTGTGAGTCCAGGCAGGGCTATGACAAGGAGCCCAAGCTGGGACTGCCTGCAACCGGCTGGATGTGCCTTGCCTCTCTGCGCCCTGACGGCCATGCCCCGCTGCCGGCGGCACCTCCTCCTCCTCCTGGGTGGACCCAGGGCCGGCCCCAGGTGTCTGGGCGCCCTAGGCAGGACAGCCTGGGGCGCCCACCCCATGGAGATGCCAACCTCCCGGTGGGGCCTGGAGAGCCGGGGAAGGGGCGGCGCGGCTCTCCCGGGCCCCTCACAGCTGCGAGGGGCCCGGGAAGAGCCGGGGAAGGGGCCGGCTTGGAACGCCCACCCCTTCCCTCCCAGCGGATGGGCGCTCAGACTGGCAGTGGCCAGCGAGCGGGGACTCTCCCCGCTGGCCGGCCGCCGCCATGCCGCCATGCCACCATGATGCCCCACCTCTCCACCCCCCCCCCCCCCAAGGGCTTCTGAAGCACCCCGGAAGGGCGCTCAGACTGGCGGGGGTGGCAGCAGCGGGGAGAGTCCCCGCTGGCCAGCCGCCGCCATGCCGCCCCACCTCTCCACCCCCCCCAAGGGCTTCTGAAGCACCCTGGAAGGGCGCTCAGACTGGCGGGGGTGGCGGCAGCAGGGGAGAGTCCCCGCTGGCCAGCCGCCGCCATGCCGCCCCACCTCTCCACCCCCCAAGGGCTTCGGGGGGAGCCGCGGGTGGAGCGCCGTTTGAACGGCTGCCCCTTCCCTCCCAGGAAAGCCAGGGAAGGGGCGCCCGCTTCACCGGGGGCGGGGCGGGGGGTGCTTGGCGCCCCTGTGGGCCCCAGCGCCCTAGGCGAGCGCCTAGCTCGCCCGCCTAGTGGGCGAGCCGGCAGTGGGTGGACCAGACACTGCTGCTCAGTGTCTGCCTCCCCCCTCCACTGCCGACTTCTGGCGTGCAGCAAGCAAGGTTGGGTGGGCGGCTGCCGGCTGGGAGCCCCTCTGTCTCTTCCTCCTTCCCCCAGATCTTTCTATTAGAGAGAGAGTGCCAGTCCCCAGTCAGCTGCTGGGCTCAGTATTTCTTTCATTTTGTGGCTTTTCTTTCAAAGGGTATTTTCTAAAAAGGAAAAAAAGGAGGCTTTTAAACTACTGAATGCCCGTCTGCTCTTTTCCCTTCAGCACAGTTTGCGCCTGCGCATATCCATGTACAAAGGCAGCATGGTTTGAAAGCTCATAGCAAACGGGCTTGTTAAAAGGCTGAAGACTGGCTGGCTGCAGCAGACTCTTGTGTCCCCCCTCCCCTTCATCTGCCTTTATGGTACTACAAGGGAGGAAGCCCCCAGCAGTAAGAAGAGAGAGAGCTTAGGGTTGCCAACCTCCAGGTGGTGGCTAAAGATCTCCCTGAATTACCACTGGCCTCCAGCTGACAGAGATCAGTTCCCCTGGAGAAAATAGCTGCTTTGGAAGGTGGAGTCTATGGCTTTGTACCCCACTGAGGTCCCTCCGGTCCCTAAACTTCACCTGCCCCAAGGTACACCAAATCTCAAGGAATTTTCCAGCACAGAGTTGGCAACCCTGCCTCCCCGCCTGGAGTCAGGGTGGATTTACATTTCCCCTCTTTCCTGCCCATGCTCACTATGAACCACCCATTTTGATATTTTGAGAGTCAATTTGGTGTAGTGGTTAGGAGGGTGGACTCTAATCTGGGAGAACTGAATTTAATTCTCCACTTCTCTACATGCGGCTGCTGGTGTGACCTTGGGTCAGTCACAAGTTCTCTCAGAGCTGTTCTCTCAAGGGCAGTTTTTGTCAGAGCTCTCTCAGCCCCATCTATCTCACAGGGTGTCTCTTGTGGGGAGGGGAAGGAAATTGTCAGCCGCTCTGAGGCTCCTTCAAGTAGTGAAGGGCAGGGTATAAATCCAATCGCTTCTACTTCTGCACCGCTGAGAACAGTTTAGCTCCTGTTTTACAAGTGACTTGTAATTGCTAGAGGAAAAATTTAAAGGAAATATTCTGGAAATCTGCTTCTTTTTTTTTTAAAAAGTAAATCTGAGAATGACCTACAAAAAAATTCTCCTGCTCTCAAATTGGACAACATTTCCCATGATGGGTCAGTGGGATTAATGGTTAGAGCAGGGCGCCCCCCCCCCCTTGAGACCTGCCAGCACCTCTGGAATTCTGACACTGCGTTGTGGGCGCAGCAACAAAATAGCTGCCACAGGAGGAGGAGCCGGCCTTTCCGTCACACAGTCCTTGTGTTGTGGTGGCAGCTGATGCCGAAGCAACATTTTTCAAAAATCTGCACAGCACAGTGGACCTACTGGGGGGGCGGGGGAGGCGGGCAGAAGGTAGCCTCGCCTAGTATGCAAAAAAAACTGGCACCGGCCCTGCTTGGAGCAAGGCTGTACCAGAAGACCTCGATGTGCGAGGCGGTCAGTCTGGGATCAGGCAGACTCTGTGTCTATGAACTCGGGTCTGCTCCAATCATGTCTAAAGGCTGGGGAGAATGGGTGGGTTGCACATTTAAGTGCAAAAGAGGTGTGCAGGGCCAGAGCAGCTGAACATTCCCCCTTCCTTGCTGCATTTATTCACTCTGGAGAACCAACGTAGTGGTTAGAATGTTGGACAGAAGATCTGAGAGACGGTGGTTCAAATCCCCACTGTGCCATGGGAATGGGCTTGGGTGACCCGGGGCCATTCGCACACTCTCAGCCTCACCTAGAAGAAGAAGAAGAAGAGATTGGATTGATACCCCACCCTTCACTCAGAGTCTCAGAGCAGCTTACAAGTTCCTTTTCCTTCCCCTCCCCACCACAGACACCCTGTGAGGTAGGTGGGGCTGAGAGAGCTCTTGGACAGAAACTGCCCTTTCAAGAACAGCTCTTGAGAGAACCGTGGCTTGCCCAAGGTCATCCAGCCAGGTGCAAGTGGAGGAGTGGGGAATCAAACCCGGTTCTCTCAGATTAGAGTCCTCGCACTTAACCACTACACCAAACTGGTTCTCACACCAAACTGGCTCTGCCTACCTCACAGGGTGGCAGTTCTGAGGCTAAAATGGAGCAGAGGGGAATGATGTAAGCGGCTTTAGGCCCCCACTGGGGAGAAGAGTAGGGTGTAAATGACCCCTTCCCTAGTCACTTTCCCCCCAGCCTGTTTTACTTACAGTCTTGAGGGAGAAGCTCCCCGGGGAGACAGATTGCAGCTGGGGAATCCAGCAGTATCCTCCGCCACTCCCCCCGCCATGGGACATCACTCCCAATGACAGTTTGCACAAATCGTGGTTTGTGATCCCTCTTGGAACAACAGTTTTCTGATTTGCTGGCAGATTTTTCTTCTGCTGTGGCATTTGTCTTTTCAGGCTTTTGCACTGACCTGCAGTTAAGTTTCCTTTGCCCTGTTTTTGGTGTGATTTTGGAACTGAGCCCTTGAAACAGCCAGGAGGCTGTCAGGTGGCCAGTGGGGAAAGTTGGCCACCCTCCCACACTTTGCAGCGAGTCGGTTCTTTCATGCAGTGGCCTCTCTGCCTACAGATTAAGCCATATAATCCAGGAGCACTGTAGGAATCGGGTTTGTGTTACCTGCGTAGCTTGGAAATCCACATTCGCCACCTGTTCCCTTGCACTTACAGGTGACCCGGCAGTCTCCCAACTCCTACGTGGTCATTATGAATGGCTCCTGCGTGGAGGTCGACGTTCACCGGCTGAGTGACGGGGGGCTTCTTCTATCATATGACGGTAGCAGCTACACCACCTATATGAAGGAGGAAGTGGACAGGTAGCCCTCCTCATTCCTTTGCTTTGAGGTCACTAGTAATAATCGGGGCTGCAGTTTAATCTGTGATTTAGAAAAAAACCCCTCTTCTCTTAATCTGCTCACGGTCCCTCCAGCTTTGGGGATGTCATCAGATATGGCCCACATCTTTTCAGGCCTCCCTTAGATCCTAGAAACTTGGTATCTTCCTCTTCCCTTTTCTTCGTGGTGAGATCAGGAACTGATAGGAGCTTTCTGAAGTTTCAAACAAAGGTATTTCCCAGCCCTGGAAACACCAGGGATTGAACTTTTTACCTCCGCAGTCTTCAAATTGTGACAGACAGAGTGGTGTAGCGGATAGAATGGGGAGGGAATGTGGCTTAGTTGTGATAGAGCATCTGCTTGGCGTGTAGAAGGTCCCATCTGCCGTTTAAAGGATCTGGCAGTGAGAAAGACCTCTGCATGAGACCCGGAGAGCTGCTGTCTGTCTGTCTGTCTGTCTGTCTGTCTGTCTGAGTAGACAGTACTTGACTTTGATGGACCAAAGGGTGGTGGCGGTCTGATTCAGTATAAGGCAGCTTCATGTGTTCATGTGTGTAACTGGCAGACGTGGGATCCCGGGCGACCCAGGTTTGAATCCCTACTTCTGCCATGGAATTTTGCTGAGCAACCTTGGCCTGTCACGAACTCTCAGCGTGGCCTGCTGCACAGGGTTGTTGTGAGAAAATGAGGGCAGGCAGAGCGATGTCCTAAGTCATTCTGAATCCTAACTGGGGAAAAGAGTGGGACATAAATAAATAAATAAATGCAAAAATGCAAATGTATATTTTGCCTTGGAGAGTCTTTTCCAAATCAGCTCATCTATTAGAAAATGTCTTGAGCTCCTTATAGGGGAGAAAGAAGAGAGAGAGAGAGAGAAAACTTTTAATCTTTAAAACAGCAACAACAAAACCCCTGTACTTCTGTCCTGGAACCCTGGTGCAGGGGTGGCCAAACTTGCTCAATATAAGAGCCACATAGAATAAATGTCAGATGTTTGAGAGCTGCAAGACATGAACAAATATCACACACATTTTTATTTAGAAATATGCAAATTTGCTTTTTATTAACATTAAATGAGACGGCCAAAAATAAAAACAAAAGGGGGAAAACAGATATTGATTATAACATTTATTTGTCTAATGATATTTATTTGTCTGAGGGAGAGAAAGAGAGAGAGAGGTGGAAAGAATGAAAGAGGTGGAAAGAAAGAGAGAAAGAGAGAGAGAAACAGAAAGCAAATAGATGGGGGGAGGGAGGGGGAAGGAAGGAAGGAAGGGAGAGAGAGAGAGAGAGAAAGGGGGGAGGGAGAAAGAGAGAAAAAACATGTCTCCCCTTTGCTTCCCCAGCTGCCCTGCCAGGAGCTGCACAATATATCTGAAAGGGCCACATCTGGCCTCTGAGCCACAGTTTGGCCACCCCTGCCCCTAGTGTATTACAGAGAATTCTTCCAGGGCATTTTCTATAGTGCATGTTGTATTGCCAAGGTTTGATGAGCCCCACACTTGCAACTAAGAGAGAGAACTAGAACACGCCCTGTGTTGCATCGTTGCAGAAGAAAACTGAATGGTTGTGGAGTGCAAGCTGTCCTTCAGGGATCTTCTCATTCAGGAGACCCCAGTAAGCTTCAGCAGAGCCTTGTGTCCCATTCCTGCCCATGTGGAAGCTGGGTGGTTTGGATTCACCCTCTCACTGGCCAGGGTGAGGAAGGGGATGCTTATTCTGGATGGAGGGGATGCTAACACATTTTTAAGACACGGTTGCTGCCATTGCAGGGTTGTTGATTGGCCAGGTTGCTAGAAATAGCAGCCAGACAGCTGTGAGGATTCCTTTAGAAGGCTATTCACCAGTCTGGGCCCTGATCCTGGAAATACACGGGGGTTTCTTTTTCAAGAGTAATGCTTGAGGAAGCGGGAGCCATGCCTGCCAGGCAACAGTTTGCCTTCCAGCACTGGCATATGTCTGAACTTGTTACCATCTTTATTTTTAATGACCCAAGAGGTGATTGTGGGGACTGAGAGTCCTCCTTCTGATGTTCTGACTCCAGCATATTCTGGGATCTCCACTTCTCCACCTGCAGTTGCTGGATCTTGGGCAAGCCATAGTTCCGTCAGAGCTGTTCTTGAAAAAGAGCAGTTTCTGTTAGAGCTCTCTCAGCCCCCCCATCTCACAGGGTGTCTGTTGTGGGGAGGGGAAGGGAAAGGAGACTTCGAGTGAAGGGCAGGGTATAAATCCAATCCCCCCACTCCTCCTCCTCCTCCTCCTATAAGTTTCGCAGAATGCAAGTCCCAACCAGAGTTTGATAGGCAAAGCCTGTGTTCCACCATGGAGCTGTGACCCTTCCCCAAGAAGACCTGTTGGATGCAGCTCCTTGTCTCCCTGCCCTGTTTTCCATTGAGTGACGTGTAAATTGGAAAGTGATCTGTTGTCTCTCCAACTGGTTGCCTCAACTGTTTCTCCTTCTAGGTACCGCATTACCATTGGCAACAAGACGTGTGTGTTTGAGAAGGAAAACGATCCGTCCATTTTGCGTTCGCCTTCAGCGGGGAAGCTCATCCAATACGTCGTGGAAGACGGGGGTCACGTGTTCTCAGGCCAGTGCTTTGCTGAGATTGAGGTAACGGCTTTTATTACCACGTGACAAAGACCCTCCACACCAGGAGCCGGCCGTTAAATATTCTCTTCTGGGCTGCAGTGTTTAAAACGTTACCCAACTGACTTTAAAACAACAATTTGCAAATATGTTTAATCATTTCAAACTCCGGAGGTGGAAAGTGCCATCACATAGAAGCATTCTCTTCTTTCTCACGAGGAGGAGTGTCTTTCTTAAGATTAGGAGTTTGCTTTTGTGCATCATCTCCAAACAAGGTATACTTTGCAAACATAATCTATAAATTAAAGCTCAGGTAACTGAAACTACTTCAAGTAAATGACAGCCGTATTGGGAGCTGGGGTACCACATAGTTGCTGAGAGATTGAGTAGCGGTCTGGAAGATCACTGTGTTCAGCCTTGTCGTGGATACTCTCTGGGAGACTTTGGGCAAGCATCTCTTCTTTCTATCTCCCATACCTTGTATGGGGATGATACAGGCCTGTACTGGGCTGTGGGGACGATTACTGTATATCAAAAGCTTTTACGCTGAAAGCACAGCACAAATTTCAAGTACACGTTTCTGTATGTAACTGTACTGTCCACTTAATCAGGCCTGCTGAATGGTTTCCCCCATTCAGTTACAAGCAGTGGAACTTCCAGCGGACTGAGTCCCTGTAGAATATATTCAAACTTGGGGGTGTCAGCTTTGCATGGCCTTGTTTTTTCTGCTTGCAGGTGATGAAGATGGTGATGACTCTCACCGCCGCAGAATCAGGCTGCATCCATTATGTGAAGCGTCCTGGTGCGGCACTAGACCCTGGCTGTGTGATTGCTAAACTGCAGCTGGATGACCCTAGCCGGGTTCAGCAGGTAAAATGCTGCAGGATTAAAAATAAAAGTACTCTTTTTTAACTGCTGAGGAAAGGCAGTCTTCTCTTGTGCTCCTATGACAGGAGGCCAGCTTGAAATCTTCTGTTGCCAGGAGGCAAAGAGTATGATCTCTCCGCCCTTGAAAAAAGGATGCCTTCCAGAAACCAGAACCTTGGTGGCCTAGCAAGCAGTGCACTTCTCTGTTGTTTGAACTTTTTTCTATTTGTCTGTCTGTCTGTCTGTCTGTCTGTCTGTCTGTCTGTCTGTCTGTCTGTCTGTCTGTCTGTCTGTCTGTCTGTCTGTCTATCTATCTATCTATCTATCTATCTATCTATCTATCTATCTATCTATCTATCTATCTATCTATCTGTCTATCTATCGGTCTATCTATCGGTCTATCTATTGTCTATCTATCATCTATCAACCATCTATCAATCATCTATCTATTCATTCAAATTTAAATTTGACCCTCCCTGCAAATGGGGTGGATCACAACAAATAATTAGGCCATTTGGCATCACAGAAAACACAATAATAAATAGTTAATTAAAACACATTAAACAAAAAATTAGAAACGGTTGTTGCACAGTCTCCGATACTAGGGATGGAGACCACTCAAAAGAATTTCAATCTCTGCAATTTCTGGATGAAAGACCCCTCATTTTACCTCATTATGAGGTAATAAGGGATTGAAGAAATTTTACCTCAGAGAGGACAGAAGTAGGATCTTTGAGAAACTGAGTCAGCGAGGAGGGCTCTGTCGTTGTGCAGAGACCCCTTCTGAGATGGCCGTGGCACAGGGAACAGGAGAAAAAGTGGGCTGGACTGGCCAAAGAAGGGGAGAGAATTCTACAGTGGCTGGGAGGAGACAGGCAAGATCAGGACCAGGTAGTGCAGTCTGAGCTGCAGCCAGGAGGGCCTTTATGTCACAGTCTCTGCTGGAAGGAAATTTATATAGGAGCAGTAACCAATCGCACAAGGAAAGGGTGGAGCAAAAGAGAGGATTGGTGGAGCTGCTTGAGGTGTGGCCTAGGAGAAGCCTTTCCTTTGCCAAGGTTAATAGAGCAGCTTGGAGAACAGGGTTCCCCTTGAGCTCCAGAAGTTTAAGTTTGCCAGCCTCCAGGTGGGCCCAGAGATCTCCCACAAATACAACCGATCTCCAGAAATCAGCTCCCCTAGGGAGAACGGCTGCTTCGGAGGGTGGACGTCATGACATTATGCCCTGCTGACGTCCATCCCCACCCTCCCCAGGCTCCGCCCCCAAATCTCCAGGAATTTACCAGTCTGGAGTTAGCAAGTCTACAGAAGGCCTTTTTTTTGAGACCTTCTGGAGTTGGCAGGCTTGATATTCACTGCTGAAACTGTTTGGCACAGCTGGTCAAATACCCTTCAGACATCTCTTGCAGTGCAGTCAGGTCACAGAGCAGGGCTGTGGGTGAATTTTGACAGCTCCCCCACCCCATCCCTCATGAAGTAATTATGTCTTTGATTGGTCTTCAAGGCTGAACTCCACACTGGGACATTGCCACAGATCCAAAGCACAGCTCTCCGGGGTGAGAAACTCCACCGCGTCTTCCATTACGTTCTCGACAACCTAGTGAATGTGATGAATGGATATTGCCTGCCGGAACCTTTCTTCAACAGCAAGGTATGGCTGGTCACTTCCTTTCCCTTTGCTTTGCACAACATTGCGCTAAAACGTTTTTGTGTCTTTACAAAAGAGCTTTCCTGTCGGGAATACAATTATTAGACTGGGGAGCAAAATTTAGAGTTGCATTGGTTGGCTTGGGGAGCATGCTACCTGCCTTCTCAGAGGCCTGCTTCACACATGCCAAAGGATTTATTCATTTAAAAGGTTTATATACCCACCTTTCTCCTGAGTACCCTAGGTGGGTAATGACATTATAAAGACAGTATGATAAAACATTAACATTTTAAAACAATAGATCAAGGGTCCCCAACCTTTTTCAGCCAGACACCTTTGGAATTCTGGCACAGTGTGGTGGACGCAGCCATGGAATGGCTGCTCCAGCTTCAGATACTCACACTGTGGTGGAAGCTGCTGCCAAGGCAATGTTTTAAAAAATCTGCACTGCCAATCAGAAGCCCCATGGCTGCTTTCTAAAAACACTTTGCAGGCATCAGGAAAGCTATCAGCAGGCACCAAGTTTGGAACCCCTGCAATAGATGATAAGACCATTGAAAACAATAGATAATATAAATATATTATATTATTTATTTATTTAATTTATAACCCGCCTTCCCTGCGCAGGCAGGCTCAAGGTGGCATACAAGTTAAAATACAATCAAAAAATTAATACAATAAAACACTTTAAAAAACTAATCTAAAAACATCTTATGCCCTCCTACCAGCATGTATTCAACCTTTGCCCAGGCTGAGACTGCCCCTAAAACTCTCTGTAGGGCAGCCTCACCAGAATGCTGGGAAAGGTGTAGGAGGCCACTTTTCCGGGAGGCTGTTCCAGAGGCACAGGGAAGCCACTATAAGGACTGGAGCCCAGACTCTTGGTGAATGTGCCTCGGGGCAATGAGGAGGCAGCCTTCAGTCTCTAAAGGAGGTGGTATTGAGATTTGTTTATTTGTTTGTTTCAGGTTCAAAGTGCAATCCTGTATTTCCCAGCCAATAAGCAACAAATTTATTCAAACTTATATTTAAAAATAGCCTGATCGCTCTCTAGATCTGATTAAACAAAATGTTAAAATAGATACACAGAGCCCTGGCATACTCTGTAGAAAGCAGCTTACCCAGAGCTTTGCCCAAAAAGCAGAAGCAGATTTCAGTGAATGCTTGATCTGAGAGATTGAGAGGTTACAGGGTGTAGCTGGTTTATGCAGGAGCTATTCCATAGGCCGGTGGTGGTGAACCTATGGCACACGTGCCAGAGAGGGCACACAGAGCCCTCTGTGTGGGCACGCATGCCGTCACCCCAGCCACTGAAACAGCCATAAGGCAGGGTGCTCCGCCTCCACTCCTCCCTGCTCTGGGCCTCCACCGCCTGCCAGCCCGCTGCCCGCCCATCTCCCGTCCCAGTGGCCCCTGGGAAGCCCTCCCTGACCCCCACCCTGTCTTCGCAGGTCCGTGCTAAAGCGCAGGCCCCTGGGAAGCCCTCCCCAACCTTTCCCCGTCTTTGCAGGGCCACACTAAAGCACAGGCCCCTGAGAAGCCTTCCCCAACCCCTCTCCATCTTTGTAGGGCTACGCTAAAGCGCGGGCCCCTGGGAAGCCCTCCCCGACTCCCCATCTTCACAGGTCTGTGCTAAAGTGCGAGCCCCCAGGAAGCCCTCCCCGACTCCCCTGTTTTTGCAGGGCCACGCAAAGTGTGCCCCCCAGGTAGCAATGCAAAGAGTCCAGTGGCATCTTTAAGACCAATCAAGACTGATTTCCCACAAGCTGCTGTTCCTTGCTCGCTCTTCCCTTTGCCCCACCATACACGCAGGTCTGCCTACAGAGAGAGCTTTTACCTAAATGAGCCTTGCTCATAACGGTGCCACTGGACTCTTTGCATTGCTACAGGGGGAAACATGCAGATCTGCCCTCACAGAGAGCTTTTACCTAAATAAGCCTTGGAGCGATTTCCCACAAGCTGCTGCTTTGCGCTCCCTCTTCCCTTCGTGCCAATTTCACACCATGTGCTGGGTGGTGGCATTTTGCCCCACAGCTTTGCCCGATTTCCCCAGCGTCTCAGTCCTGTGTTTTGCGGATTGAGTAGACGCGGGGGGGGGGAGGGATTGGGTGTGAAATTGACATGATCAGGGCAAAAGGAAGAGGGAAGCAACAGCTTGTGGGAAATCGCTCCGAGACTTATTTAGGTAAAAGCTCTCTGTGACGGCAGATCTGCGTGTTTCTCAGAAAAAAACCCCCCATAGCAATGCAAAGAGTCCAGTGGCACCTTTAAGAGAGAGAGAGAGAGAGAGAGAGAGAGAGAGAGAGAGAGAGAGAGAGAGAGATCTCCAGGCTGTCTTAAAACGCTGGGTTGGATCTGTGTGTGTGTGAGAAAGATCGTGAACCAGGCTGTCTTAAAACGTGGGGGAGGGGGGGGGGTTGAGAGAGGGAGAGGGAGAGAGAGGTCTCCAGGCTGTCTTAAAACACTGCGTTGCTTCTCTGTTCTTCTTTATTTGGCTTAATTTGTATTTTCAAATGGCCATCCCTATTAGAACTTTACACTTCAGAATCAGTGTGCTTATTAAACCTGTGTACTGGTGATCAGTAACTACATTTGCTAGTGAGGCAGCTTATCTCTTTCTCCCCCTGGCTTACCAACCTCATGTTTTTCTTTTAAGACAAAAGATGTTAATGTGTGAATTGTTTTTTTCTAAACTAAAACCTCAGTATTCAGGTTAAATTGCCATGTTGGCACTTTGTGATAACTAAGTGGGTTTTGGGTTGCAGTTTGGGCACTCGGTCTCTAAAAGGTTTGCCCTCACTGCTAGGCCAACACCTGCCTTTATTAAACCATCTGCTAAAGGCATGACGCAGGGCACTTCTGAAGAATAAACTTTGTGCTGTTTGTTTTTGGATTTATTCTGGTCGTAAAGCCATTGAATTATCCTTCAAGGCTAAAACTATACGTTAGCTCGAACTGTCTGTGTGTGTATGGGGGAGGAATGCGTGCCTGCAGATTTTCACAAGAATCTAAATGCAAACTCCCAGGCCTACTGTGTCAAAACTTCCTAAATAGTGATTTAAAATTAAAGTTTGCAACACTGCACAATCTGCAGGTTTGAACACCAAATGTATTGTGGGTTTTGAAACTGGCTTTAATTTGTGGTGCGTGGACATGGCTGTGTGAATCAAGTTACGAGTGTTTTGTTTTGTTTTTCTCTAATGAAGGTGAAGGACTGGGTGGAAAGGTTGATGAAGACCCTGCGAGATCCCTCGTTGCCTCTCCTAGAGCTTCAGGACATCATGACCAGCATTTCCGGCCGAATCCCGCCCAACGTGGAGAAGTCCATCAAGAAGGAGATGGCCCAGTATGCCAGCAACATCACCTCTGTCCTCTGCCAGTTTCCCAGCCAGCAGGTGAGGAGAGTGGTGCTAGTGCTGGGGCTTGTGACTCCCGTCCTGACTTTTGCCTCTCAGTGGCCAGCCACGTTTGCCCAGGAGGGCCACTAGCACACACTGAATAAGTATCCAGGAAGGGTATGCCAGGAATGGATTGCACTCGTGTGATTCTGGACTGTCTGATTTAGACACTGCCTGAATCAGACCCTTGGTCCATCAGAGTTGGTTTTGTCTACTTAGACGGGCAGCGGGTCTCCAGGGTCTCAGCCTTTCACACCGTCAGCTACCTTACCCTTTTAACTGGAAATTCTGAGGATTGAGCCTGGGACCTTCTGTATTGCAATCAGATGCTCTATCCACCGAGCCATGGCCCCTACTTGATTTCATGATGACGTTACATTTTATTATGCTTTTACACTGGTAAATCTGTATTCTCTTGTTGGAAAGTGGAAATAATTGTGACTGTCTCTAATGTCTAATTGTAGGTAAGATTTTTATGGTTTATTTATTTACTTTTGTTTTCATCTGGCATACCCCCAATGGCAGTTACTGGCCCTCCTTCTAGTGTTGTTTATGTGTTTTTAATTATTTATTTTATAATTTTAACTGCATTTTTAATGTTTTAATATTGTTTTATATTTGCTGCCTTATGGACCCCGATCAGGTGGGAAAACAGCATAACATGTTTTTAATAATAATAATAATAATAATAATAATACTAATAATAATAATAATAATAATAATAATAATAATACAACTTTATACAAATATACAAATTTATATAAATATATACATAAAAATGACATCTGGGATCCATAGGATGTTGAACTTTGCACACAGCGTCAAACTCTGTACACATCCAAGGGATCTAATAGATCCCTGCAAGTACCAAATTCTTCCTCTGTGCAGATGCTGAAGCTCAGACGGGATCTGGCCTCATGTATAGCTGCTTTCTAGACACTCTTTGGGTGCTGACCCTCTTTCCTTCTCTTCCTAGATTGCTAACATCCTGGACAGTCATGCGGCTACCCTGAACCGGAAATCCGAGCGCGAGGTCTTTTTCATGAACACCCAGAGTATTGTGCAGCTGGTGCAGAGGTGAGCTTAGGATGAGCCAGTGTCCAGAGGCGCCACTGTCAGAACCGCTTGAGTCAGACTCTCATCCGCAATAAGTCAGGGAACATATTTTGCCCAACTAGTGGTATTGTGAAAACTAGAGCTGGAGGGCTGAATGAATGATCCCAACCCGAAAGGTGCACCTTCACAAGGGAACTTTTGCTAATATGGTATGGAGAACAGAACTGAGACATAACCACATAATCCAGGCACATTGCTAGATATTTCAAGAATTATTGAGTGCAGAACATGTGTTGGCTTTTTTTTTTGTTCCCTGTAAAGTGTAGAAAATAAAGATTTGGTTGATATTACTTTGGTTAATTCCAGTCCTGTCTTGTCAGACCTGTTCTGCAAGGATTGGTCACAGGTTACTCATGGTTTGCTCAGTTTATTCCTGCCATAATACTTGGATTTTGGGGTCTGGAGAACTTGACAGGGGCTGTATCTGTCTCTGGGTATGTACATGCTGCAGCAGAAAAGTCCAGCAATGAGGACTTGCAACTCCTCCAGTTTCACTAAGGGTGTTGTTGCAGGTACCGGAGTGGCATTCGAGGGCACATGAAAGCTGTGGTCATGGATTTGCTCAGGCAGTACCTCAAGGTGGAAACTCAGTTCCAACAAGGTAGGTCTCGTGCAATTCAGCATTTGAATTTTGGTCTTCATGGAAAGTGGATGTTTCCCAAGGTGTAGCAAAGGAGAGCAGCTTGGTTCAGTTATTTTTCTTTCCAGGTTGTTGGATATAGGTGAACTTAAGAAGAGCTGTACTGGATCAGACCAGTGGTCCATTTAGACCAACTTCTTATTTAACACAGTTGGCCAACTAGTTGCCCTGCAGGGCCAACAAACAGGTCCTGGAAGGCATTCACTGATAGCTGCCTCCTGGTATTCAGAGGTTTAGTGCCTCTATATAAGGAGGATCTCTTTAGTTCATCTTCCCTCTTCTAGTGCAGCCCCACATTGGGACTGTGCTTGTGCAGGCCAGCTGCGGACATTTTCTTTTGTAGCTCAATACCAACCTCCAAAGGGGGGGGTGCACTGCCCTGATGGAACTGGCATTGCAAGGGTTTTCCTGCTTTTTGGAAAGCCAGTTGGTGTAGTGATTAGGAGCATGGACTATAATCTGAAAGAACCAGGTTTGATTCCCCACTCCTCCACATGTAGCTGCTGGTGTGACCTTGGACCAGTCAGAAGTTCTCACAGAGCTGTTCTCTTAAGAGCAGTTCTCAGTCAGAGTATCTGTTGTGGGGAGGGGAAGGAAAAGGGATTGTAAGGTGCTCTGAGACTCTTTCGGGTAGTGAAGGGCGGAGTATAAATCCAATCTCCTCTTCTTCTTGTGCTTACCTGTAACTGTTGTTCATTGACGTCTTCTGTGCAGACACACATTCCATCCCCCCTGCCCTGCTGTGAGCTCTCACAGGTTCTTCATAGACTTGGGGTGATGCTTGCAGTGGCTTAGGGAAACTGAGGGGATGGGGCGCCTGCCCTGGAGCACGTGACGCACACAGTGGGAAGACCTGCACATGGGCTGGCTCCATCAGGGCAATGTATCCCATTTTGGAATTTGGTATTGAACTACGAAAGAAATCTCCATGGCTGGCCTGCACAAACGCAGTCCCAATGTGTGTCTACACAGAAGACATGGCTGAACAGCAGTTACAGGTAAGTGCAACTCTGTTTTACTGTGGCGAGTAGCCACTGGTGGATCCGTCCTCCGTTAGGCTTTCCAGGAATGGCAATTGGCAGGAGATGGGGGAGACGGCAGCTTAGCCAGGTGAGGCTGCGATCTTCATCCCCACATGGTGAAGTGATTTCTGGCATGACCTGGAAGTGATGGTGTTGTTCTAGGGTGGTGATCTAGCTCTCACCCCAAAACTCTTATGGTTTCCTTGGAGTTTTGGGCCAGCCACTAGAGTGTTGCCTGTGGTGCAACACTTTCACTTCTGGGTTGCACTGGAAGTTGCGTCATCACATGGGAATGATGATTCCCACCCTCATTTGGCTGGCCTGTTTCTGCCCATGCCCAGCTGAGCATCGGCAGGCAGCTGGCAGACATACTTGGAGGTTGCCCAGCATAAGTGGACAAATGGAAAGCCTGTCCACCACGGATCTGACTAATCCTCTTTTAAAACCTTCTGCGCTGATGACCATCACTACATCTACCAGCAAGCAAATGTCACAATTCAGTTCCTCATTAAGTAGAGAAGTACTTCCTTTTGTCCGTCCTGAATATGCTGCCTGTCAATTTCATGGGGTGCCCCTGAGTTCAAGTGATGAAATAAGAAATGTGACCACCAGATGGCAGCCTGCGCGATCATAGATTATTTCCATTTTGATGTCGGTCCTGACCAGAAATGGCAGATTTAGCAAATTTTCTTGGATGTTTTTCCTTGTGAAACTTGTTGAGGGTAAATGAGAGGGCCTGTTCCACCTCGAAGAAACCAGGTCGCAAATCTGCTGAGAAACGTCATTGTTTTTTCCTACAAGGTAGATTGCTAATGTTGATTTATACTGCATAATCTGCCTTGAGTCATCAGTGAGAAAAGTGGGCTATAAATAAAGTAAATAAATAAATATTTGTGATCACTTCTGCAAAGTACATTGTTAGGTTGGTGCAGAACACATTTCTCACTTTCCCCACTATTCTGGGAAGTCTGTGAGAAGTTCTGCCCCAGTGTCTTCAGTACGCTTGCTGTTTAGGGAAGTAAATTTTAACAGAATCAAACAAGAGGGGTAATTGTCCGCATCACTAGAAGGCAGTGTGCCCTCTAAGCTGAGTTAGTGTGAGATAGCTCGCAGTTTTTTGTCTCACACATTTTTGTCTTAGCTCAGTAAGGATGGCTCCAGAGCTAACTAATTTATGCAGTAGCCAAATTGCTTGCTCCACAACTCACAAAGTAGAATTTTTGCTCACAAGACTCCACAGCTTAGAGGGAGCATTGCTAGAAGGCCCGCGAGTTCAAGTCAGCACCTGAATTTGCTGGATTACCTGAACTGTTCTCATTTGTCATGGTGGGTGCCTGTTACATGCACACAAAAGCTTATACCCAGAATTAAAACTCGTTGGTCTTAAAGGTGCTGCTGGATTCAAACTTTGTTCTATTACTTCTGACCGATGACCCACCTGAACCTATAAATAAATAAGTCGTCCTGGAATATTATCCCCCCCACCCCGCCCATTTTGAATCATCCAGTACTGTTTTTGGCCACTGGATGGCAGGAATGCACTGCTAGGTCTGAAATTCTAAATTCGTGCAGAAAATGCTGCCTCCTCCTCTCCACCTTGTGATCCCCTTTTTTGAGAACTGGGAGATTAATTTCCACTCCAGATCAGTGCGGCAGATGACCTTGTAATGGAAGAGCCTTGCATCCTGGCACTCTTTAGGGGCCTCGACAGGTAGGCGTCCTGCTGCACTCAGCATTTAGCCTGGCTAAGGAGGTAGATGGGTCATTGTCAGACTCCCCCCTCCCCAGTCACTCTCTCCTCAAGAGTTTGCATTTTGGGGAGCCCCTGTGTGTTGTGGAAGGCAGCAGGACGTTTTAGGGGCCGCTGTCAATTTACGAGGGGCCCCAGGTAGGTCCCCTTGGTTTTTTCTTTACGTGAGAACGGAGTGCGTTCCCAATAAAACTCTCATCTCTTCCCTGCAGCTGCCTGCTGATGAGGAAAGATGGTTATGTAATCATTGAATTAATTCATATCTCCCATTAACACCTGTAGAAGCATTGAGCAATAAAATAGATCCAGGGGCTGTGCCTCAGTGGTTAAATACTTCCTTGCGTGCAGAAGACACCCCCCCCCGTTGGGTTGTTGGCGTCTCCACTTGCAGGATCCCAGGTAGCAGGTATTCAACCTGCAGGAGACCCTGGAGTGCCGTTGCCAGGCAGAGGAGACTGTACTGAGCTGGTGAACTAGGCTGCGTCTGAACGAAACGTACAAAAACCATAGTGGTCAAGGATTATAGTAGAATGAACGAGGGCACATTTATAATGGAACAGGATTATTGTAGGTATCAGCTGCTTCTACTGCATTGCCCTTAACTTTTGGTATTGTTTATAGTACACTTTGCTTTTCACATTGTTCTCTAATTCCGTAATCCTAGTCCTGTTACATTGTTCACTGGTAGTTTTATGCTGTTTGATTGCATTTTTTAATATCGTGTAATCCTACTTGAGTCTCGGTGAGAAAGCTATGCTGTATATAAAGTAGGAATAATATGTCAATTTATATAGGGGGGTGGGCTGTAACTCACTGGGAGAGCACTCGCAGGCAGAAGGTCCTGGGTTTGGTTGGCTGGTATCGCAGGTTAAAGGGTCTGCAATAGGAGAACTGGGAATGACCTCTCTCTCAAAAGATGCAGTGGCTGTTTATTTATTTAATTCATTACTCCGCCTTTCCTCCCCTAATGAGGATCCAGAGAGGCTTACATCCTTCTTCTCCATTTTATTCTCACAGCAACCCTGTGAGGTAGGTTAGGCTGAGAGAGTATGACTGGCCCAAGGTCATCCAGTGAGTTTCCATGACACAACTGGGGATTTGAACCTGGGTCTCTCAGATACTCTTAACCACTTCACCACACTGGCTGTCAGTAGCAGATTTGGCTCTTGGCATATGCAGGAAGTCCCTGCCAGGTATTGGGGAAACAGCCTGGAGAGCTGCTGCCATACAAGATGGGTCTCATTCAGGAGAGAGCAGCTTGTGATGTAGGCGAGAAACAACTTTTCTTTTTGCCATCAAGTCACAGATGAATTATGGTGGCCCTGCAGGGTTTTCAAGGCAAGAGATAATCAGGTGGTTTGCCATTGCCTGCCTCTGCGTCATGACCCTGGTATTCCTTGGTGGTCTCCCATCCAAATACTAGCCAGAGGGCCAACCCTGCTTAGCTTCCGAGATCTGTCAAGATTGGGCCAGCCTGGGCTATCCAGTTAGGGCAAGAAACAGCATTCAGTCTAATTAAAAAAGCCTTGATGTCAATTTAAAATCAGCAATAAAACAATCCAGAACAGAAGCTGAAAGGCTTGGGGTACAAGCCCATCATCTGGCACCTGAAAGATGACTCTGTAATTGCCAGCTAGACTTTAATGGGAAAGGAGCTTGATAACTGAGGTGCCACCACCGAAAAGGTCTTCTCCCTCAGTAACCACTCACCTGACCTCTAGCAAAGAGGCTCAGCAGATGGCCTCAGTTGTCAGATGGGGTTCATATGGAGGCAAGCAGTCCTCAGTGGTGGCTACTGTTTGGTGTAGTGGTTAGGAGCACGGACTCTAATCTGGGAGAACCAGGTTGGATTCCCCACGTCTCCACATGCAGCTGCTGGTGTGACCTTGGGTCAGTCACAAGTTCTCTCATAGCTGTTCTGGAGAGAGCGCTCTCAGCCCCACCTGCCTCACAGGGTGTCTGTTGTGGGGAGGGGAAGGGAAAGGGATTATAAGTTGCTCTGAGTAGTGAAAGGTGGGGTATGAATCCAGTCTCTTCTTCCTCTTCTTCTACTGGACCATCTGTCTCTCAAGGCAGTTATTATGGATTGTCTCATGTAGAAACTCCTAAAAAAGCTGCAGAGAGCTCCAAGAGCCCTAGGAATGTAGTATGAAAAACAATCCAGCAAGGTAGAATCCTAAAACGTATCCAAAAATGGCAGCAGATCAGAACTGTGGCTAGCATCACAAGTAGTCCCAAAGTCATGGTTCCCCTTGACGAGATGTAGTCACTCTTTCCTGTATATGCTTTATTTACAGTATCTTTGGGGGCCAATATATTCTTAATGCTTTATGTTTTGGTTGTAGGTCACTATGATAAGTGCGTCTTCGCCCTTCGGGAAGAGAACAAGAGTGACATGAATGCTGTCCTCAACTACATCTTCTCTCATGCTCAAGTCACCAAGAAGAACCTTCTCGTAACAATGCTCATTGTATGTCGAGCTCTTGAGAGCCCTCTCATGTTTTTGTTCATTCTTACCCCTTGTTACATATAAGTGAAGTCATTTGGAGGAGTTAAGGCGCTGACATCTGATCTGGCCGATGGTTGTTAAGAAGGTTCCTCAACCGTTTCACACATAGTATTTTTCTTTGTCCAGAGCTGGGGTGTGGAGGATCTGTTGAATATCTGAGGGTGCCTTTATACTACAGGCAAAGCTCCCTCTAAGCTCTGGAGTCTTGTGAACAAAAATTCTACTTTGTGAGCTACTGGCATTAAAGTTGTCAGCAAGCGATTTGGCTACTGCATAAGGTCTGGAGCCATCCTTCCTGAGCTAAGACAAAAATGTGTGAGCCAGAGGCTAACAAACTGTGAGCTAGCTCACACTAACTCAGCTTAGAGGGAACACTGACTACAGGTACACCATCTCTGTCTGTAGGTGTCTCTTCAACGTCTCAGGTACCGAAGTCTTTCCCACCTCTTGCCTTTCAACTGGAGACCCCCAAGCAACGCATGGGCCGTGTCACTGTGAGCTCCAGCTCCTTCCAAAAGATTCAGATTGGCATGCCATAGTTCACTGATTCCTTACGCTGTTAGAAGCCTTGAAAAGGCATGTCAGAGAAGTTGTGGAAGAGATTCCTTTCCAGTTTATGGGCCCTGAACGAAATAATAGCTGCTGTGATAGTTTGAAGTTGGACTTGGAAGCCGGTGACAGACTCATACTGCTGCGTATCCATAAGAGCATCTATGACGTTATCATTTGACTTAGATGGAAAAAAACCCCCTTCCTAACTGCAGATACTGAAACCAAGCCTAGGATTTGGACACTGAATTTTCCACATGGAAATTGAAATGGAGGATGCGTGGGTACAGTAGCCAATTCTGACCCAAGTTCACTGTCACATTTGATTCACTTCGGCTGATACTGGAAGCCTCTAAGAACGCAGCTGTCCACAGTGTGCAGGATTGCCAGACCCCTCAGTGGAGGTGGGGGTCCACTGCTGACAGGAGCTTGATTCACTTGCTGTAGAGGGGGCACTGTGATACAAACCACCCTGTGGTCTGAATTGTATAGGTCGATCTGCAAGGGCCCCCCCCGCTAGATGGCTGGTCCTGGATTTCTGGGCCTGTTCTGGTTGGATGATTCTTTGAACAAAGACCCATATATATGGTTGGTCACATTTTGTATCTACCAGTCTCACTGCAGCCCTACGGAGACAGCAGCTGGGGCAGCATCTGAGGGTGAAGACTTCTGCCAGCTCCAGCTCCCCCTGTCCTCCCCCCATTCTCTAGTAGGGCAGTAATGATGAAGTGAAACAGCTTGAGCTTATTGCAGCCTCCGTTGTTGTTTTTTTGGCTGTTAAAATTAATGCTAGTTGTGTTTTAATGCAAAACAGCCTTGAGAACCAACATTAGTGAAATGTAGGATTAGAAATGGTCTAAAGAAAGAAATATAAGCTTCACCTTGAGTTTGGAAAGCAAAAGCCACTTAGCAGCAGTTCCAATAGCAGGTGTTTTCTTTCCCTATTAGTCTTTCAAACTGGTGTAGAAACAGCACAAGACTCTCTTTATATATATATATATATTTGTATGTGTGCAAGAAAGTGTTCTTTCAGCTAAAGGATACCCCCCCCCCCAAAAAAAAAAAAAAAAAAAAGAAATAGGCTCAAATGCCAAAGCTACGAATATAAGCCTTAAAGCAGCATAAAGCAGCATAAATCAGCATCCACAGAACTTGATACACAGCCTGAAGGTAGTAACCTTTCTATCATGATCTAAGAACTCTCGACTTAAAGTTGAGTTTGGGTTTGTTTGTCCTAAATTGATCTTAGACCGAGCACTGATTTCCTCCCTTTCTCCCTGGAAGGATGAACGTAGTAGTGGCGATGTACCTCACTTTTCTGTTTCCTAAGTGTATGAGGGAGAAATTTGACAATTTTAGAATAGTGCTGCAGCTGAGCCAAACATGTTTTATGGGGCACGTGGGAGATTTAACGCTGCGATTGACGGCATCAATCATAGTCTGTCTTGCGCTTTCAAAGATGCTAATTAATTGAGTTCTGCCTCCCAAACCACAAACCTCTCCCCCCCCTTTTTTTTTTTTTGCTAAAGACTTTGTGGGTTCCTGTCACTAGCAATTGACTTGCCAAACTGAAAAAGCGAGAGGAGGAAATCCCTCCTTGAAGAGCAGCTGACGGCAGCATCTACCCAAACGGTGGTCGGGTTTCTTAAATACTAATTTGTAAGATATATAAGTACCTGCCTTTCTCTCTCCCTTTCCTCCGTGCCCCCTCCCCCTACTTTTCTCTCTCCCACCCCCCCCACCCCTTTCTTTTTTTGCGGTGTGATTGTAAGTAACGCTTGCCTTAAGAATCTCATTATTTGAACACGGAGCCATATTTCCTCTGAGAATTCTGGAGTAGCTTTGAGCCGAGGCTGTTCATTTCTCAAGTAATCATGCCGGCATGATGGAGAGAGAAAATGGCAGCTGTTTGCAGCTCAGGCCTTCAATTTTCTTCAGAGTCCAGTCACTCAAGTGTGTAATTACATGGGGGTGCCGGAGAGGCGTTAGGCCTTGTCAAAGAACCCGTCTGAGGCGCCGCGCACCGCCTTTGCCAATCAGGGCAGGCCGGAGCCAATGGAACGCCACGGCGCCGCTTTGTTTTTTCTCTTGTTGTTTGATGATTTCTTCTTGTGAGGAAGGGGCTTTAAACTTCTTTTCTTCTCCCTTCCCTCCCCCCAACCTTTCCCCCCCCGCTGTTGTTCACCTGTGCAAGTCGTGAGGGGTTTGAAAAGTGAGAAGGAATTGACTGGCTCTGTGGAAATCCCTGACACAAGGCCCCACTGAAGGAGCCCCGCTGGATCAGACCCAGAGGTCTGGCGGGCGCAGCAGGCTCCTCCCAAAAGTGGCCAGCCAGGTTTATTTATTTATTTTCCCTCCGGGGCAGTTAACATGGCCTCCTTGCCTCACAACTGCTCTGTGAGGCGGGGTAGGGCGAGTGAGAGTGCCTGGTCCGTAGTCTGAGCTGTGAGGCGGGGTGGGGATGGGCGTGTGGGTCTCCCTCATCTCTGCCCCCAGGCTGGCTTCTTTGCCGCTCAGCAGCCGCCCCCAAACATGGAGGTTCCTTTTAGCCGTGGGGGCTGAGGGTTATTGCTGGAATGTTCTCCAACAAATTGATTTTTAGTTTCCTTTTGAAGTGATCGCAGCTGGTAACCGCCCCTGCATTTTTGTAACGGTGCTCGGCAGAGGAACTTACTTCTTGAGGTAGGCAGGCACAAAGGGACACCTGCAAGTCAACAACTTGTTCTCCAAAGACCTCCCTGTTCCTCCCTTTCTCTGAAATCGGACTCCTGCCATTGTTATTGATGCTGATTCAGTGGAGAGGCCAGATAACTTCCTGAGGGGACCCCTGCTCCTCCTGCTCCCCGCCCCCCACCAGCCTCACTGGCCTCCAAGTCTCTCGCACACTCAGATGTTTGGAGCTTGCCTTATCCGTCGTCACGCCGTTCGTCCATCTAGTCAGTGCAGTGAACTTGGACAGGCAGTGACCCTCCAGCGGTCTTCTTGAGCAGGAAGAAGGGTGTTCCTAACTCCTAATGTGGAGACACCTGGGACCTTCTGCCCTTTCTAAATGTTAACATGAAAGAAACCTCTGAAACGGCTGTCCTGTGCCAGCCCATCCAGTTCAGCATTGTCTACTCTGATTGGCAGCAACTTGCCAGGCCTTTCCCAAGATCTCCTGTTTGAGAGCCTTCAAGTGGAGAAGCCAGGAACTCAACTGGTGATCTCCTGCATGTCAAGCAGGAGCTCTGCCCTGAGACACAGTCCCTTCCCCTATTCCATCGGTCAGCCATGACAGGTTTGGAGGCCACCTTCCCTTTGCTGGGCTTGATGACTCTTGGATCCAGTGGGTGGCTTGGTATGTTTCATGTCTTGAGAGCAAGAGGGAGATGGAGATCGCCTCCCTTGTTCTCACTACATTACTCAGGACAAACATTTGCAAACCCATTTTTCTGATTGTTTTCTCCAGGATCAGCTGTGTGGAAGAGATCCAACCCTGACAGACGAACTGATCAATATTCTGACAGAGCTAACCCAGCTCAGTAAGACCACCAACGCCAAAGTGGCACTGCGAGCCCGCCAGGTAATGGCCTTTCTTCCCCCTCTCCCTGAGGTGACAGGGCAGACGGTCTTGTATGACGCTTCTGACTCCATGGGCTTTTGGGTGGGTTTTTTTAGAGTGTTTGTGGGATATTCTGCAACCCCCCTCATTGGTGTCCTTAACCTGTCAATGAGCTTTCATTGACCCTGATTATTGTTTGAAGTGGTTCTGTTTTTCCCATACTCTGTTTTAGATTCCCCCCCATCATTTATTTTATTGTTGCAGTGTAGCTGTCCTAAATCTGATGTTTGGAAGCTGCCTCATGAGGCAAGCTGAGCACCCCGTGTATAAAACCATCTCTGGGATCTCTGAAAGGCCACCCGTGGTACCCCCTTTGGTTTGCCCTTGTGGTCTTCCTGGGATTTTTTTGCCCCCCAAACTTCTTGAGCAGGACCCTCCAAAAACTTATAGCAATAAGTATGATCAAAAGTGAAAACAACCTGATTTCTTTTCTGTCTTCTCAATGGGGACCCAAAACAGTGTATATCCATTTTATCCTCACAACAACTTCCTTGCGAGGTTGGCTAGACTGAGAGTCTGCCTGGCCCAAGGTCACCCATCAAGCTTTCAGGGCAGAGTGGTGATTTAAGCCACAGCCTGGCCTTACAAGCTAACCACTGCACTATGCTTGCTCAGATCACACTGCACCACACTTATATCACTCACAATCCATGCCGTGAAATTAAGAAAGGGGAAAAAGTTAACCTTTTTTTTGGTGTCCAGGTTCATAGTTTTAATGATGCTAAGCTGATATACTGGACTTTTATTCTTTTTCTTTTGGAGATGCTCGGTGATGGGGGAAAGCCACAATTGTTCAGTCCAGTTGAACATATTCTGTGGGAAATAGTCATAGTGATGTTCAGGATGTGCTTTCAAGTATGTAGACCACTACTGAAAAAATACTTGCAACAGGCCTATGAGGTTGGAGGCTCTTTCCTTATGAGGACGGGTTAAGCGGTGTGGAGCTTTTTGGTTGAGAGAAAAGGAGGTCGTTTTTGCTTTAGCAGCAAAGACAAGTCAAGCTAAGCTAGTGTCAGCATAGTCCCATTAAGAATTTATCTATTCAACAGACATTTATGGGAGTTTTCCCTTTCCTTACGAAACAAGTTTTAAAATGTAACTTTCATAGTATCTTAATCTAATTTTACTGCACTGTATTTTATTATGTATTATTTTCTAACGGCCATTGGCCCTTTGCAATAAAAACTGGCCTGAACTGAGAAAAGGAGACCAGAGCAGGGGGGCATCATAGAGCCTTATAAAATTAGGCTAGATTTGGGGAAAGTGGGTAGAGCATAATTTTTCTTCCCCTCCCATAGTGCAGGAACTTGTGGGCACCCAGTAAAGTTGATGGACGGTAGATTCAGGACAGACAAAAGGAAGTGCTTCTTTATTAAGAACATAAGAGAAGCCACTGTTGGATCAGGCCAATGGCCCATCCAGTCCAACACTCCGTCACACAGTGGCCAAAAATACCAGGTGCCATCAGGAGGCTCAGCAGTGGGGCCAGGACACTAGAAGCCCTCCCACTCTTGCCCCCCTCCTTCCCAAGCACCAAGAATACAGAGCATCACTCGCCACAGACCGAGAATCTGCCATCTATACCTTGTGGCTAACAGCCACTGATGGACCTCTGCTCCATATGTTGATCCAGTTCCCTCTTGAAGCCGTCCATGCTTATATCGGCCACCACCTCCTGTGGCAGTGAATTCCATGTGTTCATCACTCTTTGGGTGAAGAAGGACTTCCTTTTATCCATTCTAACCTGACCGCTCAGCAATTTTGTTGAGTGCCCACGAGTTCTTGTATTGTGCGAAAGGGAGAAAAGTACTTCCTTCTCTACCTGCTCTGTCCCACACATAATCTTGTAAATTCAAAGACTCCAGAGGGGAGAGGCTAGGGGAGGGTTGCAGTGGCTCCTCCTCCTTCTTCATAGCAAAACTGGAATTGGGGGAGGGAAGAGGGGGCAGGAATGGTTCCCAGATTCCCCGTCTCGGCTGGGCAGTGAGGAGGAGCAGTGGCCTGGTGGCTTCCGTGAGCAGGAGTGATGGGATGAGCCTGAGACCAGCCAGCTCACTTTGGCAGCACCCTTACGAGGGTGGGAGTGCGCCCTGTAGGTCTCTTTCACAGGCTGGCATACAGCCCTCCTCGATCCTCAGCCTGTGGTTTTCAGAACAACAAAAAAAGTAAATTGGGTCCAGTTCCAGTGTTGCTACCATCGCAGCATTGTAGGCTGTGATGTTGCTTCATTGCCAATGTCATCGCTGGGTCCCGTAGGCTTTTGCACTTAAGCTGCAGAGTCATCTGAATGTAGCGCCAGAGGCCAGGGATCCAAGCTGAAAAAGGGGCCCAAAAAGGAAAGCAGAAATGCAGACCGTCAGACATGAGAGGGGTAAGACTGATTGAGATTGGGCAGGACGATCAGAGGATATGTGAGGCAGGTAGATGAACAGAGGGGAGAGAACGAGAGAGAAGTAAAGACTCTCACAGTTCCCCAGGGAAAGATTCACGCCTGACCCAGAAGTGGTCGTAACCAGGTGAGGTCAAGAGGAACCATTTTGTTGGTGAGCGGAGCAATGCTGGGAGATACAAGATTGTTCGTTTCTTCCTCAGACTTGGTGCATTTATTGGGAGGCTTCTAATGCTGAGCTCTTCTAGGTTTCAGTTTATTGCCTTTAGCCATAGGCCATTAGTGAGCTCTTCTAGACTCTGCTCATGTCACGTGGATGTGGCATAAGAGCCATGTTTTATGCTGCTCAGTTCTTTCCTCCATTCTTCTTCAGGAGGGTATGCCTCAGTTCCTCATTCCCACCCTGTTCCCAGTCTTCCTAGAACTGATTTAATATAAGGGTACCTGTTAGCTTCATTCCCCATACACTGTGTCCAGAGTCGCTAACAGCAAGATAGTGAAAATGATTAATACCCAACATTAACAAAACAGCAGCAAAAAATAAAATAAATAATTTCAGTAGGAGTATTAGAAAACCCATCAAAAAAGGTTTAATATAAAACATTTTTGGTGAAAGTTATGAAAGCATTCACAGTAGGCCTGGGCAAATAAAACAAGGTTTTTCATCTCGTGCCTAAAATTTAAAGGATCAGGTGATGAGTGAATGGCGTTCTTTATGGGGAGGTGCTACCACCAAGAAGGCTCTGTTTCTGGATACCACTCCTCTTACTTCTGGAGGCTCACAGATCACAGGATTGTGTCTTTAACTGGTGGGCAGATTGATACCACAGAGAATTTATAGTCCTTCATTTGCTTGAATGATTTATGGGCCACTGTGAACAATAGCATGGGTGCCATACTGCAGTTTGGGAATCTGTGGATAGGAGGCTGGGGAAAAAGCAGAGGGACACAGTGCTCACTTCCTGTTCCTCTTTGGGATACACCATTTGGATAGCCGTGTAGGTAAGGGAAGTTGCCCGACCATCCCTGCAGGGCAATGCCCTGTTCACCAGGTGTCGGTCACCACACGGACAAGCAAGGCACCAACCAAAATACGTTAAAACTGGGATCCTTGGAACAAAAGGATACATTGCCTGGAATTCACAAGGGAAAAGAGATGTGGCTTGTAAAGAGGAGGTAGCGGTATCTGAGCGGCTCCCTGGGGGCAGCTGGAAATTAGTTTCTTCTTTAGAAATGAAATCAGAAAAAAAAATCTTGATATGTGTCCCTTTTTTCCCAAGGTTACCCATCTTAGATTCCAATTTAAATACCAGATGTACACCTGGAGAGCTCTTTTTAAGCCCATCTCGGCAGCGAGTGGCTTCTCTATATAATTAAAATAGTGGGGGGAAAGACCGAGAAGGATCTAATTGTCTCTCAATAATTCTACCCCCCTGGAAGCTTGTTTCCTCTCTGTGCTATCCTGATTTCCATTCTAAAAGTCTTGCAGCAGGGAGGCTAGCTTAAAGGGGGGGGGTAGAAATCTCTGCCTGGTCCCCCTCCCTTAATTCCAGTGCATGAGCATTGAAAATGAGCAGGCGTTTGAAGCCGCTCGGTGACCTTTTCTGTCTTCTGCCGAATTGCAATCCCTGCCCTTGAACTACTCAGAGTTACTGAACCTCTCAGCGGCACACTGGGGATGCTGCTGATCTCGTGGAGGTCTTTATTGTGCTGCCGTTGGGCATCGTGGTGGCGTTCCTTTCCTCTTCTTGCTGGTTTGCGGCTCTCAAAGCTGGGCCCAGGTCCCCCTCCAGGGCTTCACTTCTTGAAATGAGAGTTCTTTCAGCCTCAGCTTTGCCTTGAGTTCAGAAGCCCTTCCTCTGAGTCATCAGAGTTGCAGGCCGCAGTTGGTTTTGGCTAAGGGTCCAAAGAGATGGGACACCGGCAGATCCATGATTAGATCTCTCCAGCCTTTTAAGAACAGGAGTTGTGTGGGGCTGTTGCCAACTCTGGTCTAGGAAATTCCTGGGGATTTGGAGGCAGTGCCTGCAGAGAGGGGAATTTGGGGTGGGACTTAGAATCTGTGCTACATCATGGAATTTTCCTTCTGGAGCTGTGATATATGAGGGTCAAGCTAACAAAATAAGTTATTATAAAAATACAAATATTTATTATGCTGCTCACATTAGTAAAAGATAAAATAGGTTAAAAGAAATGATCCAGATAACAGACTCTTAGACCTTTTTTACACACAAAGCTGATAGCTTTACATATACAATTGATGGGTATATCTTACGACCAGTAGACCATATGCGCTTTAGCCCCTTAGGGCCTTCCTCAGTGGTCAATATTACTATCGTAAAACAACCCACATCCAGAAATAAATATATGAACAAAGATTTTCTTTAGAGCCAGGTGTTGCTTTTTCATGTGATATGCAGTTGCTAAAAGTTTACATAGCAGGCCATGGGTAATCTCTCATGGTAACTGCACAGGCCCTCCAAATTGTTCTGGTAACAAATATCCTATGTGTCTGGATGTGTGTCTCTTCCATCCAAGGGAGTAATCAAGTTGCATACTGTCAACGTTACATGAATATACAGTAGGACCCTAGAATCTGTGCTACACCATGGAGTTTGCCCTCTGGAGCTGCCATTTCGTCCAGGGCAACTGATCTCCCTTGTCTGGAGACCTGCTGTAATTCTGGGAGACCCCAGGCCCCACCTGGAGGCTGGCAACCCTAGGACTGTAGGGAGAAGGGGGGGTTAAGCTCTCCTGTCTCCCTACATGGTTTTGCCAATTGAAACTGATCTGCCCAATCTATGATATTAGCCCCTCCCTCCGGGGGGGGCGATGACAAGAGAAGTGCCTGCCTCTGCTCCCCCCCCCCCCCGCTCTTGAAGTTTGCAACAGTATTTTTAAGGGGTATATTAAGTTTTGATTAGCGGAAGAAGAAGAAAAAGAGGAGGAGGAGAAGAAGATTGGATTTATACCCCGCCCTTCACTTGGAGTCTCAGAGTGGCTTACAAACTCCTTTCCTTTCCCCCTCCCCACAACCCTGTCAGGTAGGTGGGGCTGAGACAGCTCGGACAGAAACTGCTCTTTTTCAAGAATAGCTCTTGTCAGAACGATGACTTGCCCAAGGTCATCCAGCAGTGGCAAGTGGAGGAGTGGGGAATCAAACCCGGTTCTCCCAGATTAGAGTCCGTGCACTTCACCATTACACCAAACTGGCTCTCTGGAACTGTGGGTGGGTGGAAGAGTTAAGCCCCCCTCCCCTCTGCGTGGCCCTTGATCACTGTTTTGCTGATCAGATTGTGGCTCTCCTGACGTCTCTTCGGGTTAGGTCCTTAAGGCTATCGTCCTCAGCACGCTTCTTGGGAGTAATCCCTGCTGAGAAAAGTAGGAGGTTAATTCCTGTTAGACATTGAATCGGTGAGGGCCCATTTTAGCTGGGGGGGCCTGCAATTTTAAACACACACTTGTTTTTATTTCTTGAGCTTGTTTTGGTTACGGTCATGAGAATGGCCTTTCTGAGTCAGACAGAGGATCTCATGTAGCCCACTGGTTCCAAAGGTGGGCATCCCCTAGTTTCTGGAAAGCACAAGGGCATGACGGCAATAGATCTCCCTGCTGTCTTTCCTCTCCCCGACAGCTGGTATTTGGAGGTACACTGCCTCTGAACATGGAGATCCATAGATTTGTTGTAAGGATAACAAAGGTGTACGATGAACACACAATGAAAAAAGACTAAACAAATGCTTAGTGCCGTTCATTAATTGCTATTCATTGAAGCTCATTCACTACCAAAACAGTCCCTTTTGCCTGTAATTTGTCCCTTGCTCCATAGTTTGGAAAGTTGAGGTACAGAAACAATCTCTGGCTTCTCAATGAGTTCATAGCCATGCTGGGATTTGAACTCTGCGTTCCAGTTGCAACTTCTTTTCCCGGGAGATGGAAATGCAATACCTGCCATAGCTTGCTGTGTCCTTCCCCATCTTCCTAGGTCCTCATCGCATCCCACTTGCCTTCTTATGAGCTTCGGCACAACCAGGTGGAGTCCATCTTCCTCTCGGCCATTGATATGTACGGACACCAGTTCTGCATCGAGAACTTGCAGGTAGGGGGTGTCGTGACTGAATCTGAATTTAAGTTCTAATTTCTGTTACACTTTTCAGCATACAAAGTTTTTGTTGGTGATGTTTGTTTTCATTCATTATTACTCTTTATCCCCAAACACCTGTGGAGCTGGTGAGTTGAAGAAAGGGCTCTGCCACTTTTCAGACTTTGGACCCACCTTTAACCCCTAGTTTTTATTTGGGTTCGTCAACCCACTTCCAGCTGTGGGGCCTGATTCTGATTTGCTGGCTGATCATGACAAAATGTCATGACAAAACATGGTTAGTCTTCCTTAACCGTGGTTTGGTGTGAGGGCTGAATGGAGCCTCAGTGTTTCCCAAATTGTTGATGACTGAGGACATACTTTAAACCACATTTTGAGTCATAGTTTCCTCTTTTGGCTAAAAAAGTGCCAGTTTTTAGAGTGCTGAAAGGATAAATGTTGCATGACCTTAGAAGAGACCTCCCCCTGCATCAGGTTTCTGTAAGAAACACCATACTTCTGACTGGAAAGGGCAAAGCCAGAACAATGACTACTGCAGAGAAGCAGTGGGAAGTTTCTTCCAGGTAGTAAGTAATCTTGTGGCATATCTACATCAGGAGTATATGTGGTCACTCAATTACATCTGATGCAGGAACACAGCTCAATTACCTGCCCCCCCCACAAACATTGGTTAGGAAGCAGCAAGGTCAAAACAGAGATTATACAGAGGCACAGTGGGCAGCCTCCCTTTTGGATGGGTGCTTTGCCTTTATAGAAGCTTTGGGGATTATCGCACTGACTAAACATCATGGATGGGAGAAAAAAATTTCTTTCAGATTTACCCGCGCCATTTGTTAGTCTGCCCCAAGATTATCCAGTAAAGATAAGATTAGAATTCTGTTCTTTGAAAAGGTGCCTCTTTCTTTCCCCCTCCTAGAAACTTATTCTTTCGGAGACATCTATCTTTGACGTGCTTCCGAACTTCTTTTATCACAGTAACCAGGTGGTCAGAATGGCAGCTCTGGAGGTAAGCTTCCTCTTGTTCCAAAGAATTAAAAAAGAAAGTGCATTTCTCTCTTCTAGACTGTTGGCCTTTCTTCTTGCAATCCCACCCCCGCCCTAATCAAGTCAGTTTCCTAAAGCACTAATTAAAAGCTATGTCTACTCTGCACTTACAAACTATGCAAAGAGAATTAACCTGTTTTTGCACTGGGTTCTGCTCCAGCTAGTGAATCCTAACACATTTCCAGGTGTGCTTAACTAGTTTCCTTTTACTAAATCAAACGGAAGTGCGCCGCAGAGCTTCTGAAATATTTATTTAAATATTGCTTCAGTGTTTTCAAGCCATGAGGGCTAGCAGCATTGTTGTTGAAAAGGAATCAGGGAGACTTTAGAACAGATATTAGTATTCAGCGTATGTATCCTTGTACCATCTCATAATGCATGAGAAGATGACTGTGTTCTTGAAAACAACTCTGCGTCAAAATCCAGTGGCACATGGATGTGTTAGCTTTCCTGTGTAAGGGAGCTTTTACCTTCAAGGTGCTGCAGTTCTTTAAGAGTGAATTAATTTCTCAGAGTTGGTTTTCTTTGGCTGTTTAACCCCAGGTGTATGTTCGAAGGGCGTACATTGCCTATGAGCTGAACAGTGTCCAGCACCGGCAGCTGAAAGATAGCACCTGCGTAGTAGAGTTCCAGTTCATGTTACCTACATCTCACCCAAACAGGTACTGCTGAAACAATTTTCAGGGAGATGGGGTGGGTGGGGAGACAGAGAGAGAGAACTAGTAGAGGTTTTAGAGGTCTCTCTTCAGTTGCATTGTGGGAAACCACAGCAGATAAGATCAGGAAGTGTGGGCGGTGGTTGTACACTGGTTGCATCAAAAGCTGGAAGATGAATGTTAATGGCCTCCAATGAAAACCATTTCTAAATTATTCCATGTGGTGCCCTTTGAGGAGGTATTATTTTGTGGCTGATTTTCTCCACACTGCAGCAAAGGTTGTCCTCTCTTTCCCCCCTTCATCCGCAAACAGGACATCTCCAGGGGGTCATAAGGTCCATGATGAGCCGTTTCTGTGGGGAAACTGTTATGCATGCACCACTCCTTTATAAAATGAACCTTGAGTCTTCTCCGTTTTGTAGCTGACGGGTGCACCTGACTCCACAGCTTAAGAGACGTGCATTCATGGCAGTGAAAATCAAATGCTGGTTCACCCAATAGTCTTGTCTTCCTTTTCCCCTGTCTTTCGATGGGCTTTCTCACTGTTGATTATTTTAAAAAGTGTACTGCATGAACATCTGTGCTTTTGTTTGTTCATTTGTTATATTTTTTAAATTAAAGAAAATGCTGCAAAACTGTTCCTGGGCGTTTGGAGAGGTTTCTGGGCAACATCACAGCCGCTAGCCAATCAGCATCTGTACCTGCTGTTCTTTTAACAGTAGCCTGATATGTGGCAAATGCAGGTGTTTTTTCTTTCTCTATATCTTCCTGCTAGGAGAAATATCACCTCTTGAATTGCAGTGTTTACAGGCTTTAAAAACCTGATAAATCTAAGAGGAAAGGAAAACCATTTCTGAGGATATTCTTGTAGGCATCCCGAAAAGGAAAAGAATGTCAGATCAGGCATTGAACTCCTGTTAGGTAATTGAGGCTTCTTTGTTTTTAAGAGGCCATTATCTAGCACACAAATTCTTGTGTGCACTTACGTTAATGAGGGACAAGTGAATACTCCCTCTAAGCTGTGGAGCCTTGTGAGCAAAAATTCTACTTTGTGAGCTACTGACATTGAAGCTATGAGCAAGCGATTTGGCTACTGCATAAATTAGTTTGCTCTGGAGCTATTCTTCCTGAGCTAAGACAAAAATCTATGAGCCGGAGGCTAAAAAACTGTGAGCTAGCTCACACTAACTCAGCTTAGGGGGAACGTTGGTCCCTGGTATGCCCAAGCTACTTACCCATAAAGGTGAGGTGCCTGTTGCAACTTTGCATGATTCACTGCCCTGGCCCTGCAGCACCATTGGGTGGCAGAATGGGCCGGTATCACTTTGGACTTCATTGTGCAGAGATGCCGTTTCCAAATGTTTCCCCAAGTTAGAAACTCCCTATGGGTTAAATACAGTGCCCCCCCTCCCCTGAACCTGTAGGCGAAGTAAGAAGAATGGTTTCAGCCTTTTTACCTGAAGGAGAAACAGGGCAGCAATTCAAAATGTAATTCTCCCACCTGCAGTCCTTAGTGGCTGAGTCCCACGTCACCATCTCAGGGTTAGACTTTCCTGCATATTGTAGATCAGGCTGAAGCCTTGGTGGCGTGGTGAGGGTGGTGGATATCAAGCGCTTCTGCCGTATGTATGTTTGTGTGCACTGAGTAAGGCTGACTTTTCCAATCACTTCTGATGCGAGTGCAGCATAACTGCCTAGCCTCAGAGGAGGCTGTCTGTTCCGTTTCTTTATGAGTCGCTGCTCTTGTAGTTTGCCTCTCTCCAACCAGGAGGCACTCTCAGAACATCAGCCCAGACTGAGTGAACTCCTCCAACAGGCTCTTTAGTAGACTTTATGTTGCTAAGGCTGTTAAGTACTTCTGAATTAATGTTTCCATCAGACGTGTGGGAAAGAAACAATGTACTGGCAGGAGTTTGAGATCTTTTTGTTTCGGATCATGGTCGGTGGAGAACGTGCTTTGTTGGCTGTGTCTCTTTTGGGCCACTGGGTGCCGCTGTTGATCCATAATAGAGCATCTGGGGGGAATAAAAAAAAAAAAGGAACTGGTTACCCACCAGCCCCTTTTGGAAAACTGCTATTTTCTCCGTTCTTTGTCTCCAGATATCCTTTGCCTTTTTATTTGATCCTCCTCCTCATTTTATGTTTGGTGGGATTGGCCGATGAGGCCCAGTCTCGGTTCATTGAGAATCCATCAGTACATCTTGTGAAACGGGTCCCCCCCCCCCCGCCTTCAAAATCTGGTTTTGCTTGAAATGAATGAGTCCTCCAAGCCCAGCTGCACCAAAGATCTCTCTGCAATGATATAAATGGCCCATTGAATTTGGTCTCATCTGTTCTCTTCATCTCGACAATATTTGCAAATAATTGCATGCTGTTTTGGAGGTCCATTTTTTATAATCCTGCATTCCCTCCTCAACAGCCTCAAACTATTCAGTCTTCATTTTCGTCCTCTTCTCTCTGTCTCTCTGTGCGTGGCTCCCCATTCCCTAGCTGGCATATCTTTCATAGATTGCCTTAAAGCGCCTGAGTCCAAAGAGTTGGGCAGAGTTAGCTAGAGACTGAACATCTGCTGGAGAACTGTATTGTTGGGCACATGACCTTTCAGCAGAGGGCTTGAGCAGTTATCGGCCATGATCTCACATATCTTCTGCCAAGTTGGCCTGTCGATCTGTTTTTAGCTCAGAATTGTTTCCCCTAGCTGGCCATGACTTGCCGAGGTCTCAGGCTGGCTTTGCTACCTAAGATATTTTCACTGTCAATGCCCAGAATTGAGCTTGGAGTCCTACATGCACAGTAGGAGCTATAGCACTGAGCCACAGTCCTTCTGCAAAAACATTGTTCTTACTATCTCGAGTTTGTGAACATATGAAACTGCTTCTGCTCTGACTGCTGGAGGCTCTCTTTCTCAGGCAGGAGTTTCACCGTCCGATTCAAGGGACTGGTTATGATCTTTTAAAGCCCTTCATCTGCATGGGACCCTCATATCTTCAGGACCAACTCTCCCAATATGAACCCCCCTCACCCCCTTTGGTCTTCCTCATGAGACCTACTGCAGGTTACTTGTCTGTAAACAGCCTGTTTGTCATCCACTGGGGCTAGGGCCTTCTTGGTGGCTGCCCCTGCCCTCTGGAACCAGCTCTCTGAGGAGGTTTGTGCCCTGTGGGGTCTGCTAAGGTTCCATAGGGCATTCAAGGCTGCTGTGTTTTGTGCAGCATTTAATTTTTTTCCCAATTAACATTTTATTGAGAAATAACAAACAAGCAACACCATACATACAATGTGTTTGAATAGAATAGTATACATACAATGCGTAAAACAAAATAAAACACATAACAACGTACCAGGTCACTGGGTAAGTAAACAGTAATCAGTCTATCTGACCTATATTGTGTAATCCCTTAATAAGACATAAAAACATTATATTCCAAGATCAACCACCAATTGCGGAATTCCCCCTTGAGACAACAAGTATTCAAGTATAGGTAACCATATAAAGGAAAAATAGGACTGTCTAGAGGGCTTACGAATGTTATCCAGATTATCTCTGAGCTTTGTCATGGTGTACAATTTCCATAGTTTTTGATGCCACTGTGAGATTGTAGGGTTTTGTGACGATTTCCAGGCTCGGGCAACAGTGTTTCTTGCTGTGTACATTAATAAAGACACCCTTTCTCTACGTGAGTATGAGTACGTCAAGGATTTCCAGTCTCCCAAGAGCAAATGCTCTGGCGTAAGAGTAAGATTTAGATTTGTAATGGATTTAACCTTTGTTAGTATGGATTCCCATCTTAGGGCAGAGATCCAACAATGAAGGTAACTTCCTATATCCCCACAATTTTTCCAACATTTTGGGTTAAATGCTTTGGAAGTGTGAGCTAGTTTTTAGGGGTGAGATACCAGCGTGAAATTAATTTAAAGGAGTTCATATGCACATCTGTAATTTTGGAGTGGAAAGAAGAGGTGGCCCAAATGGAGGACCAGATATCATCTGGTAATTCGTGGCTACATTTAACTAACCAAGAGAATGGAGGAGCCAGCTGCCTGTCCAGATTGGTTCCAGAGTTGATGACCAGTGGAATTTTAATTGGAATCTGTTTTATTCTGTTTATTGGTTTTATTATCTGTTTTAAGTTTTGATGCTGTGTTGTGAACCACCCCAAGTCCTCTGTTGAGGAGTGGGTGCCAGTTATAAACTGAACTGGGGCAGCGATGCTTTGTCTTCTTGGTGTTTAGGGGGCATCAGTGGGAGAGCTTCTGGAGTTCTGGCCCCGTTGATGAACCTCCTGATGCACCTGGGTTTTGGCCACTGTGTGACACAGAGTCCTGGATGGGCCACTGACCTGATCCAACATGGCTTCTTTTATGGATGATGATGATGATAACAACTTAAGAGCCATTTCTCGCTGTGTGCCCCTATGCAACAACCCTATGCAACAACACTGTCCTTAGTTTGCCACCTGCTAGCTGTTTCTCCTCTTCAAGTAGCCTGCCTGGCATTAACCTGTGCCTTTTCCCTTTTAGCACCCTGTGCAGCAGGGCGCCATCTCTAATGGTGTTGATACAGGCAGCAAGGTTACTCTGTTGACTAAGGCTTTAAGTGGAGTGCAAGCTGTAGGCATTTTTGGGGAGGAAGGAGGAGGTTACTGGGGTGTGTGTGTTAAAAGTATGGATCCGTAAACCAAGCTGCAAAGGAAAGGCAGGCTATATAGGTATTTTAACAAATTGAGATGGTTTTATTGGAGGTGCCGGACATCAAACCTGGAACCTTCTGCGTGCCAAGAGTGAGCTCTGCTACTGAGTTCAAAAGCCAGCCCCCACCCCCCCCGGGTAAGGAGAGGCGCACACCGCTGCTTGAAAGATCCGTCCGTCTAGCTCAGCGTTGCTCCAGCTGGCTGCAGCTTCCCAGAGGCTCAAGGCCAAAGAGGTTCTTTCTGGCTGCCTGACATTCTAGCTTCAGCCTCAAGCATTTCTGAGGATGGGAATAGTTCAGCCAGGTAATTTTTATGTGTGCGCAGTTGAAATTTCAATCTGGAACACTTTTTTTTCCCCATCTGAAAAATTTTGGGGAGAGGTGTGGTAGGTCTGATTCCCCCCCCCTCATGTTTTCACTATCATCTCTCCCTGTGGACCCCCTGAGAGTGGCTCTCCGTGGCTGGAGGGTGCCATTTGGAGAGGGGGGAGTGACTCCTCTGGGGTAAAAAAATAAGAGATGAGAGCAAAAGTGCTTGGCCGTTGAGGGGATTACAAGCGCTGGCCCAGTAAGTGGGACCAGGACTTTGCCCCTGCTTGTGGCTTCACCTTTGCTTGCCAGAACAGCCCTTCTAGCTTTGCTGCTGCCTGCAAGCTGGCTAAGCAGAGGATGCCATTTTAGTTAGGTGCTCAGTTTTATTGGATGCAAAACCACAGTGCGTAGCTGATTTAAAAGCCGGTCTCGGTGTATTCTACTTTCTCCCGCTAATTAAAATTCTAGGTCCAGATGATCAATACTGTGTGACCTGTATTCATTATGAGCACTTGCACCATTCTTCTTTGTTTCCATTAATTTTTATTCTCAAGATATCATTTCAAATACTTTTTGCTCTTGAGAGTCATGGAGAAGGGCTCTGCAGGGCTCTAAGCTGCCCACCCCCCCAGCACTGGACTTTTGATTCAAATCATACTCTCCCCCAACTTCAGCAGGCTTTGCTCACACACTTCTAAACATTTCTGCCATATGGACTAGAAACTTATTTAAAGTGAAATCTGAGATTCTCTGAAAGCTGGATTTTACACACTGATCCACATTCTTTCTGTCTTCCTGTACTCCTGTAGGATTATGGTGTACACATGGGCTAGATAAAAGGACCAAAAAAAATGTAGGCTGATAGAAAATTAGTGAATGTTTCACAGTTAAGAGCGCTTTGTGTACTGTTGCTTTTTTTCCCCTAATTGAAAAAAATCCAGAATCTGAAACAAGAGAAATTGATTCCTCTGGGTTGTATAAATAAAAACATAACCGGCATATATTTGTTGACATGTAGCTTGTTCCTTCCTAATTCTGGGAAGATTTAGAAAAGAGCTGCGCAGGGTACGAAAGCTCCCTACCCCCAGTGCTTGAGCATGCTGCCCTTCCTCGCTGGCTTCTGAGATGCCCGCACACATCCCAGTCGACCTTCTATAGGCACAGAGGCCAGCAAAACAAAACGCAGACTGAGCTTCTCAGGATGCCGACTTCACTCCCCATTATCGAATTCTCACCCTGGGATTGTAAAGTGCACAACCCATTAGGTACTTTAAAGCTGAGAACTGGCCAGATCGACAGTGCAGTAGCCTGTGCCATGGAGGTAGATGTGTGTGTTTTTATTTCTTGGAGGATGGAGGAAAAATATGAGAGTTGCCCAGCCCAGCTTTGCTTTCCATAGGGGCCTGCCCCTAAGGCGCAGACACCCGCTGAAATGGAAAAAATCTCAGCATGCTTAAGCAGTTAGCAGAACAGACTCCCCCGCCCCCATCAATCACTGGACTCCTGATATGAAATCAGCTGTGGTGCCTCATGGCTCTCAGGCCATGTTAAAACCTGGAGGGATGAGCTTAAAATTCTCAGGAGCGAATCCTTAGAATGCTTGGGGTCCCCACTCTCCATTGGGGGGGGGAGATGCTGGTGGCTATACAGGGCGGTGAGTGCTTTCAGGACCCCTGTAAATCCCTGTAGTTCTGTGCTGTGGGTTTGATGTTAATTAAGCCATAGGTAGTTGTAATTTCCCATCGCTCCATTAGCTTGCCTGCCTGAGAAGAAGACAGGATCTTCCAGCAGAGGGAAGAAAAGGGGGAAGTATAGAAAGGGGTTGCGGAACGGACCTGGGTAGCGGTATGAAAATTGGGTGGGATTCAAAACAAACATTTCCAGGAAGGCCTTTGTGTGGTGGATACTTACATAAGCGGCCAGGGTCCCTTGAGGGAGAGAACGCAGGAAGGATGCTTTGTGGGTATCAGCCATCCAACTGAGAGCCAGTTTGGTGTAGTGGTTAAAAGTGCAGACTCTAATCTGGGAGAACTGGGTTTGATTCCCCACTCCTCCACATGCAGCTGCGGGTGTGACCTTGGGTCAGTCATAAGTTCTTTCAGAGCTGTTCTCTCAAGAGCAGTCCTCGGGAGAGCTCTCTCAGCCCCACCTCCCTCACAAGGTGTCTGTTGTGGGGAGGGGAAGGGAAAAGGGGATTGTGAGCCGCTCTGAGACTCCTTTGGGTAGTGAAGGGCGGTGTACGAATCCAATCTCCTCTTCCTCCTCCTCCTCTAAGGCAGTTCTGAATCATAGAATCATAGAGTCATAGAATGTTAGAGTTGGAAGGGACCTTGCAGGCCATCTAGTCCAACCCCCTGCACTCTGCAGGAACACAGCCGAAACCCCTACATACCTACAACATACCCAGAAGATGGTTGTCCAGTCTCCTCTTGAAAACGTCCAGCGAAGGAGCATCCACCACCTCCCGAGGCAGTCTGTTCCACGGCTCAACCACTCTTACAGTCAGGAAGTTTCTCCTGATATTAAGCCGGTAACGACTCCCTTGTAATTTCCACCCATTAGACCTAGTCTTGCAATCTGGAGCAAGAGAGAATAGATCTGCTCCATCTTCTACATGACAGCCCTTCAAATACTTGAAGACTGCAATCATGTCCCCTCTAAACCTTCTCTTTCCCAGGCTAAACATACCCAACTCTTTCAGCCTTTCTTCATAAGACTTGGACTCCAACCCTCTCACCATCCTGGTCGCCCTCCTCTGGACCCGCTCGAGTTTGTCAACATCCTTCCGAAAATGTGGTGCCCAAAACTGGACACAGGATTCCAGGTGGGGCCTGACCATAGCAGAATACAGCGGAACTACCACCTCCCGTAGAACTATCACCTTCTGTACTTACTTCAGGCAGGACCAGATCAAAGTACTTTGTTGAGGCCCCGGTGTTTTCTTATCCCACCACTCCCCACCCTGCCGGATTTTATTGTACAGTGGAACAATTGGGTAGGTCCCCCCCCCCCCCCAGATATTCCCTCTCACTCCATACAAGTGAATGGACTGGTACGAAAACTATGTTGGAATGGGTCTGTCCCGAGTACCCAGGAGTGTCTCAAGGGTCTCAGGCAGGGCAAGTGGTGGTAGTGATGATGGAAAGTGCCGTCAAGTCACAGCCGACATATTGTGCCCCCTGTGGGGGTTTTCAAGGCAAGACACGTCCAGAGGTGATTCCCCGCTACCTCCCTCTGCATAGCAACCCTGGATTTCATTGGTGGTCTCCCATCCAAGTACCAGCCAGGGCCGACCCTGCTTAACTTCTGAAATATGATGAGATTGGTTAGCCTGGGCCGTCCCAGGTCAGGTAAAATCGTATCCTCCCCCCTTTCAAGGGCTTTCCGGTTAGACCAGACGTCATTCAGTTTAATGCTTCAGGCAGCTGCCTGTTGGGTTGAGCAGGCTCTGCCAGAGTTTGACTGTTTTGTGGTTTGAGATCTGGAACTTTGCCTTCCTGTTTCAGCCAGCGAGCCTTCGTAGGCCTCATTCTTGTTTTTTCAGTGTAGTGTGTGTGTGTTGTTCTCTTACCGTCTGGAAGATGAGGGAGTGAATTGAATATGCATACGTAGGTAGTCGAGTTCCCCATATCAATTTTCATCATGGAGCTGCAGAATAGATAGTTGCTGTACATCAGAGGTATACCTGCGACTCCTGTCCGAAGGGCTTTTACAGATGTAACATTCCTGCTCATTCCTACATGTAAGAGATGCTTTGGGCTGGAATCTTGTGTGATAGTTCTCTTGCTGTAGTGCATTGGGGCCAGGAAGGTTTTCACACATGGAACTAATTGACTGCTGGTTCCCGTGTTGTCTCCAGTGACTCTCCAAGGTCTCTAGCAAAGATCTTTCCTAACTCCGGGGGCTGAACCTTGACTATTCAAAAGTAGTTGCTCGACCACTAAGGCACAGCCTTGCTCTTCATAGCTTTGTCATCCTCCTTACCCGTGATGGTGAACCCCACCCCCCTTTCCCATGGGGTGTTAGAAACAACCACAACGAGAGACCATAATGTGCAGTCAGTCTCTTGGTTGTAATTCCGCTTGAGTTGGATGCAGAACATTGGTTTTTAACAGTTGAAATTGTCCTGGGGAGATGCGTTGTTCCCCTATGATTCTGTACACACATTACTCTCTCTTTCTGTTTCTTAATTTAAAATATTTGTCAACCTACCTTTCTCCCAAACCAGCTGGAACTTGCGTACCAGAGCCAAAAATGGGCTTGCTGTGTCTTGCCTTCCAGGATGAGGCGGTCCCTCTTTCAAACCCACCTTTGATTTGGGGCGGGGGTGGGGTGGGGAGAAATCCTTGCTGGCTGGAGTTTGCTTGTGCCAGAACTGCTTCTTTTGTTCTGGGTGATCCGCCTTTCTGGGATCAGGAAGGGATCTTTCCCCAGGTCAGACCTGAGAACGACTCCTGCAGGATTTATTTATTTATTTATTTTCGGCATCCTCTCTCTCCCTTTTCCCGGCACCTACTCTGCATGCATATCTGCTTGCTCAGGCCAGGGAGCAAAGCGAGATGCTTTTGTTGCAGCTGGTGCTTTTCAGAGGGTCAATTACAGCTGGCCGTGCTCAGGAGACGCCCTGTGCTGTAAGCCCCGCGAGTGGCTCCCTTATCGCGGTTCTGGCTTTCCACGCTGCTGGTTATTCTGAAAAGATCATCAATTTGCTGTCGTGGTGTGTTGCATATGATACCCAAATGCCGTTTCTGATAGAGGGTGGAGGAAAGGCTCATCCATTTGAAAATTACACATGAGAGGAGGAATGGCAATTTACCCAGAAAGGGGTAGCCGGAATATCAAACCTTCTTAAGCTTTTACAGTCGAAAGGGGCAGGAAGTTGGTCTGTGTTTGTGACTCTGCTCTCCAGCTCAGGCTGTGCCTGTTTGTGTTGTTAATGGCTCTTGCTGTGTCTTGCCTTCCCTTGTTGGTGCGGAGGTTTCTGGCCTATGCTTCCCCTGGCTGTGCTAGGCTAGTTGGGAAGGAAAACGCCTTGTTTGAGAACCGGTGGCATGCCTGCTGCCATTTGTGAAGACGGTTAACTAGACAGAACGTGCAAGTATATTTGACATTTGGTTTACAGCCATTTGCAGCCAGGTCGCATTAAAGACTTCGGTGTGTTTTTGGCAGGCGTTTAAACTTTGAATATTGGACCCAACCATCTCTAGCCATATTGAAAACCAGTAAAAAAAGCTTCCTTCAGTTTCACAACGGGCTTGCCTTTGGAGGAAGGCTATTTTTCAAGGGCCCAGAGCTCTCATGTTGAAGGCAGGTGAATTTAACTGGATCGGGCCAGTGGGTTATCTAGTCCAACATCTGGTGCCCTTGGAAGGGGAAGGGCAGGGTTGCCTAGCCTGGCTACCAGTGGGAGCCGGGGGGAGGTGAGTTGTTACTGTGAGGGTGGGGAATCTCTGTTGCCACGCAATGATGTAACTTCCGGAAGCTCTGGCCTTGCACTGGTGTGACACTCTCTCTCTTGTCTCAATCCTGGTGCAATGCTGGCAATTCCAGGTCGTGCCAGAAGTGATGTCATTGTGCAGCGACAAAGATAGCTGCCCCCGTGTTTTGCTAGCCTGCTTCTGCCCACTGACTAGATAAGTGTTATTGGGCATCAGCAATGGTTACCAGAAGTTTGCCGGCCATTAGCCGGTACCTGGTAAGCCCAGGGAAGTGGAGGGACACAGAAGCCCCAAGCTGGCTTCCAGGAACTGGTATTCAGAGGCACTCTGCCTCACAAAATGGAGGTTCCTGAAAACTGCTGGACTTTCAGCAGACCCCACGGCTTTTCTGTTACCTGTTTCAGAGGAAAAGGATTCTCAGAACTGTAAGTTCTCCACATTTGCCAAGAAGCATTTATAATAACATGTTCCTCCAAAATTGCAAACTGATTTTCAAATAAAGGTAGCCTGGGGCCACCGAGGTTTATTTCCACTTCAGCTTTCCAGCAGGACTCATCCAGCGGTTCCTGACAGGTCTGATCCAGGGCACTGTTATTGGCGTGTGCGTGCTCAGCAAGTTGCTCATTCCATTCTTCATCAAAGAGCAAATTATGATCGAAGCCAGTTATATCAACTTTGTGCTCTGGCTGTTTGCAAGACAAGACTGTGTTACGAACACTGATGGATGGAGCCAAACTGTTGTGTCTTTTGCATAAACGTTTACATGGGCATGATCCAGCTGAGCCAAAAGTTAAACACTGTGCAGTCCCACTGAGTCTCAGGAGGAGAGATTTAAGCATAAGCTTTACTTTTATCATTTAACTTTTGGCCGGACCATTCTTTGCAGCTTTATTTCAACCAGTCTGAGTGTTGCTTCTCGTTTCTCTTGCCAGCGGTCCAGTGATGAGCGGGGAAGAGGGGACAGCATACAGCCCTTTGGTGTAATGAGCCAGGGGAGTTGTTGGCAGTCCTGCCATCCTAACTTCCCTTTCAGAGGATGGCAGAGCAAAACACAGGACTGAAACTTGGTGGCCTTTCTCCTAAACCTTGTTTGTTTATTTACTCAAGTTATAGCGCACCTTTCTTGCTGGGACTCAAGATGGATTACAAAATAAAGAAAACAATTTAGTTGGACAACGTAAAAGATCCAATAAATGATGCAATAGGACTACAGAACTGGAAAATAATGCAAAGGAAAAAACTGTCTTAGGCATGACAATCTGTAATGCAGAAAGTGGGTTACAAATGTAGAAGGTCCCTAAATAAACACAAGGTGATGGGCACAACAAACCTTGCAATAGATGATTCCCTTACGAAAGCAACCTTTTGAACTATTCCAATTATGCTGCTTTGCTTTGGATTAAACCCCGAATCATTTCTGACATCCATGGGGGTGGGGAGAAATTTCGCTCTGCCGCTGCCTCACAGTATGATCTCACGTGATGCTGTCTCTTAACTTCTGTCTCTGCTTCTGCTCACCCCAGCTGTAAAATGGGTGCCCCACCAGCCCAACAGCTGCGAAGATTGGCTTGTTCTCTTCTCTTTTTTTCTGCATGCATGTCCTTGGGTGTGTGTGATGTGCTTTGGGTCACGTTGCAGGGGAGGGGACACAGTACCATTAGTTACAGGATACTGTTGACTTTCTCTTGCTCTGTTTCCTTTTTGCTGATGCTGGAGGGATTTTTTTGGCATCCAGAGGGGAAAAACAAAATCTTTTGACTTGTTTAAAGAAAGAAACGGCTTTCTGGAATTCAGGCTGGTCAGCTTGCTTTTTGTGGATTAGATAGAATCTTATTGGCACAAATATGAGGGAAGGCTATCCAAAGTTCTTTTGAAAAGACCCCATGCCAAGTTTTGACGTTAAAGGTCTCCCTTAATGGTCCTCTGATGTTAAAAGAGAGGGATGCACATCATAATGGAGTTGTCGGGTTGCATCTTGTGGATCTGTTCTGATGACGGCGAAATCTTCCCTGATCCAAGAGTCCTCTTGCACGGACACCTTGAAGGAGTTACTTTCTGTTAGTAGAACAGATGTGTGGTATCCAGCCCCATGGATTCTTTTATATAATGCATTTTGGAATGTACACGCAGTCCTCTCAAGACACAATATCTTGCTACTAGTCCATAAGAGTTGGGTTTTTAAAAACTATCTTGCGTTTAAAATTTTGTTCTTTGGTAAAAAACTAGAGAAATTTAATGGACAATGTGTAGATGAGGACTGTACCCACATCTCTTAAAAATTATCTGTGTTTGTAAAATGTGTTACATAATCATCAGCTCCATTCTTGTCCTGTAGCCTTCTTGTGATACAGCAAGATGTAAAGCTGCTTGCAGTCAAGTTATTGCCTTGGTAGCCTGACTTTCTCTGGTTGGGTCCTGTATTCTTGGGGAAGACCTTTAGGGTTCCAGACAACATGGGTCACTTTTATGAAGTGAGACATTTTTCCACAACACTTTTTGGGGTTCTGTTCCCTCTTCTTTGTGACATTGGATAAGTGAAGAGCTCTCATTCCTGAATAGCATGGATCCTGCCTTAAAATATGTGTTGAAACCCTTGGCTAATGCAAATATGATTTTTTGGCTTCTATGAATATAACCTGCTCCGTACACCGGCTTGAATGTCAGTTCTGATTTTAATGCTTAAAAAAATTGTTTTAATGATGGCTTTGGCTAACCAATCTAAAACTAACTGTGGTTGTTTAATTACAGAGGCAACATACCCACGCTCAACAGGTACAGTAAACTATCCTTTTTTTAGATCTGAAAAAGAAAAAAAGTTAGTTTTTTTAGAAGGATGTAGTTTTAACTCTTTCTTCTTCTTAGTTTGGTTTAACAATTTAACTTTTATTTTGTGTTTGGGGGGAAAATCAGTTTTCTCACCCGGAATCATAACATGTACTTTTCTTCCTCCTCTCCTTTGTGGTGGTTTTTAGCTCCTCCCCCCTTCCTCTGTTTCCTGCATCCCTCTTCTCACTTGTACATATTTGAAAAGCATTTTGCACCCATACAAGCTACCAAACTAACCTAACATGCTCATGGGCTCAGCTTCCCCGCTTTGCAGAATGATTTTACACATAACCCTTTTTTAGTCATTATGTTTTATTGCATGGAAAATCGTGGCTCTGGGACGTGTGTTCCAAAGTTGAAAATAGGCACACTGCGCCTTTCACACAAAACCGTGACTGCACGTATTAGAAAGCACCCGTGTTCTGTGCCTTCTCCCCGTGTGTCCAAAAAAAAATGTAATGACTGTAAAGGGTTCTTGAACCAAAAGAATCTAGGAGTGGGTCTGCTTCCTTATGCCCCTTGGTTTTTGACCTCTTCCCTGGCACTTACCTTTCAAGTTTCCTAGGGGAGTAAGCATTTAGTTTTGAATTATATATCTGCAGGTGATTGCGCAAAGCTGCTTTAGAGTGACGCTGTTGGTCCATCTAGCACTCTGTAGTTGTCTGCTTTGACTGATGGAGGCTGTCCCTGCCTCAGGCAGCTGTCCTGCTAGTTGAGAAGCAGCTCTTTAAGGTCTGGAGTAGCTCTCCCCCCCCCTTACAAAACACACCTGCTACTCAAGAGCTTTCTAGCAGAGACTCACAGAGGATTGAGAGCCAGTTGTGGTGTAGTGGTTAAGTGTGTAGACTCTAATCTGGGAGAACCAGGTTGGATTCCCCACTCCTCCACTTGCAGCTGATGGATGACCTTGGGCAAGCCATAGTTCTATGAGAGCTGTTCTTGAAAAAGAGCAGTTTCTGTCAGAGCTCTCCCAGCTCCGCCTACCTCACAGTGTCTGTGGTGGGGAGGGGAAGGGAGAGGAGATTGTAAGCTGCTCTGAGACTCCTTTGGGTAGTGAAGGGTGGGGTATAAATCCAATCTCCTGCTCCTCTTCTTCTTGAGCGTGGCAGCCTCTTGCGGACCGGAGCATGTGTTCTTCTACCCTTGAGCCACCTTCCAGCTTCAGCTAGATTAGAGCCCAGTAGCATGTTTGAGACCAGCAAGATCTTCCAGGCATAAGCTTTCAAGAGCCAGGGTGTAAGCTGTCAAGGGTCAGGTCTGACAAAGGGAGCTCGGTCTCTCGAAAGCTCATACTCCCCCCTGAACGTTGTTGGTCTCTGAGGTGCGACTGGAATCAAATCTGGCTGTTCTCCTGCAGACCCACACGGCTGCCCTCCTGAAACTCCCCTAGCCTTAGTCGTTTCCCTCGCTGCAGGTAGGAAGTGGGCAAGGGAGAAGTGGGGGGAGATTGCATTGACCCAAGGCTGCATCAATCATATTCACAAGTTCAAGGGGCCCCAGCATGTTGCGGGCAAGAAGATATTTATAGCCTCACCTGCGAAAGCAACCTTGGGTGCGCAAGGCAGTGATAGCCTGGTGCTGTTCTGGCATCTCGAGGTGATGCTTCTGAAAGTGCCGATGCTTTTACCCTCCACGTTCGTCTCCAATCAGCCGATGGAGTGGGAGTGTGAACTTTACATGCATTAGCAGATGTCTGTTCTCTTCCCCCCTCCACCCCTCCCATTTTCTAAATGACAACAGATCATCATGGTTCTTCAAGATGGATGTATGTGATAACTTGGGGAGGGGAGGATACTTTGCTCTTTTTCCTCACATGTGCAGATTTTAAACTGCAATTTTGCAAACTCGGGTAGGACCAAAAAAAGGAGGTTTTAAAAGCCTTAAAAATGGCAATTCATGGGCCTCCCTGGATCATGTAGCAATGTTTTGTTTGAGTCCAACTGCAGTCTTCTATCTAAATCCAAGGACCCGTCCTTATTAAATTATATTCCTGTGTCCTGTTAGCTTATAATAAAGTATTTTAGGGCACATCTGCCTGTTGTTAATTTTGGAAGCTTGATGCACACTTAAAGGCACTAGCTTTCCCACTTCTCTACAAGCGCTGGCGACCTTTGGACATGCCAGCCCCCCTGCCTCATTCACATGGCCCATAAGGCCATTGTTGGGACAAGCCAGATCCACTTAGCACAGCTCCCTTCCTGTTCTCCAGTGTGTGGGAGTGGAAGCATTCTGCATTTTCCCAGTGATGATTCCAGTGCATTTAGTTGGTCCATGGTCAGCCACTGAAGGGCCACTTTCCAGGGAGATAAAGGGGGTGGGTGGGCCAGTGCTTAGACCCACATACACTTTCTTGGTTGGCCAGGTATACCCTTCTGGCAGCCAGTTAACTCCTGTGGGCCCAGATTTGGCTAGTTGCTCACCCCCTCAGTTCTGGGCTGCAGCACTGAACAAAGAGTTTGGCTTTGATGTGGAGAGAGTCCCTCAGAATATACAAGGTAGAGGCTCACCAAACTGTGCCACTTAGAGTAGGATTTCAAAGAAGAGAGATGTTGTGCACAAGGTGTCTCTCTCCTGAGACAGACTGTGTCCTAACAGGACCCATGCTGTTGGGCTGCACCCCTCACTCTGTCCTTCATGCCTGCCTGTCCGTGGTCACTGCCCTTCTGATCAGAAGCTAAGGATCATTGTCAGGTCACCGTTATGAGCATGAAATCAGCTTTCACTGCTGGGCCTGATGTCCTTGGATGTCCTTGGGTGCCTTCCTCTGTTTCTGTTTTTTTCTTTGCTTCCTAGTATTTCCTAAGATAAAGGCCTGTTGGTCTTTGTCCTGTGTTTGGGATGCTAAGTGGGATTTATGGGGCAGCTCAATGTATCAGTTGTTCTGTCATTCTACACCAGGATGTTCAAGTAAAGAGGAACTCAGTATGTTCTCAGAACGGCTTAAATTATATTCCAAAGCAGTGGCTCCCATGTACTACCCACCACTGAAAATGGCAGCATGGTTTCTAGTTTTTCTCCAGTTGTGGTGTTGGGAGGAGGAAGGACTGATGCACAGCTGCGAGTTTCTGCAGCAGCTGTATGTTTAGTGCTAATCTAGCCCTTGAGGAATGACACCCATGGGGAGGGGAGGGCTTGTAGTATGAATGGTTCTTTAAAGACTGTATACTTGTCTAAATGCAACTTGTTTGCAGTGCATAGCCCCCCCCCCCTAATTTTTTTTTAAAAAGTGGGGAAGCTGATTTGTCCAATTAGACACCGTTGTCGTCGTTTCTAAACATGTTTCAGTATAATATCGTTAGACATTTGTGTGGATGTGTGTTTGTAACCTGTTGTCCCTAAAGATTTACTAAATCTTTCAAGCTACAATCCACTTGTTATTTATAATCTATAACTTATTTTAAAAAAACCCAAACATGTCTGCTATCCAAATGTGTTACATAACAGCAATGCTAGTGATTCATAGGCTAGATACGTAAAAATGAAAACAGTTTGGAGGTTATTAGATCATAAATGATATTGAATTACTGGAAAGGGGGTGGGGAAAATATTATTTAAAATGAGAATGAAGTATTTTATGCTGTAATCCTGCATGTAGGTAAGACATGTGCATAGTTAAAAACTGAAGTTAATGGCTACAGTTCAGCCCAAACAGCCAAGAGCACTTTGAAGGCTAACGTGGTTATTATGGCAGATTTTCTAGAGCCAGTGCCCATTTCATCCACTGTATGAGGTGTTACCCCTCAGTTGGCAGAAAAGGATTCAGGAGGGTGCAAACAGAATGCTTGGGTGGGAGATAGAACTGCAAAAGACGAAGAAGAAGAAGAAGAAGAAGTCAGCCATACAAAAGAGAGGTGTCTGTTGTTACTATGTGGAGAGCAGATGAAAAGAAGATTTAGCCTTGAATAGTTGTGGACCTCCTGCAATTGGGGGTGAAGGGGCCAAATTAGTTTTGTGTACATCAACCTCTAATATGGGATAAGTTGCTTTCTGCCATGAGATAGGTTAGTGGTCCCTAACATGGTACCTTCTGAGCACCATGGTGACTGCCACTGTGTTTCCTGGTAGCTTGTTGCTTCTTCAACACAGTCCCTCTTCTCCAAAGCAGAGCCAATCTTGAGTTTCCTCCACTTCACTGTAGTGGGAGGTTGCTTAAGAAGAACCCAAGAGAAGCAGCTGTTCAGAAACTGCTATGTCTGCTGGGCTTCCAGCCTCCCAAACTTATGTGATTGGTCCCAGCGTCCCATGGCAGCCATTTTGTGGTGGCATCCACTCCCCATTCTCATAATTCCACAAGTCCTCACAGAATCAACAGGATTGGAGACCCCTAAACTGTATACATATGCCAGGCCTTATTTAGCCCAAGCTCTCTGTAGTGAGTGGGCTACCCTCCAGTCCAGAGGTGTCAAACTCATTTGCTACGAGGGCCGGATCTGACATAAATGTCACTTTGCTGGTCCGGGCTGTGTGTGTGTCATAAAACGTAATGTCAGAGATATAAACTGTATAAAGGACAGCTGCTGGTCAGCTCTGAGTTGTTGCACCCTCGCTGCAAGGCCCCATGGCCTGGGGGGGGGAGGAAAACCCGTATGGGCAGTGGAGAGCCACTGGTGCAGCACTGGACAGATGCTCCCATGCTGCTTGACTGCTGCAGAAGAGGTTGCTCCACCATGCTGAAGCCACAATCAGAGTGGCTCCGCCCATTCTCCCCTGAGCAGTCTCCTGTCCCCTCCCTTGCACTAGTTGCTCGCGGGCCACATAAGAGCCCTGGGTGGGCCAGTTCTGGTCCCCGGGCCTTATGTTTGACACCCTTGCTCCAGTCCTTATTTAGCCTAAGCTTGGAACTGGTCAAGTCTTTGAGATGGCACAGAAGCTGTTGTTCTGGCTACAGGAGGCTAGAATTCTCTGGAATTCAGCTCAAGTTAATCATGGCAAAGGTTGGGAAAAACTTTTGCTGCTTGAGTCCCTTGCAATTGACCTGTTCTGTTGGTTTCAGTGGGGATTATTTTTGTGGCTTGGGGGGCTGTAGGGGTATAAACAGTCTTAACTCTATGCAGGGTTGCAGTGTTCTCTTCCAGGCTTATAGCTGTTAAGGATAAGATCCTTAAGTTATTTGTCCATTCAGTGTTCAAATTCTGTGGAAGTGAAAAATCTAGCAAAGCAGATACCTATCTAAATCTGCGCATATGCACAGGAATCATGTTATACATGGTTTTTGTAGAAAAGCAGTATGTATATTTATTTATAAATGTATTTCAACCCAGAAGCTTCAAATTGGATTTTTAAGGCACAAGCAAAATGCCGAATCTTGAAATTTCTGTATTTTTTATGCCTCTGAACAACTGGTATTTTAATTTGAAAAGTTTGACATATTGTATCATTTTTCATAAAATGAAAGGGAGTTCAGTGGATTCAGGAGTTACTGATCAGCCATCCTACTTGTGACATGAGGGAATTTTTTTTTTTTTTAGTTCTGTTTCTAAAGAAATTTATCTGATCTTTATCTTGCCTTTAATTGTTCTTAAAAAAACGAGAGAGCCCAATGCAAAACAATTCAGCAGTGTTGTCTGGGATAAGAAACAACAATAGATTGTACTTCCAAAGCATTTGTGAAAAGCACAGCAGCCATTGGATATGCTTTTATGGTTTTAGTGTGTACATGGGAGCTCCATTCACGTACATGGGATTCTCCAAAACACAGAGGACAAGGAAGAACCTCCTCAGGCTCAGAGCGGCTTACATAAAATATTTGGAGCTCCATAGACTCCTCGGAGCCCACATGCACAAACTGGATCACAGAAATTGTGTATCATGTCCCTGTGGGCCATTTCTGTAGGAAGCTACTTGAATGGTATTCCAAAGTCAAATTGCATCAGAAGTGCACATGGTTGGAAATGACCTGTTGAATGGCCATCCTGGGGCCTTGTGTTAGCAGGCAGCTAGATGGGAAGGGTTGGGTAGCAGTCCCCATTTGTTTGCTGTCTGATGGCCATTTTGATGCTTCCTTGAGCTCTTAAGAATCACTGAGTTGGTAAAACATCTGCAGTTCTGTTGAAATGGCTCTGTGGAGTGGAACACTCATTCTAGTGATTGACATCTAATTCTGGCTCCTTCTATAACTTAGTAGCCATTAAAGTAATTTTTTCACTCCTCCTGAAGCCACTGAATACCTTGATGGCAAATTCGTAAACCATCTAATGTGGCTTCTTTCCTAAAATTCAGTGGTTAACTGAACATCACTAAAGGACATTGAAATGCATGTACATGTAAGCTTACAGAGCTATTGTTCTGCCATGTAGAATGCAAACGAACAAGAAGACTGTGAAAAACGATGCTGATAAAGATAATAAATATCCTTATGTATTGTTCTTCAGAAGTTCTATAGAATGCCAATATACAACATTCACAAATTCTACACTTATTAATACAAAGATCTTATTATAAATTCACAATTATACAAATTCTCAAGTTCATAAGTCCACGAATCCAAATCCTAACAAAGATTCCAGATAAATTTACCAGGGAAAGAATGGCATCCCCCCCCCCCAAGCCCAGTTCAGCCATCCCTTCCGGTTTTCCCTTGAAGCTTAGCTAGGTGAATCTCTGAACTTTGAAGAAACGCATCAGTTCTGCTCTGTATGAAACTGATCTAGTGATTTTGTTGTTAAGTTCTCACTCTGTACGTGTGACTTAGATGTAGGTTTCTACATAGTTTTAGTCCTAAACAGGGCAGCCTTTATCTTAGCCTTCTCTCCTAATATGCCTTCTGGTTTGGACTGTCGTCTAGAATGTCCTTCTCTTCCAACCTCAACCATTATGGGATGGTCCACGTAGCCAGTGTGAGTGATGTTCTCTTGGACAACTCGTTCACCCCGCCGTGCCAACGGATGGGTGGGATGGTCTCCTTCCGGACGTTTGAAGACTTTGTCAGGTAAGCAGGTGATGAGGGGCGCTTGGGGGGGCCGGAGTGAGAAGCATTGATGACGATACCTCTGAGGTCGTCCCCTCTCTCTTTTGGCCAGTTTCTTTGTTCTTGACCACTTCTGATGTCCTTAGTTCCCATGTACAACCTGTGGCCTGTCTAGTTGCGTGGGGCAGTTGTCAACAAAACTGAAGAGGGGTAGAACATGTCCAAATTGGGAGGGAGCTAACAGACACCAGAGAGACATTGATTCCAAAGGGTACGGTGTGCTAAAAACCTTCTGAAATAAGTTTTTGTTTTTGTTTTGAGGTTTGTTCTCTTCTCTCCTAGTGTCAGACTGCACAACAAATAGAATGTGAGTCTGTGAAAAAAAACTAAAGGAGGCCGAACAGCTGTGTGGCTGTCCCCCTCCCCTTTCCTCCTTTATGCACACAGGAAGTCTTGGGCTAGTAATGCTGGATTTAGAGCTTGTGGGGCATATTGTGCCCGGCCATTCCAGAGAGTTTGAATTCCACACTACTCTCCTTTTGTAAAACATGCAGAATGGAACTGTTTGACAGGGTATTTTTATAAGCAGTGTTTTTTGTAAGTTTTTATGCCTGAAATTGTCTTATTGCATGTATTTTATTGTATTTATGGTTTTTATTGTTTGTATAAATAAAGGAAGGAAATAAATAAAAATTGGTCACATCCCTGCCAGCTTCTGCTACTTTTGTTCTCTCTCTCTCTCCCTCTCCTGTTCTTAGGCTGTTTGATGAAGTGATGGGGTGCTTCTGTGACTCTCCTCCGCAAAGCCCCACCTTTCCTGAGGCAGGCCACCCGTCCTTGTATGATGAAGATAAGGTATGATATTGTCTTTCCTTTTGCCATTATGTCGTCTAGGGGCTGTTTGATGCAGGGAGAAGAGGCAGACTATATATTTTATGAATAGTCTTGCAAACTGTCCCCAGAATTTACCAAAGGGCTTTCCTCTTTTGTGGTATATAGCCGCAATAATTATTCCAATAAATGAGAATTTGAGTCAGTTTTGCTCCTGCACCAATTGAAAGATGTTATGCATGTTCCTTCCTCATGCTCTGTGTCTTTTTATGTGCTTGAACTGTTCCCACTGGTCTGTTTTGAACCTCAGAGTGCTAGAGAGGAGCCCATTCACATCCTGAACGTTGCCATTAAGACCGATTGTGACATCGATGATGAAGGCCTGGCGGCCATGTTCAGAGAGTTTACACAGAGCAAGGTGAGTGAGGCTTTATCCCTTGGGCCTGCTCCTCAGGACTGTTGGCGAGTAGCTCCCTTGTCTGAGTCATATTCATGTAGTAGGGTTGCCAGCCTCCAGGTGGGGCCTGGAGATCACCCACTTTTACAACTGATCTCCAGCTGACAGAGATCAGCTCCCCTGGAGAAAACGGCTGCTTTGAAGGCTGGGCTCTGTGGCATAGTACTGTGCTGAGGCCCCTCCCCTCCCCAAACCCCGCCCTCTCCTGGATCCACCCCCAAAGTCTCCAGGTATTTTCCGAACTAGACCTGGCAACCCTATCATGTAGGTATCCTGGTACAGGAGCTGCTGAAGGATGTTGTTTCATGGCTGGTGAAGAAGGTGTTTTGTGGGCAGAACCCTAAAGTATGGCTTCTTTTCGAGGTGCTATTGTCTGAGGAGAACTTGCTATGTTGCTTCCATGTCATGAATAGATATCAAAATTTTGAGCTGGAGTTGGTGATCATTAGGCCTCTGGTGGTGACGGGTGGAGCTGCCTGTTGGCTGCCGTTGGTTGAGCTGTGCTGATCCTAGACAGGATTGGGGCAGGTGGATGATCCTAGGCATAGAAAAAAGCAGGGCACTAGGAAAATAAAGGTGGGAGAGTTGAACAGTGGAAATGAGAAGGTAAGAAGGAAGAGTCTGAGATGAAAAGGAAAACTGGGGGCGGGGGGGAGTGGTTTCAGGCCTTGCTGTGCAATCTTACAGGCTCAAAACATCCTTTAAATATTAAACGAAAAGGTGAGAATCTCGGTAGGCTGAATGCTTTGTACCTGGTGCCAATCTAAACTGTTGCACGTCTGAATTGTCTGGGCCTTCCTTCTGTGTCCTGTGCAGGCCCTCTTTAGAAAGCAGGGTGGGGTAACAATAGAGAGATGGGGGCAAGCAAGACGAAGAGGAAACCGATCTGTAGCCAGCCAGGAACAGGGAAGAGCCCCTGTGTTGCTTAGACCAATAAGCAAACCTTGCCCAACAGCATTTGTTGCCTTTATTGATGTTATTTTAATGTCTTTGTATCCCACCTTTCCTCCAAGGAGCTCAGGAAAGCAAACAGGGCTATCTCCTCCTTTGTTTTGTCCTCACAGCAAACCTGTGAGGCGGATTATTCTGAGGGAGAATGATCGGCCCGAGGTCACCCAGTAAGTTTCATGGCAGGTGAGGGTTGAGACCCAGGCTTCACTGATCCTGGTCGACTTCTAACCATGACACCACACTGCAGGACTTGACTCACTCTAGCCATTGTTGCTAAGAGGTTTTCCTGACTGGCATGGCTTTCAATTCCTGCTTTTTGTCAAGCGATTTTGTCAAGCCTGCAACAAAAGGGGTCTAACACTGGAGGCTTGGTGGTGGTCAAACATGCATTTGTTGTAGAAGAGAAAAAAGCCTCTTTGAGCTCTGGTGTCCCAAGTTTTTGGGGATGAGTGGACTCTGCTGAGTCCTTGAGAGGACCAGTTTTGTGGGGTTTTTTTTAACTAGCATAGCTCTCTTTTGTTTGTTAATATTTGACTACATTCACACTTCAGGCTACTAAGCTGATCACTTTTGGGGAGAGGGGAGCATCCAGAAGGTAAATTCAAATTTGACGTTAGAATTTATCTGCAGCTTTTGTACAATTGTTGTCTAGTTTGTTTTACCTTTTCGGATATGGATTTATCTGCAGCTTGTCTAAAATTTGGAAAATGCAAATCGGAAGTGGCTGGGGTTTAAATTTTTTTCCCTTCTAAACACATTCTTCACCCCAATCAAAATTTCTGTCTCTTTAAAAAAAAAAAAAAAAAGATGAGTTAACTGGCCTACTTTTTGTTTTGCATTTGTCGACACACGCTTAAAAGATCTCATGTGTGTTTGTGTTTTTAAAAGTGTGTGTGAGCGGAGGAGAGGAGGCGTGTCTCATTAAACTCATCAAATAGCTTTATCCAAATAATTTTCAAGTCCCAGCATGTTGTGAGCACGGTTTGCCCCCTCCCCCCTTCCTCTTTTTGATAGAAATTAGGATCGTATATTTGTAAATGACTTGTGGAAGAGATTGAAGCAGGCGGTGGAAATGGAGTTCCTCCAGGTGCCGGTACCTAATAGCACTATAATAGCTGCTGAGTCGCTGGGAGGTCCACATTATGGCAATGTCATCAGAATCCTGTGGCTATAGACTTATTGTCTGACACTTGTGGAATTTTAAAAGCAATAACAATTTTTTTTAAAAAATCACAGCATTATTATTAAAGTTATTTTCTTCCTTTTTCCCTGATGCTGGTCGGATGCTCATTTTTAAAGGGTTTTAACCTTAGTAAAGACGTTGCAATCTGTGCTGGAAGGGAGATAGCTTTGCTCTTGAAGTCGCGCTATGCAAGTGCTCTCTCCCTCCACCCCAATTTAATACCTTTTTATTTTCATTTCTAATTTTAAGAGAGTGAGGGAGCACATCTAAACCAGAAGCCAAATAACAGCCGTTCTTAAGTAAGGAGACAGACAGTGGGAAGCGTTTTGAGTGGAATTTGGTCTTGTCGCAAAATCACCGGCACTCTGAGACTCTTTTCCTGTTGCCGTTTGAATCTTATTTGCTCCTTCAGCAAGCGGACTGAGCTTGTTTGCCATCGGCGCTTAATCAGTTGCTGTTACAAGGAGGCTAGGAGGAATTCCCCCTTCCAAGTCAGATTGGTGATGACACCCTGGGAGGCGCTTTCTGTGATGGAAGGGCTCTGGCTGACAAGCCCTGCTGCCTGTGCCCCTGCCGGCAGAGGGGAGGCAGGTGGCAGCTGGGGACGGGGCTTTTTTGATTGTGGCACCTCATCAGTGCTGCCCTTCCCCTTGAGGCTCTCCTGACACCTACCACCCTGTGCTCTTTGAGGCACCAGGCCAAAACGTGGGTTTTTAAATTAAAAAATTTAAATTAAAAATCAACAACCAAGCTTTTAATAAAGGGCTTTGATCTTTAAAAGTGAGTTTCCAGTCTGCTTCTAGCCCAAGGAATTTGTGTGTGTGTGTGTGTGAAGTGCTGTCAAGTTGCTTCCGACCCAATGTACTAATGACCTCCAAAACATCCTCCTCTCGTTAACGACCTTGTTCAGGTCTGGCAAAGGGAGGGAGGGCCTTTGAGACTTCCTTGACTGAGCCTGTCCATCTCCTGTTGGGTCTCTTCCTCTTTCCCTGCTGCCTTCACTTTTCCTCATGCTATTGTCTTTTCTAGTAAGTCTTGTCTGATGTGATCGGTTTGGTCATTTTATCTTCTGGGGAGAGTTCCAGCTTGATTTGATCTAGAACCAACTTAGTTGTCTTTTTGGCAGATCGTGGTGTCTGCAAAACTCTCCTCCAACACCACATTTCAAACAGTTCAACTTTCTTCCTGTCAGCTTTCTTTATTGTCCAGCTTTTACACCCATCCATAGCAATGAGGGTCGCAGTGGCTCAGAGGTTAAGATGCTGAGCTGCAGACTGGAAGGTCCATAGTTTGGCAGTTTGAGACCCAAATGCCGCATGACGAAGTGAGCTCCTGTCTCTGGCCACAGATCCTGCCAACCTAGCGGTTCAAAAGCAAGAAATTGCAAGTAGATGAATAGGTCCTGCTTTGGTGGGAAGGTAACAGCGTTCCATACACCTCAGCATTTGATCATGCCGGCCAAATGACCATGGAAATGTCTTTGGACAGCGCTGGCTCTTTGGCTGGGAAACAGAAATGAGCACTGCCCCCTAGAGTCGGATTCGGCTGGCTTTTGAGCAAGGGAAACCTTTTATGGTATGAGTTATCTTGATCTTGGTCACCAGAGACATGTCCTTAAGCTTAAGGATCTTTTCTAGCTCCTTTGTAGCCTCTTGTCCAGAGTTTAGGTTGTGCATCAAAACAATAAGATGTTGTGGCGCATCCATTCCTTTTAAAACCAACCATAGCTTTTTGTGGTCCACAAAGTCAAAACATTTTACTGTAATCTGTGAAACACAAGCTGATTTTCTCCTGGAATTCTCTCGTATGCTCCAGTAACCAACATACATTATTTGATGCTGCTAAATGTTTTGTGTTAAACTTTTAGCGATTTTAATGCTTGTTTCATGATTTTATCCTGTTTTGCTTTGTAAACTGCCACATGGAGTGTCTCTGGAGAGGCAGCATACACATTTTATAAAGAAACATCTGATCACCCAAATATACGTTTGTGAGGCAGGCTGAAGGCCTGCAGTTCATATGGCAAATTTGGGGCATGTCTTGGAAGTGGAGCATTTTGGACAAATTTGCAGACCTTTAGCTTAACAGTTCCAGGAAGAAACTCATTTGCATGCTAGTTTCTTAGGGTGGCTGTCTCTGATGGCACCATCTTGGTCTTCAGCTGTGAGAATACTTTAGGCCAACCCTGTTAATTGAAGATGGTTGCGTCCCTTCCGCAATGAGGGAAAAACTGCCCCCAAAGTTCTGTTGTCTTTTGTTATTGCTTCAGCTCTGGCATTTGTGATAAAATCTGGAACAAAACTGCATTGAGCTTCCAGCACAGCTCTTCCCACTCCTTTGTATGCTGCAGGGAGAGGCTGGTTTTCAGTCGCGTCGGTTTCGTTTTAACAGACAGTCCTGATTCACGAAGCTCTTGGACTTCATTGTAGCTGTGCTTTTCTTGTTTCTTACCTGCCCTTCTCTACAAACGTAAACCAGAGGCAGATTCCAAGTTGGTAAAATGCAGCTGAAAATGATGATGAAGAAGAGATTGGATTTATACCCCACCCTTCACTCAGAGTCTCATACAAACTCCTTTCCCTTCCCCTCCCCACAACAGACACCCTGTGAGGTGGGTGGGGCTGAGAGAGCTCTTTCTAGAACAGCTCTGACAGAACTATGGCTTGCCCAAGGTCATCCAGCAGCTGCAAGTGGAGGAGTGGGGAATCAAAACCAGATTAGAGTCCGCGCACTTAACCACTACACCAAACTGGCTCTCATAAGATAAGATACAGCTGAAGATAAGACACTGCTTTGCTATAACTTTATTCTTAATTCCAGTGCAGCAGTTCCCAAACCATGCACCGTGGGAGAATTGCTTGGGTGCTGTGAGAAATAAACCACTTAAGCAGTTAAAGGGTCTCACGACCTGAGATTTCCTGCTCCCAGAGAAGGATGCCCACCTCTGCTGGATTCACCACTCTGGCCATGTCTTCTTCCAACCGCTGCTGAGTCTCTGCTTGGGTTATAATTACATGATCTTCTTTGTGGTGTCTTTGCATCACACCTATGGGATTATGCGCCTGCGCTGATCCGAATAGGTGATGTACAAAGCTCACAAAGGAATTTTCGCGCCTCCCCTCAGGCACACGCAGAAACCCCACCGCGCATGCTCAAGGGGGTGGGGTTGCGGACATCCCGCCAGTTCTCTTCTGATCGCCGTGCTGTTAACAGCTCATTTTCTGCCGGTCAGTGTGAAGTACTTTTCCCTCTTACAAGCAATTGCTCAGTTCCTTTTTTTTCTTTTCCACTTTAAGAGTTGTGCCAGCTGTGGCAGCAAACTAGCTCTTAGAGATGGTCACACTCTTTGTATTACTTGTCTTGGGGTAGCCCACCATCCAGAGACTTGCCGGCACTGCTCCAAGTTCTCTAATCAGACCCGCAAGAACAGAGTCTGCTTTGGCCCCTTTACCAGCCGGAATGATGTCTACTGAGAAGTCCTCAGATGCCTGTCCTGCCGATCTTCTGTCGACATCGGAGACCTCGACATCGATCCAACCTCCCCATCCTAAGGTGACGTCGGATGAGGGTGCCTCTTCGAAGGGTGCCTCTTCGAAGCATCCAGCACCAAAACACGCTTCTTTGGCCTCTACCCCAGTTAAGAGGAAGAAGAAGGAGAAGCACGACAAGGAAAATTGCCTGCTTCAAAAAAGGCCATGCATAAGCCTCACTGCAAGAGCGGTGTTGGCAAACAAATGGGCTCTGCATTACCCCCTTTGCAGCTGGTGCAGCCCGACTTCGTTGACCCTACTGAGCCAGAGCTGCCTGTGTTACCAATCGAGTTACTTGACTCGCCTATGCAGCAGCTGAATCCCCCGGTATCAGAGGCTCCTGTCAGTGCCGGACCTATCTCACTCTCACCGGCTGATGTGAAAAAAGTCGTCTACAGACCTCATGAGGATCGTTTGCCTTCAGCATCATCCTGGATGAGTAGACGCTCCTGGGTGGACTCCTGGTCCAGATCCCCTCGACGTGGAGACGTCAACCCAAGTCTCCCAGACGGGAATAACATCGGTATCGAATGGAAGATTACCATCCTTCTAGGCTGAGGTTTTCCTACTTGCCCAGACGAGAGTCGAGACCACATTCTCCGACTTATTTCGAGCCATCTATGCTGCCTCCATGGGAACAACCGCAACATGTGCCTTACTGGTTCTCATCATACCCAATGTTGACATCGATACCGTGGATGACTCCTCAGCCGCAGTCAGACTGGGCTGTCCTTCCCATTCTCCACAACACAGAGCTAAGCCTTCTGCTACGGTTTCTAAGCCTCCGAAAGAACCTCCATGTCCTCCATCTGCTTTATGTCTGGGGCCCTCCGTACCGTCTCAGTCCGCTCTGATATCGGAGATCCCCGTCCGGGTGGAGGAACAGCCCTTACTGCCAGCACCGTTGTTGCCCTCTGGATCTTCGGGTTCCGACCGTCCCAAGTCACCTGATGACCCTCCGCCAGATCCTGCGGTGGCTGCCAATCTGCCCATTTCCCCTTCTGAAGATCTCTCTTCACATGGGGATATGATCAAATGAATGGCTCATTCGCTGGGACTTTCAATTGTCCAGCCTCAACTGTCGGTATCGGATGCGGTCTTCAATGCTGTACAACTAGATACCTCCACATCGATCGCCCTTCCAATGTTGTCTGTCTTGTTCCAGGCTGCTAGGGCCCCATGGGACAAACCATCTTCTGTTCCAGTGTCCTCTCGGCGTTTGGACCATATGTACAGGGTTCAGGAGACTGATGCAGAATTCCTTCATGTTCATCTGAAACCAAACTTGATGGTCGTGTCGTCCTCCTTGAAGGGTAAGCGAACCTTGGCTATGCCTTCGGATAGGGAGAGTAAGAAATTGGATTCGATGGGCAGACGTTTCTATTCTGCGGGGGCCCTCAAAATCAAAACGTCAAATTACATCACCTGCATGGGACGTTACGAATAGTCTCTCTGGGAGTGTTTTACAGAATTCTTGTTGTCACTTCCTGTAGACAAGTGGCCAGGAAGTTACAGAAGGAAGGGCTGCTACTCTCTAAGCAAATTATTAATTCATCTAAACACACTCTGGACACATTTTCAAAGACAATGTCTTCAGCAGTAGCCCTCCGAAGGTATTCTTGGCTTAGAACCACTTTGCTCCCTATGGATACCAGGGCATACATCGAGGACCTAACTTTTGATGGCCAAGGTCTTTTTAATGAGTCTACAGACTCTGCCCTACAGGAAATGGATAAAAGTATCAAGGCGTCTAGGTCATTGGGTGTCACTGCCCCATCGAAGTCTTTTCGTCCTCGTTCTTGGTCCAGGAACAACTCTAGGCGACAGTATACTAAGCCATCGCCAGAGGGAGGCTACAGATCACGCCAGTCTACGTCTGGAAACAGACAGCTGTATCAATTCAGACAGAGGTTCGGGGCAACACAACAACAGTCCAGACCGAAACAACCGAAGTCAAACAGGGCCTTTGACTCCCACCTACCTTCCACTTCCGTCCCTACCCGACTCTACCCATATCTACATGCCTGGACCACCACTACGTCAGACCAATGGGTCCTTTCTATCCTGGCCAATGGCTACTCCATAGAATTCCTGGATTTTCCACCTCTTCCTACAGTCGTCATCACTCCTCCATTGCCTTTCCTCCTCAAGGAAGTCACCACTCGCCTATCAAAAGGAGCCATAGAACCTGTGCCTCTAGACCACCAGGGTGGAGGTTTTTATCCCAGTACTTCATGGTTCCCAAAAGGGACAGCGGACAGAGGCCGATCTTAGACCTTCAAAACCTCAACGTCTATATAAAATACCGGAAATTCAAGATGACATCTCTACCAGTCATTCTGCCCCTTCTGTTCAAGGACTGTTGGATGGCTACTCTAGATCTTGAGGATGCCTATTTCCACCTGACCATCCACCCCTCCCATCGACAATATGTCCACTTTGTGATAGGAGGCAGCCACTAACAATACAGGAGTCTACCTCAGGGCCTCAGTATGGCACCTCGGGTCTTCACCAAGACCATCGTAGTCGTTGTAGCATACCTCTGTGGCTTGATGGTGTTCCCGTATCTGGATGACTGGCTTCTCGTGGCACCTTCCAGGGACCTTCTCTTACGTCAGGTGTCTCAAGCCCTAGACGTCCTCCAGAATCTTGGCCTCTGGGTCAACCACAAGAAATCACAGCTTGTTCCTTGTCAGAGAGTGCACTTCATAGGGGCGATACTCGACTCCAGGGAAGGCAAAGCTTTCCTGCCCCAGGACAGAGCCCTTACTCTAGCTGCTCTTGCAGAACAAATCCAGATCTGGGACACATCATCTGCTCTCCAGATTCAACACCTTTTGGGCCTGATGGCAGCGACAACGGCTGTTCTCCGCTTTGCAAGGCTACACATCCGGCCACTCCAGCTCTGGTTCCTTTGGCACTTCAAGCCCCTCTGGATGTCCCAATCAATTTGTCTCTCTCCATCAAGGGACCCCTGCGACTCACTTCGTTGGTGGACACTGGCAGACAACCTGATGCGAGGGGTTCCGTTCCATCCCCTCACTCCTACCCTCACTCTTCCAACCAACACCTCATTGTGGGTTTGGGGAGCCCACCTCAGCAGCCTCTCTATAGGTCACAAGTGGGATGCCTCGACCTCAAAGAACCATATCAATTTTCTGGAACTTTTGGCTGTCAAACTGGTCCTCCAACGCTTCCAGCCTCATCTCTTGGAGCAATGTGTGGCTGTGGTGACAGACAATACGACTGCCCTCAGTTACATCAACCAGCAGGGAGGAACGGTCTCCTGCAGTCTTTGCCGTCTAGCATTGGAACTTTGGGCTTGGTGCATCCCTCTGCATATTTTCCCCATTGCCTCACACATCGTTGGCAGTGTCAATGTACATGCAGACCTGCTCAGCAGGGGACTATCTCATCATCACGACCGGGAGCTGAATTGGACCTACCTACATCCCATTTTCAAGAAATGGGGCACGCCTCGCATCGATATATTTGCCACCCAACACTATGCAAAGTGCAGTCTGTTCTGTTGCAGAGGAACCCGGGATCCCGAGGCCTTGGGAGACGGGCTCCTTTATCCATGGAACGGCAATCTTCTGTACATGTTTCCCCCTCTACCGTTGTTGTTGAAGACAGTCCAAAAACTCATGGGGTTTGCACAAGGTGCATTCTCATCACTCCTTGGTGGCCAAGACAACCTTGGTTTGCCAACCTCCTCTCCATGACCAAGGCTCACCATCCGCTTCCACAGGTGTCAGATCTCCTCCTAGCGGAAGACGATGCTCTACTATTCCACGAGGTTCACAAGCTCAAACTAATGGCCTACCTCGTGGACATGTGACTTTTCCGAATAGAGTCAACATTGTGTTACTCAATGCCAGGAAGGACTCTACCAGGCGTTCTTACAGTAAAAAGTGGTCTCATTTCTTGACCTTCTTACAGCCCTCCGACACATCCCCATTTTCTGTTGAGCTGAACTGGATCTTAGAATTTTTGCTTTTGCTGGCTGAGAAGGGCCTTTCGCACTCCTCAATCAGAGTGTATTTGTCTGCCATTTCGGCTTATCATACTGGTGTCGACGGCTTCTCGGTCCATTCGCTGATACCTGTAAGGGACTTGCTGCTGGTACTGCACCAGTTGATGGGGAGACCGTTTGAGCCTAAGGCAACGTGATCTGAGGCTTGCGGCATGGAAAACTGCCTTTCTCGTTGCCATTACCTCAGCCAGGAGGGTGAGCGAACTCATGGCCCTTCGTCATGACCCACCTTTCCTAGTCTTCCTGCTGGATGGAGTTAGACTGATGCCTGACATCTCTTTCCTGCCTAAAGTGGTCTCCAAATTTCACCTCAGCTCAGAGATCTTGCTTCCAGATTTCTTTCCTGATCCGAAGGATGGACAATAGCAACTCGTCCACACTCTAGATGTAAAGAGGGTGCTGCTTTTTTACTTGAACAGGACACATTCCAGTAGGAAGGACAAGACCTTATTTGTCTCCTACTCCAGTCACTCCTTGGGCAAAAGGATATCAGCACAATGTCTATCCCAATGGATTGTTGAGACTATTAAGCTGTGCTACCAGTTGGCTAAACGCCTGTTGCCCTTGCCTGTGCGAGTGCACTCCACAAGATCCATGGCCACATCTACAGCCTTCTTGAGGGGTGCTTCCCTGTCAGTGATCTGTGGGGCTGTGACATGGTCTACTCCGAACACTTTCATCAAGCACTACGCTGTTGATGTTCATGGTCGCCTAGTCCTTTTGTTGGCAGAGCATTGAACTGCTTTTCAGTCTCCCATAGGTGTGATGCACAGAGACCATGAGGAAGATAAACAGGTTGCTTACCTGTAACTGATGATCTTCGAGTGGTCATCTGTGCAGTCACACCAGCTGCCCGTCCTTCCCCACTGCTGTCACTTCAGTATGTTATTTGTTTATCGACATGACAGTGGTCAGAAGGAACTGGTGGGATGTCTGCGCCCCGCCCCTTGAGCATGTGCGGTGGGGTTCCTGCGTGTGCCTGAGGGGAGGGCGCGAAAATCCCTTTGTGAGCTTTGTACATCATCGATTTGGATCAGCGCAGGCGCATAATCCCATGGGTGTGACTGCACAGATGACCACTCGAAGATCATCAGTTACAGGTAAGCAACCTGTTTTTTTCCCATCACTCCCCAATGCAGAACCTGATTGCCATCCTGGAGTCATGCCTAGAACAGTGCCGCATGGAGAAACAAGGGACAGGGGAGGTTAAACTCTCTTCCTTCTGATCTGCCAGCTCTCTCATTCACACCCCCCCCCCGCACCCTCACGTTGTGACTTTCCCCCTCTTTTTCTAGCATACATATTTGCTGAGGTAACGTGGTCTGTAGTAGTGAAGTGTACCTCCGATTTTTATTTGAGAATATTAAACCCAGGAAGCGTAGCAAAAAGAACTTCAGCAAATTCTCTAGCATCCCCTTAAAAATTAATTACTGCCTTGCGGGATGTGCGCTTGTGGGTGAGAGAGAGCCCACTTCATCGGCTGTACGAAGTGGGCAGCAAAGGCTTTGTGGACGTATATCGTGCACCTGGGTGAGCGCAGTATCTGGAGTGGGCAGCAGTAAGGAGAAGAGTTCTGCAGGGTGAGCACAACCTTTTGCAGTTCTGCAGGGCCTGCAAGACGGAGCTCTTCCACCAGGCCTTCAAGGAGGGAGCCGCCCTCGTAAACCGAGACCCTGGCCCTGAACTAGCACCATCATCAACATGTTAATGCCCGACCCAAATTACCATCACTATTAACATGCCAAGGTCAGACGCTGCTGATGTCTGCCGTCGCCCATGAACAGCACTAGCATTTTACACTGTGTTTTAGGAGTGTATTGTTGTGGATTTATATATTTTATGTAAGCCACTCTGAGCCTGCCTTGGCAGGGAGGGTGGGATACAAATCAAATGAACGAACAAACAAACAAACAAATAACTCTTAAATGGTCATGCAGTTGCAAACATATTCCAATAAAATAAAAGTTTTCATTATTGATAATCTTCTGACTTTCCTCTTATGGGTATAACAGATTATTTATTTATATATTTTGTTAGATTTGTCTCCTGCTCTCCCCACATAGGAGGCTCAGGATGAGTTCTGTCAAACACAATATGCAGCAATTAAAACCAATTAAAATACATCCGATAAAATACAACAAAATCCCTGTATGCTAATCAGTGCCTCAAGCATTCACAGAGGATGGTTGTTTCATCAGTGCCTGCTAGCCCTGGATGGCTAAGAGGAACCACCATGTCCAGAGGCCAATATACATTTGAATAAAAATTGCTGTGAGGCGGGAGCAGAGCCTGGGGGGTTGGTCTGCTGCATTAATGTGTTGCTGTGGACTTCCTGGAGACATCTGGTTGGTCATTGTGGAAAATAAGATGCTGGATGTCAGACTCCAGGTCGAGTTATTCTCAGCAGCACTCTGTTTGGCAGTGATATGTCTATTGAGATTTAAGCATGATCCAGATCAATAACTATGCTGTTTCAGAACTGGAGATTTTGGCCGGTACAATCACAAATATAGGCAGAGCTCTTTTTGTAGCAGGAACTCCTTTGCATATTAGGCGACATACTCGTAATGTAGCCAGTCCTCCAAGAGCTTACAGTAGCCCCTGTAAGAAGAGCTCTGTAAGCTCACGGAGGATTGGCTACATTAGGGTGTGTCACCTAATATGCAAAGGAGTTCCTGTTACAAAAAGAGCCCTGGATATAGGTAATTCAAATGAAACCCCTCCTAATGTCACATCCATCCCACCTAGCTATAGCAGTCCTATCCCCCTTTCACCTGGGAAATATACGATCCCATTATCTACACAAGCAAGCTGGCACCAAAAGTTTCAAGGACATTCCTCTGGTAGAGGAGAGGCTTCTTTGGAAGAATTACAGCATAGTCACACACTCCACACTCACTCCCCCACCTAAGGAATCCCCTCCCCCCTGCATCCGTGGCAAACTGAGCAGAGTGATGTTTGACACTGGGCTAAATGGGTTTTTGGCCTGATCCTGCAAAGGTTTTCTTATGCTCTTCCATACCATGTTTGAGAACAAAAGCAATAATTTGTTCAGATGAATCTTTTTTTGCTTAGAGTATCAGACTAGGATCTGGGAGAGAGCCAGGTTCAAATTCCTTCTGTACTGTGAAGTCGCTAGGTGACCTTGGGCCACTCACATCCTCTGGGCCTACCTCACAGTGTTGTTGTGAAGATGGAGGGGGAACAAAAAATGCCTCCCGGAGCTCCTTAGAGGAAGGATGGGATGGAAACATAATCAATAAAAAATAAATTGGGGGCAAACTTGGGTTTCTTGCGGGTCTCCTGAATTTTCACGTTGTTGTCTTTCTGCTGACCGGGTCATCTCACTTTTGTGTCCCATTACCTCCCACCCCCCACATTAGAAATCTGTTCTGATTGACCACGGCATTCGGCGGCTGACTTTCCTCGTGGCACAAAAGGTATTTTGACATTTCTCACTTTCTTTGTAAAACTGTGCCTTTATATATTTAAATATATATACGTATATATTACAGTTTTCATGACATTGCAAATCTTATTTATTTTTAATGGGTGGAAAAATCACATTTGCAATTGCTTTTTTAATGCTGCTTGTTCATCTCCAACTGTGAGATGGCATTGCAATAAGTTCTCTTAAGAAAATTTAATTGCGAATTGAAGATAATGACAATATTGAGCTGCTTGTGATTTTTGTCTTAATTTGTTTTTAATTCATGTACTAATTGCCAGCTTTCTTCCATCCTCTTCTTCCCTTCTTTTATCTCTCCGGACAACCCTCTCCCTGCCTTTCTGTGTTCTCTCCTCCCGCTTGTCTTATTTTTCCACTCACAAGGATTTCAGGAAACAGGTCTACTATGAGGTGGATCAAAGATTTCATGTAAGTAGAAAGGCCTCCCTTGGGAGGAGGCTCAAAAAGATTCCAGATTACCTTTAATCTTTTTTCAAAATTTGCAAATGCAGTTCAAAAGTATAAACAAAAACATACATCTGGTATAATTGGCACATTGTGTGAGTTGGACCAATCCCCATCCAGTGGCATGGTCACGTGACTAAATGGTAATAGTGATTCTGACTTGGGGGAGCTTTTGTGATCATTGTCTTTGTTTGCAGAAGAACTTGGGTTCAGTTCCTGGTGCTTCCTGTTGCGAGGGTCTCTGGTGGCAGGACTGGGAAATTCTTCTATCTGAGGCCCTGGAGAGTTGCTGCCAATCAGAGTAGACAGCATTTGGCAAGATCAGGGATTAGCCAGCCTTTTGGGCCTGAATGTCAAAATGAATGCATTGCCAACTCAAGGGGGGATGGGATGAGGGCTGTTCTTGGCCACACCCAGCCCCAGCTACACTGGCAACACCTTGGGGGCTGACTTCAGACCTGGCTAGTGGCTGTATAGATTTGGGGGGCAATGACAGGCATAAGCCATGTGCATTGCCTTCTCCCACACTGCTGGCCCCAGTGGCGCTGCTAGAACCTCAGCTGCTCCCCTTATTGCTTGGGCCCTCCTTTCCAAGCAAAATGGCCTCATGGTTGGGGTGTCTTTGAGTACCTCATTTGGGGCAGCCAAAATTCATGCATTCACCCTTTAGTTTATGTTGAATAACATCTAGAGTGTGAGCTTATTCCAAGTGTTTCAAATGTTTTGCATATATTGGCTCAATTCAGACGTGATGCCAATCCATCATTAAGGAAGCATAGCGTTTGGTGTGCATTGACAAACCAAGGCCTGGCGTTCAGCTGGCAAGGCAGAAGCATAAACCATGCGTTGAAGGGGACTTGCAGACCGTGATTTGTACCAGCTGTGGTTTAACGTGGCATCCGGTTTGGTAGACCATAGTCAGATCTGTTTCTATGGCCACTTTGTTATTAAATGAGTGGGTTTTTAAGTGGCTCTTTTAAAATGGACGGCACGATCACAATGTCTGGCATGCTTTCTTGATCTTTCCACATATTTCTCTCTCTCTTCTCTTCCCCTCCAGTTCCCTCCGCTTAAAATATACTAAGAGTGTTCTGTTATCCAGGTTAGGGCCATTAGTTGTGCTCTGTGGAATAATATGAGAGATTAGCTTGCAGCCTTTTTTAAAAAAAGAAAGAGAGCCAGAAAGAACAAGAATATTTCCCTACCGTCCTTGGCGCACATCTCCCAGAATGCTTTGCAGCGCATTGGAGACTGAGCCACTTTGCCCTGATTCTGTTGGATGGTAGCTAATCTGAGGAAACCCACACAGATACTGATCAATCAGCAGTTTTAAGACAGGAAGCAGGGAAGCTACGGAGGGCTCACACCAAGAACAGGAAGGCTTTAGAAAGCAGAAATCAGGGCATTTAGAGAGAATAAAATGGATACCTCAAGGAAGGGAAAGTTCTTGAGTGCTTGGGAATAAATCCATACACTTTGCCTCAGGGGAAACAGGCCTGGTGGAATTTAGAAGCAGAAGGTTTAGGGCAAACCAAAATAGGAATAGGATTTGTAGTTAGAAGGGGACTAGGGAGCTGAGCCAAGGGCTGGCCTCCTTCCAAGCAAGGCATTTCCACAGCCCCCAATACAACTCAGTACAGCCTTTTTCACCTCAGTCCATCTCCCCCCGGCCACATTCAGAATTCAAGACAAACCTCTTTGTCCATGGTAGCCACAAAAGTGGCTTATTCTTCTGCTTGTACATGTCTTTGGAACAGAAAGCCTGAGTTCACATTTTTAACGAAGAAGATGGGTAGCAGCTGCTAGCCACAATAGCCGAATGTGCAACCTCCATTTCCAGCCCACCTTCCAGAGATGCCACTCGTTGGGGAGGCTAATAAGGGACAGACATGCCTCTTCCTATCTGCTGTTCCTTATCTTCCATGCGGGTTGGGCCACTGTTCCGTCTCCAGTAATTCAACCCTTTACTCTTGCCTCCTCCCGCCACCCAGGTTTGCAGGCTCTCCCTCCCCAGGCAACCCCAGAGCCCCACCAACAGTGCACAGCTTTGCCATGGCAGTTCCTTTCGCTCATTTTCTCTCCCTGCTCCCTCACCAGAACCACCATGTTCTTTCTGTATTCCTCCAGCCTGGACCAAACCCTTGCAAAATGTAAGCAGGGCCTCACTGGGTTTAATCAAAGGTCCATCTAGTCCATTTCCAGCACTGGCCAGCTAGATGCATTTAGGAAGCCCACCAGTAGGGCAGGAGGGCAACAGCCTTTCCTCACTGTGCACCCCCCCCGGTGGGGGGTCACCCTCTAAACAGGATCATTTCATCTGGCTGTCTTCCCCAATGGCCAGTTTGTAGATGGCTCTGCCATCGATCAGTTTATTTCTTCCTGCCAAAACTGGTAGCCATCAAGATAATTTTATATTTCTATTTGTTGTTCCCAAATGTGTTGATCCCAAATCTTCTGCCTGTCACCTAATTTAAACGGGTGAGCCCAAAGACTAGTTTTATGGGAGCAGAAGGGGAAAGTTCCTCTTTTATCTTTTCTTTATACCATTTTCCCACAGCAGGAGGCTGACCCTGGTTGGCAGTTGGCCTGGTCTTGAGCTGCATGATGCGACCTCCTCACTGAAGCTAAGCAAGGCGGGTGGGGTGGTGGTGGTGGTTAGTGCCTGGATGTGAGATCTCCTGTGCACCCTACTTGAGTGCCATGGCAGTAAATTGGGGGATGTGTCAGGTTCCTCAGTCAGCTCACGCAACACAGGGCTTCTTCAGAAGACAATGTTTAGTGGTGAATCAGAACTAAAGACACGTGTACAGGTTGTGTCTGTAATGGCTACATACAGTAGGACCTACTAAGTTATACTACATTCAAGCATCCCCCCATAGCAGAAGCCAATGAATTCACATCGCGTGCGCGGGCAAAAGCGGCGGGCTAGCTAGCAAAACAATCCTAGAAACCGTTACGGTTCCCAGCCGAATCTCCAGCTGCTGAAGAGTGAAGGTCAGAGACTTGATAAGAGACAGTTAGTAACAGTGAGGAAAAATTCAGACGGAATACTCCTCCTGAATACCATACACTTGACAGGGCTACCTGACATCCTGCCCTTTCAAAAGTGCCCCCCCCTCCCCCCGGGCTTGTCAGGATAGCAGCGATGGAAATGCCTTAGGAACCAGGGGACATTGGTGTCATCTACCACCACCCACTCCCTGTGTTGAGGTCCAAAGTCCACCCATTCAACCAAATAATACAGTTTATTCCGTTTGATTTTAGAGTCCAAGATATTGGCCACTTCATAATGCGGTTCGCCTTGTATCAGTGGTGGTGGTGGTGCAGCATGCTGTGGTCGCCAGGTATTAGTTCCAGGGTCGCGCTTTAATAGCCTAACATGGAACACAGGATGCTAGTTTCTTAGGCAATTCAAGCTCTACGGTGACATCATTGCTCTTATGTGTTAAGTATGAGACGTAAGTCCGATCTTAACTAGTGAGTCAGCTTTATTCAGTCAACGGTAAACCAACACAAGGAACACTGGAGCAACAGGCTCCCTTTTTAAATGGTCCAGGCTATGGTAACCACGCCCATAACAAGTTAATAACCAATAACAAAAGGGAGATAACTATTACCCTGTCGCTGTCTTTGTGGCTTCTTCATCAATCTGGTTAGCTCGCAGGCGGAACTCAAACTGGGTAATGTATGAGTCCCAGTCCTCAAGCTCTGGCTCGAATACCTCGAACCGGCTGCCATCCTCATAGCAGGGTGAAGGTTTACGGTGGCCGGGGTCCCGGACATCTCCAGATTGTCTGCCGTGGTGGCAGTTACTCAGTGGGGCTGCCTACCTGCTATAACCCAGATCCCATCCTCGTCGCCAATGTTAAGTATGAGATGTAAGTCTGATCTTAACTAGTGATTCAGCTTTATTCAGTCAACAGTAAACCAACACAAGGAACACTGGAGCAACAGCCTCCCTTTTTAAATGGTCCCCGCTATGGTAACCACGCCCATAACAAGTTAATAACCAGTAACAAAAGAGAGATAACAACCAATAGATTTCGTTCCCCCTAGAACAACTCTAGCTGCTCTGATTGGCTTGCTACACAGAGCAGTCAATCAGATTGCTTACTTTTAGGATACCATCTGAAACCTCAAGCTCATACATGTTATTTACAATACATAACAATACATTTAACTGGGAAGGGCCCCATCTGCTTCCAACCTAGTTTCCAGCTAGGCTGGAGACCCTTAATGTTCTTGGTAGACACATAAACAGAATCACCAGGGTTAATAACCCAACCAACATTGCATTTTTGTCTGCTTGCGCTTTTTACGCCTGTTTGGCCCCATCCAGAGTTTTACACAACAGTAGCCAGGCATCCTGCAAGCGTTTACACCAGTCCCGTGCCTCCCCCTCGGGTAGCTGGGTTCCAACCAGGAAGGGGAGAGGGGGGGCCTCATATCCATGCACAGTCATGAACGGAGAGACTCCTGTAGAGGAATGACACGTGTTATTGTAGCAGAACTCCACAAGGGGAAGGAGCCCCTCCCAATCGTCTTGTTGAAAGTTAGTGAAGCAGAGGAGGTACTGTTCGAGAGTCTGATTAACACGTTCAGTTTGCCAATCAGTCTCAGGGTGATAAGCATTACTCAAACCCCATTCCGCCCCCATGAGGCATAGCAGCTTACTCCAGAACTTAGAAACAGATTGTGAGCCCCGGTCGGAAATTATTTCCTTCGGCAATGTTTGGAGCATAAAAACCTGTTGAAGAAAACTCTTAGCCAGCATCCTAGCAGATGGCAGGGATTTAAACGGGACAAAATGCACCTGTTTCGAAAACAGATCCTCAACTACCCAAATAACCGTTTTTTCCTGGCTAGGGGGAAGGTCCGTAATAAAATCCATTGAGATGACTTCACAGGGTCTACTCAGGGTGGGTAGGGGTTGGAGGAGCCCCGGAGGTTTCCCCGGTCTCAGTATACTCATGATGCAGGTTTGGCAGTACTGGATGAAAAGAGACAGATCCTTCCTCATGCCGGGCCACCAAAACTGTCTTTGCAGTAAATGGAGGGACTTTACAAACCCCAGGTGTCCCGCCAACTTAGTTCCATGCACAGTAGACAGATCTCCCCCTGCAAGGCGGCCAGAACAAACAATTTAGTGCCTCGATACCAGCAGCCATTTGTGTGCTCCTCCCCTCCCCCTCCTTTTCCAATTCCAGGCGATCCGCATCAGAAACTGCAGAGGCGAACTTCAGTTCCCATGGGTCATTGCTCCCCATAGGCTGGGCCTTCGCCTGAGCGTGCGTAACTACAGCCCCTCCCAACTGAGAGGGCCCCTCCCAACTGAGAGGACCACCTCCTTGCTGCTGTCCTGTTGTGGGAGGCACAAGGAATTTGCCTTCCCCGGGAAGTGATGGAGGGTGAAATTAAACTTAGAGGAAAAATTAGCCCAGCGGAGTTTTTTAGCGTTCAAATTACGGGGCATGTGGAGGACCTCGAGGTTAAGTACATAAGAGAAGCCAATGTTGAATCAGGCCAATGGCCCATCTAGTCCAACACTCTGTCACACAGCGGCCAAAATATACCACATGCCATCAGGAGGTCCATCAGTGGGGCCAGGACACTAGGAGCCCTCCCACTGCTGCCCCCTCCAGCACCAAGAATAGATTGCATCACCTGCCCCAGACTGAGAGTTCCCATCTATACCCTGTGGCTAATAGCCACTGATGGACTTCTGCTCCATAGGTTTATCTAATTCCCTCTTGAAACTGTCCATGCTTGTAGCTGCCACCACTTCCTGTGGCAGTGAATTCCATATGTTAATCATTCTTTGGGTGAAGAAGAACTTCCTTTTATCTGTTCTAACCAACTCGACTGCTCAGCAATTTCATGGAGTGCCCACGAGTTCTTGTATTGTGAGACAGGGAGAAAAGTACTTCTTTCTCAACCTGCTCAATCCCATTCATAATCTGACTTTCCCACCTGGGCCCCGGGGTAAGGGACCAAGTCTCTGCCGTCTCCACCGGGAACCTGCCCCAGGGTCAGTGTTTCAGCCGGGTAGTCACATTGACGTGTGCCCCACCAAACGGATCCAGGTAGGGTGCGCCCCATTCCACCTCCTGAGGAGTAGTAGTCGGTACCGTGGTCATCGGTACCATGGTCGTAGGTACCGACTCCTCCACAGTAGTTATGGATGTAGTCTCCTCCTCATCCCCGCTCATCTCAGTTTAGGAGAGATGTGTGTCAGAAGAAGGAAAAGAGGATTACAGACCCTTTGTCAGGTTCCTCAGTCAGGTCACGCAACACAGGGTTTCTTCAGAAGACAATGTTTAGTGGTGAATCAGAACTAAAGACACGTGTACAGCTCATGTCTGTAATGGCTACATACAATAGGACCTACTGTGTTATACTACATTCAAGCATCCCCCCCATAGCAGAAGCCAATGAATACACATCGTGCGCGTGGGCAAAAGAGGCGGGCTAGCTAGCAAAACAATCCTAGAAACCGTTATGGTTCCCAGCTGAATCTCCTGCTGCTGGAGAGTGAAGGTCAGAGACCTGATAAGAGACAGTTAGTAACAGTGAGGAGAAGTTCAGAAGGAATACTCCTCCCGCATACCATACACTTGACAGGGCTACCTGACAGAATGATAAAGAAATAAAACGACACATCTCCCTTTGGGGCCACAGACCCATGGAAGGGTAAGAGCTGAGGTCAAGTTTGGAGGACCCACATATTTTATTTGTCTGTACTCAGTGAGACTCCATGCTTTGTGGGGAAAGTCCAGGTGCTGGAAGACTTTCCCTCTGTGCTTAGAAAGGCCTTCCCACAGACTCACTTGTGCATCTCTCCTCTTCCGTGGGCTCTGTTACTGGACCGCCTGTCAACTTAACTCAGGGGCCTTGGCTTGGGTTTGTTTTGTGTTTTAATTACAGTCTATATAATTAGTTCCCAGCATGTTGAGGTAATAGAGAGTTGCTCCAGCAAGCTTCCAATTTCCTCATCTCATTAGGTTTTTAACGCGATTATTAGTATAATAACGGCCTATGATGATTTTCCCATGTAGCTTTTTGCATTCTCCAATTTGCAGGGTGTCTTGATTGGCTAATTTAGGCGAATTATTCTGATTGTCTTGATGATGGTTGGTTGATTAGAACACAGCAGGGGCATAATTCCTGCATCTAGGATGGCAGAATCCTCTTTCCCCCAGATTTTTTGGTTTTGTGTATATGTTTATACATGCACACATTTAATTATGATATTTGGCCCCAATGTGGAGTGAAAGGCCTCAAAGAAAGCAGTGGAAGGAGGGGTGAGTAGCATGCAGAGCTGAAGGCGGGAAAAGAGGAAAGGAACAGACGCTAGGAAGAATAAAATGATTTTGTTCATAGTCTTTTTTTTTTTTTAAGGCCCAGATCAGTCTTGTAAATAGGGACATATCTACACTGCCAACTTGTAACCATTAGATACCAGTTTAGCTGAACACATGGACAGAAGGCTGAGCTCTCTGGAGTTTCAGGTGGAAATCTTCTATATCAGCTGCTGCCTGATCCCCATTTTTTGAGCTAGAGAGGCTGAAAATTGAACCTAGGAACTTCTGCATGCCAAGCAGGTGGTCTGTCACTCAGCCATGGCCTTGCCCCTCGACTGTCATGGCTTCCTTCAAAGAATCAAAGAATTCCTTCAAAGTTTCCTGGTAGTTAACACAAAAGATGTTTTGGGAGGCCTTGAAGACTTACCAGATTTATTGTGACATAAAAGCTTTCATGAACTAGAATCCCTCGTGGGTGTGTGTCTCTCTTCCCTGCCTCCCTCTCCTCTCTTTCCCTCCCAAAGAACTACAACTTCAGGATTCCCTGGGAAGAAAGATCTAACTATTAATCCAGTTTAGGTCTATAAGTGTAGATATGACTGAAGTCCACGGAAATTAATAGCTCATACCCAGGGACTGGTGCCTATTGATAATTTGAGTGGGATAGAAGAACACACGCTTCCTGTTTACAAAGTCTTCTCTAACTAATCATCTGATGCTGAATCTTGTTCACCACAGGCGAGTGATCTGTGGCTGCAGGGAATACAAATTTGGGGAAGGTGTTTGTGTCAGAACAAAAACACGGTAACTCCATGTTGAGCCAATATTTAGCTCCCCACCTCCACTGAACCCACAGATCTGTCCTTCGTCATGCACCAGTGTTCCTTTGAGAGATGGAATTGGAAAATGTAGGTGTGCCCAGGCCCCTTCTATTTTTGAGGCTCCCGGTATATATATAAAAAAATGAAGAAATGCCAAAACAAGTTGATAAAAAATGTGGTATGTTTTAAATGTTTAAGTTTAACAAATCAACTCTTTTAATACAAAAAATTACAATGCAGTAATTTTTAATGAATGTTCTTTTTTTGTATTTAACAAGTACTTTGCTAGTGGCCTTTCTGATTCCCCCCCCGCCCCCCGGTGAGAGTCCCTGGGTATGGCAGCAACTTTCTTACCTGAGTTTTTCCATTGTATAACTTCTGCCCTTGAAGTTTTCCCTGGAGCTCTGTGTGCCTGGCTCTTTTTATTTGTACATTTCCCTGCAATGGGGAGCCAAGGTGCCACTTCTCTCTCTTCTGGGAAGAGGTTGTGGGGGGTATTGGAATGACTTCTAGTTTCGATGGAAACAAGATGAGCACTTAAGTGAATGTGCAGATGCATGAACAGGAGAGTTATTCAGCGTTTATGTTCTGCCTTCCAGCCAGTATTGACACTCAAGGCAGCTGTGACAATTAAACCCACAGTTTAGTACTAGTTTAGAATCCCGGCTCCCGCCCAGTTGGTCAGGGCACCGCAATTCAGATGTCACAATAAAATGGAGTTATACTGAAGACCTCCTACATCAGGAAGCTGTCAGTCTTGCTCTGTGCACGAAGGGCAGAGCATGAGTATGCAAGGATTTGAGACTTGTTCACGTTGCAAGCAAACGGGGTTTTTATGTTGTCTGAATGTAGCCTTATAAAGTTCCTCCATATCAGGAATTTTGTTGTGGCAGGACTAAATTGCTCATGAGTATTAGCTGTGATCACATGAAATAAATAAGTAGCCACCTTCATTTTTTATACTTTTTGCCCCTTCCGTTTTAGGGTTTTCCTTCTTGGCTATTCCCAAAGTATTGGAGAAATGTAAATGGGGATTTTTTTCTACATAAAAGCAGAGAATCTTCTCACTGTGGCCCCTTAACTTTAGAACACTTTCCCTCACAATTAGAAAATGAAAACAGATGGCTAATTATGTTTTTTAAAGATACTAATCTTGTTTCTCTCTTCCAAACAGAGGGAATTCCCCAAATTTTTCACATTCCGTGCAAGAGATAAGGTAAGCAGTAAAGATGTTGCTATTCTTGTCTTCAGGTAGTGAATGGATTCTGTGTTCTGTAGGAGCAGCCAGAGTCCAGAATAGCTCAACGGCTTTGCTACAAGCATATGTCATTTGAAAGCCCCAGTAAAAGGCTTTGTAGTGTTTATTAAACTAAAGACACCCCATAGGTCTTGGAATTCTGAAAACAACAACTGTCTGGCCCTTTGTGGCGTCACAGCAGCTGAGCCAATCGGTTTTGAGAGAGGCAGAGAAGATAGACAGGAACAGATAGTGTCACAAGGTCAACCCAAAGTATTTTGCTGTTTTAGGTGAAATCTGTGGTGTTCCCCCCCCATGCAGCAACAATAATTAACTTAGTGTTCATTTTAATGGGCAAATAATCTGTTACTATGGATGGTAAGGCTGGCTCTGGCTCAAGGATTGTCTGCCATGGCTGTAGCAGCCGTCAGGAGTGATGGCTGTTCCAGTCATGAAGTTCCTGCTAAAGTTTATTGGTGAACTGGATAATTTAATCAGTCAGGATATGGAAAACTAAAAAAATTTTCTCCCTCTCCCCCATGATTAAGGACAGTTCCTCCATGTAAATTGATACAATCTGTCTGTGTTTTCTATCATTTCCCAGTTTGAGGAAGACAGGATCTACCGCCACTTGGAACCCGCATTGGCTTTCCAGCTGGAGCTCAATCGAATGCGCAACTTCGACCTCACCGCCATTCCATGTGCCAATCACAAAATGCATCTCTACCTTGGTGCGGCAAAAGTCGAGGCAGGAGCTGAGGTTACGGACTACAGGTTCTTTGTTCGGGCAATCATCAGGCACTCGGACTTGGTCACGAAGGTGGGCTTTGCTAGCTAAACACATGGTGTTAGGCCAGGCTGGGATGTGGCATAGGAAGGGAGGCCCTGCATTGCATCTAGATGTTTAGGAATACTCCATAAATGCTCTTCTGGGTTTTTTGCACACTCCCAAAAATCCTGTGGCATTCCTGTTGGTCGGGGCTGCTCTTGGATTTTATTCTCACAGCACCGGTATTGTCAGGTGCAGTGTGGGACTTCCTGCAGGAATAAGCGGCTGCCATTTACATGAATGGGAGACAGGATATTACCAGACCCCCGTGTGGCAGAGGTAAAACTGTTCCTGCCCAGGTGATGCTGAAGTCTAAGGTGATGGGGTGGGTTTAAGCCTCTCCCAACTGTGTCCCAAGCCAGAAGTTTACACACAGAAGAGGGGGAGCGCCACTTAACTCTGTTTAACAAGTCCCACTTGCCTCTGTTTCCCGAGACGTACTTCTCACCAGTAGGCCCAAGGCCCCAAATGGTCAAGCTGGTGAGTCCCTTTGTCACCGTCAGGCATCTCTTGAGACTGAGTTGGCCTCTGGGTGATGGGGCAGGCAGGAAACCCTGTCAGAGGAACCGCAGATAACCCTCGTAAACAATCAGATAACCCTAAGTCAATCAGAAGGTAGCAAAATAATGGACGGGTCATCTTTCTGCAGGAAGCATCCTTTGAGTACCTACAGAACGAGGGGGAGCGCTTGCTTTTAGAAGCCATGGATGAGCTGGAGGTGGCTTTTAACAACACAAACGTGCGCACGGACTGCAACCACATATTCCTCAACTTTGTCCCCACCGTTATTATGGACCCATCTAAGGTACTTTATTTAGTCTCCTGCCTTTGGGGGGGGGTTTGAACTATAGGGAGATTGGTATATTCAGCTGTTTATGGCAGCGTGGAAAGAAGGCTTGGGTAATTAGAAATCCTGCATCTAGTGAACCCAGGATTTAATGCTGAAATCTGTACAAAATGTGTTGAATTGTATTTATAGGAATAAAAAAAATTGGGATTGCATTGACTATGCTGATAGCTATCAAGGGAAAAAGTCAGACCTTTGAATTTGGCAGTGCAGGCATAAAATAGCAGCAGAAATTTGGGGGAGAATATAAAAAAATTAGGGAGAAGGCCTGTTGCAGCCAGAAATGCAATGGGCGCTAGCCAGGATGGGTGGCCGCAGCCCCCCAGCAGTGCGAGTCCCCCTCCCGCAAAGACGGGCAGGGCCCCTCCCCTGGGCGGTGCACAGGGAGGACAAGGAAGCCAGGGCAGAGAAGGAAAGGGAGGGGGTTTAAACCCACTCCCGCTCCAGTGGCTCGCTTGGCCTCCCCTCAGCTGCAGGGAGAGCAAGGAAGCCAGGTGTGAAAAGGAAGGAGAGGGGGTTTAAACCGCCTCCCCACCCAGCGGCTCGCTCGGGCTCCCCGCAGCCACGAGGAGGGCAAGGAAGGCAGGCCTGAGCAGGAAGGGGAGGGGGTTGCAAGCGCCTCCCCTCCCAGTGGCGCGCTCAGGCTCCCCACAGCTGGGGGGAGGGTCTGGAAGCCGGGCCTGAGCAGGAAGGGGAGGGGGTTTCAAGCGCCTGCCCTCTCAGTGGCATGCTTGGGTTCCCCGTGGCCACGGGGAGGGTGAGGAAACCAGGCCGGAGAAGGAAGGGGAGGAGGTTTAAACCGCTTCCTGCTCCATTGGCTTGCTCGGGCTGCCTGCAGTGGCAGTGGAGACAGCACACGTCACATGCTGGTCGCGAAGGCCTCTGAGTGGACTCAGAAGGCAGGTGCTGGGGGGGCAGCCGGAGGTCCTCCCATCGCCGGGTGAGAGTAGCCTCCGGCTGTGGCGATGGTGGTGGTCGAGGGGGAAAGGTGGGGCGGGGGTGGCTGGAGGGCTCCGCGCATCTGGGCACGGTGTCAGGCGAGTGGGGGCCTGAGGAGGCCTCCTGGCTGCCGGGTGTGAGGATGGGCCGGCAGCAGCCAGTACGTCACCAGCGGAGAGGCCGCAGACTGCCTGGCCCCCCAGGAGGTGCCCATGCAGTCTCAGCAGCCAGGGCAGGGGGTGGGTGGCGGGCGAGGATGGGCCGGCGGTGGCCAGTGTGCCGCTGACTGAGAGGCCCGACAGCCATGGGCCTCCCTGGAGGGCTCTGAATGGGCTGCCAGCTGGCCTCCCCACAGGCACCCCCCCTCCGAGTTTCATGGTGAGGCGGTGGCGGCCCAGTGACGGCGGGGGCGGTGCAGGGAAGGGCAGCGGCGGCCAAAGCGGCCCCCCAGCAGGACACACAGCCTCCCTGGGTCCATCGTCTTCGGCGGCGGTGTGCACACTGAGGGCCATATGCTTGCCGCCGGAAGTGTGGGCGGGACCGAGGCCACGGCGCCACGCAGCCATTGGCTGAGGTTTGGAGTGGCAGGTCCCATGGCCAACTGATTCTGGCATGAACAGAACCTGCCACCCCAAAATGCTTTTATATAGTAGGAGAGATTAGAACATTTTGTCAATGTCATCCCTTATTTTGTCTATTGCAGTCTTTACAACTGGGGTAAAACTGACCCCAATACCATCAGAGTATATTATGTAATTTACCCCCCCCCCAAAAAAAAAAAAAATTAAAGGTGGGCACAGGCATGAGAAACCATAAGGCAACTACCAAGTAGCTGCAAGTGAGAGTAGTAAGTGAAGTTACAAGTTGGTGAGTGCTTGCCTGTATCCATATAGTGGGGGTCTGTGCAAGTCACATGTGGTGTTATTTCCCTCTGATTCTCAAACATGTATATTGTAAAGCCACCAGAACCTTAGTGGCCAACCTTTATTCCACCAAACCAAGTCCTGTGGGTGAACAAGCGCTAATGTTGTGTCCTCTGCTGTACATGTAAAACTCTGCCCCAATCCATGCTTTGAGGAATTTTTGCCTCTAGAGCAGGGAACCCTTGGGGCTCCCTGAACGCATATTGGAGCTTTTTTTGCTGAGAAAACTACTAATGGCAGACTATTGTCCACAACTCACCCTCTGATTTTCTCCTGGCTTTTCTGCCAAAACTGGAATCAAAATCCTTGGCTCCCTACAAGCAATAAAAAATGATGTAACCATCAATATAAATCTCAGTTGATCAGAGCAAGAGTCCAGGAGCAACTTACAGACTAACCAAATTTGTGGCAGGATATGAACTTTCATGAGTCCCTGCGACTCCCAAAAGCTCCCCCCCTGCCACAAATTTGATTAGTCTTGAAGGTGCTCCTGGACTCTGGCTCTCTTCTACTGCTACAGGCAGACTAACACAACTACCCATCTTAATTCAAGTATAAGTTGGGCTTCTTGGTGAAAATTCACTCTCTAGGCACGATGGGAAGAGGCCTGGCTGCTGTCTCTCCTCCCAGTGGCTTCACCAACAGCAGTTGGTAGCTGTCGTTGGAAGGGGACTGTCAGCAGGAGCGGCATCCAGGCATGACGGAGTGGAGCCTGGCTGCTGCCACTTCTCCCTTTAGCCTTGCTGATGGCAGCTGGTAGCCGAGAGGAAGGCAGTGTTTCTGCTGTCTCCTGTGACAAGTTTGGAAGCTGCAGCTAGGGCAGAACAGGAGCAGGTGACCCCAATATTACAGCAATTGCACTGGCTACTGATCCGCTTCCAAGTCCAATTCAAGGTGTTGGTTTTAACCTTTAAAGCCCTACATGGCTTGGGACTGGGGGTATGTGAACAACTGTCTTTTCCCGTGTGTCCCTACCAGGGAGGTGAGATCACAGGGAGAGGCCCTTCCGACTGTCCCCTCAATCAAAGGACCTTTTCAGTGGCAGCCCCACAATCGTAGAGCAACCTCACCAGGGAGGTGTCCCTGGCTCCTCTCTCACTTTTGGTCTTCATAAGGCATCTGAGGAGGACGGTTTTATTTAGGGCTGCGTTTGGTTACGAGCAGTCCTGAGCCGTGATTTTAAATTTTGGTTTTTGTGTTTTTAATGTGTTATACCTACATGAGCTCCATGAGGAAGAAAGGCGGCTAATAAATGTTCTAAGTAAATAAACAAAATGGGGGGGATATCCTCCTTGCCCATGTGAAGTAGGGAGGCTGAAGAGTCCTGGCTGGATTCCCCACACAGCCCAAGTGTTTGCTCTGGAGCGTTTCCCAGGACCCTTTACACAAATCACAGGGGTTCTGTGCAGTGTCCCCCCTAAGCTGTGTGAGCAAAAACTCCTACTTGGTGAGCTGCTGGCATTCAAGCTGTGAGCGAGCGATTTGGCTCCTGCACAAATTAGTTTGCCCTGGAGCCCTCCTTCCTGAGGTAAGACAAAAATGTGGGAGCCAGAGGCTAAAGAACTGTGAGCTAGCTCACACTAACTCAGCTTAGAGAGAACACTGGTTCTGTGGCACTAGTGCAGGGCCTGCTTGGAAGGCAAATGGATGTGAAAAATATTGTCAGATGTCTGCTCTGTGCTGGAATACAGGCTTGACCGTGAGCTGTGGCCACAAACTCCTGCTGCCTGTTCCCCTTGTGGGTACCTGGGCCACAACCACAGCACAAAGGAGTGACCCAAAGGACGGGGCCTTCATGAGGTCAGAAGTGGGCACAACCACCTGGGTAGCCATCCCAGTTTCTTAGAGTATTAATAGACTTGGGAAGGGAGACCATACGGATCCTGTGTTGCGCTGTCTCCCTCCCCCACCCGTATTGTTGTTGCCCATCACAAACATTCTTGCTAGGTCAGGCCCAAAGGTCCATGTGGCCAAGCATCTTGTTTCCAGCAGCAATGGAATGCTTCCAGGAAACACATGGTAGGGCACGAAACACTTGGCAACGTTCCCCTGCTGTCTGGTATTCAGAGGTACGATGCCTTAGATAGAACATGGAGGTTCCAGTCAGCTATTATGGCTAAGAAGAGCATTAGAAGAGCCTGGCTAGGTCAGACCAAAGGCCTTCAGAAAATCCCTAAGAAGGGCACGGAGGCCCTTCCCCAGCTGCTGTCCTCCCAGCAACTGGTAGTAAAGCATGGTGGTTGAAGCATGTGGCGGTTAACACATTTTGTGGCTGTGAATTCCTCAAGTTAGACCTGGTTTATACATGCAGAAGAATGAATTTGGAGACTTGAGGCTGTAGGATCTTCTTTGTGGTTTCTGTGCATTACACCTATGGGATCTAGTGCGCCTGCGCTGATTCGATTGGTGTTGAACAAAGTTCACAATGGGATTTTCATGTCTCCACCCTGAGCCTGCGTGGGAACCCCTACCGCACATGCCCAAGGGGGTGGGGCACAGACATCCCGCCAGTTCTCTTCTGACTACTGCGCTGTTAACAGCTTTCTTCATTGGTTGGTGAACGCTACCTGTTTTTCTAACCACCCCACCCTCTACCCTTCTTCTGCAAGAGGTCAACTCCCTCTTGGAGAAGGATGCGATAGAGCGGGTGTTGAAGGCATTCGAGGGGACAGGTTTTTACTCCTGTAATTTTGCTGTTCCCAAACGGGACGGGAGTTTGTGCCCAGTCTTAGACCTGCGGGGCCTAAACATCTTTGTGCAATACCGCAAATTCAAAATGACATCGTTGCAAGTAATCCTCCCTCTTTTAGCTCAGGGGTCCTGGATGGCAACCATCGACCTCCAGGATGCCTACTTTCATCTCAACATCCATCCTTCCCACAGGAAGTACCTCTGTTTCGCTATAGGAGACCTCCACTTCCAATACAAGTGTCTTCCGTTTGGCCTGTGCACGGCGCCAAGGGTTTTCACCAAGACAATGGTGGTGGTGGCGGCCTATCTTCATCTACAAGGGATCTTCATCTTTCCCTACATAGATGATTGGCTCTTAGTGGTGGATTCCTTGGTGCTCCTGGAGGACCACGTTTCTCGGATGCTCCATCTCCTGTCCTCCCTGGGCCTTCAGGTCAATCATCGGAAGTCCCATCTTCAGCCCTCACAAAGGGTGCAATTCATAGGTGCAGTACTGGACTCTATAACATGCAGAGCTTACCTTCTGGCAGACAGAGTGGCAACCTTGTAGTCTCTCATGAGGGACGTGCGAGCAAACACTTGGTCCACGGCCTTCCAAATCCAATGTCTGTTGAAGCATATGTCGGCCACCACGGCCATGCTCCTGTTGGCCAAGATGCGCGTGAGGCCTCTACAGATGTGGTTCCTGCGCTGCTTCAAACTGCACAGGATGGGTTACGGCTCCAGCCTCCGCCAGATGTTCAGGACTCGCTATCGTGGTGGACAATGGCACCCAATCTGACCCAGGGTGCTCCCTTTCACCTGTCAAACCCATGTCTCATACTGACCATTGACCCTGTGGGATGGGGAGCCCATCTCAATGGCATAAGTGTAGGTTACCAGTGCGATGTTTTCAATGCAACCAAGCATATTAACTACGTGGAACTGCTTGCAATGAAGTTGGTATTGCGCTCCTTCCAACCCATTCTTCAAGGATATTGTGTAGCTGTTCTGACGGACAATACTATGGCCCTCAGCTATGTCAGCTGTCAAGGAGGGACGGTGTCCCGGAGCCTCTGCTGCCTGGCAATTGGCCTGTGAGAATGGTGTGTAGGGCATGACATATTCCCTGTGGCCACTCACATTCTGGGAATCTGCAAAGTGAAGGCAGACCTTTTCAGCAGAGGTCTTACGCATCATCATGAGTGGGAGCTCAATTGGTCTTACCTTCGTCTCCTCTTTCAAAAATGGGGTACTCTGGAGATAAATATATTCACCTCCAGAAAGAATGCAAAATGCCCCTTCTTCTGCAGTCGGGGTGGGGGGGAGCGGACCCTCTCTCCCTAGGAGACGGCCTCCTCTACCTATGGGGACAGATGTTCCTATACAAGTTTCCCCCTCTACCCCTCCTCCTACGAGTCATTCAGAAGCTAGCCAAAATCATGCCAGCTTGTATCCTAGTGGTTCCGTGGTGGCCTAGACAACTGTGGTTCACCACTCTGCTTCAACTCGCCAGAGGCAAGTATCACCACTTCCCCAGGGTGCCGGATCTCCTTCTTGCGGAGAACGGAACGCTTCTCCACGCTGAAGTGGACAACCTAAAATTGACGGCTTGGCAGATAGGGCAATAACTTTTTCTGATCACGTCTTAGAGGTTCTGCTCAATGCCAGGAAGGCATCCACTCATCTGTCTTACCACAGAAAGTGGCTTAGGTTCCTTTCTTTCCTTCAGACGTCAACTACATCACCAACGTCGGTAGGTCTGGACACGATCCTTGAATTTCTTCTGTTACTTATGGATCAGGGCCTTTGCCACTCATCTATTAAAGTTTACTTGGCAGTGATTTCTGCCTACCACAATGGACTGGACGGTTACTCTGTTTTTTCCCATCCCACTTCAAAGAAGTTTCTCTGAGGTCTCATTCGGCTGCATCCCTCTGTAAGTGCTCCAATGCAACTGTGGGATTTGCCATTGGTGCTCCGCCGCCTCACAAGGAAGCCGTTCGAACCTATGGCAACCTGCGACTTGCAATATGCAGCTTGGAGAATGGCTTTCTTAGTCGCAATTACATAAGCCAAGAGGGTCAGCGAACTGATAGCACTATGCCATGACCCTCCATACCTAGTCTTTCTGCCAAATGGAGTGCGTCTGGTGCTGGACGTCTCGTTTTTACCCAAAATTGTCTCAGAGTTCCACTTAAACTCAGAAATCTTCCTGCCTAATTTCTTCCCACGTCCTGAAGGGGAAGAACAATGTCTGCTTCACACTCTGGATGTCAAGAGGGCACTCCTTTTCTATTTGAGCCAGACTTGGCCCACCAGGAGGGACAACACCCTGTTCCTTTCCTACGCCACTGCTTCCTTAGGTTTGCGGATCTTGACTCAACGCCTGTCCAAGGGGATTGTTGGGACAATTAGGCTCTTCTATTCCTTAGCAAAGCACCCTGAAGGCACACTCCACCAGGTCCATGGCGACCTCGACTGCTTTCCTGAAGGGCACATCGCTATCCTCTGTCTGCAGGGCTGCCACGTGGTCCACGCGGACCACGTTCATCAGACATTATGCTCTGGACATTCATGCGCAACATAAGGGCGATCTGGGTCATTTGGTCTGACAGCGCCCACTTCCAGGTGAGCTACTGCTTTTCAATCTCCCATAGGTGTGATGCACAGAGACCACGAAGAAGATAAACAGGTTGCTTACCTGTAACTGATGATCTTTGAGTGGACATCTGTGCAGTCACACAGCCCGCCTGTCCGTCCTTCCCCACTGCTGTCATCCTCAGTTGTTATCTCTCTCATGGCTTTGGTTGATAATGGTCAGAAGGAACTGGCAGGATGTCCACGCCCCACTCCCTTGGGCATGCCTTTCACTCAATTGCTCTCCATGGTGGCTCATAATTAAAGAGCTGTTATAAGTCTGATGGATTAAATTAATACCAGAAACATGGCTTTGCATGGAGTGTGGTTCTGGACTTGGGGGGTGAGGTGTAATCTTTCCCCAGTGCTTTATTCTGTTTATCAATTTATTGCATTTCGATTCTGAATATGACACATGAAGCTGCTTTATCCTGAACCATACCCTTGGTCCACCAGGGTCAGTATTGTCTACTCAGACTGGCAGCAGCTCTCCAAGGCTGAGGTCTTTCACATCCCCTACTTCCTGGTCCTTTTAACTGGAAATGCTGGGGATTGAACCTGGGACCTTCTGCATGCCAAGCCGATGCCCTAGCACTGAGCCACAGCCCGTCTCCAATATCCTCCATGAAACTCTGTTCCATCCTAATCTCAACCCTGCCAGGGTAGGCCAGGCTGAGAGAGGGGCAGGACCAAGTCCACCCCACGAGCTCCATGTTAGAGCAGGGATCTGAACCTGCATCTCTCCAGACTTACACTTAGATAAGAACATAAGAGCACAAAAGGAGCCTATGTTGGGTCAGGCCAATGACCCATCTAGTCCAACACTCTGTCACACAGCGGCCAAAATATACCAGGTGCCATCAGGAGGTCCAGCAGTGGGGCCAGGACACTAGAAGCCCTCCTACTGTTGCCCCCCCCCCCCCGCAAAGCACCAAGAATACAATGCATCACTTGCCCCAGACTGAGAGTTCCTATCTGTACCTTGTGGCTGATAGCCACTGATGGACCTCTGCTCCATATGTTTATCCAATTCCCTCGGCTGTCCATGCTTATAGCTGCTGCCATCTCCTGTGGCAGTGAATCCCATGTGTTAATCAGTCTTTGGGTGAAGAAGTACTTCATTTATCCGTTCTAACTTGACTGCTCAGCAATTTCATGGAGTGCCCATGAGTTCTTGTATTGTGAGAAGGGGAGAAAAGTACTTCTTTCTCTACTTGCTCTATCCCATGCATAATCTTATAAAACTCAATCGTGTCACCCCTCAGCTGTTGTTTCTCCGAGCTAAAGAGCCCCAAGCGCGTTAACCTTTCTTCATAGGGAAAATGTTCCAACCCCTTTATCATTCCAGTTGCCCTTCTCTGCACTTTTTCCAATGCTATAATATCCTTTTTGAGGTGTGGTGACCAGAACTGTACACAGTATTCCAAATGAGGTGGCAGCATTGATTTATACAGGGGCATGATGATACTGGCTGATTTGTTTTCAGTTCCCTTCCTAATAACCCCCAGCGTAGTGTTGGCCTTTTTTATTGCAGTCGCACACTGTCTTGACATTTTCAGTGAGTTCTCTGCTATGACTCCAAGTTCTCTCTCTTGGTCAGTCTCTGCCAGTTCGGATCCCATCAACGTGTATTTATATTTAGGATTTTTGGCCCCAATGTGCATCACTTTGCACTTAGCCACATTGAATCCCATTTGCCACGTTGATGCCCACTCACCCATCCTCAACAGATCCCTTTGGAGTGCCTCATAATCCTCCCTGGTTCTCACCACCCTGAATAACTTCTTGTCACCTGCAAATTTAGTCACTTGACTGCTTACTCCCAACTCCAAATCATTAATGAACAAGTTAAAAAGTATCAGACCCAGTACTGATCCCTGCTGTACCCCATTGCTTACCACCCTCCACTGAGAAAATTTCCCATTTATACTTGCTCTCTGTTTCCTATTAATTAGACAGGTTTTGATCCATAAAAGGACTTGTCCCGTGACTATTGAGCTTACTTAGGAGCCTTTGATGAGGAACATTATCAAAAGCTTTCTGAAAGTCAAGGTAAACAATATCTCTTGAATCCCCCTTGTCCACATGTTTGCTCACTCTATCACATTGGCTCTCTGGTACCCCTGCTGATATCCTTAAGGGACGGCAGAGAGAGCCTGAAAGAGCCCCTCCAGGAAGGATGCTTCCAAATAGCGTCAGCCATTCCCTGCCCCCACCCTCAAAACAATTTAGCTTTTCCTGACAAGGAAGGTGCTCCAACTTCTGATCATTTTCTGCATTCCCCCCCCCTCACACTTCTACAGTCATCCTGTTTGAGATGCATTTTGGCACCAAAGGTGGAGAGGAAAAAGCGCTCCAGCTGCTAACCATCCAGTGCAACTCGTATCTCAACCACTCCTTGACCTCCTGGCTCAAGTTTGCTTAGCAACCAACATATCCCCCCTTTCCCAGGTCAAGAGGGTGCAGCCCTGCTCTGCTCTCCCAAGTGCCCAGCTGATTCAAGTGCCTGTGCTCCCTGCACGGCCTGTGATGCCCGCCTCCTGGCTGAGACGCCTCTTACAATGCAGGGATGGAAGGGCTGAGAAATGACCATTGTTAGGCAAAGGGGTGGATCTTCCTCCCTTTCTCATTCGCCAGCTCAGCTGCAAGGCACATCCCACCCCCTGCCCCCGTGCAAGAGTGTGTGTATCTCCAGAAGACTTCATCTACATTTATTTCATTATATTTTTATATACCTGTCCCACCTTTCTCCTCAGTCGGGACCCAAAACAGCTTGCATTGCTCTCCTCTGCTCCATTTTATCCCCACAACAACCCTGTGAGGTAGGTTAGGTTGAGAGCGTGTGACTGGCCCAAGGTTACCCAGCAGACTTCCCTAACAGAAAGGGGATTCAAACTCCCAGATTCTAGTTCAACACTGTAACTATTGCACCACACTGGCTCTCTGTCCATCCATCCATTTGGCTGTTGGGTCTTTAAAGCAGTTTGCAACGTATAAAATTATAATTTTAACTTTTAAAATTACCTTAACCAGGGCAAAAAAGCTTTCACGGCAACTTTACAGGATGGAAGGACACATTAATGTGGCTTAGCATTAGTGATCCCAAATATCCTCCAGTGTGTTTCCCAGAGCTTTTCAAAGATGGTGGAATTCTGGGAGTGACCCTGACCCAGAGTCTCCTTGGCAGCATTGGCTTCAATGCTTGCCAGTTAAACAGGTGGTTTGGGGAACCCCTGGCTGCTGCCCAAAACAATATCCCATTTCTTCTCGCCCACCCTGTTCCCTCGAATATTATCAAACAAAACTTTTGACATCACAGGATCATATTGAGAGTCTCCTGTTTCACTGCCACTTTTAAGTGGCGATGAAATTCTCAATGCAATAATGTCAGGTCCCTTTAAACAAAAAAATTACTAGGCGTTATGAAAAAGGCAGGGAGGAAGAAGAAGAAGAGAGGAGAGGAAGAGAGATTTATACCCCACCCTTCACTCAGGGTCTCAGAGTGGCTTACAAACTCGTTTCCCTTCCCCTCCCCACAACAGACACCCTGTGAGGTAGGTGGGACTGAGAGAGCTCTTTTGAGGACTGCTCATGAGAGAACAGCTCTGACAGAACTATGGCTTGCCCAAGGTCATCTAGGAGCTGCAAGTGGAGGAGTGGGGAATCAAACCTGGTTCTCCCAGATTAGAGTCTGTGCACGTAACCACTACACCAGACTGGCTCTCAGCTGGGAAGAGATGCTGGGAGTCTTCTTGGCAACATCGGTCATAGAATCATAGAATGTTAGAGTTGGAAGGGACCTTGCAGGCCATCTAGTCTAACCCCCTGCACTCTGCAGGAACACAGCCAAAACCCCTACATACCTACAACATGCCCAAAAGATGGTTGTCCAGTCTCCTCTTGAAAACGTCCAGCGAAGGAGCATCCACCACCTCCCGAGGCAGTCTGTTCCATGGCTCAACCACCCTTACAGTCAGGAAGTTTCTCCTGATATTAAGCCGGTAACGACTCCCTTGTAATTTCCACCCATTAGATCTAGTCTTGCAATCCGGAGCAAGAGAGAATAGATCCACTCCATCTTCTACATGACATCCCTTCAAATACTTGAAGACTGCAATCATGTCCCCTCTAAACCTTCTCTTTCCCAGGCTAAACATACCCAACTCCCTTAGCCTTTCCTCATAAGACTTGGACTCCAACCCTCTCACCATCCTGGTCGCCCTCCTCTGGACCCGCTCAAGTTTGTCAACATCCTTCCGAAAATGTGGTGCCCAAAACTGGACACAGTACTCCAGGTGGGGCCTGACCATAGCAGAATACAGCGGAACTACCACCTCCCGTGATCTGGACACAATGCTTCTACTAATGCATCCTAAGACTGCATTAGCTTTCTTCACAGCCGCATCACACTGCAGGCTCATGTTTAGCTTGTGATCAACCATAACACCTAGATCCCTTTCACATGTGCTGCTGTCAAGCCAAGTCCCTCCCATTCTATATCTGTGCCTTTGATTTTTTGTACCTAAGTTTTATGCTGGTCAATGACTGTATCAATAAATCTGATTCTCTCTCTGTACCTAAGTGTAGGACTTTGCACTCATCTCTATTGAAATTCATTTTATTTGTCTCAGCCCACTGTTCCAGCCTATCAAGATCCTTCTGAATCCTGACTCTGTCTTTTTCAGAATTAGCAATCCCACCCAGCTTTGTGTCATCTGCAAATTTGATAAGCATCCCCTCTATGTCTTCATCCAGGTCATTTATAAAAACATTGAATAACACCGGGCCCAGGACCGAGCCCTGTGGTACTCCACTCGAGACTTCCCTCCACGTAGACGCAGAGCCATTTACGAGCACTCGTTGGGTACAACTTTTCAACCAACCATGAATCCACCCAACGGTTGTGCCATCCAGCCCACACTTAACCAGCTTATCCTCATTCGTTCTCTGCACGCTCTAGTTCTGCCCACAAATAATCTGTCTTGGTTCTTCCTCTGTAGAGTACTTCTGTAGGAGTTCATCCGCCCTCTATGCTCACGGTTATGTTTTCTTCCCTCCTTGTTGCTCAGATTGAGGAGTCTGTGCGGAGTATGGTGATGCGCTATGGCAGCCGCTTGTGGAAACTTCGAGTCCTTCAGGCAGAGCTGAAGATCAACATCCGGCTGACGCCAACAGGCAAGGCAATTCCCATCCGGCTCTTCCTGACTAATGAATCTGGTTATTACTTGGACATAAGCCTGTACAAGGAAGTGACCGACTCCAGAACTGCCCAGGTACAGCATGTCTCCTACAGTGAGACAAAACTCTCTCTGGTTATTTTCCCCCATGCAAGTGGGATTCAGATCTTGAACTGTTGGCTGCTCTGTTGCTATGTGATGCACGAGTAGGCATGTGTATAGTCAAAACTTTTGCCTACTCAGCTCCAGATTCCTTCTGGGAAAGCCAGAACTAAGAGGGAAACCTGTCTTCCGCTACCTGTCCTAAATAGACCACACGTTTAGGTCTTTATATGCAGCGTAAAAAGAGGGACACAGCCTGCTACAAGGTCTTTGAGACAGAGCAACAAAACTCCGGGGCCATGAAAGCAAAGGCCGGATCCTTTCGTTAGTGCTTACAAGAAGCCTTGTGGTTTTTCTTATAACATGTCATCAGTGGCTAATGTGAGGATCTGAGGCATCTAAGCACAACAGGCTGAAATGTTCTTCACTTTAATTAATATAAGTGATCCCTAGTCTCCGAGAGCTTCCACTACGTGACTGCATGGCGGGATGCTACCACCTTGATTAAACAAGTGTGGCTGATGGCTTCCTTTTGTGCAGCAACATTGTTTGAAGAAGGAGTCACTGAGAATAAGGGGGCAGGCTCTACCTGGTTTTCCTTTAATGGCAGAGAAAGCCAGGGCAAGACGGTTGAATGGAATGGCAATAGTAGCTCTCACCCATGAACATGATTGTCATATTTATATTGGGGGGGGTGTTCCCTTTTTTAGATTATGTTCCAAGCTTATGGTGATAAGCAAGGGCCACTGCATGGAATGTTGATCAACACTCCGTATGTGACAAAGGACTTGCTGCAGTCCAAGAGATTCCAGGCTCAGTCTCTGGGAACAACGTATGTCTATGATATCCCTGAAATGTTTCGACAGGTAAGGGCTGCATACATGAATTGTATCTTACAAAGGGTCTATCTAGCTTGGGGCTGTTGACTGTATGTAAACAAGTGTACTTTTGTCGCCTCCCACCTTTTTTGTTTGTTGGAGTTTTAAAGGTAGCTTTTCAATTTTTAAGTGAGGTTGTGGAACAAAGAAACTGTGGAGGGGGAGAAGAGGGACAAGGCAGGAAAAGGAAATCCCCCTCCTCTCCTGCTTTCCTGCTCTGGAGAGCCTCTTGAAGCACCCAGCTTTCCCCCCGTTTCTATGAACAGGGAAGTTCAGAATGCTGACAGAGACTCATACAGGGAAGCGGCTGTGCACGTGGCTTCTTGCAGAGCCCACTCTGTGAAAATCCTGGAGAAATCTAGAGCCTCATCCACGCTTGGGGAAGGTGCTTTGCTGCTGGGCCAGAGAGGCGGCCTGCCTGAGCGTGCCTGGGTTAACCAGGCTGGAGGTCCTTAGGCTGGCTGGCGTTGAAGCACGTCCCCTGCCTCTGCACTACAGGGCCTCCTTGCCACTGGCTCCTTGCCACTGGCTTTCACGCTGCTGTCAGCTGATGTTCTTTGTCAGCAGCAATAGCGAATTCTGCCTCTGCTCCCAGTGCAAAGAGTGATGTATTTTGTTTCCTAACAAGCACCTTTTTCCTTTCCTTTTCCCTCATTCTCTGCAGTCTTTGATTAAACTCTGGGCTTCCATGGATGAGCTTGCAGTCCTGCCCGCCCCTCCTCTGCCCTCTGAACTGTTGACGTATACAGAACTGGTGCTGGATGACCAGGGGCAGCTGGTACATATGAACAGGCTGCCAGGAGGAAATGAGGCAAGTTGTGCCGTTTCATCTTTTCCTTGTTGCCAATACTGTGACCCTCCCTTTTAGCACCCACTGGGGGCGGCTGGATACATTTGGTCTTCAGGCAGTACAACTGGGTGCCCGCTTGAATTGAGCCTTGGCCGGGTGGAAAATGTCCTGTCCCTTTAACGAGGTCTTAATGCATGTGTGAGCCCTGACAGGGAACCAGCCCAGGCTAACCTGGATCTCATTAGCTGTCAGAAGCTCTGAATGGTTGGCCGTGGTTGGTACTTGGAAGACCACCAAAGAAGTCCAGGGTTGCTATGCAGAGCCAGGCAAACCACCCTTGTCAGATCTCAGAAGCTAAGCAAGGTTAGCCCTGGTTAATACTTGGACGGGAAGCCCTGTTGCTTATAATACAGATACAGTAATACTGAGCAGCCTTACAGGGCTGTTGTTTGTTTTATGGAGAGCCAGCATAGTGCAGTGGCTAGTGTATTTGACTACGATGTGGGAGACCCGGGGTTGAATCCCTGCTCTGCCATGACAACTTACTGTGTGAGCCGGGGCTACTCACATGCTCTCAGCCTGCCCTACCTCACAGGGTTGTTGTGAGGATCCAGTGGAGGAGAGGAGAGGAGAATGATTTTTAAGTTGCTTTGGGCCTCCAGTGGTGAGAAAGTAAGTAAAGTAAATAAATGATGGCTGTAAATATATTTGACATTGCAGTTTGTCCCGTTAGTCTGAAAGCTTGCAGTACAACAGAATTTGTTAGCTTCTATGGAGCTGCAGGGGCTCTGTTCTGCTTTTGCATACTGAGTGCGTGAAATACTTTGTATAAATGCTGAACTATTAACATTGCCCCAGAGGGGAGAGAGAAGGAAACCTTGAAGCTAGTAAGACCCACTTCTGCAAATGGGTCCGTTGGGCAGTGTTTTGCCCAGGGAGACTTGAACAGTAGTCGTATTTCAGGGCTTAAGGCACAGGAAATGACTTGACTGCCGTTAAATTTGAGGGAAGGTAGGTGTGTGTGTGTATATTTGTGTGCCCGCGCGTGCATGCGTAGCATTTCTCATTTGTGTGTGTGTTGTCATTTTGACCATTTCCCTTGCTGGCATTCCTGTCTCATTGGTTTCTTTCACACTACATATACCCAATTGACCCAAAAATAACACTTAAGTTTAACGCCCAAGTTTGTCAGGAAAAATTTGGTGCAAGGGGTTCAAAAAGGGTGCAAAAGGTAGAATCGGAGGGTTTGGTCTGCAGAAGGGAGAAATGAAATTAAAATGAGGGGTTTTGAAGAGCAATGGTGGGGTGGATCAATTCCAAAGCACACCTGCTTTTAATTGATGTCCTCTCCATCCCTCCATTGTGAAGCCTTCCTAAATTTTATTTCTCCTCTAAAGCAAGACCAGGCTCTAGTGCTGTATGAAGGTCTCTCTGTCTCTTTCTCCGCACTCTTTTCTTTCTCCCTGTGGCTCCCCCCCCCTTCGCTTCTCTGCTCTTGTTCTGCATTTGGAGTGGTTGGAGGCCAGGGGAGTAGCAGAGATTCCCAAGGGGGAGAGAGCTGTGTTGTGGCTGAAATTACTACTGCCGAGCTGCCTGGGCATGAACGTGTAGTGTTTACTCTGCCAGTATGAATACAAATAGTCTTATTATATGGAACCCTGTACCCGAAGACCAGCAGCCACTCTCTCGTGCTCTTTTTCTGTGTCACACGCACACACTTCTTTTAACCCTTGAAAGACTGTCTGTGTGCCTTGGACTCCATGTGTGCCCTTAAACTGTCTGCAAGGGGGACATTCAAAGGAGAGGCAGGCAGTCTTTGGTGCTTGAAGGATCTGGGGGTTTTTTTGCTTTGCTTTGATTGGTTGCCAAAACTCTGGGGCCCACCAAGTAGAACCAGTTGCAGGCTGCGGTCCTGCTGCTGCACCCCTAAGCATTCCCTCCTCCTCTAAAGTGCAGATTCACATAGAAGTTATGATGCATTGTCAAGGATTCCAACATCTAAGTTCTCCTGCTAATGCAAAGACAGGTGGTCGGTGAAATGTGTGCATTTTACAGATGAGAACAATGAGGCTAGGAGAGAGAAGCGGTCCTTGCTTACTGACAATTCTATGCAGCTTATCTCAGCATTTTCCTTTATGACTTCACCGGAGCGGAACGGTTCCAGTGCAGCCTGGTAGGCCAGTTGCCTTAACAATTGGGGGAGGGGGAGAGGGAGAGCCCTTGGTGGGGTGGGAATTTCTGGGATGAGCAAGATGTGGGGAGGAGGCCCTATAGGCTTTAAGCCAAGGACCCCTGGAGCTTGAGCAACTCTGCCATCATCTTTGACACTAGACAACTTCCTGATCTCAAGGACTGCTAATTCCTGATGAACTTGCCCATGTTTTGAGGTCCATCCAGAGACCTGCTTTGTGTGCCCAGCTTCCTCAGGGGAGGCGATTGGCCACACCTGCTTTGTGAGTGCCCTTCCCCAAACATCCTGCCTAATACCATCTTGCTAAATTTTTGGACCCAGGCTAGAGTTGTTTTTCTAAAAAGAAATTCACCTAATCTTTTTAACAGTGTAACCTGGGGGAGCTCTCCTCCATTGCTCAGGTACTAGGCATTTCAAAGATTTTTTTAATTTTTAGATCCCCTTTTTGCTTGTTTTCTTTGTTGGGATGGATTTAATGAATGCTGCTGTTTATGTTAAGGGTTTTTTTTTTGAGGGGATGACTTTACTGCTTTAGAATGTTTTGTACTCTACATGGATTATACTGTTCTTATTCTCATTGAATTTTACTGATACTTTAAGTTATTTGACATTGTCTTAAATTCATCAAGTATTTTTTTGGGAACAAATTTCAGGGAGCAGTGTACGAATATTTTAAATAAATATCATTCAAAATTAAATTGAAGTTAGCTGATTTCCCGCCAAGCATGCTCTGATTTCATATCCATGGCTTGAATCCAGCAGTGGTTTCTACTGAAAGGAGGGATTTGCATTAGTGGAGCATCATCCCCCCCCTCCCCTCCCGCTGCAGTCCAATATACCCAGTGCTGCAGGGGCACGGGGGACACACACACACCGTTAGGTTCAGCATAAGGGGGGAGTCAGGGGTCTGTAGAGGGAAGTCTTCTGTTTTCTGGAAGTCTTCCCTCAGGATCCAAGCCTCTGGGCACAGTACAGTCAAAACATAATGCTTTACTCATCTATTTCAGTGGAAGAGTTAAAGCATTTGCTAGACCTGAAAATCAGTCGTTTTGCTCCCTTCTTCAGTCCCACTAATGTGACAGTCTTGTGCCCATACTCCACATCTGTATGTGGTTGGTAGGGAAACATGGAATGTAGTAAGATCAGCAACACTTTCTTTATTGGTGGCCTTCATCTGGAACATGAGGAATTCTTAGGGAGTTTCTTTTTTAAGTGTGCATCTCAAAATGTAAAGTGATTGTAACGGTGTGTGCAAACGCATATCCAGGCATGCTCATTAAAGGGCTGGGATTGTCGTCCACTCCCTGAGGAGTGCATGCACAACAGCAACATAGACTGTGGATGAAGAGCATTTTATTTATCTGAAACATTTATTAGCCACCTTTCTTCCTTATGGAGTTCAAGGCACCTCGCAACATAGACAAAATACATGCAATAAAATACATTAGAAGCATAAAAACCATAATTTAAAACCACAGTTCAGGACTGCTAGTGCACTTAACCAAATGTGATCCTAAATAAAACTGTCAGTGGGTCCCAGAAAGTGAGGGGGCCAGGTGCGCCTCCGTGGGGAGGTGGTTGTGCCTTACTGGAACTAAGCCGGAATGGGTTCGGTCCGTGCTGTGGAACTCCTTTGTTCCATGATGGAAGAAAGGCAAGGTAAAAACCCAATCCCGGGATTCTGATTCTTTTTAAAAAAGTAAGTCTCTGATCCTGCTGGTGCAAAAATAAGCTTGTGAGTGCCCAGTGGGAAATGCGTGCTGCGAGTTCAGAAGCCAGAATGAGGCTTTGGGCACAGAATTCCTCACCTTAGAGCCAGGGCACAGTCGAAGAGTACAGGACAGAGCCATCTCATAGGCAGCTAAGCATGTCTGAGTGTTTGCCTGGATGGGACACCCCCCCACCCCCCACCCTCCCCGTGTATGAGGCCCTGGATTCTGTGATGGGAGAACAGCAGGACATAATGGGTGATTCTGTACTGGCTTTTCCTTCCGTTGTTTTACCAAAGGTGCAGCTCAAAATCACATTCAAATACCCTGGGGGGCAATGCCATACTGACTGCAAATCCATCCCCGAATAGTCATAAATCTATGCAGAAGGTACCATAAAACCCGATGATGAAAGAAAATGAAACCGGCATGCAATGCAGAGGGGAATTTCTGTTCCAGTGTGGGTTTGGTAAAACAACGAAGGGAAAAGCCATTGCAGAATCACCCAAAGAGTAAATGCATTGAAAAAATCTGGGTTTGCTGCCATGGAGTGTGTGAAACTCCCCCTGATATGAAAGACATGGCTGAAAATTATATTACGGAAGAGGACTATAAGGCAGGAGAAGGAAAAATGGAAGGGATTGTCGGATTAAAGGATTTTTCATTGATTCATCATTTGCTTTTGAATGTATCAAGTGGAATGATTAATCGATTAAATAAATATGAACATTTCCAACTCCTCAGTTGGGTGATCAACTAATTAGTTCTTTAACCTCTTGTCTTTTAACCATTCAGGGGTTTGATTGGTCAAATGTTAAGTTTGCATGTCATCGGAATAGCTGGGTGCCTTTTTAGAGATATTGAAAGAGGGATGTGAGAAGTGTTTGGTTTTAATAAACATGAAAGCAAAACCCATCTTGAACTTTTCTTTGTTCCTCACTGCAATAATCTAGTCTAGCTTCTAAAGTGAAGGAAGTGTTTACTCAGTTATCACCCCCATTGTTTACCATTTGCCCTCCTTCGTGAAGGGGCCATACAGCTGTAGTTAACTGTCCTGATTAAGGATTGCCACTCCAGTACAATCCAGTGCCGTGATCCAGTGGTTGTGGCCTGCACGTGGGGGCTCTGAGACCAACAAGTCACAGAAGACTCCTGCCCGCAGAAGACACCAAGTCCAGCTACCAACCTGAGGGTCTCTTTGGCTGCCAGAGCCCACAGGAATCAGATGGAACACGTCATCTCTCTTTGTGGGCAGTACTTCTGAACTTCCACTGTAAAAGCACCAAGCAGGCGAGAGTACTAGAATCTACTAATAGCTAGGATCGTGTTGGCTGGCTCATAGTTGGTTGTAAAAAGCAAGAATTTGCTTCAACAAAGTCCTGTAAACTATTGCCCCATCAGTCTGACAGCATAGAAATCCAATGTTTGAAAACTCAAGGAAGCTGAGGGAGAGAAACTTGGATTTCTGAGTTATAAAAGTACTCTGACCCCTACCCACACTGACTGTTCTGAGGTGGCTGCTGTTGAAGCCAGGGCTGGGTAAGTCGTACAAGTCATGTGGTAGTAGCAAGTCACCTGTGGTCGCTTCTGGCTCTGGCCCTGATGAGTCCCTCCTCAAAGGCCAAAGCAGCCCAGAAATGGCCCTCCTCCCTGCCTTTTATGGGCAGAAACTGACACTTGAAGTTGTGGATGCTTAGCAACGGCCACTGAGGGCATTCATTCCTTAAAGCTACAGGTACTGTTTCTGTCATTTGGGTGGGTTAACTCCCAATGGATTTTCTTTTAAGATTTCAGATTTTTCTGTAATCACAAGGTTTTTCTCTGGTTATTGAAAAATTTGCCTTATCTGTCTACGGCCCCAGTCTCTGGATTTAAGTATCCACAAGTAGAGCCACATTGGGAATCAGATACACTGATGCTGGCAGATGATTTTGTGTGTGTGTGTGTATGTGTGTGTGTATAAAATGCAGTTTGAGCACTTTGTGTATCATTTGTTGAATACCTATTGGGGTGATGCAGTTTTTTTTTTTTTAATATTTCACACATCCCGCCCCCCCACCCTGAAAATTTGCTGAGCAATATCTGAGGAAGTTGTTCGAGGGATGTTCCTAGCGGTGAGAGAAACTTGTAGTTGGATTAGCTAGATTTGAGTCCTGTAGCGCCTTAGAGACCAACAAGGTTTTTGCGGTAGAAGCTTTCAAGAGCCAAAGCTCCCTTCATCAGATGTCGGCAGGATTAGCTTCCTTTGTGTGCTGAGATGGGCAATTGGGATGGTGGTGGTGGCAATTGTTACTAATAGAGAGTGGTGAGAGTGATAATACTAGAGCATGTTCTCTGACGTGCGCAACCAATCTAAAGTTGCCCTGAACCACGAGGAAAGATGGGATATAAATGTTTTAATAATAAAGAAGGGGTTTAAGCTGCCAGCTGCCTGAAGGAATTATGCCTGGTGGGTTAGCCATGGACGTGGCTGTTTGTAACTTCTTTGAGTTGGGGAAACAGATCGGTTGGAAACCTTTTCCCTACGAGGGTGCCCTCACAGCCTCGAGGATAGGCAACCATTACTGTGCTGTGCCTGGAGCTGCATTTGGTGGCAACAGAAATTCTTCAGCTTTACTGCAAATGTTTTTGATCAAATCGCACCCAACATTATTGATTAAGAGACCTGAAACTTCCCTACTTGCAGGGTTGGTACTTTCTTTGCAACGCAATGCCTCCCTTGAACACTGAGATCTCAGGATTAAATTGTGTAGACCTATTACATGAGCAATTCTACATTTCAAGTTTGATTGCCTGTTTCTCAAGGAGGGAGGAAGCTGCAAAGTAAATTATAATGTGTCTTGCAGCCGGAGAAATCGGAATAAAAGTTGGCATTTTCAAGTCAAGACACAAATCTGCATTTCAGGGTTTGAACCTGAGTTAAAACATTCACCTCCTTGTTAAGGAGAAGTAGGAAAGATGCAAACAATACTATAATGTGATGTCTCCTTTGAAGACAGAGAGATTGGGATGATAATTGGTGTGTATGTTCAAAGCACAATTCTGCATTTCAAGGTCAAGCATCAGCTTGATTCCTCATCCATTTCCAGGGAATACAGATATACCACACTGTTGCCACACCATAAAGCAGGGCGATACCACAAGGCAATGTGGGTGGAAATTTAATGCCGCACCCTAATGCAATACAGTAACATGATGCGATATGGCACCGTAATGCACCATGGATGGAAAGGGGGTATAAAAATGTATTAAATAAATAAAACTTCTTCCGTGAGCACTGAGATGGTGAAACTGGGTATGTTCTTTGACATTCTTCATTTGAATGTCAAACACCAATTCTCTCTTCCTGTTTTATTGGGTTTTTTTGCCATGAAATGATTTAAAAAATACATTTTCATGTTTTACCAGGAGTAAAGATCAAAGGGAAAAATATTAAATCAGTCATAATCTTAATCTGTGTATTCATTACCCCACTTGTCCTACAAAGAGCTCAGGGTGAGTGTCCGTGTGAGGTAGATTAGGTTGATAGGTGGTGAAAGGTCACCCATATAGAGCTTCATGGCTGAGTGGGACTTTGAAGTGGTGTCTTCCCAGTCCTGGTCTGACACTCTTAGCCATCACATCACCCTTGCGCTCTCTGTCCTGTGGTCTTTTATGGTTTAACTCATGGTGATCTTCTGGATCACATCTGGGTAGTAAACACAGAAAGCATCTTTTCCTCAGTATGGGGAGAGGTCTATGCACACAAACCCATTTCTCCTCGCCTGATTTCCCTTGAAGGATTTTCCTTGTCTTTTTAAGTGATGCAAAAGATGGCATGCAAATATGTATCTGTACGCTCACAAATAAGTCGGTTGTCATTTTCACCATTTGACACTAGGTGTCACCGTTCTTCTTTTGCAACGCTCTCCAGTCCAGAGCTGGGAGAAAAAATTGTCTAATCAGGCCTGTTCTAAACCATCTCCTTCCTCGTGCACATCAGCAATGCTGGACAGAATTGCGCGAAGGGCTATTGGCAGAGTTGTACACAGTGATCAGCACTTTGGTTCGGGTTTTGGTGCTGGCCCAGAAGATGAATGGTCTTTGGGCACGTGAACTTGTCGCCCTGTTTCTGGTGAGGCAGCTCTCCTCTTGACCAGGGCTTGGATGGGAGGCTGCCCTGTGAAAACCACCTTATTTAATGCATTTCTGATGTGCTGTTCTCCTTTGGCACTCAGGGGCTTTGAGCTCCCTGAATGGAAAGAGGGCTCACAATATTGTCCTGGACGAGCAGTTCACTGCTCACCTGGTGCTAGCGTGGGAGGCTGCCAAAGAGCCTTTATTTAAGCCCCTTTGTCATAAAGTGGCTTTTAAAAGCCTGCAGACAAATTCACAGAGGAAGATAGCTCTGTCAACAGCTGATAATCACCGTAGATAGCCATACTGGCCATGGTGACTAAAGGGAACCTCCGCATTCAGAGGCACTAATCCTGAATCCCAGAGCCAGGTGGCAACACCAGGAGAAGCCCTGAGTCTCTCTGCCCTGTTGTCAGCCCTCCAGAGGAACTGGCTGGCCCCTGTGTGAGACTGGATGCTGGACTAGTTGGACCCTCACTGATCTGATCCAGCAGGGCTCTTCTGAGGTTCTTATAAATGGAGCCTCCATATTCAGAAGTGGCATATCTGAATGCCAGATCCTGGGTGCAACCAACAGAGGAGGGCGGTGTCCTTCATGTCCTGTGGCTTGTGGACTTCCTGGAGGCTTCTGAATGGACCCTTGCTGGGTGAAGGACGTGGAACTAGATGGACTCTTGGTCTGAGCCAACGAAGCAGTTCTTAGTAGGCATGATAAGACAAAATGGGACCTCCACGTACAAATGCCGTATATCTCTGAATACCAGGTTTAGGGTGTCAGACGGGGTGGGGGGTGGGATGTCCCTTTTCATGGTGTGTCTGTGACCTTTCCAGTGGCATCTGACTGGCCACTGTTGGAAACAGAATGCTGCAGTAGATGGATCTTTGGTGTCCTCGGACATGGCTCTTCTAAACAGATTCCTGGGGAAGATGCAGTATGCAAAAATAAGTGTTTGTGCACATGGACTGTCCTCTTGCTCAGACTGCACCATGCTCACTGCCCCCAGAGGTTTCTCAGTAGTTAAAACCTGGTGCAGGGATGCTGATTTTGGCTGCAGGCTCATGTTGGCCCTAATACTACTAGTCTGCCCCAAAGAGAGTCATGAGAATAAACCAGTCCTTCCAAGCAAGTGCAGTTAATGATCACGTTGCGTGAAGGTGGAGGAAGAATTAGTGAACACTTTTATCTCTTGGAAAATGGGGGCAGGGGGAAATTTCTGTGCCATGCTTAGGAAGCAAGTTGACTGGATCACAATCTGGCAGGAAACATACAATTGGCATTAGGCAGCCATGTGTTTAATTAAGAACATAAGAAGAGCCCTGCTAGATCAGACCAGTGGTCTATCTAGTCCAGCATCCTGTCTCACACAGTGGCCTGCTGGTTCCTCTGAAGGCCAATGGCAGCGTATGGAGGCTGGAAGTTTCCCTTCATGTTGCCTCCTGGCTCTGGTATTTAGAGGTTTAGTGCCTCTGAACACAGAGGTTCCCTTTTGTCACTGTGACTAGTAGTCACTGATTGGCCTGTCCTCCATGAAGCTATCGAATCCCCTTTGAAAGCTGTCTATTCCTGTGGCCATCACTACATCCTCTGGCAGCAAATTCCACTTTAATCATGAAGAGTCCCCCTTCATAATGCCAAGGACAGTTCACTCGTGTGCAGACATTACAGTGTTTTGTGTGTGCCCAACCCACTTAACTGCATAATGCCGTGACATCGCAGCATGGACAAAGTTACCTCGGCTGTGGTGGGCAGAGGAGAATTCTGCTGCTGCACAGTGAATCGTCCTTTGTATGGACCCTTTTGTTGACTCTGAGATTCCTGTACTTTGGATAAGGTATAGGTGCCGCCACCTCCCTCTTGACACTCAGATAACTCGTCTCCCAGTCTAAAGATCGTTATTTAAGAGCAGTTCCCATGTATGCCAGCACTGAATAGGGTTATGGCTATTGTGTGTTTAGGCATTTGCTGCCACAACTTTAACATGTGATCTGTTTGTGTGTGTGTTTCTGTGGAGTGGAAACGTATGTGAAAAATTGCATACGCACAACAATACACACAACATTATGCATCTCTCTCTCTCTGTCTTGCAATTCCATCTTGCCGTTGTTACCCAGGGAGCAAATGACATCCCAGCACAGAACCCTAATCACAGTTTGGAACATCAGAAATAATGATTGCTTCTGATCGGAGGTGATGAATAATTCATCTGGTTTGATTTTCCCATCCCGGCCAGTGATACCTTTCAGGCCAAATGGGTTTCTACAGGAGAATAATGGCCTCACTTCTTATGGAAATACTGTGGCACACATCATTTCGCCAACACAAAAAAACAGTTAAATTAGACTCTTTGCATCTTCAAGATATATTTTCACTCCCGTCCTTGCCCTTTTCCATTCGCCGTTTCTGTCTTCGTGGCTACACGGAGGCAGCCAATACATTGTTTGGGAAACACACGGACTTGGCTGTCTGTTCAGAATTGCCTCTGGGGCTGGAAATAGATCTTACAGCCAGTGCGAGGCTACCACTGAAAGCAGAAGTCCTGTGCCGCTTTCTGTAATTCCTGTGGATGCTCTGTGCTTAATTACTACACGCTGAGGTTCCCTGCATTGGCAGGTGATGAAGTGGAGAGTGTGTATAGCTCTGGATCAGATAACACTACGTCAAGTGTTGCGCATTCCTAGTTCATGAGGTCGAGTGGAGAAAGTGACATGGGGCTGCTGTTCTTTGGCATCCTTGCATTTACCATCATATCTAGTTTTTGCCTCTGGCGTTACTCTGGAAACACATTCTCGGTTCATTCCTGTGGCCCCTCTAGGCCCTGAGCTCTTGAACACATGAAACGACCTCATTTTGAATCAAACTATCAGTCCCTCAAGGTGCGAATTGTCTACGCAGACTGGCAGCAGCTCTCCAGGGTTTCACTTTGGGGTCTTTCACATCACCTGCTACCTAGTCCATCCATTCATTCATTTGATTTATACCCCACCCTCCGTATGGGTCAGGTGATGGTGAGGATTGAACCTGCAACCTTCAGAATCCCAAGCACAAATGCTCTACCATTGAGCCATGGCCTCTCCCTCTTGCCTGTCCCTCTTTCCAGTTTATACTCTTTTATTAAAGTATACAATGTGAGCCTCTACTTTCAGTCTACTGACTCAGTGCAAAGTAAGCCAAAATGTTACTGTAGTATTTCGCCCAGAATTGGATTTTGCCACTGTGCTATGATCCTTCAGTGTTCACATGCCTCCAGAGTGCATAGTTGGCATTTGCAAAATCTGAGGTGGAATATCTACCATTTCTTGTTCTTCTTTTTAAAATCATTTTAATGGATTTTTCAAAATATACAGCCACATAATAATTATAACATTTTACATCTTAGGAATCTATAAATCACTTTTGTTCTTCAACCACAAATAAACTCTTGACCAACGGTTTTGGTATATCTTTTCATCTTTACTATGTAGTGACATTGTTAATCTGTCCAATTCTGAAATATCTTAACAGTTTAGAAATCAACTCTTGTATTGAAAGTGTTTTATCAGTCTTCCAGTATTTTGCTACTAAAATTCTAGCTGAGTTTATTATATATGTTAGCAGATATATATCATTTGGATCATTACTATCCGGAATAATATTTAACCAATAAATCTCCGGTAATAATTTCAGACTAACCATTAACATATCAAATATTAACTTTTTTACACCTTTCCAAAATTTTTGCATTCTATCGCATTTCCACCACATATGGAAGAACATGCCTATGTTAGATTTACGTTTCCAACAATTCTTTGATATATTAGTGGAACATATAGCAGCTCTATCTGGCGACCAATACCATCCATGAAACATTTTCAGTATGTTTTCTTTATATGACGTAGCTTTGAGAAACTTTATTGATTTCCAGGTTTTATTCCAATCCTCTAGTAATATATTGTGTCCTCTATCTTGCATCCATTTTTTCATCACCAACTTAACTGCTTCATCCTGCATATGATCTTCCAGCAAAAGGTTATATATCTTATGTATCACTTTATCATTTGACGAGAGCCAAATTTTATCTAATTTTTGTCCACGTAGAAACCAAGTGTTTTATCTTTGGTATACCTGGAGTTTAATTGTGTACTTTCCCACCAAGTGAGATTTATATTTAGTGATTTTAACGTCTGTATTTTTAAGTTTACTATTTTTGACTAATAAGGTATTGTATGTTTGACTTTTTTCATTAGTTATGAGCAAAGGTTTAATAAACACTTCTAGTGGTGAAACCCATCTTGGTATTTTATCATAAAATTTTTCCTTTAATTTTTTTCCAGATTTTTATCAATGATCCTCGTGTGTTATGTTGATGAAAAGTAGTATGGACTCTATCTTTGTCATACCACACATATACATGTAAACCCATAACTAGATCATGACCTTCTAATTTCAGTATTCTTTGATTTTCTAGGGTTAACCAATCTTTGATCCATGTTGCTGCTGCTGCTTGATAATAATAACTCCAATTTGTTAGTCCCAATCATCCTCTTTTTCTTTTCCTCTTGAAGTATTTTCCATTTTATACAGGCCTTTTTAGGGTACCAAATGAAATGCTTTATAATTTTATCAAGATCTGTAAAATATTGATTATTTTTTAGAATCGGTAAATTTTGTACCAGAAACAAAAAGCGAGGAAGTATATTCATTTTAATGGCTGCGACCCTGCCCATTAATGACAATTGTAGATCTTTCCATTTAAAAAGATCTTTCCTAATTTCTTCTAATAATTTTTGGTAATTATTTTCTTTCAGCGAGGTATTTCTATTTGTCATTATTATTCCTAAGTACTTTACTTTTTTAACAATCTCTATTTTCGTATTGCCTTGAATTTTCCCATTTCCTGTGTACAATTTTTGGTTAAAATTTTCGTCTTATGGACATTTATTTTGAGGCCGGCCACTTTTCCATACTTTGATATTTCTTCCAATAAATAATTGATATCAAGGGTTCCTCTAGAATAAACACAAGGTCATCTGCAAATGCCTGTAATTTAAACTCTTCACCCTTTATTTTCAACCCCCTTATTTGATTATTACATCTTACTGCGTCATTTAAGGATTCTAATAGGAATATAAATAATAGTGGTGACAGTGGACAGCCCTGCCTAGTACCTTTTTGTATCTTGATTTCCTGTGTTGTGTCTCCATTAAATATAATCTTGGCATATTGTTTTTTATAGAAAGCAGAGATCATTGTTAAAAATTGTTTTCCACAGTCCCATTTCTCTAATTTTTGAATCATAAATTCCCATGACACATTATCGAATGCTTTCTCTGCATCCAGGAACATTAATGCTACCTGCTTTCCTGGTTGTGTTTTATAATATTCCATAACATGAGTTAAGTTCCTTATATTGTTTTTTAATTGTCTTTTCAGGAGAAATCCTGATTGATGCATATTTCGAATCAGATTTTTTTTTAATCTTGATGCTAATATATTTGCATATACTTTATAATCTGCATTCAACAATGATATGGGTCTATAGTTTTTGATTTCTTTTCCTTCTGTTTCCGGTTTTGGTATTAATGTTATGAGTGCCTCATTCCATGAGTTTGGGAGTTTCTCTTTTTATTATATTTTGTAATATAATAAGAGTTTCTCTTCTTGTTATATTTTGTAATAAGTCTTTCAAAGGTACTAGTAATTGTTCCTCAAAGATCTGATAAATTTCTGCAGGAAGGCCATCTGGTCCTGGAGTTTTCTTCTTTTTCTGTTTCTTAATTGCTCCTAAGATTTCATACGATGCTATAGGCTAATTTTTTAAAAAATTCTGCATTTCAGAAAATCTCTTTTCCTTATTTTGAGTTAGATAATCTTTTATTTGTTGAGGATCCTGTGTACTTTGGGAGTATAGCTTAGTATAAACATTTTCAATAATCATCTTCATATCTTGGCTGGTATATTTTATGTCATTCGTTTCATCTTTTAAAGCTATTATTATTTTTTTCCCTATCTTTTCTTAACTTTTACACTAACCATCTTGAAATTTTATTTGCGGATTTGAAATAGTACTGTTTCGCGTATTCTATTCTTTTTGCTATTTCTTGAATCAATAGAATATTCATTTGATGTTGTAACATCTTAATCTTAGTCATATTTTCCCCTAGTTCTGGACAGTTCTTTATTTTATCCTCTTCTACTTTAATTTTCCTTTTTAAATTTTCAAATTTTTCTTTTTTCTGTTTTATTATCCAAGCATTCCGGTTTATAAACCATCCTCTTAAAAAGGATTTAAAAGTGTCCCATACTACATTTATTGAAATTTCTGATTGTAGATTTCTTTTGAAAATTCCTGTATTTCTATTTTGATCTTATTTTGGAAGTCGAGATCTCTTAAAAGACTAATATTCATTTTCCATCTAGTTTTCTTCCTTTTTTGGTGCAACTCAATTAATAGGGGTTTGTGATCCGCAAAGGTGTTAGGTAGGATTTCTACTTCTTTTAGATCTTTTAACAAAGCTGTTGTCATCCAAACCATATCTATCCTAGACCAAGAGTTGTGTCAAGGAGAGTAATAAGTAAAATCTTTATCTATATTTCTAGTTCTCCATGCATCTAGCATACTGTATTCTTCTGCTGTTTTTAGAAATATTTTATGTAAAGTTCTGCTTGGTTTCTTGTATTTTATCGAGATCTTCTTATCTAGGTGTGAGTCAAAAACAGCGTTATAATCTCCCATTAGCCATATATCTTCAAAAATTTTCATAGAAAGGATTTTATGTAGTTCTGTGAAGAATTTTTCTTGGTTTTGGTTTGGAGCATGTAAGTTTACAAGAAGCATTTCTTTTCCCTCTCTGATTATTGTAATGGCTACAATCCTTCCGTCTTGAGATATATAAAAGGGTTCTGGATGCAGATGGTCTTTCACATATATTACCATTCCTCTTTTCTTTTTATCATCAGCACCTACAAAGGTTTGTCCTAATTTTTTACATGTTAAATAGTGCGTATGGTCTTTCTTAACATGAGTTTCATGGAAACATGTTATATCAGATTGTAAGTTAGAAATTTGATAAAAGGTTCTTTTGCGTTTTTGTGGACTATTAAGGCCATTAACATTAATCGATAAGATTTTCAGAGTTCTAGTTTTCGGCATTTTTATCTTTGTTTTCCCTGGTTCTAATCTTCTGTTGAGTTCTAGTTACTATCTGGAATTGGGTTTTTCTTTTATCTCTATTTCTTTTCTTCCAATCAAAACGATGTGTTTCCATTTTTCCTTGGGCATCACTTTCTTTTTTGATTCCATTTCTTCTTCTACTTCCTCCTCCTCTTCTTCTTTACTCCAACCTCCAAATCTCTCGAGGAAATTTTCTACCTTAAAAATAGAATGTAGTCTTTGTCTTTTCCCTTTATAATTGAATAACACACCTTCTGGGACAAGCCATCTATATTGTATTGCATTTGACCGAAGGAGGTTTGTCAAAACAAGATAATTTTGTCTTCTCCCCCTTACTCTCCAGGGAACTTCTTTTAGGAAAACAATTTCTTCATTTTTTATTGTCACTAGATTCTTTAAGTATTCTATCTTTTTTCTTTTTTATAAAATTTAATATGCACTTCTCTTGGGGTTTTATTTTTTTCCGTATATGCTGTATTTCTCCTATAAATTGCTTCTATTTCTGTTGAAAGTTTCTCTTTTGATCCAATATTGTTATGTTGTAAAATTTTGAATTATTTCTTCCTTCAAATTTTTATCTAGATCTTCTCAGTAGCAAGGCAATGGAAGTCCTGAGTCCTTTAAAAGTGGCCTCTGGCCTGTACTGGGTTCATAGTATGATTCTAAGCAAAGTTACACTCTTCCTAGCCTATGTGCTTTAGAAGGTAGATGCAGGTGGGTAGCCATTTTGGTCTGAAGCAACAGAACAACATTTGAATCCAGTGGCACCTTTAAGACCAACAAAGTTTAATTCTGGGTATAAGCTTTCATATTTGCCTGTCCCCTTGTGTTTTTCCAACACTTCCTTTCACCTAGCAAACTAACACATCAAAGAAAAGGTGAGCTTAGAATGCTTCCATTGTGCAATTTGGCATGTGTTGGGTGGTTTCTTTCTGTTTTTAAATATGGGGGAGCAGGCAGGCAACACTGTGATCTGAAATGACGCTGTTGACCAAGAAAACCACTTCCTTCTGCTAATGATGTGGCTCTGCTCTCCGTCCTTTACAATAGGCTGTGTTAAGCGGCTGTCCAAGGTGCTGAAACCATCTGTTCTGGAGGCAGAAGCTTTGCCCAAGATGTGCACTGGGCCCCCACAGCATCACTGAATATGATACTCCCGAGGACAATGGCAGCTGCTCTTGCCTAAATTCTTAGCAAACTCATTATGTGTGCAAGAGACGTACTGCGTGCAAGAGACGTATGCTCTGCTTTTTATTTTAAGAAATCTTTTTATTGTGTATATATACAAAGTGCACTTTGTAGAGTTAAAAGTGCAAAATCTCATCCATGAGAAAAATATCCTACTTCCCAAAGTCAGTCAATGTCAAGATGCCAGCTCTTGAGAGACTCCTTCCCCCACCCCCTTTGTCTGTTGTCTGGCCACTGAGCAGTATCACTTGGTTTAGGACAGTTGTGTCATTTACTGGGTTCCTATTGCAGGCACTGGTGGAGCTTTGGCAACTTTAATTCTTCCCACTCTCAATATAGCTGTTAGTAACAGAGTTTATGTTTTGGGTCCAACCTAATTTAGAAATAAAAGAGTAAGAGTGAAATGGTATATTATGGATTTGTCACCGTTGATTTCTTCAACAACCTTGGTCCCAAATCACGGCACAGGAGGCATACAACCACCACATATTCTCCTTGAATCTGCTTGCCCTACCTGCCAAGAATAAAGAGTTTTAAGAAAGGTGAGGGAGAATGTGTTAGATGAGGAGAGAGTGGGTGAATATTGAGGGAGCTGAAATAGGCTAGGCCTTTTCCCATTGGTAGGCAGATAATGGCTATTTTGCTACCAGGAAGGGGAGGGAGGGGGGAAGAGTTGGAAGGGTGTTAGCAATTGTGCAACCCACGAGCACTTCTATTAGGCCTAAAGCTCCAACAGTTGGTATAAAATGGTGATTTGTTGTTTATTGTGGTTTAGTTGTGTTAACAGATTTAGGAACGTACCAAGAGCTGTGTACTTACAAGTGTTCATTAGAATTTGGAATGTACTAAATATGATCATGTTGTTTATCAGTAAAACTAGCTTGCAAGTGAGCTCTTGTTTGATCTGAGAGCCTATCAAAATGACTATTGTGATGGGACAGATTGGGTGCAGAGACTTGCTCTTTGTAAGTATCTCGAGGGTGTATAGTGCATACATGTGTTCTGCATGCAGACACATTTGCTTCTCTGCTCTCACTGTGAAACTTGTGTTAGTGTAATGGATGGAGTATGGATCCTGTCTTCTCATGGCAGTACAGTCTCCGGATATAGCAATCCATTTTTTTTCCAGTGGGACCCAAGAGCTGCTGTTTGGGAGAAAATAAAGAAGCAAACTAGTTACAATAGCAAGCGATTTCCTTCTTCAAACTCACATTGGTCCCAATCATGTAGAAATAGGGAATGAGCAACTGATTTGAACAGCAAATGGAACAAGGGGGGAGATGCTATACCTTTCTTCTACCTGCAGCTTACTCCTCAGCAATCCTATGGTCCTCTTTTTTTCCTTTAGCCAAACACCAGTAGCAGTACTGAATCCCACTGGAGTACTTGAAGGGAAGAGCTGTGGGGTGATGCACAATAGGAACAGGGATGGGTTCTGTGGGCCCTCCTCTGCACACTCCCTTAAAACAAGTCTCTGCCACTTTCTTTCTGTGTAATTGGAACTGACCTGCATTCTAAAAACCTCTGTTTGTGTCTAGCTTGGTCCATACAAACAGAACTTCAAATGGCAGCCAAACCTTTCTCCGCTGATGATCTCAGCTTAGAAAATCAGTACAGGCGCTGTATGCCCAGCCCCGCACCTCCAGCAGCATAAACAGTGTGGTGTGACGGAATGCTCAGAATTAGAACATTAGAATTTGAAAGGGAGATAGTTTCTTAGCTATGTTGGTCTCTAAAGGGCTATCGTAAGAGGCATTATCTCTGTTGTGGGACAGAAATTCAATCAAGTGCTGGGGAATTAAATGATCTGCCTCTCCGTTAATGCAGATCGGCATGGTAGCTTGGCGAATGACCTTTAAGACCCCAGAGTATCCGGAAGGGCGGGATGTCATCGTCATTAGCAACGATATCACCTATCGGATTGGATCCTTTGGACCCCAAGAAGATCTACTCTATCTTAGGGCCTCGGAGCTTGCTCGGATACAGGGCATCCCCCGGATCTACGTGGCTGCCAACAGTGGTGCTAGGATCGGTTTGGCTGAGGAGATCCGCCACATGTTCCATGTTTCGTGGGAAGACCCTGCCGACCCTTATAAAGTAAGGATGTGAGAGATGGCGTATGATGCTGGATCAGTGTCGTGTATTCTTGATTATGGGAGGAAGGTGGGTTAATTTTACTCTGTTGACAGTGATATAAATCTGATGGGCTAAATATGTGTTGATGGGCCAAACTCTCCACACAAAAGATGCCTAAGAACCCACATTTGTACTTAGCACTGAGAAGTCAAATCTGCTTGAATTAGATTTTTTTACATCTCTGGCGTGGCATACCTAGATGAAGCTGCTGCGTGCTGTGTCAGACCACTGGACTGTCCAGCTCTGTGTGGTCCACTGTGGCTGGCAGTGGTTCTTCAAGTCCTCAGGCAGAGAGAGAGAGAGAGAGAGAGAGACAGACAGACAGACAGACAGACAGACAGACAGACAGACAGACCTTTTTGGTATCTCTTACTTGAGATCCCTATCTGGAGATTCCAGGGATTGAACTTATTATTTAAAAATAATGTTAAAATTATTTAAATAGAGTGCTTTGATCCTTGGATATACTGAAGTGGGGGCCATGCGACAACAGAGGCTGTAGCTACCCAAAATGCTACCCAAATGTTTTTGGTTTTGGTTTTTTTAAAATTCTGGGTTCTTAAAGCTCTTCTATTTTTTAAAAAAGTTGAAATTTCTCTGTAACTCTCCAGGGCCTGTAGAAACATCTATCCTAGTCCTAGGTTTCCCCATAGTGGGGAATTGCAAAAGTTTGCATTCCCCTTTCACTAGTGTGAGTGTGATATATAGCATTCATTCTCTTCTAACACCCCAGTGACACAGGCTTAATTGTTATCTCATTTTTCCTCTCAGGGGTTCAAGTATTTGTATCTGACACCTCAGGATTATAAGAAAGTCAGTGCCTTGAACTCGGTACACTGTGAGCATGTGGAAGATGAAGGAGAATCCAGGTATGTTTGTTACAATCATTGGAGCTTTTTAAAAAATTCCTGCCTTCTAGCACCACATTTAGTATTCTGGATGTTCTGCTGCTGGTGAGGCTAATTTAACCTACTCAAAAAATGGTAAATAGGTAGGGTTCCTGGATATGGCTGGTGGCCCCATGATACAGCCAACTTGCTGCAGCTGAGAAAGGCTGGGTGTGGTCCGTGTCAGGACAGGTGACCTCTTTGGCACTCTATATACCTGGCCAGACTTCTGAGACACAAGAAAGAGTGGGTATAAGCACAGCTAATAAATGGGTAGCTATCATTCCCACTGTTACAGTCAAGAAAGTTGATTAGTTTGAAACATGGTAATGGAGGAGAGTTTTATGGATATCATGGACAGCCAAAAAGACAAATATTTGGGTTCTAGATCAAATCAAGCCTGAACTCTCTAGGAGAAGACAAGACTCCCTGGAAAAGACAATAATGCCAGGGAAAGTTGAAAGCTGCAGGAAAAGAGGAAGATCCAACATGAGATGGATTGACTCAATCAAGGAAGCCACGGCCTCCAGTTCTTCTTTTTTTCAGAATTTGTGTGTGTGTGTGTGTGTTCATGCGGTCATGTCTGGAAGTCATGGTGACCTCTGGTGACTCCTACTGGGGCATGGAGGACATTCAGAGAAATGGCTTAATAGCCTGCCTCTGGCCTCCCATCATTGGTATTCCTTGGAGATCTCCCATCCAAATACTTGCCAGGATCAGGCCTGTTTAGCTTCCGAGATCTAGCTTCCAGGTCAGGGCGGCCTCCAGTTCTCAAGACCTGAGCAAGACTGTTAATGATAGGATGTTTTGTAGGTCATTAATCCATAGGGTGGCGATAAGTCAGAAGCAACTTGATGGCATGTAACACACAGGGGCAGGGTATAAATCCAGCTTTTCTTCTTCTTCTTCAGCTCATAACTCGGTGTATATATCTCGACAGTGAAGTAGAGCTTGTGTGTATAGTGGAACTCTGTGCAGTCCTGGTTCAGGGATGTGCAACCTGCCCAAGGCCATTGAACAAGTGTTCCAGAATAGAAATGCCACACAGATGGACTCACATCTAGATCCACGCAACCAGCCATGCATTTGCCCCCACTGGTGGCATTGCTGTTTGCTGAGACGCCTGTAAAGGGGCTAAATCAAATGCAGTGAGAAACTCCTCTCAGCTGTGCTCTGCAGCCAGGAGACACTTTTCAGGAAAGCCCTTTCCTCCTGACCTTTTGTTTGGGCTTTTAGGCGAGTCATTCCTCTTGCTGGTAAAGCAAAAAGAGCAGACCCAGCAGGAGGCCCGCCTGATCCTGGAAAGAAAGGAGGTGAATGGGGGGTGGCAGGAGCCCCAGCAGAAATCTGGGGAAGAACTGTGTTATCGTGGAAAGGTTCAGCACATGAAATCCAGTGTCTCGTAGTGGTGAAAATGCTGGTCTTAGGGCTGAGGAGATTTCAAGTTCAGATTCTTCCTTTGTAATGAAGCTCTCATATAATAAACCTCCCCCCCCAAAAAAAAAGAAAAGAAAAAAGGTTGAGGAATAGATCAGACTAGGTATGTGCACAAAAAAATTGGCATTTTTTGGGTTTGGGTATACCAAACTCGAAAAATATTGGTATATAGCAATTGGTATGATATTGGGATTCAAGAAATAATCAGTATTGCCAAATTTATTCAGCAAAGCTCCCTTTACATACCTTCCCTTCCCTCCCCAAGTTGCACCTTGGCAGCACACCTCAGCAAATTAAAGGAAATTATTTAAAGCATTCCCTTCACTCATTGAGGCATGCCACTGCCACCTTGCAACTGAGGGAGGGAAGGGAAGGTATTTGAAGCCTCATGAGCAGTTCTCAAAAAAACTCTCTCAGCCCCACCTACCTCACAAGTGTCTGTTTTGGGGAGAGGAAGGAAAAGGAGATTGTAAGCTGCTCTGAGATTCCTTTGGGTAGTGAAGAATGGGGATATAAATCCAATCTCATCTTCCCCATCCCCTCCCCTCTGCGAGTTGTGTCACAGCAGCCACACGCCTCAGCAAATGAAGGGAAGGCATTTAAAGAGACTGTGGTCTCTTTAAATGCCTTCCCTTTGCTTGCTGAGGTGTGCCGACTCAGGGAGAAAAGACAAGGTACTTAAAGTTTAAATGCCTGACTTGCAGAGTCATGCAGCCGTGGTGGCACAACTCTGAGTCACGCAGGTAGCTTGGCTTTCCAAAATCCATTTCAAGGGAACTTTCCCTTTATTTTTATTTATTTATATTTATTTATTTATTTTTGGATTTATACCCTGCCCTATCTGGTAGCTCAGGGCGGCTAACAAGCAAGCCGAGTTTTAGAACTAAAAACAATAACAATATTACATACAATAAAATTACATGCAATAAAAAAGGCAAGCCATGTGCGATGTACCTGAAAGTGGTGTGAGTTTACCCAGAAGGTGGGTGAATTTGTGCCGCTTTGGCTAGTGAAGCTGAGTCTGAATAAAAGCCAAATAATATTGGCTTTTATTCGGACTCGGCTACATTGGTAGCTGAATTAGATTAGTGTCCTGGCTCAGGACTGGGCCCCCCCTCCCCCGGGAGCAACTTGAGAGATCTGGCGGGCACCTACCTCAAGGACAGGCAGGGAAAAGCTGCGGCCCGAGGTCCCCACCCTGCAAGCCGCAGGGAGTCCGAGGAGGCGCCCAATGGCGGCCTCCCTGCCAGGAGTCCACCCGTGGAGAGCCATCGGCTCGCGGTATCCCCGACGGGGGCTGAGAGCCTGGGTGGGCATGGGAGTGGTGATGCTCTCCGAGATGGGGGGCGAACCCAGGGGCCACGGGAGACGGGCCCGGAGGAGTGGCGGGGCCTCCTGATGGGCTGAAACGACAGGCGGAAGCCTGCCCCACCCAGGAGCAGCGCGACCAGAAACCTGAGCTGACCCCTCCCTCCCGATGCCTGCAAGCCAACGGCGCCAGTCAGGAGCGGTGGCAGCTGAGGGGCGGGACGAGGAGCAAATGGGAGGAGGGGGAGGAAGCGGTGAGGGGCGGAGCACGGGCTGACCAGGGAATAAAAAGGGGGAAATTAACAGAGGCTGGGGAGGAAGCCAGAACAAGGGAGGGGTGGCCGGGTACCTCTGAGAGAGGCAGAGGACCGGCACCCGGGAAACCGTCCCTAACCTAGTGACGCCACTAAGGAGGACGGGCTCCAGCATCTGAGGCCTCTTCTGCGGGACCCTTTTGGGTTGCCCTCGCACCCAGACTGTGCTCCCACCCCCTTTTCCTTCCGGTTTGAAGGCGGGATGGCCTGCTCTGGGCACGACAACTAGAAAATCTGATTCAGCTGAATAAATACCTGAAAAATACTGATAAGGTCTTTTTCGGATATTTATTTGGCTTGGTACATACTGAGCTCAGACCCCTGGATCAGACCACTTAAAAAAATAAATCCAACATGTTCCTCAATCTCTTGGTTTTGCTGGTTGTAGGTTTAATTCCCCCCTTTTTTGTGAAGCTCGTAGGTACCCATGCTCTGTTTCTCCGCCTAACCTAATTCACAGGATGAAGGTTACAGAACCCAAGATCATTGCAGGTATCAAAATGTCACGTGTGGGTAAATCTAGCCTGGAAAACAAACTGGGGCATAAACCCTGCTGAGTACCTGAAATCATTCACAATAAAGGGTAGCTTTGCTCACGTGCCCACAACAGAGATGGGGACCCCACTGTGTGTGTGTGAGAGAGTGTGTATGCGCACGCATACGCTCAAGAACCAGAAGTGAACAAAACTTTTCTTCTCCCAGTCTGAATCCAGTCATTCATCTGCCACTTGCAGTCCTGCTAAGAACTGCTTGTGGCTTTTGGATCCCATTGCTATAAGAAGTTATGTTAACTGCGGCTCTCCCATAGCCAGTGTTCTGGCTCTATGGAGCATGGTTTCTCTGAGAACTCAAGAGCTAGAATCTCATGACCCCTTTCTTTCTCAGATACAAAATTACAGATATTATCGGGAAGGAAGAAGGTCTTGGAACAGAGAACCTGCGGGGATCTGGCATGATTGCAGGAGAATCGTCACTAGCGTATGAAGAAATTATCACTATCAACCTGGTAAATCGGTGTTTTTGACTGTGTAACTTTGCATCAGACCACTGGCTTCTGTCTGTGCAGGCTGAAGCACAGGCAAAGAGCTCTTCTTCCCTTGTTTGAATAGCAGCAGCGGCTTTGACAGAGCCCTTTAATGGCTCACAGTTGCTGTTTGCCTGCATCTCTCCATATTGCACTGTCTGCTGTTATACAGGGCGAGATACAACGCAGCAGTGTCCATTTCAGAGATGGGAGGCTAAATAGACCTGCGGTCATCCGAAAGGGTGCCTGAGCCACAAACTAGTGTGTGTTTGTGGAGAAAGCTCTAGGGATGTGCACAGGCTGTAAGACAAGCCTTTGGTGGGCTGGATTTTGACCCCCAGCCCCCTTGGCCCATAGTATTTATTTATTTAAAATATTCATTAGCCACCTTTCTCCCTTGTGGAACATAAGGCAGCTTACAACACAGATAAAATACATAAAATAAAATACAGAAAATAAAAGGCAAAATTTTAAATCCTTATTCAGGACTGCTAGAAAACTTAACCAGATGTCCCCAGTTTGGTGTAGTGGTTAAGAGTGTGGACTCTGATCTGGGAGAACTGAATTTGATTCCCCACTCCTCCACATGCAGCTGCTGGTGTGACCTTGGGTCAGTCACAGTTTCTTTCAGAGCTGCTCTCTCAAGGGCAGTTCTCGAAAGAGCTCTCTCAGCCCCACCTACCTCACAGGGTATCTGTTGTGGGGAGGGGGAGGGAAAGGAGACTGTAAGCCACTCTGAGACTCTGAGTGAAGGGCGGGGTATAAATCCAATCTCCTCTTCTTCTTCTTCAGCTGCATCTTCAACTGCCTCCTAAAGATCGAGAATGAAGGGGCCAGCACACCTTCCTGGGGCTGCCAGTGAGAAGGCCCTCGCTCATTTACCCACCGGTTGATGGGATAGTCAAGAGGGCCTCAGCCCTCAACCTGTCAAAAAGTTTTGTCTTGAGATTAGATAATATCCATTTGTACCCACTGCTGAGGTGCAGTCCAGCTGTCCAACCTCACAGACATTTGGCCAGAGCAGTGACTCATACAGACATACTTATAGAGAGTTTCCTTTGAGGATGAGTAGTTTGGATTATTTATCTGCATTTGGGAGTAACCAAATAAGCCAATCACACACCATGCACGATTCCCCAGCTTAATAGGATTAAAATTACAAACAGGTGATATCAGATCAGTAAATAATGCAGAGACGTAACAGGGAGACCTCCCCCTGCAGGTTACGATTTGGGGCTTGAATTCGACTCAGAGTCCTGTTGCATGCAAGACACACATGTCAGTCCTCTTAGTTTCCTGCCAAGTTATGGGACTATGGAAATGAAATGGGCACCATTTCTCTTTCAGGTGACATGTCGGGCAATTGGCATCGGGGCTTACCTTGTCCGGCTGGGACAGAGGACGATCCAAGTGGAAAATTCGCATATCATCTTGACTGGAGCTGGAGCCCTTAATAAAGTAAGTGCATTCTCCCCCTAGAAAAGAGCCAGTGGCACCTGAAAGACTGACAAGATTTGTGGCAGGGGAGGAGCTTTCAGGAGTCGCTGCTGACTTGTTCCGCATAGTCTTTAAGGTGCTCCTGGACTCTTGCTCTGCTCTACTGCTACGGACAAACAGACCTGGCTACCCAACTTGTGCATTCTCCCATGTTTTTAAACCTGGTTTGAGGGGTTTTTCCCCCCTCCAATGCTTCTTGGCAGAAGTTGGTCTAGTTTTTGGTCTGTGTAGCCAAATTGGACTGGGTTGGCCTTGCCCAGCTTACTTGGTGAAGGGTGACCTGCAAAAATACGGGTCACTCGTGGGTAGAGGCATTAATTGGTTCACAGGTGGCATCATTGTTGCCTTCACTAGGTTGAAAAAAAGGTTGGATGGTCACCTGCTTTCTGTTAAAATTAATGCTTTATTATGAATTCAACATTTTACATGTTATAAAAACAAGAAGCTCACAGGAACATCAAATAACTCAAAAAGGATTGAGGTCCTGAACTCACCAGCTGACAGGGAGAGCCCCACCCATTCAGATTTAGGGGCTGTATCCTGAATCACTGTGAGTAGAAGTCAAAGCTCAGTTGTGGGTAGCAGTGGAACCTTCTGTGCGTTGGCCCTAAATAAGCTGCCTACAGAGAAATTTCATTTGGTTTGTTGGCTTACTTGTTTCATTTATTGACCCTTCCTCACTCAGTCTTCAGGGGGGTCACAAAATATAAAAACAATTCAGATAGCATAAGACATCCTCAGTAGACTACACTAGAAGACTATGACCACATGGCAAAGGATCTGCCTCTTTTTATTTTCCCTGAGAGAAATGCACAGTACCTTTAAATTAGGTTTACTGGGATTTGTTTAGCTGCTGCTGCTGCTGTTCTTTTTTATTCCAGCTGATGATGGATTTTAAAGAGGCAATTTTAATAATTAGAAGAAGAAGAGTTAGGGTTTTATACCCTGCTTTTCTCTACCTCAAGGAGTCTCAAAGCAGCTTATAATCACCTTCTCTTCTTCTCCCCACAACAGTCACCTTGAGAGGCAGGTGGGCCTGAGAGAGTTCTGAGGGAACTGTGCCTGGCCCAGGGTCACCCAGCAGGCTCCCTGTGGAGGAGTGGGGAATCAACACTGGTTCCCTAGATTGGAGTTCCCCTGCACCATGCTTTACACATCTGATTTAATTTTGATTTGTTTATTCTAGTTGATTCTTCTTTTTATTTTTATTTATTAAAATAGTTCTACACCGCTTAACAAATGCTCTCAAGACAGCTTACAGTATTTTTTTAAAAAGGAAGAAATCAATACAAAACCAAGCCTGTGATAAATCTCTGGTAGATGGACCTTGGTTCATCCTAACCTGCCTCACAAGGTTGTTGTGATTTGTTCAGTTACGCCGGTGTTCTCTATTTTGCACTATGTGTTTTTTATCTCAATTCTTATTAATGGTTGTCAGGTCCCTCCTCAGAACTGGCAGGAGGCTGCAGGAACATCCTTGGCGATGTCACTTCTGGCACAAACCGGAAGTGATGTCATCTCATCGCCAGTGACTTGGGACGCTCTGGTATTTGGGCAAAGAGTCTGTGGTAGATGCCTTTTTACCACAGAGTTTTTGCCAAATACCAGAGCATCCTGTGTTGCCACCGATGCGATGATGTTACTTCCAGGGCACACCAGAAGTGATGCCGCCCCGATGCTGGTAAGTCTCTCCATTGGCCAGCTGACTGCAGGCATTCCTTTTTTTAACTTCCGCTCGCTGTCTGCCATACTAAGAAAATGGAGTCATTCAAACATAAGACCAAACCCTGGGTTCGCTGCTACAGGAAGGAGCCCTATGCTTGCCTGCACTCTCCTTCCTCTCCTCACATGCTTCACCTAATTGATTGTTTTCTATTTAATGCAAACCACAGTTTGCTGTTACATCTGCACTGGCAAGCTACCCCTTATGTTTCCTCTCTAATCCAGGATATTAGGGTTCGAAAACGGCTTGTACTTTCTGTTTGGAGGGGAAATGCAACCCATGAGCTTGCCGTTTGAGATGTAAGATGGGTTTATGCTAACTGGGAAATACTGCACTGAATTGAACACAGGAGGGGAGGAGGGAGAACGTGAACACAGGGCTCGTGCTGTGTTCCATATCCAGAGGCAGTCAGCCTCTGAATCCCAGTGGCAGGAGGAGACAACATCGGGAGGGCCTCAGCCTCTGTGCCCTGTTGTTGGCCCTCCCGAGGAACTGGCTGGCCTCGGGATGCTGTGTGAGATGGGATGCTGGACCAGAGGGACCGTTGGTCTGATCCAGCGGGGCTCTTCCTGGGTTCTTATGTTCCCATAGCCCCAAACTGGCGGCTTGGCATTGCTTGCGAACCAACTCAATGCACTTTGAACATTGGAGAAGGGGAAGCATTCTGTTGACGCTTATTAATTCTGGTGGTATAATTATTATGCCATTGTTGTGGTGTTTGCATTAACAGGTTGCCGGATTCATACCTGAGTTTATTTAACCTTGACACCCTTCTCCCTGCCAGCCGCTGTTCCTCTGGCTAAAGCCTTCCCTCCCCTCTGCAAAGAACAAGACTGGGGGGGGGGGAGGCTGCCTCGTTTGGAGGCCCGCATTTTGTATGTGAATGAATTGTCCTCTGGGGATGAAATTGCCCCAACCCCAACCCTATCCCACTTTAGGTTTTAAACAGGGTTGGAAGCAAGAGTCAAAGGCCAAGGCTCTTAAATCACTACGCCACCCAGGCAGCAGCTGTTTGAGATTTATGCTCGAGAGCCAGGCTTCTTGTGTGCGGAAGAGAGAAACAATTTGCCCTTGAATTACGGACAGAGAGAGGGAGAGAGGGTGGAGGGGAAACTTCACATTTATTTCCTTTCTTCGGGTGGCAGTCTAATCCTGAAGGCTCACCAATACCGCAATGGCACCAAGGTCGGAGGGGGTTGGCATTATTACCCTACCTGGGGCAGGAGAGGTGAGCTTGTCCTTTGGTGTCATTGCATAAAACTTAAAGTGTGTGTGTGTGTGTGTGTGTGTGTGTGTGTGAGAGAGAGAGAGAGAGAGAGAGAGAGACCTTAGCCACCCAGGTTCAGGGGGCATATCTCAAGGGTGGAGCACCTGTGTTGTGGGCAGAAGATCACAGGTTCAGTCCCGGACATCTCTGGTTAAAGGATCTTAGGCAGCAGAGCTGGGAAAGTCAATGAAGTCCAGGTTTGCATTATCGCTACTTGCTGGCACTCTGTCTGTATTTGTGTGTGTAAGGAAATTAGTTGCTAAGAAACAGAGAGGAGATTATTTAACAGACAGCAAGAGTCCTCCTTTCCCTTCTTTTTGGCTGTGGAAAGGGGACCATTCTGAAACCACAACAGTCAGCACTTCTTTGTAGAGAATAAGGTGTCAGGAGGCTTTGAGGTGCCTTTGGTGGCCTGGGCAAGAGGTAGGCATGTTAAGGAGCCCTCCCTCTACCTTCCTCCCAGGGAGCAATGGGGGCTGCTGCTGAAGACGGTGCCTGTAGGAATGTCTTGGTCCTGAGCATACGCAGTCCATGGTAATTCACTAGGCTAGCTGATGAGGCCCTGATAGCTAAGCAGTTAAAAATCTTAGGCAGAGCAAGCTTTGTTCTGTGCATGTGCTCATGCAGTGTCTTGGGGAAATACGTTGGCCCAGGTTGATTACAGGAAACAGGGCAAGAGAAAAAGGAAAGATTCGTTTACTGCAATGTGGCCTACGGGTCTTAAACCTACACCAGCATACAGCAGAACCAGCTCCTGAGCAACACTCCCTCTAAGCTGTGGAATCCTGTGAGCAAAAATTCTACTTTTTGAGCTACTGGCATTAAAGTTGTGAGCAAGCCATTTGGCTACGGCATAAATGAGTTTGCTCTGGAGCCATCCTTCCTTACCCAAGACAAAAATGTGTGAGCCGGAGGCTAAAAATCAGTGAGCTAGCTCACACTAACTCAGCTTAGAGGGAACCCTGCTCCTGAGCCCTAGGGTGGAACCACGACATCCTTGTTCCTGGCTGGCAGTTCGCTGTGGAATTGCCATACTGTTCTTTCAGAGAATGCTGTTGCTATGCTGTGCCTTCTCCTGTGTCCATGTAATTTATCCTGCAAGCCTATTGCAGTAGTATTAAAAATACCAAGCCGCATATACATGTAGTACCATACTGAGCCTGCCTGCATGTTCAGTTCATTGGGTGTTCCCCACCATTTGAGGTGCTGTGGGTTACTTGTGAGAAGGGCCTTCTTTGCTCTGTCTTCATTTCTTTCGAGGGGGCCTTGGGGCCTAAAAAAAATGTCCAAATCAGCATTACCACCATTGGTTATATTTATCGTGCTCCTGTTCAAAATACATTTTTCAATTTTTATTAAGAGTGTTTGCTACTATTGTTTTGTTGTTTTGATTTCAATGTTTTCTAAGTCCATTGTTTAATGAACTAAATGTTTCCTTGTGCACCCATTAAAAGGGTCATCATTTAAAGAGAAGGCCATTAAGTGTGAAAGCAAAAGACCAAAAAAAGGAAGGGGAGGGAAAGTGCAAGCCGGGGAGACATCCGTGCTGGACAAGATGGTATATGGGAGTTTCTGTCTTGGTTTTTGGGAATAAGTTGAAATAATTTGCGAAAAGGTGTGTTGCAAAGACACAAAAGCCCCCCTGCCAGGACGGCTCTGGTGTGCCCCAGCGAGGCTGCCTCTGACCCTGGGGCCCCCGCCCCCTCCCCACTTTTGTCTTCCTCGTTAAGCATCAGCGGCTGAGTGGAGAAGCTGCAACATCATTCTTTTTCTCGCCTTCATGTGCGAGCAAGAGAGTGTGCCTGTGTGGGCACACCACACCAAGCCCATTGACCCTCCTCCCCCTCTCCACCCCCCCCCCCGTAAATTGAAATAATGATAATGCACATCTCCCACCTGCATCAAAGTATCAGCACATCAAAAGCCAGGAGGCATGAAATGCAAATGGTGCTGGGGTGGCAGATGGATAGCGCATGATCGCCTGATGCCCAATGAATTTTAAAAGATGCGGGTTGTTCACATGGGGAGGGAGAGGCTCTGAAATAAACACGTTATCCTGGCAGTGGTGGTGTGTGGTGTGTGTGTGTTTTGCCGCTCATTCCTGACAATATTTTTTCACACTTCAGTGAACATCCCCCCCCCCTTTTTCCCACCCCCTTTCTCTTCCTCTCTCTCCTCAGCCTGCCTCTCTCGCACGTCTCGGGTCACGTCGCTGCAGCTCTGGTGGATATAATAAGATATAAACCACGAGGTTGTTATTTGCATAGAAATAGCATAGAGCCCCCAGGCAGAAGGGGGAGGGAGGGCGGGGGGAAAGGACATGGAGATTGTTTGTCTAAAATTTTAATAGAAACTTTTGCAGAGCAGAGCAATACCACCCCCCCTCCATTTTTGCTTTCTTTCTTTTTTCCCTAAAAACAAACCAAAAACAACTTCCTGTCCAAATTTCTCCTGTGACCTCCCTCTTTCCTCCCTCCCTCACCTCTTCCCCCATCAATTGGTTTACGGCAATGGTGTTTGGGATAAGAGCAATAATTTGCTGTCTGTTGTACTGTCAGGGTTTTGAAACGCGCAACTCTCAGTTTGTTCCCTTTTTATTGAAATTAGAAAGTGAAGAAGTTCCATGCATTAACACAAACATACCCATGCGTGCATGTGTGTATATTGAAAAACAAAATATTTTAAGGCATTGCATAGAAGCTTAACGCCACTCTACTCTGTTTCACTGCCCCACCAGGCGTTTTAGAGAATCCACTACTTTGTTCTCGTCTCTAGCCAGCCCAATTCCTCAAACTCTCAGGATTGTTTAAGTGTAGGATTTCTAGAAAAGTGATGGAAATTGTTTTAATCTGCAGATATGGTTCATTTATGACAGGGTTTTGAGCCTGTTCCTTCCTTCATGGGTTCCCAGTCTTGGTGATGGTAGAAAATTCTGTCAAGTCATAGCTGATTTGTGGCAATCCCTGGTGGGGGGTTTCCAAGGCAAGAGAGGTTCCAAGGCAGTTAGCCATGGCCTGCCTCTGTGTCACAACCCTGGGATTCCTTGGAGGTCTCCCATCCAAATACTAGCCAGGGCCGAGCTTGCTTAGCTTCCAAGATCTTACATAACCAATAAAAGAAAAATTGTTAAAAAAATTCACTACAAATTACTATTTTTAAAAAAAAAATAGATGCAGAGCATATTTACTTATTTTATATTTCAATAGTAATTAAAGGCCTAACCTGTCATTCATATTCTTCCACCCAAAAATTCCAGTGCAACAATATCATTTTCTAAATGTTCGTGCCCTCAGATTTTGAAAGGCCTCCTCAGGGTGAGAGTTTCTCTTGGGTGGTGTAGCATTTGAACCCAGGCCACTGCAGGACCAGTACTACCATTTCCTTGCTTCCTTTACCAAGAAAGAACTGCAGCTTTGTTCAAGCTAGGATGTCCACAACACAAACTAGAATTCTCTTGGGTCTTACAACTGAGGGCTTTCTGTGACCAACTATATGTCACTGCCTGCTAAACAGACCAAGGGCTCTTTGATTTCCCCAATCTGGACTTGTAGTTGCTGAGGAAAACCCCCACAGTTAGGCCCTGCAGAGGAGTTTCAGGCTGCCCAACAGGCCTTTAACTGCCACACCCCTCCCCTTTTATAGCATCAAGAGCCAATCAGACCAGAGAGAGTGATGGCCAATTACTGACCTAGGAAACGTTACCACACCTCCAGCCTCCTGCATAAGAAGTCCCAGCTTCTGTTAATTCTTTCTTGTGCACACTGAACATCTCCCTGATAATAGGATTTATTATTAATAATAATTGTATGCTAGGCCCATAGCCACACATTTGTCTTTTAGGCAGCAGGCCAAGATACACTATTTAATCCAGGGGTTTTAAACTGTTCTATGGTCTGCTTCTGGCCAGTTTTATCTATACTATTTTAGGCTACTCGATGTGTGTGTTGTGCTGTTTTCATGTGTTTGCTTGTTTTTAATGACTTTGTCTTTGTTTGGTTTTTTCAGTGTTGTGTTTTCTTGTTTTAGTTGTAATCCACCTCAAGTAGGTCTCTGGAGAGGCATATATGTTTTTCAGGTAAATAAATCGGAAATGTTAGTGTGCTCAAGGCTAGAAATGAGGAGAATTAATGCAGAATTGCAAAAACAAAGCGTAATGTGAGTTAAGATCTAATTTCTCAAATATTGTTATCTTTAAAAAACAAAACAAGTGCCAGTTGCTTGTCTGTTTTCCTGCAGGGTTTTGCATTCATTGATTAGACCTCTGGAAGGGCAGATTTACTTCTTACTGGGTGATTTGAGTGGAGCAGCTACTGCACCCACCCCCCTTAAATATTTCCATAAAGTTGAGGCCAGATTTGGAATGTCCTCCCCGTGGCCGTGGTCCTTTCGCAGGAGTTCTCCAGGTCCCTCCCCTGCTTTGAACCCATGGTTCGTGCGAAGCCGGAGTCGAGTGGGGCTCATTGTCTGCTCCAGCTGTCTCTTGTCACAGCAAATGAGATCAAAGCCATCGCATGGGAGCAATCGGGCGAGTGGGAACAGCGAGTGCCATCCCCACCATTTAAAGGAGCATTATAATTATTAATGCGCAATATGAATCTTTCTGGAGTGGCACAGCAAGACTATTATGAGGGATCCGAATGGGCACAGAGCCTTTGAGAATGCTAATCAGGCTGGAAGGGGACGAAGGAATGTCAGAAAGAAACTGACACTCTGCCGGAATGACATTCGCTGAAGGGGGCTGTGGCATAGCTTATCAAGGTTATGCTGCGTTTTGCCCTGGGGAAACCCATGGGAGTGAGCCCAACATCAGTGGCTGGCATGGTTAGGTACCTGCCAAGGGGCAATGTGCCCACAGGGAGCCTGTTACCGATCTGAACCCCTCGCACCAGCCCATGGTGCCAGACCTGTTGCTGCTGGATGGGCCGTGGATGAGCGCAGATCTGTTTATCTTTCCGCATTTTAAAATTTCTACCCAGCTTTTTGGCCAGAAGCCCCTCCAGTGGCAAACAATAAGAAGAGCTGTTGTATAAAACACTACAGGCTTAAATCCAAACCAAATCAGCTTCAATAAAGCAGCTTATAAAAAGCTAAGGGAAGAGTGACTAGGATCTGGGAGAGCCACGTTCAAATCTCAGCTCTGCCGGGGAAGCTTGCTGGGTGACTTTGGGCCAATCACGCTCTTAGCCTGACCTACCTCAAGGGGTTGTTGAGTGTATAAAACTGAACAGAGTTGTAAGCCATTGTGGAGAAAAACTGGGTAGCAATACCTAAATCATTGACAGTGCCTAAGACTGTGAGAGGGAGCTGCTTGCAAAGAGTGGTTTCCAGAGGGGGTGGAGAAAAGATGAAACTGGGAGCCAAGACAGTGCTGGCAGTTTCGGGAAGGAAGGTTCTCCAGGGCTGAGCCACTTCGTGTGAATGGCAAGGTGTGATAGGCAGGGAGGTTCCAGGGATGGTGGTTGAATCTGAGCAGGCCTTAGGACTCAGTGCAAATGGTAAGGAAGTGGTGACAGGATGGAAGCCCTGCGGAACAGAAGAGGTGAGGCTGGAGCAGGAAGTTGCGGAGAAATGCAGCATAGAAGGGGGCAGAAGGAGGGCAGTGTTCCCAACTCTGGGCTGGCAGATTCCTGGAGATTTGAGGGTAGGGTTTGGGGAGGAAAGAGACCTCAGTAGGATATAATGCCCACCTTCCAAAGCAGCCATTTTCTCCAGGGAAACTGATCTCTGTAATCTGGAGATCAGTGGTGAATAGTGATTCCAAGAGATATCCAGGCCCTACCTGCAGGTTGGCAACCCAGAACAGTGGGCATTGTTGAGCGGGATGGCTGAAAATGAGCTGAGCCACAAAGTCTTTTTTGTGTTGGAGCAGAGGACCTCAAGTGGGGGAGGCCAAGGAGGAGGAGGAGGAGGCTATAAACCCATTCTGAACAGTCTTCTTACTTCCTTTTAAGAAGAATCCCTTGCTTTTTCAAGGACAGGTGATCATCCAGGGAGTTTTGTTCGAGAGCCAATGGTTGTGATGCCTTAGGAAGCATCATGGGGTCAAAGCTGCATTTCTTGGAGAATGAAGTGGCAGAAATTTTCTTCCAGCCACCTCTTCCTATTTCCTTTGCAAAGGGCTGCCAGGAGTAACCCAGCCGAACTCCATCTGAGCAGGCCGGAGTGCCAGATCATTGGTTTTATGCTCACAATTCAATATAGACAGGACGGATTCTTTGGACTGAATGCGTATGAGAATGTTTTCCTCCTGGTTTAATTTGAGTGGTTATTTCTGTACATTGCTCCCCTTGGAAGCAATTTGCATGCTAGATGTGGTGTTACTAATCCCCCTTTATCTTTGTTTAGGGAGATCCCTCCCCCCCCAGTTTCATATTCATGGGGGAATTATTTTCTCAGATGTGTGTGGATCCAGTTTTGGGGGGTGAAATACCTTCAGTCTTCGACTGAAGTCCTGTGTGCAGATAGCTTCCATTTGCACATGGAGCTCTCACCTGCTGGCGTAGGAGTTGCCTGCTTGAATGGTTCCCCTTGGTGTTTCCTAGTGGGAAGGTATGGAATCCCTCCATCACTTTGTCAAACCACTTACAAAAAACTCATTCGGCTGGTGTTGACAAATGCAGGCCACTTGGTCTGTCGGGCAGAAATTGAGCTGATTTGCTTCCAGTCTGATACGCAAGGAAAATGCCCTTTGCCGCTTTACAGATATGCCCCCTTATATCCTGTTGTAAGGCACTGGAGGTTTTAAACTGGAAGCACTTGGAACCAGTCGCTAGTTACTTTATTTTTGGCGCTATTGGGCCACCTTGCCAGCTGGCCTATTCTGTGATGCACTTGGGTGCCACGAAGACAGCAGGCCAGCTTCTGTGATAGCGGTTCTGAAGTGATACGAGGATGACAGTAAGTTTTTACCTGGTCCTAAATGGCCTCAGGCTGTGGCCTGGCTTCTTAACTCAAGCAATTTGGCTCCTGCCACCGGGTGTCCAGGCTCAGCAGTGCTAGACCAAAGGGCCATCTAAGTCAAGATCACCTGATCCCAGTTAAGAAGAGCCACTGTGGTTGTCATGCACAGAGTGTTAAGGGAGACCTGGGTTCAAATCTCAACATGTGTTGTCCTTGGCAAGTTGTCCTTCTCAGCCTAATTAAAAAAAATAGTTTTCAGTAGATATACAAGGTATTGGAAGAAAATATTCACATGGAAGTTCATAGAAAGACCAAATGTGTTTTGAATGAACAATCTTCATTAGTGGTTTCTAACATACATAGACACTCGTGCACATGTATATAGAATGGATACAAGCACAATATTGGTATCCACTGAAGAGTGCCCTTTTGACCATTTTTACAGGCCTTTTTGGAAACCATAACATGCTATTTCCACTGAGGACAAGGAAACTGCAGATTCCTTAAGATGCTCATACCTACTGATTCCAGTAGAAGAAATATGTTAGTGAAAGGCAAATGCGAATACCTATTTGAAACAAAAGCATTGGGATTAATAGCAGAAAAACTGCTCTACTAGCACTTCAGTTTCTTGTATATATCTTAAATGCCAAAAATCCTAACCGGTCCACATCCGAAATAAATACAGCTGCTCTAACTTGCCATAGTCCCTGAAGGAGCTCAGTGTTAATCTTTTCCGGTTTCCTGTTAGGCGTCTTGGTTGTAGGCTTATTTCTCCATTTTTGGGGTTGTATCTCAGCCTGAACCATCTTTGCAGGTTGCTGTGAGGATAACAGAACAGTGCCTGGAGTCCCTAGAGGAAGGCAGAGTAGAAATGGGAATGTTAATAGGCTAGTACAATTAATTAATTAATTCATGAGCCAGCAAGTTGTAGTGGTTAGATTGTCAGATTAGGACTTGGGTTCAAACACCTTCTCTGCCATGGAAGCTTGCTGGGAGACCTAGGGTTAATCACATACACTTAGCCTGAACTGCCTCACAGGGTTGTTGTGCGGGTACATGGAGGAGAGGGAGAGTGATGTGAGCTGCTTTGGGTTCCCCGTTTGGGAGAAAGGCAGGTATAAAGAAAGTAAATAACTAAGCAAGTGAGCCAGTTTGGTGTAGTGGTTAAGTGCATGGACTCTAATCTGGAAGAACCGGGTTTGATTCCCCACTACTCCACTTGCAGCTGCTGGATGACCTTGGGCAAGCCATAGTTCTGTAAGAGCTGTTCAAGGGCAGTTCTGAAAAGAGCTCTCTCAGCCCCACCTACCTGACAGGGTGTCTGTTGTGGGGAGGAGAAGGGAAAGGAGTCTGTAAACCGCTCTGAAACTCTGAATGAAGGGCGGGGTATACATCCAATCTCTTCTTCTTCTTCCTTATTATTTATCTCTCTTTCATTAATTATATTTACACCTATGAGTTAAAACAGTACTGCTGAAGCAGAGTATAAACTTCCTTTGTTTCTGGATGATGTGCCCACATGTTGCATCTTGGAAGAATTATCCCTTCCTGTATGAGATATGGAAAGTGCTGCTTTTGTGGTGGTGCTTGCCATCTGCATTTGTTATATGTATTTATTAAGTAGTTTAGGATTGGAGAGGCCGAAAGTCCCCCCCAGGGGGCCTCCATGGCAGAGGGAGGGATACAAACTTGGGTCTCACGTATTTATTTATTTATTTATTTATTTATTTATTTATTTTCACATTTATATCCCGCCCATCCCGTAAATGGGCTCAGGGCAGGTCACAACATTTTGATAAATACAATAAAATTTAAAACACATTAAAACATAAAAAATCTATAGATGGTTTCTGTAGGGAGAATCCGACCCCTTGGTGTAACTAGGTATGGCCGGTTATGAGTAGGTGGGAGACCGCAACCTCGGGGGGGACATACGTGGACACTTGCTGCCTCAGCCAAAGGCCTGGTGGAACAGCTCCGTCTTGCAGGCCCTGCGGAATTGAAGAAGATCCTGCAGGACCCTGATCCACCAGGTGGGAGCCAGGACAGAGAAAGCCTTGGCCCTGGTCGAGGCTAGGCGGACATCCTTTGGGCCAGGGATCACCAGGAGATGTTGACTCTCAGAGTGTAACACTCTCCGAAGCATATATGGGAAGAGGCGGTCCCTTAGGTATGTTGTTCTCAGGCCATATAAGGCTTTGAAGGTAATTACCAACACCATGAAGTGGATCTGGTACTCAACTGGCAGCCAGTGCAGCTGACAGAGCGCATGCCGAACGTGAGCTTGCACAGGAATCGATGTCAGCAGGCGTGCTGACACATTTTGTACCAGCTGTAGTTTCCGGATCAGCTTCAAGGGTAAGCCTCCATAGAGCAAGCTGCAGTAATCAAGCACGGAACTGACCATTGCATGGATCACTGTAGCTAAGTCCTGGGGGAGAGATAGGGCTTCAGTAGCCTGATCTGCCTAAGATGGAAAAATGCAGATCTGGCGACTGCAGCAACCTGGGCCTTTCATAGATAAGGAGGCATCCAGTGTTACTCCCAGGCTCTTCACCGACTGGGCTGGCATCAGGGGTGTCCCTTCCAGTGTGGGAAGCCTGGTGCCCACTTCCTAACCCCCACAACCCAGGTACAGGACCTCTGTCTTCGATGGATTTAACTTCAATTGACTCTGCCGCAACCATCCAACCACAGCATCCAAAGCCTCAGCCAGATTTCCAGGAACAGAAGACAGATGACCGTCCATTAACAGATAAAGCTGAGTGTCATCAGCATACTGATGACAACCCAGGCCATAACGCGGGACTAACTGGGCGAGGGAGCGCATATAGATGTTAAATAGCATTGGTGAGAGGATCGCCCCCTGCGGCACTCCACATTCTAGCGGTAAACACTCTTAACTATCTCAGTCAACACTCTAACTACTATACCACGCTGGCTTGTATGAAAACACTCTAACTATCTCAGTCAACACTCTAACTACTATACCACGCTGGCTTGTATGAAAAATAATGATTCAAAAACTGCCTGATTTAATTGGGGACATCTCTGTAGCCTAGCATTTAATAATTAATTGAATAAATTTGCTGCTGCTGTCATAAGTAATATTATTGTTAATAACACAACAACATAGGAAAGGAAAAACAGATGAGAAGGAATAGCAGTGCTTGTGTGGGGAAAATGTAAAGATTTTTTCCAGAACAACCAAGAACCCAGTTGAAATGGTATCAAGAAAGTTAGCCTAGACACTGCTTGGAAAGAACCCAGCAGTACCATTTTCCTCTGGATTTGCAGGCTCCGGGCATCCCCAGGAACTGGCAGGCATTTCACTGAGCGCCCCCCCCCCCAATCACTCACCGTAGGAAAAAGAGGGTTTCCGAATAGCCCTTCAAATATATCATGCAATAGTGTACCATGAATTTCTTGTGAACCACAGTGGTGAAGCAGTTTTATTTATTTCCGCGACTTTAAATCAATACAAAGTAGACCTCTCCGTTCTGAGCTGGGGAGAGAAGTGGAGGGGAAAAAATGAGTCCATTGTACTCTTAAAACTTTGGGGAAAGTAGATGACAGCTATATAATTCCATTTACCAGGCGCTTGGGGTTTTAATGTGGAGGTGACGGGAACTCTTTGTGCGTTTAGTGCCCCGTATCTTCTAAATAAAAGATCTGCAGACCTGATAGTGGAGGTATAGCGCCGGCTTTAATAATCTCTAAGCATTAGACTGAGCCAATACATTCCCCAGTCAGAAAGGTCCCCAACTGAAGGCTCGTAAATTAAAAAGTGGAGGAACACGGCTCCTGTGCTCCTCGATTAGGAATGCAAAGGCTGCATTCTGTTTCCAAAAGAAAGTCCACTGGCGACGGTAGCACTGGGCAGGTGCTTGGGAGACCAGGAAAGCAGCGCTAGAGGAAAGGGGGCCCTTGACTTAATCCTGGATGGTGCTCAGGGTGAGACATTGTGGAACTGCTCAGGAAGCAACCTCTGTTATAGCCATATTATTATGTATGGGATTGGAAAGCTGCTCATGAGTCCAACTGAGTCATGTTTTAATTCAAAAGGGGAAACTTCTCACAAATGAGATTATAAAATAAGAAAAATGGTTAGGGAAGCTGCAGAGTCAGGGGGGTTGGGGTCAGAACTCTACAGAATGCTTGGTGGGGGTTTATTAAAGCAACGACAGCATGATAATGCCAGCTCAGGAAAAAATATACCAGAGATTTATTTATTTATTTATTTATTTACTAGGAATAAGGCCCGTTGTGGAAATAAATACAATGGGCTCTAGAAAGAGGCTCTGGGAGAGTGCCCTGGCTTTGGGCACTCAATGACAATTTGCTGTGGCAATCTCAGCAGGGTATAATGACAGAGTCCACCATTTTCTCCAGAGGAACTGATCTTTGGTACCTGAAGAGCAGTAGTAATATTGAGTGATCGCCAGGCCACCCCCAAGATTGGTAATAGTGGTTCCCCAGGAGGGAGTGGCTGGTTTGGAGGGTGGAGTCTATGGCATTGTACCTGTCTGAGGTCCCATCCCTCCGTAACACTCATCCTCTCCAGGTTCGACCCCCTCAAATCTCCAGGAATTTCCCAACCTGGAGTTGACAACCCTATCTCCCTCCCAGCCAACCATGAACCTACCTTTAGTTTTCCATCTCCTCCCCCATCCCTCCTAGAGAGCAGTTGTAATTTTGAGTGATCTCCAGCCTCCACCTGGAGGTTGGCAACAATGGTTCCCCATCAGGGAATGGCTGGATTGGAGGGTGGAGTCTATGGCATCGTACCTGTCTGAGGTGCCACCCCTCCTCAAACCTCACCCTCTCCAGACTCCATCCCTCAAATCTCCAGGAATTGCCCACCTGGAGTTGGCAACCTGATCAGGACTGGGCACAGTGAGTTTTCTCCCAAAGGCCAACATAGGTGTGGAAAGGGCCTTTTACTGACAGAGGAGAAAGTACAGGTGCCAACTCTGATTAGGGAAATACCTGGAGATTTGGGGGGTGGATCCTGTGGAGGGCAGCATTTGGGGTGTTTGTGGAAGGACTCAGCAGGGTATAATGCCATAGAGTCTACCCTCCAAAGCAACCATTTTCTCCCGGGGAACTGATCTCTGTCATCTGGAGGTCAACTGTAACAGTGGGAGATCTCCAGGTCCCACCTGGAGATTGGCAGCCCTAGGGGAAAGTCAGCCGCACAGCGGGGAGTTGAAGAAAATGGTCTGATGGTCGCTGGCCCACCTCGTTAGCCAGCCAGCCATGCTGAAGCTAAGCAGGAGAAAGAGCCTTTTCCATTTATTCTGACAGGAAAGTGGCCATTGGGGAGGGGGTTATGGGCGGGGGAGGGGTTATGCAGAACCAAGCTTGGCTGCCTACCGACAGCCACTGAGGGGACAGTCCCTCACAGGAGTCAAGAGAACTGTCTGCCAGGGGGAGTGGGTGGGGAAGAGGAGCAGACCTAGCACCCGGCCAATGGCACGCGAGTACTCTTGAGTGGCGGCTGATGGGCCAATGGCTGAGGGAGGGCATTTTACAGCCAATGGGAGCACATGGAATCTTGCAAAACCAAAAGATAATTATTTATAAGGCGAGATTTCGATTTATAGTCCATCCTCCCCACAGAGATTAGGAAATGGGCAAACCAGGCGCAGAGGATGCCAGTGTGGTTATTGAGCCAAGTCCAGTAGGAAGCCAGCCAGGAGAGGAGATGACACAGGAAAAAAGGATCCCTGAAGGAAGGCAAGGACAAATGTGGAGAAGCTAAACAAGTTATTTGCATTGGTCTGCAGAGTAGAAGATGCTGGACACAAGTGATGTGCTTTCTTTAGAAAGAGCATTTGAAGATCGAAGTCAGAGAGAAGAGATGAAGTTGTAGGTTTAACTGATGGATTAATCAAACTGGTTTTGTATGTTCTACAAATGAGAGTTCTTAAAGGATGCAATGTTGATGCTGTTGATTTTCCAACAAAAAATAGGCAACCTGCCATTAAAGCATTAGTTTTAGAAAAAGGGATGGAGGGTCAGGGAAGAGCCAAAAATTCGTAGCTTGTTAGCCTATTCATGGTAGATCAGTGGAAAGTGTTTCTATGGGTGGAATCTTTAAATGCAGGAGGAGAAGTCTCGCTGAGGAACAGTCAGCGTGGCTTGTGGGAAGAGGAATCCTGCTTCCTCAGCGTTTTAGAATACTTCCGGGACACTAAGCACCAAAGGCTCCTCAGGAAGGTGGAGGTCTTTCACATCACCTACTGCCTGATCCTTAAATTGATATGCTGGGGATTGAAAACCTCGGATAGCATGTGTCATGGCCCCAGCGGGTCGTCACCTTCCACCGCCACCACCCTGGACTTACGGTCCCTTGAGAAGGCCCAGGGCACCCTCTCAAGCCCATCCAAAGATGCCCCTTTTCCAGCCGAGAAAACACAGGCGTGATGACCAGGCAGAGGACTTAACAATGGCTTATTAAGAACAATACTGGGGCAAGGCAAATAAGGCAAGGTGCTTCAAAAAGGTATAACAGTATTTAAAAAGGCAAAATAAACAGAATCTAACGCAGCTTCCTATTACTCCTTAACTGTTACTACTTAAGGCCCACAGGCCTTCTTACCAGGCCTCGCTACCTGTCACAGTCACTCTGACTAGCGAGGGACCTTCTCCTCTCAGACCAGCCCTTCTCCCTCATTGACTCCATGGGAGGGAAAACTGCAGAGAGAGAGAGCAAGATCCGTTTCCTCACAACACACAGCGTTTATCACAGTCCCCTTCAGTTCACTCCTGTGTGAAGAAAGACACCATTTTCCACAGCCTACAGCTTAAGACCAGGCTTAACTTACTCACTCTCCCAAGTGAGGGAACTTTGACCAGTCTCCTCACAGACCGCAGAGAAAAAGAACGTCAGTTAAACTGAAACCCACAAGTATAAGAACACATCACCCAGAGACTTCTAGTATCCCCATTGGTTGCAGCTGACTCTAGGCATTGTGGGAATTGTAGGCAGCTTGCTTTCTACCACCACACAGGCCTCTCCTGGGCCCTAGGCCTCAGGCTTTTCTCCCAGTCATGTACAGATCTCCAGAGGCCTACACAGAATCTCTGCACTCCCATTGGCTAAAACCCGTCTCCAAGCATTGTGGGGGTTGTAGGCTGTCTGCTTTCTACTGCCCCTCCTATAGTTTAGGCCTCTAGGCCCTGTCTCCATCCTGCACAGATCATGACAGCATGCAAAGCAGATGCTCTACCACTGAGTCACGGCCCCATGGAAAAATTGCAACAACCTGGAAAAGTGCACAGAACGGCAACTGAAATGGCCAAGGGATGGGAAACAACAGGAGTTTCAGGAGGAAACAAAATAATCCGTTCTTTTGTACAGCACATAAGCAAAGTATGGAATTTGTTGCCCGAGATGTGGTGACCATCACTGCCTTTAGACAGTTTTAAGTGAGGGTTGTGACACAGAGGCGCTCTGTGTTCAGAGGCAGTATGCCTTTGAATTACCCATTTCTAGGAGCAGAAATGATGGAAGCTGGCTATTTATCGATGCAATAAAATATTCCACCTTTCCTCCTAGCGCAAGGTGCCTTACAAATCATAATTAAAGCATCACAATGTAAAGCCAGTAAAATGAAACCCCGTGGGGGAGTTATTTTCCCAGTGGAGCAGTTAATGGGGCAGTTTGTACCCCACTAAAAGTCCTGGCAAGTAAAATAGCCTCGCAGCGCCCCCTAAAGATTCCCAGAGTCAGTGGGTTCCTCACTTCATCTCAGGACTTGTCCTATGGGGGGGGGGGCTTTGCACCTGGGAAAGCATGTGCCCTGGCTGATGTCAAGCAGGCTGCCTGGTGGAGGAACAGCCAGTAAGCGGCAACCGGAGGACTGTAGCTGGTTCATGGGGGTATTGGGGAGGAGACACTCCTTTAGACATGTGGGTCCTAGGTCACAAAGGGCTAGCGGACAATGTGGCTGTTTTAAGATGGGTGAGTTACGTTCCTGTTGGCTGGCGATAACCAGACTGCCACATTCTGAATGGGCTTTCCAGATTGTCTTCAAGGGTAGCCCAAGGTAGAGTGCATTACGGTAGTCCATTCTTAAGGTTACAAAAGCATGGGTCAGCATGCTTTTAGGTATTGCGTGTGGGCATTCGGTTTGTTCACTGGTGAGGACAGCCTGGTGGAGCTGATAGACCGTAGTATCTTCTGGTAACCATGAGAAAGAGCAGACCCCTCCAAAAGCATGGCTCCCAGTTGTTTAAGGGAACAAGTTCCATTTGTTTTAGGCGAGGAAGCTGCCTTTGGTTTTTGAGTTGTGTAACAGAAGACACTACAACAATAGCAGTAATGCAAAGCTCTATAATACAATACAAATATTAAAGAATAAAGATAATAAAGTCCATACGAATGTGGTAAGATCCAGAAAGTACAAATCCCATGGGGAGTCTTCAAAATACGTGTAGATAAGTCATAAATGGAACGAAGGATCTGGATGTTATTGGTGCAGATCAGAGTTGTGGTTCCTACTAAACAATTGGACTGGTTACCTGTCAGTGAAAAGGTTTTTTGGAAACTGTGCTTTTGTGAAGTACTTCAGAAGCAGATGTTATTTACCTTATGCAGAAACAGTATTAGTCATTGCTGAGGAAGTTCAACGAAACAAAGTTTATAATATCCGGATCCTTCATTCCATTTATGACTTATCTACACGTATTTTGAAAACTCTCCACAACAGACACCTGTGAGGTGGGTGGGGTCGAGAGAACTGTCCCGAGAACCGTCCTTGAGAGAACAGCTCTGAAAGAACTTATGACTGACCCAAGGTCACACCAGCTGCTGCAAGTGGAGGAGTGGGGAATCAAACCCGGTTCTCCCAGATTAGAGTCCGTGCTCCTAACAACTACACCAAACTGGCTCTTTTTTTCATATTACAAGGGAAGTCACATATATGTCCATTGCTGGCAGTCATAACAATTAACTTTGGTTTTACACAGACTGTTGCTTTATACTTCTGGCCCGACCCAGCAAACCCATAGGATTAGCTCCAGTAAAGCCCATGGGGCTGCTCTGTAAGCCAAGGAAAGAGGGCTCAGGACTCAAGTCAGCAGGGCCAAGCACTACATGGGGCTCTAGTTGACCATGGGGATACCAGGCCAGGTTGGTGAGCCTGGTGGTGGATCTCATAAACGACACCACTAGGTGTTTGCAATTTGCACACCCTCCATTCAGTTAAGAAACTGGAAGTGGAATGAATCCTGAAAAGCAAACGTCTATGTACAGATTAGCCCTGCAGAGATAAATTGTAGCCCACTGGCTAAAAGATTGAGCTGTGATCTCTGGAGTGATTGTGGGGTCACTGAGGTCACCCTAGGCAATCCCTTTGTTTCAGCCTCCCTGCCTAGATTATGGGATAACACCAGTTTACCTTATAAGAGATGTAGGACATGAAACATTTAAATCTGAAGGTAAACACTAAATGCCTGTGTGGTGTAGCAGTTAGAGTTTTGGATTAAGATCTGGGAGAACCAGGTTCAAATCCCCACTTGTGCCATGGAAACGGACTTGGGTGACCTTGGGCCATTTGCACAGTCTCAGCCTAACCTACCTTGCAGGGTTGTTGTGAGGATAGAATGAAGAAGAGGGGAATGATGTAAGCTGCTTTGGGTCCTCTCTGGGGAGATGGGGGGGTTAAGTGGAGTAATAAATGTTATCAGTGTGGTTGTCCATTGTAGATATTCAGGGTGCCATTTTAGTCGTGTGTGATGGGGAGTTGTTCCCGATGTCAATCGCAAGTTATCGGGAGGAGTGGGAGTTACACTGGACTGGAACATAAAGAAATGCAGCCTTTGGGGGTGGGTGGGGAGGAAAGGCCGGGATTATCCCCACCATCCTCCAGTGGATTCTGGTGTTGCCGGATACAGGCCAGAGCCTCTGCCATGACTTAGCAGAAGACGGTGCCGCAGACGGCTTAGGTTTAACTGCTGCTGCCAGGCAGAGAAATGGTCTAATATACACAGCCCGCTCTCGTCCTTTACATCTCGTTTTGGAGATAAAGATAAATAGGCAGCTCCCCCTCCCCCCTCCCCTCCCCACACATCAAGGCACTTTGAGTGAAGCGGGGAGAGCAGTTGTGTAAATGAAATGGCCGCATGATGCCGGGCCTCGGCCATATTTACTTGTCAGCGTCTCTGACAGTGGAGGCTCTGCGGATCCTGCGTGCATTTAAAGGCCAACCGATGAATGTTGGTTCGCCTGGTTTAGACTGAGGCAGAGGATAAAAGAGACGAAGGGGATTTTAAAAGCATCATTGCTGCTTGTGGCAGATTGGTAGATAGACCCCACTTCCTCCTCCAGTCAAATAGGTTTTGTTGGCTTTTGTAGTGTTTAAAAACAATGCTGAACCTAAATGACTGAAAGCAACAGTAAGATAAGGAACAAGAGTGTGGGGTGAGGGTTGGACTGGGACCTGGGAGCTCCCTGCATCACTGACCTGCTTCCCGTAGAAGAGGGGCGAATGACATCTGCATGACCATTGGAACCTGTCATCTTACCGCTTATTCAGGCCTGTCTCCCATCCTGGCTTTGAAGACTGACAGGTGCTGTCGACATGTATTCAAGCCTATCTTTTTATTCCCCGCCAAAAAATTAAATTTAAGAGTTTCTGGATGAACTCCATCCACAGAGACAAAAGTTGCATGCATTCTGGTCTAGGATTGCCAGCCTTCAGGTGGGAGATCTCCCGAATTACAACTGATCTCCAAACTACAGAGACCAGTTCCTGCTGAATAAATGGCTATTTCGGAGGGTGAACTGTGTCCGTCCTTTCCTCAGCCCCACCCCCAAATCTCCAGGAATTTCCTTGCCTGGACTTGACAATCCTTTTCTGCTCTGATGTGGAATTTTAGAAGGTGCCTCACTCCATCCATGTGGGGTAAATCAGTTGGGTCTTTGATTCAGTGTTTGCCTTATACTGTAGTTAGGAGCTGGTCGGGCCCAGTTAGATGCATCACCTCCCTATTCTCTAAGCCCCAGATATTTTTCACATGGTAAAGTTACTGTAAAGTAGTTTGTAAACATAATTTTCCTGGAGCAAAGGACTTCTGTCCTACCTTTTCGAATGTGCCCCAAGAAGAGCGTCACGCTTGGGAAGTAAGAACCTCCTGGTGGTCCTCAGCCCAAGAGATACCTGGTGATCCTCAAGCAGGGCCAGGGCTTTTTCGGCCCTGGCCCCCACCTGGTGGAGCTCTCTGCCGGAGAACACCTGTGCCCTGCAGGATTTCTTACCTTTCCGCCAGGCATTCGGCTGAGGACAGCAACGGGACGGTATGTGGTCTGGCAGCCTCCATTCTCCACAGCGCCCCCGCCAGAGGCCTGTGAAATTTGAATTCCCCCCCATCACCATCTTGGGTTGACTAAATTATGCTGATGAATTATTGGTGCTGTGTATATTTTATGTATTTATTCTTGGTTTCTAACTTTTAATTGCTCATTGTATGTCCTCTTCTGTTGTAAGCAGCCCTGAGTCTTGCTTGAAAGAAAGGGTGGCCTAAAAATCTAATCAAATAAATAATTTTGAACAGATGTTCTGTAAGGATTGGTAATAGAATTTTTTAAAAATAGAGCAGGTGTAGGTATATGCCAGGGGTGGCCAAACTGTGGCTCGGTAGCCACATGCGGCTCTTTCACACATATTGTGTGGCTCCCAGCAGGGTGGCTGGGGAAGCGAAGGGGAGGCATGCCTCTCCAATTGCTCTTCCCTTCCCCTGCCAGTGTTCCCCTCCCTGGGTAGGCCTGGGGGCGGGGGGAGCAGAGAAAGAAAGCAACTTTAATTTTAAATGCCTTCTCCAAGCCAAGCCAGCCAGCATGGCGGTTAAAGTTGCTTTCTTTCCACCTCTCTCTTGCCCTCATCTATTGGCTTCCTTCCTTCCTTCCTTCCTTCCTTCCCCTCCCCATCTAAAGTTAAATATCATTATTGATATCTGTTTCTACCCCTTTTGTTTTTATTTTTGGTACTCTCATTTAATATTAATAAAAAGCAAAGTTGCATATTTCCCAGTAAAAACGTATGGCTCATGTTTATTCATGTCTTGCGGCTCTCAAACATCTGACGTTTATTCTATGTGGCTCTTACGTTAAGCAAGTTTGGCCACCCCTGGTATATAGTCACACATACGTGTACATCCACTCAGGGCAGCCATTTTAGAATGGCCACGGCTCCTTTGGAAATTGCGGGCCACTTCTGCCGTGCTCCCCCCGCATCAGAACGTGTCCTCATTATGTGCCCAAGCGCTGTCTGGCTGCCTGCTGAGCAGCTTATCGAGTGTGCCGGTAGAAAGAGATGATGCTCGGAAGGCTATCCGATGTTATCGGGGGAAGTCATGTACTGTGTCACCCCCGTCTGGTGAATCCGTGGGGAAGCCGTGTGTCAGGGAGCCTCTGAGGCGCACCTCCTGCCCTCCCAATCAGATTGCCCCCCCACACACACACAACTGGGCCCCTGCAGAGGAGAATCCCCACGTCCCTTGGGACTGCCAGGGAATCTCCAAGAGATGGGAATTAAAATTCCTGGGCTCACTTCACAGAGGCACTTTCAGAAGTGGCGCGCTCACTTTGCAAGGAGCAGTGTTGGGTAGGAGCTGCTGGGCAGTGACTTTGCCTCAGTGAAAAGGGCCATGCCCTCAAAAGGGACTGGGGGCCTGGGCTGTGGCAAAGAGGGAGTCTAACGAGGGAGCAAATTAGGCAGCATGTTGTTGCATTTGCATTTAGTTATTTCTGTCCTACTTTTCTCCTCACAGTCGGGACTCAGAATGACTTTTAGAATATCATTCTCCCACCCTCCCACTTTCTCACAACAGCCCTGTGAGGTGGGCCAGCCTGAGGGTTTTGTGATGGGCCCAAGGTCACCCAGTGAGCTTCCATGGTGGAAGTGGGGATTCGAACCCGGGTTGGCAAGGGTCCTCGTCCACCATTCAATCCACTACACTACACTGGCTCTCCGTTATGGGGAGGTGGAAACCTATTGGAACTCTATGAGCTGCAGGCCTGGAAACTCCATGAGAACAAGGGGAAGGCACGGTGGTTAGAGTGGCAGAGTACAGTGAGTGAGACCTGGATTCAAATCTCCACTCTGCCAAGAAGCTTGTCAGGTGACTTTGTGCCAGTCGAGCACACCCATCCTCAGTTAACCTCGCAGGGTTGTTGTGAGGCAAAATTCTAGAAGAGGGTGAACTTGCGCATGTTCCCTGAGATCCTTTCAGGAAGGTCAGGATAAGAATGTGATACATATGCTACCATCTTAATATTTTTGCAGTTGCATTGCTCGGTCTGTGTCTGCTTTGGTTAAGTGTGTGTGCGCGCGCGCGCGCGTGTTAAGATCTAAATGAAACAGGTACATAATGCCCTCTGCCTGCTCGCAAGGCTCAAGCCATAAAAATAACAAATGGCGTGTATTTGCTCGAATGTCAAAGTTATGAGTTTATTTTGTAATGATGTGCTCCTGCCTTCATGAGGTAAACTGGCCGTGGCAGAGGTGTTATTAGTAATATGGACTCAGCGGAGCAGAAAGCCGAGTGACCGAGCGATCAGTGTATCAGTCAGCGAGAGGGCAAATGGAAAGAGACAGCGGGGGAATGAGAAAAGAGCCGTGCGCGGCTCGGGCTGAGATTAGAAGGAGGGAGAGCCGGGTGCCTGAGAATTGAAAGTCCAGTGGTCAGACGCTGGCCGCCTCGTTTCAGCGAGCCCCTTTGAAGGAAGTGCCACAGGGGGAGGGAGCTGGGCCGGTTTGCCTGGGTAGGAAATGTGGGGAGGGGGGATATTGTTTCCACCAGCGTCTTTCTTTCCCAGGCTCCTGTGCTTTTTAAGCCTTTTTCTGTTGTGTGCGCTACTCTCTGACAGAACCACTCAGGGTCTGCTAGTTACTAGTCCTTATGATTACGAAGACAGAGCACTAAGAGTACGTGAATAATCTCAGGAACTTCTGTGGGGAGAGGGCTGAATGGGATTGCTGGTAGATGAGAAAAGAGTTTCAGTGTGCCCAGTGCAGATCTCTGTCCCCAGGACAAGTATCCCGCAATGTGCGAGAAACCATTTTGAAAAACATGGTTCTGCTCCTTCAAAGGCAGGATCAAAACAAACACTCAGTAAAAACAAAATCACATCCTGATCCACAGTAGCTCAGACTCTGTGCTCAAAGTAGCTGAATCGTTCAACCTGTGTATATTATGCAGCATAAGCTAATTTGCATCAGTTTGCCTGCCTGGAGTAGCTGTTCTTTTCTGAATTATGAGGGTGAGCATTGTGTTGAATCCTCCTGAGCCCTCCCTCCTGGCCTGATATTTGGAAATCCCGCCATTGATCACACACTTTTGAAGGCTGCTTTTGAAAATATAAGGCATGCCGTACGTCAGAAGTGACTTGATGGCACTTAACACATGCACACCACATACACACACATAACACACACAGTAGCTTGTGTTTCAAAAGTAGGCTGGTCTACTCAACAGTGAGGGTATTGCTGTGACAACTTGTTTTGTTTGTTTTGCAAAATTCTATTGAGTATTTAATGTAGATGAGCAACTGACCCATGATAGAATTCAGGCTATGCAAATCTAACCCACAAAAACTGATTTATTTTTTTAGAAATAAAACCGGGGGGGAGGGGCCCTCCAAAACAGATAAATGAAGGGGGCCAGCTAGATAGGTGGGGGAGGTTGTTGGACTTTGGAATTAAAAAGCATGCAACTCAGTTTAGCAAATGGCTTTGCAGACAGAATCACTGTACTGACTTAGCAGGCTTGGTGTATCAGGTACCAGAAGTCAGGCAAGGCAAAGTTGTTCAGGTCAAAGATCAAGGTTCCAGAAAACCAGGCAAGGTAGAGTCAGTGGTTGAGCATCTATTGTATATGATACGTCCATGTCTAACAGCCTCCCTTGGCTGATTTTTATAGTCATATGCTTATAGGTCATGCTTGCAGCCAGCTGCTCGGGAGTAATCCTGCAAGTACTTATCTTGGTTATCAGCAAACAGCTGGCATCAGGCCAGGAGGCATGCACTTTGTTGTCTCTCCTGTAGCTCAGTTCTTAGCTTTCATCTGCAATACTCTAAGGGTGTGGGTCATACTGGAGGGCTGGAAATAACCAACTGAGTTTCACCTATTGAATCAGGGCTGGAGGGTGTCAGTGGCTTTGCACAAGCTGTTGGCTGTGAATCCTGACAAGTGTGCAGCTCACCTTCCTGATTGCCGGCTTCTGCTGACTCAGAGCTGGCTACACGGGGCTCCTTCTGAGGAGTCCTCGCTATTGCTGAGTCCTGGCTGACTTATGACAATCATATTCTTAAAGGCTTTAAAATGCAATGTTTTCTTGTGGGCAAAAATATAGTTTTATATTTCCAGAAAATAATACTTTGTGGTTTGTGATTGGCTTAACTGATACACATGCTGATTGGGCAGTGCTTGTTGCACCACTGGCAGAGTCTGGAAGAGAGCAGCACTTCTCCCAAACTAATGACAGTTTGAATTACTTTTAATAGAAATATTTTATTATTTATTAGGGAGGTGGTATGTAGTATTTTAAAGAAGCAATGAGTATCTCCTCCCTGCAAAGGACTGGATACAAAAAAAGTGTCCAGATACTGAAAAGAATTAGAAATCCAGTCTACTGCTAAAATTGGAATAATAGGTAATTTTTTTGTTCCTGAAATTTAGCTTATCCACCACCTATCCCATACTGAATGTTGATTACATTTAGGCATCACACCAAGTCATGACTAAACCTTGATTTGGCATGATGTGTGAACTGATCAGTTGTGATTTGTGAAACATGACTTGTGATAGGGCAGAAAACAGAATCGTAAACCATGATTTGAAAAGTCTTTGCAACCGTGGTTTATGATCATTTTGCTTCAGCATGTCTGAATTTATAAAACATAGTTTATGACAGGTGCAGAAAGCATGACTTGAGATGTTTCTACAAACCCTGGCTTATTCCCAGATGTGAACTGGAGTATTGTCGCAACTGCCCAATCATAGTTGCATCTGTTGTTGTGTGTTCAGACGTTTCAGAGCCAAAGAACTGGGAGACACTGAAAACAAACAAGCTGCTCTAAATTGTCTGTTTGCTCATTTGGAGGCTCAGGTCATGGTTTAGAATCCAAGCTATAGTAACCGTTTGCCAGTTGTAATTTTGCTGGATATCTGAACGGAGCGAGCCCTTGAGTTCCCTGTTACAAAATCACTAACTTGAGGGAAATTGCATCCTTGTATACTAGCAGATGTTCAGGGTTTTCTTTTTGTTTATGTCTAAATCCCATAGGACTTTATTTGGGATTGTTTCTCCTGTGCCATCATGTCTGTGTACTACAGTCCCCTATGTAGGCCTTGCTCTGTATACTCCCTCCTTCTGTGGACAGGCAGGTGGTGGCGGGCAAAGTGTACTAATGGTACCCAGTCAATTTCTGCAGGGGTTTGCTTGGAAAACCACTCCGGCCCCCCTTTTTTTCACTCTGGTCCCAAGTCAGTTTTAGTTAAGTGTGTGTTTGGTGGGAAGATACAAAGGTTTTCTTATCATATTCACTTCCACTGTTTCCAGATTCTAGTTCATTTCACTGTTTATTTTAGAGCCTTTTAATGTTCATATCATCTATTTTTCCTAAATATTACATTAACTGCCTTGATTTACTTCTGTAGAAAGATGAAGTCAAAATATATGTATTTGTGCTAATTAAAAATGGTCTTCTTTTAAAAGATATATGCTAAAGTGATGTCTGCCTGTTTCCTCTCTTTGCATAGGTACTTGGAAGAGAGGTGTACACCTCCAACAACCAACTAGGTGGGATTCAGATCATGCACAACAATGGGGTGACTCATACCACAGTCTGCGATGACTTTGAAGGTGTCTACACGATTCTCCAGTGGCTGTCATATATGCCAAAGGTTAGTGTTTCTTTTTGTCCTGATGCCATAATACAGCAGCTGCTGCCATCTTTTAGTGGCTGTCCGGCTGGCCTCTGGATCAAGCTCTGCAGAGGTGCAAAAGACTGCGCAGGAGCAGAGGCACAATGATTGAATGTGGATCAGACACTATGGCTGGTGGAAGTCCCAGGTCTAAAAAGCTAGTGCCAAAAGTCAGAAATTTGAGATAGGTTCTTTGCACTGTGAATGGTATAGGGATGCCAGTCCCTGGGGCTGGGGGGAATCCCCCAATTTTTGGGAAAGCCCACCCCCAACAGTTCTCCGTACCCCAATGCATGCCTGCCCCACAAGCCGCAAAATCACAGCTTACAGGGCAGGTACACATGGAGCCCATTCTACATGACATTATCACATAAGGGATGGCCCCTTCCCTTCCCAGAATGCCACCCAAATACCCCCGCCAGGGAGAAGATACAACCTGGCAGCCCTAGAATGGTGGCTGAGAACATCTTGTTGGTCCCAAAGTCAGGAGCACCAGAGCGAGCCAGGGAGAAGCTTTAACACCCTGTTTCCCCAGCTGCTCTCTTAGCTCTTCCACCACTTTCCAACTGGATGGATGGAGAAGGGCTTGCCTCTTGGTAGCACCCCCCCCCCGGAGGGGTTATTTCCCACCCATGTTCTCAGGGGGTCCAGGGAGAGGCTTTAACAACATTGGATGCCCTGACTGCTCTCCTGTGACCACGTCTAGTTGCTGAGGAACTCTTCTAAGAAGAAGAAAACTTGAAAATTGGAGCTGGGTGAGATACTTGAGAACCTTTGGCTAGAGAGCTGTGCCCCTCCTCTGGGAACTCCTGTCCCCCAGATTGCCTGAGGAAAAGCAGCTGCAATTAAAACTGTTTTAAGTCTGCATGGTGGAAATATGCCCTAAGAGTTTAACCATCAAGCCCAGAAACTGGAGAGATTTTACTGTTATTTTGTGAAACTGCTGCATGCTCAAGGTCTCTGGTATCTCACATGTCCCAGCCAAATTTGAAGGGCCAGAGTCCCTAACTTTCTCTTATTCCCCCTTTAGAGTGTATATAGCCCGGTCCCAATGCTTACCGTAAAGGACCCAATAGAAAGAACAATTGAGTTTGTTCCCACCAAGACGCCCTACGATCCCCGTTGGATGCTTGCCGGACGCCCTCACCCAAGTATGTAAATTGCCTCTGGTTTATGCTGTTAATTGTTAACTTACCTGCTTGAAAATCTAAAAAAGAGGGGGGTCCATCTTTCTTCCTCTTCATCTCAACTCTTCTATCTGTTGGTGACTGGCTTTATTTATCTCTCTGTTTAAATGCTGGTCCCTTGCCTTCTGGTGCAGTTTTGCGTGGCTGAGAAACAGGCCAGGCTGAACAGATGTGGAAGTGCAGTGCAGATGGGGGAGGAGTGTCTTCAGCCACCGTGGGGGCAGGAGGCAAGTTTAGCCCCCAGCCCACGAGGGCCTTGGAAGTGCCCCTCCCCCCATTCAGTCCTGTGGTGGAAATAAATGCATTTGTTTTATCTGAACATTCATCTCCTGCTTCTCCCCATGGCTTGAAGCATTTTACTGTAAATGGGCAATTAAAAAATCACGGTGTTTAAGGGTAAACACATTAAACTGCTATAAAAAGGAATCTCCACCCACTTCCTAAGAAAGTGCCCTTCGGAACAAGTCACTTCTAAGCAGCAGAATGAAAAACTAAATTTTAGCCAATTACAATTTGGGACAAGAGACTCTTGCATGCCCAGCGGAAAGTCAAAATCTCGTACCAGAGAGTAGGGGCTCTCACAGCAAAAGACTGCCCTTGTAGAAGCCAGTCACACTTGACAGACAGACGGAATGGCCAGAAAGCACCGAGTGTGAAGACGTCAGATGGAATGGCCAGAAAGCACGGAGGAGGTCCCTCATGTACGGGGAGCACCACACTTGGGAGTCTCAGCTGCAGGGGCTGAATCAGCTCATCAGTCCATCAGCTCTCCAGTCTTCCGCACGTCACCTCCCACCTCGTCCTTTTTAACTGGAGATGCCGGGGATTGAACCTGGGACCTTCTCCATGCCAAGCAGAGGCTCTACCGCTGAGCCACAGCCCCTCCCCTCCAACAGAGAGGTGCAAAGAATACAGAGTGCTGCACTCCTCCCCTCCATCCCACCCGGGGTCCTTGCACAAGACACAAAGCTCTCCTTCACCCACTCCCCCTCACAATGTCGGCCATTTTGCTAGTATCTCTGCATCCAAAAGCCACTTCTCAGCATTCCTCTTTGCACTTCAGTGATGGGGGAATCAACCGATAGGTATTTATTCACTTTTTTTTTGGTAAAGAAGGGAGCAGCAGTGTTGTTTTTATTTATTTTCTGAGAAAAGAATGTGTGCCTGAGGGGAACTAGACTTTACTCCATCCTTATCCTCGGCACCTGCTGTGCTCCTGGTCCTGGAGCTGAGCTGGGAGGAAGAGGCATCCCGTAAAGAGGCAGAGAGGCTAAGTACGGTGGAAGAGAGCCAGCTGCATTATCCGTTTTTCGTTCATTTGATTAAAAACAAGACTCCTCCACTCCAGTTTTACACCTGAAGGTGTGGATATGCAAATGAATACACGTGGATCCCCGCCCCTCCCCCTGGACATCAATTAGTTTGGTTTTTAGGGTAAATAAAAAACAGAATCCAGATGGGGGCCGGCCTGAGTCGCACTGCCACCTGTCTGTTGAGTTTGGGGGTCACGTCAAGCTACTTTCTGGGAAGGAGCAAACCCGGCTTCACATTCCCACATGTCACAGTTCCAAATAGGCGTTAATAGCAGAACCACATTTAGGTTGCTTTATATTGCCCCTAGATTTAAATTGTTATTGTTCCCAGCTGCTGAATATGCTAGCCTAGTCTTCTCTGCCTTCCCCTACTGGCAGAAAACAAAATCATCTTCTTTGTGTCTCTGTGCAGTCCCACACATGGGTTGGGCACCTGCGCATGACCTCAAGCGGAGAACATTCCAGAGCTTGCCTCAGAAGACTTTTTTGGCGGGCTCTCTTCCCACCCTGGGGAGCAGACATGCACTGCGCATGCCTGGAGCAGGGGAGAGAGCCGCCTCTCACTCAGTTCTTCTTCGACCGCCCTTGCGTTCACACCTCTCCAGCGATCGCTTTTTGATTGCCTCAGCTGAATTTTCTTTCTTCATCTTCTTCTAGAGTTTCCTTGCTGTTCCTTTGTCTTTGTTACTTCTTCATCTTGCTATTCCTCTCACCTTTCTCCCCTTCCCCTCCCTTTCCCTGGTCGGGAAGGCGTTTGTATGGGCTGCACCTTATTTTTTAAGAGTTGTCGCCGATGCCCTGCTAAACTCCCCTCTAATGATGGCCACGACCTTTGCCTAATTTGTCTGGGGGAATTTCACCGGGTTGATTCGTGCCCACACTGTGCTCAGTTTACCAGACAGGCCCGTCATAACAGAGCGGCTCGCCTCAGGACTATACTTTTAGAGGGTGCGCTCCGCCCCACTATGTCTTCTGCGGCTTCCCATTTGTCCTCCGTCCCTCAAAAGCCCTCAGCCCAGGGAGATCCTGGGAAGCCCATCAAGAAACAGCATAAATCCAAAAAGCACAACGATAAAGACTCTTCAACTGTGAAATCAAAACCATCTACATCGATTTCGCCTCTGAAGTTCAATCCCATTGTGATCTTGGGCCTGTTGACATCGACGCCCATGTTTGCTTCAGCCCCTACCATGACTCATAAATCTAAGGCTCATCCTCCGGTTTTGACACCAAACCTGTCATCTCCGGCAGATCACCTCACGCTAGGACAACAGGCTAAGTCTCTGTTGTCGAAGTACTGATAGATGCCGGTCCGCGTCTCATGATTCCCAACTGCCTATCCACTTTTTGGATGACAGGGAACACTTTATGAGGAGTTGATCTTACTCCAATCATGCTATGATCGTAGGGGGTATGACTACCATAGATCGCTTTCCCGATCTCAATCTCGATGAGATTACAGATCTTGTTCTCCAGATCCCAGACATCGCAGATCGTATTGTCTCCATTCTTACTCAAGGTCTCTGACACCCCATCGTGACCGCTATTCAGACAGACGTGACCACAACCTTCTTAGGTGTCACCCTGCTATGTCTCACAGTAGACACTTGCTGTTTGACACTTTGGTGCATTCCCTAGGGCATGATCCTTCGGCGTCAGTAGACCCACTGAAACGGCAGTCATAGCTGCAGAACTTCGTCAACTAGGGATTGTCCTTTATCCCTATATTGACGACTGGCTTCTTGTGGCTCCAACAAGAACCCAACTCGAATGTAACGTCCACTGCACCTTTGCTCTGCTTTGCCACCTGGGACTTTGTGTCAACCTGCCAAAGTCCGCTCTCCAGCCTACTCAGGATTTGCAATTCCTAGGGGCTCTTCTTGATACCACTTGCGAGATGGCCTTTCTCCTAGAGTTCAGAGCCCAAAGCCTCATGTCTCTGGTATCGACTTTCTGGCACCATCCTTGACCTTCTGCTCACTCTGTCATGAGACTTCTGGGATATTTTACCTCAACAGTTTTCATTGTCCAGCAGGCCAGGCTTCAGCAGGCCCCCTCCAACTCTGGTTCCTTCAGAACTTCGATCTTCATCAGCAACACTTGGATACTCTGTGTTCCTCCCTGGGTGCTTTCCACGCTCGCTTGGTGGTCTCTCCCACAGCATCTCCTGTCCGGCATGCCCTTTTGTCATCCACCCCCAGAGATCTGCCTGTCAATGGATGCCTCCCTCTGGGGTTGGGGAGCAAGAGGAACTTGGACTCCTCAAGAGACGACTCTCCACATCAGTGCTTTAGAACTTCTGGCTTTTCATCGAGCCTTGATGTTGTTCCTCCCCGTGCTGGCCAGCAAGGTTGTCCGAGTCTCTTCGGACAATGTGGCCACTGTGTTTTACATAAACAAGCAAGGCAGAACCGCCTCTATTTGTCTATGCCATGCTGCCATGGCTTTCTGTGATTAGTGTCTTCGACACTCCATCTTGATATCAGCCATACATATCCCTGGTGTCCAGAATACAGATGCAGATTTCCTGAGTTGCGCTGCTCCCCAGGAGAACGAATGGTCTCTGCACCCCAGATACCTACAGCCTGTTTTTCACAAATTCGGACATCCGAATGTGGACAGGTTTGCGACATCAGAGAATGCTCAATGCCCTCTATTCTTTTCTCAAGGACAACCATCAGCCTGATCTCTTGGAGATGCCTTCCTTCACAGGGACCCTATTTCATTTCCTCTGATCTCGAGGGTTTTGCACAAGATCACAGACGCCACCTCCTGCATTCTAATCACTCCGTGGTGGCCGCGTCAGTCATGGTTCCCTCACCTTCTGCATCTCTTGAAGGGTCAGTTTCTCCATCTGCCTCCCGAGCCCAATCTCCTGCCTCGAGACCGAGGCAAGGTCCTCCACTATGAGCTGGCTTTCTTCGAGCTCACAGCGTGGAGGATGCTTCCATGACCTTCCCTCCTGCTGTTTCAGAGGTCCTGCTGGATGCCTGGAAACCATCCACTCACCACGCGTATTGAAAAGAGTGGTTGAGGTTTGCAGCCTATGCCTTGCAACACTCCTTCGTTGACTTTGACTGCTTTCCTGGCTGATATCCTGTTGGAGGACGTCTGTGCTGCTGCCACGTGGTCTTCGACTTCAACCTTCATGTCCCAGAATGCACTAGACGTTCAAGCTCGACAGGATGCTGCTTTCAGCCAGGCGGTGTTTCGATCTCTCTTCGCATGATTCCACTGCTTCCTCAGGAAGGACCTGAATATTGAAATAACGATAATATGTCCTAACCTGTTTATTGCTATCTTTCGGCTGCCAGCTCCCTCCTCCATCTGGTTCAGCTCGTTAGTCACCCATGCGTGGGACTGCACAGAGACCACAAAGAAGATAAACAGGTTGTCTACCTGTAACTGATGATCTTTGAGTGGTCATCTGTGCAGGACCACAATCCCACCCAGCCTTCCCTACTGCTGGCATCTCCTAGTCACTTACCTTTTTTGGATGGGACTTACCGGTAGCGGTCGAAGGAACTGAGTGGGAGGCGGCTCTCTCCCCTGCTCCAGGCATGCGCAGTGCGTGTCTTCTCCCCAGGGTGGGAAGAGAGCCCGCCAAAAGATTTCTGAGGCAAGCTCTGGAATGTTCTCTGCTTGAGGTTGTGCACAGGCGCCCACCCATGTGTGGTACTGCACAGGTGACCACTCAAAGATCATCAGTTACAGGTAAGCAACCTGTTTTTTCCCTTTTTGGTCTGAATTGCGTTACAGCCTTGGTGTGGTCAGGTTTGTCTTAACTTGCAGAGGGGCTGAGGTTTTGCAAGGTGCTCTGTTATTTTTTATTTAGGAGCTCAGGGATTGCAAGATTTATTCTGTGCTTTTTTTAAAAAAAGTTTTATAGCTCTGTATTTTTTCACCATCTTGAAAGTGCTAAGGTTATCGTGTGGCGTACCTGTTATTTACATTTTGACGGCTGTAAGGCGGCTTCCCTGTGGGCAGGTGTAATATTTATTTTCCATAAGCACGATGTTCTGTTCTCTGTGCATATGCTATTAATAATAGTATTTTGCATTTACACATTACACTAAAGGAGCTTCCAATCCATTATCATTGCTTTCATTCCAACAATCCTTCGTGGAATGTTAATATTATTACCCCCGATTTCCAGGTGAGAGGAATGAGTCCAAGAAAGGCTCACCTAAAGCCACCCAGTAAGTCCACAGCAGAGGCAGGATTTGAACTAGGTCTTCCTGATTTGAAGCTCTCAGTCCCTTGGCTGCTGCACCACAGGTGGAATGAGATTGGCGGTAAATATAGATTTTCTGGCAACTTTGGGGGGGCTAATATTTCTCTCCCCCTGCCACCCTTTCTCCCATTGTCTTGCCAGTAATTCATCTGGCTTGTCTTGAGCGTGTAGGTTCCAAATTGAGTGACTTCAGTTTTTAATTTAGTGGAAGCGTTAAGGGGAAGCAGATGATTCTCTGCGATAAGTTAAAGGAGAGATCTCCTAGGTGAAAAGTTAACGCCGTTTATTAGGAGAGATAGTGCTGTGATATTCTTCAAACTGACGCTCGACACGAGGCCTGGAATCGAAACGATCAGCTCTGGACTCGGCGATGAAGAGATAATTTTGAAATGGATGGTCACATTTTACAGCGGGGGGCCAAGGAGGCGAGGAACATTAGAACATAGTAATTTCAAGTTTGGGCTTGATAAAACGCTTTCCATCCCGTCGGAGTCAGCAGAGGTTGGCTTGCTCGGATCTCCACTTTTAATTGCTTTTGCACTTGGCTTTGCAGAGCCAGAAGTGCTTGCTCAAAATTATAGCATTGCAAAAGAGGCCGCCACCAAAGCCAATCGTTTTTTCTTTCTTTTTTTGGAGAGAGAGGAGGCAAAATGCAAGAAGCAGAATGCTGCGGCTTCTCTGCAGCTTCCCTTGCTCTGCTGGTGAAGGGCAGTAGGAAATATCCAGACAATGAGGTTCAAAGGCCAAAGTCGGCAATAAGGTCGTACCTCCTGGTACAAAATTTGACCTGGCTTTGCTTTGTTCTGTTAATAGGCTCTGTAGAATTTTTTGTTTTTAGCAAACGTTAGGCAGTGGTGGAGGCCATTGAGAACCGAACTTAGGGTTGCCAAGCTCCATATGGGGGCTGGAGATCTCCCAGAATCTCACCTGATCTCCAGACTAAATAGATAGCTTATTTACTTATTATTTATTAATTTCAAACATTTATTCCACTTCTCCTGGAAAAAAATGGCTGCTTTGGAAGGTGGGGCTGTGTCCTGGCCTGATGCCCTCCTGCGGGTCCCCCCCGAAGGCCCCCCCCGGCTCCACCCTCAGATCTCCAGGTATTTCTGAACCCAGAGTTGGTGACCCTAATCGAACCTGTTTTCAGACATGACCGTTTGGGTCGAGGCCTGCACAGGTAGCATCCTTGTCCTCCAAAAGATCATCTGGCGCTTTCGTTAATGTGCCAGACAAAGACCTCTCATTCTGTTCAGTGTTTGGCTGATTTATTTAGTGATTTTTTCCCTGTGCCTGGTGGCTTGGGGGTTTCTTGTGTGTGGCTGCGATCACACACACTAAATAATCCACTTTCAATCCACTTTCAGTGCACTTTCCAACTGGATATTTACTGTGTGAACCAGCAAAATCCAATTCGAAAGTGCATTGAAAGTGAATTATTTAGTGTGTGTGATTGCAGTCTGTGTGTGTTTTGGTAATTTTAGTTGATATCATCACATTATTTTAAACAGAAGTCTGAATTAATTGTTACTATATTTATTTACTCTGTTTACCCCCTGCCTTTCTCTCCAGTGTTGTTCTCTCCTCCGTCCTCCCCTCCCAAGAACCGGACACTCTAACCACTACACCTCCTTGGGTTTACTACCCACTTTGATAAATTTTATTTAGAAAAGACTCCGATTAAAAATAATTGGATTACATAAGAACATAGGAGAAGCCAGTGTTGGATCAGGCCAATGGCTCATCCAGTCCAACACTCTGTGTCACACTGTGGCCAAAAAGACCAGGTACCTTCAGGAGGTCCAGCAGTGGGGATTAAATAAAATCCTGGGTTCTTCTTCTTGGTCATGTTGCCGTTTGACAGATGTTAAGAGCTAGCATAGAGATGGCGGCGGGGGGCGAGATACCCTGCATCCTTCTTGGATTTTACAGTCATGTACAAAGTGCAGCTGTGGTTTTGATGACTCATGAAGTCAAAGAGTGGGCAGGACTAGAAGCTTGTGATGTGGGGTGCAGAAGCATATTGTGTGTGTGTAAAGTGCTAGGAGATAAAAGCAAAGGCACTTACTATCATAATCATGAGAGAGAGGGAAGGGAAGGCTTTCCAAATCGTCTGGAAAAGTGAAGAAAATGCAGAAGGGGATGGGTCAGCAAGAAAGAAATGACATCTGTCTAGCTGTGGAATCTTCTTCGTGGTCTCTGTGCATCACACCTCTGGGATATAGTGCGCCTGCAGCGACCTCGATCAGTTCCTCTTGAAAGCGAAAGGGATTTTCACCCCCGCTCCCTCGTCACGTGCCGGCCCCACTGCACATGACCAAGGGAGGGGCACGACAATCCCGCCAGTTCTCTTCTGACTGCTGCGTTGATAGGAACTTCTACGCTTTGGTTGGTAAAAAAAATTGGGCTTTAGGCCTATTCCTCATTTTTTCTTTGTTTTCTTTTGTTTATTTTTGTTAAGTGAAAGGACTTTGTTTCTATGGATTTATTTCCTTGGTCTCTGTAGTGTCCCCCCCCCCCGCCCTATGGCCAAGACGTGAGGTTTCTTTTTATGGTGCCTTAAGTGGGGCAGTAAGATTGCCCACCCCAGATGCACACTCGCTTTGTCTTTTGTGCCTCGGGGAATCGCACCGAGTGGATTCTTGTGCTCATTGTGCGCAGTTCTCTAAGCAGACGAGGAAAAACTGAGCTGCCAGAATTCACGTTGCGTTTTTGGAGTTCACACTTTCACCGATATCATCAGGACGCTTCAGGGCATGCGTCTTTGTCGACTGCCGCCTCGGCATCGATGGCTGTGCGGTTCCCGATACCGACGCATATAGATGTCAACTGCCCGATGCTGATACGCCCGGCCCAGACATCTCAGCCTGATGCCTATTCTCCTTCCAAAAAATGCAGGGAAGGCCGGGATGCTCGGCCAGTCAAGCTAAAAAAAGCACCGAATCCTGCGAGGGGCTGCTTCACTTGACTCTCTGTGCCAAGAGCAGCCACAAGGTGTACCTCGGTCGCCTTCACTGCACACTATCCAGCTCACCAATAGAGCAGGATATGGACTTCTCCCGGATCTCCCGGTCCTCCAGTGTCGAAAGCCTACACTCCGACCTCAGAACTGAAGTCTTTGGTCTGTCTGGCACAGCCCCAATCTGATGATTGAGAATGACCATCGGCACCGATACACCTGCCACTGCCACCCCCCTGGGACCAACGACTGTGGTGATACTTGCATGGGGCCTATCCATTTACAGGCAGTATGCCATGGTTCCCACCCCAGCCAATGGAATGGGACCATCAGCCTACCTCTTCACATCTCTCCCGGTATCAAGATCCTCCTTCAACACCAGAGTTTGTGAGGCCCCAACCATCGAGGCTGATGGGCAAATCTCCCAAATCGTCGAACCCGGCTCTTCCAAAGTTTTGAGGTTCATCGAATCTGACTCCTCGGTACCAATGTTGCCTGTGTCTTTTTTCAAGCTGTCTCCCTATCTCCCCTTCAAAAGACTTTAAATTCTATGGAGATTTTGCCAAACAGATGGCTAACACGCTCACTCTATATACGGTGCAACCACCACCTACTGTGACAGACTCGGTGTTTGATATCGTCCATAGGGACACCTCTACCCCGATTGCTCTACCGATGACTTCAGTCCTCCTTTGGGCGGCTAAATTCCCATGGTCTCACCCAGCACCTACTCCCATCTCGAGCTGGTGGGTAGATCATGCATGTAAGGTGCCAGAAGCAGGGCGCTGAATTTCTGTTTACCCACCTTAACCCTAATTCTGTCGTAGCACCTCTTCCTCCAAGGTCAGACGTAGTCATTTGTTCTGTGGGAGCTTTCGGCATTAAGACCTCAACCTACATGGCATGTATGGGGAGTTAACAGTTTACTCTCTGGGAGCAGATGTCTGAATTTATTGCAACGCTCCCTGAGGTCTCTAACTGTCTGCCTCGCAGGATTCAAAAGGAGGGAATGCTTCTGACTAAGCATCAGCTCAATGTGGCTAAGCACGCATTGGATGCGGGCGCCAAAACACTGACTTCAGCAGCCACCCTCCGATGTTATGCCTGGTTGTGTTCTACTGCCCTACCACAGGATACTAGGACTCTCATTGAGAACCTTCCATTCAAAGGCGAGGGCCTTTTCAGTACCACGACTGATATGATCCTGCAGGACCTTGTCAAAAGTCATCTCCGGAAACTCAGTGGCAACGCTCATCCACTGTGTCCTCCTGCCCTTATGGGCGCACATCAAAATTCTCATTCATCTCTCAGCTTAAGGTTGAGACTTTGGAAGCTTCCAAGCAGAGCCTTGTACTCCTGTTGCCCCACCCCTACCCGCCTGTCTCCCTACCTGCCCGATTGGCAGTGTATAACATCGGACTGTTGGGTCCTTTCCGTTATTGAACAGGGGTCCCCCTTAGAATTTATACAGGCACCCGAGGCCCCAACTTCATAATTACTCCATCATCCGCTACGCTCCCGAAAGAAATTCAGAACCTTCATCAAGGGATGCTACAGAACTACTTCGGACTGCACAACGTCAGCATATATCCTACTCCCATTATTTTACGATCCCCATAAAAGGACAGAGGACTTCGTCCTGTTATGGTCCTCAGGGGACTCAACCAGTTTATTGTCAGGCTCCTTAGTCAGGTCACACAACGCAGGGCTTCAGTAGAAGAATCTCTTTATTGATGAATCATAACTAAAGACACGTGTATAGCTTATGTCAGGAATGCCCGGGTACAGTAGGGCTCCCTAAATTATAGTGGAATCAAACACCCCCTAAACGAGCTGAAGCCAATGAGTATAGTTCACGCATGCAGGCAAAGTGGGCAGAACAATTTAAAAGCCATTGATTCCCAGCAGAGGAGTTCTGCAGCTGGAGACTCTACAAGGTCAAGAAGATGATAACATACAGACAGTAGAATGGTTATGGTCAGAGGGTGGTAGACTGAGAGTACTCTCCCCACATTCCAACTCCATGACAGGACTACCTGACATCCTGCCCCTCCAAGCACCTCCCCCCTGGCTTGTTGGGGTAGTGATGATGGAAACGGCAGATGAGGCGGGGAGCCCGAACGTGATCCACCTCCGCCCACTACCTATGTTGCAGCCCAAAGTCTACCCATTCAACCAAATAGAACAGTTTGTTCCTAACAAGCTTAGAGTCTAGAATGTCGGCAACTTCATAATGTGATTCATCTTGCACCATTGGGGGGTTGTGCATGTGGTCACCAAGCATTAGGTCCAGGATCCCCGTGGAGTAATCTGACATGGAAAACAGGGTGCAATTGTCTCAAGCTTTTAGGCAGCTCAAGCTCCACTGTGACATCATTGATTTTACGTTTCACAGGGAATGGGCCCACATATTTCCAGCCCAGCTTTCTACTAGGCTGGAATCCCTTGATCTTTTTGGTAGACATATAGACCGAGTCACCAGGCTGGATGTCCCAGCCCATGGAGCATTTCTTATCCGCCTGCTGTTTATAATCCAGGTTAGCCTTGTCTAAGGCTTTGCACAGGAGTATCCAGGCTGCTTGTAGCTTCTTACACCAGTCCCCCACCTCCCCTTCCAGCAGGGCTGCATCAGACAAAAACGGGAGGGGTGGCGCCTCATAAGAACATAAGAGAAGCCAATGTTGAATCAGGCCAATGGCCCATCTAGTCCAACACTCTGTCACACAGCGGCCAAAATATACCACGTGCCATCAGGAAGTCCAGCAGTGGGGCCAGGACACTAGAAGCCCTCCCACTGCTGCCCCCTCCAGCACCAAGAATTGAGTGCATCACCTGCCCCAGACTGAGAGTTCCCATCTATACCCTGTGGCTAATAGCCACTGATGGACTTCTGCTCCATATGTTTATCTAATTCCCTCTTGAAACTGTCCATGCTTGTAGCTGCCACCACCTCCTGTGGCAGTGAATTCCATATGTTAATCACTCTTTGGATGAAGAAGTATTTCCTTTTATCTGTTCTAACCCGACTGCTCAGCAATTTCATGGAGTGCCCACGAGTTCTTGTATTGTGAGAAAGGGAGAAAAGTACTTCTTTCTCAACCTGCTCAATCCCATTCATAATCTTATAAACCTCAATCATGTCACCCCTCAGCCGTTGTTTCTCCAAGCTAAAGAGCCCCAAGCATTTTAACCTTTCTTCATAGGGAAGGTGTTCCAACCCTTTTATCATTCTAGTTGCCCTTCTCTACACTTTTTCCAATGCTATAATATCCTTTTTGAGATGTGGTGACCAGAACTGTACACAGTATTCCAAATGAGGTTGCACCAATGATTTATACAGGGGCATGATGATACTGGCTGATTTGTTTTCAATTCCCTTCCTAATAATCCCCAGCATAGCGTTGGCCTTCTTTATTGCAGCTACACACTGTCTAGACATTTTCATTGAGTTATCCACTACGACTCCAAGATCTCTCTCTTGGTCCGTCTCTGCCAGTTCAGACCCCATCAACGTGTATTTATATTTAGAATTTTTGGCTCCAATGTGCATCACTTTGCACTTGGCCACATTGAACCCCATTTGCCACGTTGACACCCACTCACCCATCCTCGACAGATCCCTTTGGAGTGCCTCACACTCCTCCCTGGTTTTTACCCCCCTGAACAACTTCATGTCATCTGCGAATTTAGCCACTTCACTGCTTACTCCCAATTCCAAATCTTTAATAAACAAGTTAAAAAGCATTGGACCGAGTACTGATCCCTGTGGTACCCCACTGCTTACCACCCTCCACTGAGAAAGTTTCCCATTTATACTCACTGTGGAAGAATGGCATGCATTCTTGTAGCAAAACTCCGCCAGAGGAGTCCCTTCCCAATTGTCCTGTTGGAAATTAGTGAAACAGCGGATGTACTGTTCAAGGGTTTGATTCACCCGCTCCGTCTGACCATCAGTCTCAGGGTGGTAAGCACTGCTTAAACCGCAATCAACTCCCATGAGACCCATCAGTTCACCCCAAAACTTGGAAACAAATTGTGAGCCCCGGTCGGAGATAATCTTCCTGGCAACCTAAACACCTGCTGGAGAAAAGTCTTGGCTAGCACTTGTGCAGTGGGCAAGGACTTAAATGGAACAAAGTGAGCCTGTTTTGAAAACAGATCTACTACCACCTAGGTAACAGTCTTGCCACAACTGGGGGGTAAATCAGTGATAAAGTCCATAGAGAACTTCCCACGGTCTTCCAGGCGTGGGTAGGGGTTGTAGGAGGCCCAGCGGCTTCCCAAGTTTGGCAAGACTGAACAGACATGGAGAGGTCCTTCCTCATCCCTGGCCACCAGAACTCACGTTACAACAAGTTTAGGGATTTTACAAACCCCAGGTTCCCTGCCAATTTGTTGCCATGCACCGCCAACATGATATCATCCCGCAAAGCCAAAGGCACAGTTTATGGCCGCAGTACCAACAGCCGTTAGCACGCTCCTCCCCCTCCCCCTCCTTCAGTAGTTCAAGCTGGTCACTGTCAGAGAGGGTGGAGGCGAACTTCAGTCCACGATTGGTTGTTCGTAACAAGCTCCAGAGAGACCCTGTTCAACCATGTCGATCTAATGCTGGTTGGATCTAATGCTTAGTTGTGTTTGGCCTGGGGGTGAACCTCAAAAAGTCAATGCTTCCCCCCCCATCATTGAGAGTCCAGTTATCGGGGCAGTTTTGGATTTGACTGTCTGTCGAGCTTTTCTCCCTCCAAACAGGGCAGGAGACATTATTGCTCTCCTCAACCTGATAAGAACCCTGGGAGATGCGTCAGCAAAGCAGATCCAACGGCTCTTGGGTCTGATGGCTGCCGCCACAGCGGTACTTGTCAGACTACAGCTGTGGTTCCTCAAACATTTCCATCCACTGTGACAACCCCAATCTCTGTGGTTCGTGCTACCTGTGCAAGTGCTGAATTCCCTACATGGGAAACTCCAGCCACACCCCCGAACTGACCCTACCACGGATGCATCCCTTGTGGAGATGGGGGGGGCTCACTTCCATGGTTTGTGCATGGGTGCCAAATGGGAACCTCATGTGGCCTACAAACACCTCAACTTCCTGGAACTGCTCACCATTCAGTATGCCCTAGATCTTTCACCACCTCATGGCCCATCATATGGTGGCAATCCTGGCAGACAACACCACCACACTGTGTTACCTAAACAGGCAAGGTGGGACAATGTCCAGGGGATTCTGTTTACTGGGCCGGGAGACTTGGATCGAGTTTCAATCCCGGGACATGTTCTTCATTGCTGCTCACTTGCCAGAATCGCTCTATGTGCAGGCAGACTTTCTGAGCAGGGGAGACGCATCCCTCCACGAGTGGGAGCTCAACTGGGCTTACCTATGACCAATTTTCCACAGGTGTGGGGTCACCCAGAACTCAATGTGTTTGCAACGCATCAGAATGCCGAGTGTCGTCTGTTCTGTTCCAGGGTGGGACAGGACCCAATGTCTCTGGGGGACGGCCTTCTCTTCCCATGATGTTGTAGGCATGTGTGCCTGTTCCCACCAATCCCTCTGCTTGCCAGAGTGCTCAGCAAAATCGTGATGGAACAACCTTAACGCATCCTCGTGGCACTATGGTGGCCATGTCAGCTCTGGTTCTCAAGTCTGCTCCGCATGTCCCGGGGTACATACATACTTTTCCCCGGGCACCAGATCTCCTTCTGGCTCAGGAGGGCAGAGTGCTTCACAATGTAGCACATTTCGAGCTCACGGCGTGGAGGTTTCCCTAGCACAGCTTTGAAGCAGGATTGACTTAGTCCTGTTGAACTGTTGGCAGCCAGCTACACACGCTGCCTTTGCAAGGAAGTGAGAGAAGTTCTTGTTGTACCTTGAGTTGTTGGGTTTATCACCGCCCCCTTCAGGCTTGAGGGTAGTCTTCGGATTCTTACTGACCCGCCTGGATTTGGGCCGTAGTTGCTCTTTTTAAAGAGACTGTTTGGCCGCCATCTCCGCCAATCATCCTGCGGTGGACGGCTATTCTGTTTTTTCTCACCCGCAAGCGAAGCAGTTTTAAAGGGTCTCCCTCCCCTCATTCCTCTGGCTCGTGGGCAGACTCCCTCCTGGGACTAACCTCTAGTGCTGTCCAGATTAATGGACAAACCATTTGAGCCCATGGCCACGTCTAGTCTGCAGCTTCTCTCGTGGAAGACTGTCTCCCTCGTAGTCATCACTTCAGCAAGATGAGTGAGCAAATGGTCTGCACTCCGTTGCACCATCTACATGATGGTGTCACCTTGGCCTCGGATGTCTCTTTCCTGCCCAAGGTTGTTTCTGAGTTCCATTTGCAAGCTGACATCGCTCTTCCAACTTTCTTCCCATCCCCTACGAGTGACGAGGAACGCCGGCTTCATGCTCTAGACGTTGAGAGAGCCATACTTTTCTGCCTCAATGGGACAAGGTCTTTTCGTCAGTCACCGGCCTTGTTCGTCTCCTATAGCACACCTGTGCAGGGGAAGAGGTTTTCTTTTCAACATCTATCTAAGTGGATTGTGGAACCCATCCAACAGTGTTACTTACTGGCCAAATGACCACTCCCGGGCCCGCTCCGAGCACATGCCACCTGGGCAGTAGTCGCGTTCACAGCCTTCCTGAGGGGTCCGCTGCTCACTGATATCTGTCAAGCAGCAGCCTGGGCCACCTCCTCACATGTTCGTGAAGCTTTACGCCCTGGATGTGCGTCTTCATCAACGTTCCGTGGTGGGACAGGCAGGGTTGCAGGCAGCGCAAGTCTAGGACCTTCAGCTCCCTCCTCCAGGTAGGCCTGTTTTATGCTTTCTAGTCTCCCAGAGGTGTAATGCACAGAGACCACGAAGAAGATAAACAGGTTGCTTACCTGTAACTGATGATCTTTGAGTGGTCATCTGTGCATTCACACCACCCGCCCTCCTTCCCCTCTGCTTCCGGTCCTCTCCTCTTTCATTACTCTGAGACTGATGGCAGCGGTCAGAAGGAACTGGCAGGATTGTCGTGCCCCTCCCTTAGTCATGTGCAGTGGGGCCAGCGCGTGACGGGGGAGCAGGTGCGAAAATCCCTTTCGCTTTCAAGAGGAACTGATCAAGGTCGGTGCAGGTGCACTATATGCCAGAGGTGTGAATGCACAGATGACCACTCAAAGATCATCAGTTACAGGTAAGCAACCTGTTTATGCTATGCAGAGTTTCACCCTTCTAAATCCATTGAAATCAACGGGCTTAAAAGACTTAACTCACAGTTAGAGAGATGATTACAGCCACACATGCAGCAAGAATACACAGAAAAAGCAGCCCAAGATTGTGATCTGATGCCCCCACCAGGCAAAAGGGGGTGGCGTTTGAGGATGGCACAACTATTGTGCAAAAACCATCCAAGGAAAAGTGTGTTCTGGGGCAGGTGATGCACTCTATTCTTGGTGCTGGAGGGGGCAGCAGTGGGAGGGCTTCTGGTGCCCTGGCCCCACTGCTGGACCTCCGGATGGCACCTGGTATATTTTGGCCGCTGTGTGACAGAGTGTTGGACTAGATGGGCCATTGGCCTGATTCAACATTGGCTTCTCTTATGTTCTTATGTTCTTATGTGTTTGGCACTTGCTATTCGTTACTTGTTTAGTTCCATTTGTATCCTGCCCTCTTGTCAAACAAGGAGCTCAGGTTGGCTTCCGTGGGATTCTCACGCAGGCTCCTGTGACCGGCTCCCTCCAACCATAACCTGCTTGGATATCAAGACAAAACTGTTTGATTCCCCCTCCCCCCCGAGCATTTAACTGAGATGTCTCCTCCCCTAATTGTCAGTGCACTGCAGTCGTTTGTTTATTTTTTTATTTCAGTTTAATTTTGTTTTGATGCTGCCTTGGCCTCATTAACCTCCGTGGCAGGTTTGTTACAGATATTGTAAATGCAGATGGTACAAATTTGTTATTTTACTTCATGTACCCCCACGTTCCTTCACAATGGGAACCCAAAGTGGCTTACGTCCTTTTCCTCTCCTTCGTTGTATCCCCACAACAGTCCTGTAGGTAGGTTAGGCGGTGTGGCTGGCCCAAGGCCACTGAAGCGAGCTCCTGTGGCAGTGTGGGGATTCGAATCTGGGTCTCCCAGAGCTTAGTCCGACATTAACCACCACACCATGCTGTCTCTGGGAACACAAGAAGTCACTTCCGATTAGCAGGGTGCAAAATGTTACCCGCTTGCATGACACCAATGATTCCCTTTCCCGTTGACTCTTGCTCAGTATGTGGCAACCCCCCGAAAATGTGTCCCCCAGCCATGGCTTCCTCTGTGCCCAGGCCTTTCTAAGCCTCTTCCAGCCATTGTGTGCCAGATCGCTGCTGTGTCCTCTTGTCATGCCTCCCCTGGGTGTCCTTTCCCCACAACTGAGTTTGGCTTTTTGCCCATCTTGCCCAGTGCTATAAAGCTGTGACCAGCAAACAGCTCTAAAGTTTCTCAGGCGGTGGTCTTTTCTACTTCTCTGCCTCAAAGACCTTCAAACTGGAGATGCCGGAGATTGAACCTTGAAGCCTTCTGCATGTAAAGCAGGGGATCTCCCACTGAGCTATGGCTGCTCCCATAAAATGACTCCAGTTTAATATACGAAGCAGCCTTTAGCATCTCAGATGGCTGGTCCGTCTCACTCAGGATCGTCTGCTCCGCCAGGCAGGCTCCCCCCATGGTCACAGCGCCGACTACAGAAAATCCTGTAACTGGAGATTGAATCCGGGGTCCTCTCTCAAATTTCCGGTCTATAGCGTGGCGATGGCAGTCGCTCTCCCCGGGAGCGATTTGCACACCAGCGGTTTGGAGGGGAGCTACTGACGTGGCCCCCCCACAGAACCCTTGGGTGGGGTTCCAAGCTTTGAAGGGGTAGCCTCTTCAATGGCGGAATGCCGGCGAATTGAGGCTCCCCTTTGCCCTGACAGTCCTACCACTGTGTGGCCGCATGGCACCAGCTAGGTTGGCTGGAACAAGCGGTGGAGATCGAGCGACTGGCGAAGATCTAAGCAAGGTCGAAAGTGGCCGGCAGTTATTGTGAGTTGGCTGTAACCAAACTTTAAAATAACCGGAAAATTCCTCACCCCCCCTTATAGCAGCAAACGGAAGGTGGAAGGATCCCCCCCCCCCACAAGCGAAAAAAGCAGCAGAATAAGAGCGGGGGGTGGAAATTGATCATTTGGCTTGTTTGGTGAGACTTACCAGAGCGGATTTGAAGCATAAGTGATTTTCAGAGGTGGTGAAATAGCAGTTGGCTTTTGTAAACAATCAATCAAGATGTTGGGCGCAGGGAGAAAAGGAGTGAAACCGAAACCTATGGGAGGTCAAAGTCCGAGGCCGGAAGTTGAGGGGGTGGATGTTATGAGACTCTTAGCAGATACGCTCAAGCCTGTCATGGATCAACTCGCTGGTATTAACCAGCAGTTAACCATTCTTAATCAGACTCTCACAGCGCAACAGCTCCAGATGGCTGAAACAGTTAAACAGACGGAGCAAACAATGGAAGTAGTGAAAGAGATGCACACTGAAAACAAGACTTTGAAGAAAAGAGTGGACCAATTAACGAATAAACAGAATCATCAGGAAAATAGACTGTTGTTTCTACAAATGGAAAAAGCCAATATGGTCCTCAGGTTCCAGGGAGTTCCTGAATCGCTGAAAGAAGACCTGAAGAAGCTTCTGAGTGATCTTATTGCACCAGTAGTAGGCTTGACAGCGGAAGAAATAATACATGATATGGATGCAGTGTATAGGGTGTATTCCAATTACACCAAAAAGAATAGCCTGCCTGGAGAAATATCAGTCAGATTCTCAAGAAGACAAACCAGGGATGCAATTTTAAAAGCTATGTCAGCATCTCCACTGAAAATGGGGAATGCTATCATCAAGACTTTAAAGGACATTCCATTTGAAATTCGCCAAAAATGAAAGACCTACAAGGATTTAATTCTCTTCCTTCAAACTAATCAAATTGCATATAAATGGGCGTTTCCAGAAGGGGTCATCTTTAAGCTACATGACAAGAGAGAGAAGATTGACTCTGTGCACAAGGCTAAAGAATTCCTGAAACGTCATCTGGGAACCAAAGAAGTTGGTGAAACTGTTTCGAATGGATCCACAACCTCGGAGATGGAGGAGAACTTGTCCACAGAAGAAGGCGCAGCTGCCTGCAAACTAACCTATGCTTTTAGAGATAGAAAGCCTAAGTAAAGGTGGAAGGACTCTGAAAATTGCCTTTATGAAGCAAGTTTGGGAGGTGCTCTGAAATTCTCCCATAACAAGTAATCAGCTAATTTTTGATCAGGGATAGATAGAAACTCACAGCATGCATTGTTTACTAACAATATAGTACTAACATAGACTCTAACCGGGATAATGATCTCCTACTCTTGGGTTTTTAGTATAGTGTGGGTATACTTTTCTTTCTCCCTAGTTGTTAGTTCCCTTTCCCTCTTTTTCGTTGTAGTTTTAGTTGTCTATTACAAAAAAGCAATAAAAAATCCCCTTTGGGGGGCCAAAAAAAAGAAAGAATCTGGGGTCCTTTGCGTGGAAAACCTGGGCTCTAACAATGAGACGTCGGTCCTTCTCAAAATATCATTGCATCTTTGCAAATTATCTACATCATCTTATTACCAAAACAGAGAGCAAAGGGGCAGTCGGATAAGCTTGCTTTGAAAAAATAAATAAGGCACATGCACGTTGACACGTGAACAGTACTTGAAGAAGCAGTGCCTTTAATGAGTCGGCTGCCTTCTGACAAATGTTTGCAATGAAAGGAAGAAAAACTCAGCCTGGTAGAGTTATTTATTTAAAAGCAGGCAAATTCCCTTTTGCTCCCTGAATCCCATCGTTTAACAATAAATGATGCCTTCTGCTGATAAATGGCTCTCTTTATGCAGACGAGCAAATTAAAGAGGCTGTTATGGCTGAGGGCGGACAGACGTTTCTTAATATGCATCTCTTCATGCAATTTGTTTGAAGCTTAGTATCATGTCTAGGAAAGGCCTTCTCTGAGTGAGTGAGTGTGTATGGGGGGGGGTGCAGCTCTGGGGGGGGGTGAGACAGGGGTGGTCCATACAAAGTGCCAGTCACAAACAGAACCACTAATATCTTGCAAACTGAGTAAAGCTAGTCAAACCTCCCATAACAACCCTGTTAAAGCTTCCCACTCTGGCCTGCTGGTGTGGGCAGGTCTGTTTCCCTGCTGTTCTTGCTGCTGACAAGAGTAAAGTTGGTGGCGCACAAGGCAGAGTTTCACCTGACGTTCCTCCATTCGACACCCGCCCTGACTGCAATCTGCAGTTAAAGGTCACTGTGTATAAATTCAGCACCCTGGATAGTCCAGGCCAGCTGGATCTTGTCAGTTCTTGGAAGCAAAGCAGGGTCAACCCTGCTCAGTATTTGGAGGGGAGACCACCGAGGAGTATCAGGATTGTGACGTGGAGGCAGGCAATGGCAAACCCCCCTCCAAACAGCACCTCTTGCCTTGAAAACCCTCCGGGGTCACCATAAGCCTGCTGCGACTTGATCAAAGTGGGCAGCCGTGTCGGTCGGAAGCAACAGAACGGAAGTGGGGCACCTTTAAGACCAAAAAAGTTTTATTGAAGGTGTGAGCTTTCGTGTGCACGCACACTTCAAAATGTGCATGCACACGAAAGCTCACACCCTGAATAAACCTTTGTTGGTCTTAAAGGTGCCCCACTGGACTCTTAACTTTGTTCTGCTGTGACTTAACATAGGACAATAAAAACAAAAAAAGAATTTGGCTCCTCTCGCTTACCAACCCCAAATCCTAACCCTGTCTTGTATGAACAAATGTCGGTAAAGCTTAACTCATGGTTACCCACAACATACAAATGGATGCTTCACCAGAGTTAATTTTCCTTCTGCTAATTTGAACTGTAAGCCAGGGCTAAATTGGAGCTAAGATTCCCAGCTTGTGTGGTGAAAGATAAGTCCAGTTAAAACCACACACCTGCATTCTTATGCACAAGTAACCAGAACCATTCTTAAGAACGGTTGTTCTTTTATCCTGCCACATGCAGGAAGAAGAAGGGGCCAGGTGTGCATGTCAGCCAGGGCTTGTGCACATTTTTATTTTAGCTGCTCTTAAATTGGATGTCAAACGGCAGCCTTTTTTTCATCTCTAACTACCCTGATAGTTTCCAGAACAGCACAGGGTCTCAAGGCAACTTATGGTAGAAAATGCTGTCAGGTTGCGGTTGACTGATGGCGACCCCAGCACCCTGGACTTCCTTGGTGGCCTCCCATCCAATGTTCCCTCTAAGCCAGGGAGTCTTGTGAGCAAAAATTCTACTTTGTGAGCTGCTGGCATTAGAATTGAGAGTGAGCGATTTGGCTACTGCATAAATTACTGCATAAACAAACTCTGAACGCCATCCTTCCTGAGCTAAGACAAAAATGTGTGAGCCGGAGGCTAAAAAACTGAGCTAGCTCACACTAACTCATCTTAGAGGGAACACTGCTCCCATCCAAGTACTAACGAGGGCTGACCTTGCTTAGCTTCCGTGATCAGATGAGGTCACTCTAGCTTGGGCCTGGTCAGTAACAATTTGTGGTACCAACCACACACACACAGAAGAAGGGAAGAAATATTGGAAACTTACTACAGAATGTGTCCAGAAGGTTGAGTGATCCAAGAGAAGTGTGCCTTGCATTATACTGTGGAGCTCCAATTATACCCCCCAAGAGCATTATGCCCTCACTAGGTAAAAATCTACTGATGGATCCTGGACCAAGAAGCATTTGGCGAACTTTGACCAGAGCCAGAGCTTTTTCGGCCCTGGCCCCGGCCTGGTGGATCACTCTTCCAGCTGAGATCCCGGCCCTGCGAGATCTGCCACAGTTCTGCAGGGCCCGTAATACAGAGCTGTTCCACCAGGGTGGTGGCTGAAGTCTCTGGCAGGTGAAAACGACAGCTCTGTCTGACCGGACCGTTGTCCCCTCTTTTCCCTGCCTCTTCCCAGTTCTGATGCGACCAAATTTTTCCCTGATAAGGTTAGTTGTATTGTTGTGCACTATCTGTTTTGGTATGATTAATATGATTAGTATGAGATTAGAATTTTAAGAACTGTTTTTAATTAATTAAAGAACTGTTTAATTTAATTTATAGTTGTTATTGTTATTATAAAAATATTACTCATTCTGAGCCCTGCAGCAGCAGGGAAGGGCAAGTCATAAATTAAATAAATAAATAAAAGTTGCTGTAGGTTTTCCAGGCTGTCTGGCCGCGGTCTTGGCATTGTAGGACCTGACATTTCGCCAGCAGCTGTGACTGGCATCCTCAGAGGTATAACACAGAAGGATGGAGTACTCTCTGTGTCGAGGTGAGAAGAAGAAAAATGGTAGGCAGGTAATGAATATCTACTCAGGAAGGGGGGGGTAGGGCTGAGGCATTGTCTTGTAGGAGTTCCCCAGGCTGTGATATCCAGTCCAGGCTGTGCACAATCCCATCCATGTTGGTGAAGACCACTCCTGACAGGTGTCGGGTGTGTCAAAGCAAGTGCAGTCGCGTGGATGAGCTTCTGGTGGGGGCAGAAAGTTCTGTCAAGTTGCAGCCAACTTATGGTGACCCCTCAGGGGGTTTTCCAGGCGAGAGACTTTCAGAGGTGCTTTGCCCATTGCCTGCCTCTGCGTAGCAAGATCAGCCTGGGCCATCCAGGTCAAGGTGGCTAAGCCTCTAAAGAAGGACAATTACTTTCTGTACCACGCTGGCCTTTCCTGTATAATTTTGCCACTCCTGATATTTTCCTCTCTCTCTCTCTTTTATGTTTTGTAGCTCAAAAGGGCCAGTGGCAAAGTGGTTTCTTTGACTTCGGCTCCTTTCTGGAAATCATGCAACCCTGGGCTCAGACAGTTGTGGTTGGCAGAGCCAGGTAAGTATTCGTAACAAGCTGTTACACAGAAACACATACGTTATGTTGTCGGACTGACAGCCCTGTAAAGTGGGTCAGCAGTACTATCCATGCAAGTACGAATGGGAGCAAAGCGAGTACCTGGCTTAAGGCTACCAAATGAGTTCATGATGGACACAAGGAGCAGAGTGAGGAAGAACTGGAAACTCAAAGTCCATTGAGGAAAACCCAGAAGTGGTGTAAGGAAGAAAAGCAAGACTTGATTTTTAGATCTGTCTGTCTTTCAATATCTAAGAACTGATAAATGAAACTTCTGTATTCTAAATAAAGTTTTCTGGGTGGCCTTCAACAGGAGCCTTCACTTTCCCCAGGTAGATCAAAGTGTGTTGGTCTGAAGCAATAGAACAAAGCTGGAGTCCAATGGCCACACCCCCAGTCGAACCGAAACAGAGGATAACCAGGGATTAAGCCTGTCATTCTTTTGATCTGTTAAAAAAAGTGTCCTCATTGTTTTGCATGCTAATTTAACAAACCACCCCTATGTATACGACTATGATACATAATTCCATTTCATCGTCTGACGAAGTGCGCATGCACACGAACGTTCACACCTTGAGTAAAACTTAAAGGTGCCATTGGATTCTAACTTTGCTCTGTTTCCCCAGGTAAAGTGAATGGTGAGAACATAAACAAAGTTCCCCCTTTCCCCCTGAAGGAGGGAATGGCATGGAAGGAAATAAAGGGATATTACTGGGGTGGGCTATAAGACACACACAGCCCCACCCTGGACTTTATTTCTTTGTCATGCTGGGTTGAGCCAGAACGTTGGATGAATCTGACAGGATGCAAACCAGTGTGTTGTAGTGGTCAGTGTTAGGCTAGGTCCTGGGAGATGTAACTTCAGATCCCTACTCTGGGTTCTTTCACAGACACTGCATAACGCACTTTCAGTCCACTCTCAATGCACTTTGCAACTGCATTTTACTGTGTGAAATAGCAAAATCCACTTGCAAATGGTCGCTGAAGTGGATTGAAACTGCATCGTTTAGCATGTGTGAAACACCCTCTGTCTTGATGGGTATTAAGTTGACCTTGGGCCAGTCACTCTCACTCAGTTTAACCTACCCCACAGGATTGTTGTGAGAACAAAACAGAGGAAGGGAGATGACCCTTAGTTCATTGGAAGAATGACAGGCTAGAAAGACGGCATCTGGAACTGATAGCTTTGTCTTTTCGACAGGTTGCTTGTGATTGCCCATGTTTCCCATAACAGTCTCCCAAAGCAGATTATGTCAATAAACAGAGACATCCCCTACCACCCCTTTCAAGATTTTAATCTAAAAAGATAAGACACCAAAAGGGGAGAGGGGAAGGAAATTGTTTGGACAATTTGAATTTTCATACCGTTTTATACATTTTTTTTTTTACAAAGCCAGCTGAACTTCCCCTAACAATGCTCTTGCTTGGTTGAGAACAGTGGAGTTATCCAGTGATTTTTATTCCTCTAACCAGTTATAGAGGCCAAGGGGTCCTTCCCTTTTCTCCTGCAATCTCCGGACAACTGGCAGTTCTGATGGGGGGGGAGAAATAAAACACCAACAGGACTGATTTGTTTCAATCACGGTGGCTCTCTAGGATGCCCCCCCCATACATATGTGCTCTTCCGGGATTGCTGCTGTAAGTGCTGCCAAAACTCATCTTTTTGTATGTATGTTTGGAATAGACATGCCATTGGCCGTAAATTCTCTCTTTTTTATTACACCTTGGCACCTTGTCGGGGGACGTACAATAAAACAAGATGTAGCATCTTCCTGGGCCATCCCTGACAAAAATTTATACAAAGTCTAATGGAAAACAGAAGTTGCTGGCCGAGTCTTGTTTCTCTCTCCTCACCCGCCTACTATACACATTTCTAAGTTCAATAAATAACAGTAATACATGGGATAAAGATGTCCTTTTATGAGCTCAAATGAACCTGGTGCTGCCGCTTAAGATGGAGCTTGCGGTGATATCTTTCCCAGCTGGATTCTTCAGGTTGGGGGAGCCCTTGCAAACTCGGTGGCTTTCATTGAAAACCTAGTTTGGGCAACCGGAAGGGGTTTAGGGATCTGTCTTTGGAGTCCCTTGCAGAGGAGAAAGCTGGTAATCTGAGACACCATTTCAAAAAGCAAGGAGTTTTCACCTGTTGGTGCAGATAAGGGCTTCAGAGCATTTTTTAAAATTACCGTATTGCATAAAAGGGAGACAGAATCCTCGAGTCGAAACTAATTCACTGGTTTTGTTTCTTTTTATTTATGTGCCACTTTTCTCCCATATGGAGACCCAAAGTGGCTTACATCATTCTCTTCTATTTTATCCTCACAACAAGCCTGTGCAGTAGGCTAGGCTGAGAGCATGTGGCTGGCCCAAGATCACTCAGCAGGCTTCCATGGCAGAGTGGGGAGGATTTCACTCGGGTTCTTCCAGATCCTAGTCTGATGCTATAGCTGCTATTCCACATTTCTGGCTTTTTCGCTTTCACAAGCAGTGCTCTACTTGTGTCAAACTTTCTGGCTTTACTAAACCTTGAATAGAAACCCCTCCTCGCTTGGAGTAAGGATCCATCTAGTCCAGCTTCCTGTTTCCAGGCATGACCGGTCCCCTGTAAATTGTGTGAGCAGAGATTTTAGCAGGTATTTAGGGGAGCAGGAGTTCCATGGTTGTGGGAAGCCACTTAGAATTTTCACTGCTTGTTTGAATTTGGGTCACTGATGTACAACTTAGAAGGTGCCTCTTTCGTGCTCTGGATGGTTTGTGCTAACTTAAAGGGATGAGGTAGGCTCTGAGGCCCACTTGTGCTGCAGGGGTGGTTGAAGATCAGGGCAGGGTTGGTGCTGAATGGTTGGTAGGGCACCTGCTTTGCACACAGAAGTTTCTGGGTTCAGTCCCCAGCAGCACCTCCAGTTGAAAAGGATCTTGGGTACTGGGGGAAGACCTTTCCATGACTGAGGCCCTGGAATGTGGCTGCCAATCAGAGGAGACAATTCTGAGCAAAGTGGACCAAGAGCAGAGTGTTTGCAACGTTTTCAGAGGGTAGCTGTGTTGGTCTGTAGTAGAAGAGCTGTATTCAAGTCCAGGTGCACCTTAGACACCAACAAGATTTTGGGGGTATGAGCTTTTGAGAATCAGAGCTCCCTTTGTCAGGTACAATTGGAATGGAGCTCTCTTAATCCTTTTAATCTAGTCAGAAGGTGGAAGGGATGTTGTAAAGGATGCTTGTAAAGGATGCAGAGGTACCACACACATTGTAATCTGCTTGATCAGCGCAGAGGGGAAATGCTTGGGGGCAGACAATGAACATCTCAAGTGAGAAAAGAATCCTGCATTCCTATTCAGTCCTGGGGGGTCCATTATTCTGAACTTGTGAACGAACTGAATTTTAGCAATCAATCTCATGCTGTAATCTCCCCTTGAAGCTTCTCTGTTTGAGGACTGCCACTCTTAGGTCATAGATCAAGATGGGCAACCGTGTTAGTCTGTCTGTAGCTGTACGAAAGAGCAAGAGTGTAGTAGCACCTTATAAAGACTAGCAAAACGTGTGGTACGGTATGAGTAGTGAGTCACTGCTCACTACTTCAGATACCAGGGATTGAAGATAGATCGATAATAGACAGCAGTAGAAAAGAGCAGGAGTCCAGGAGCACCTTAAAGACTAACGAAATATGTGGCAGGGGAGGAGCTTTCGTGAGCTACTGCTGAAGAAGTCACCTGAAGAAGTGAGCCGTGACGCAGGAAAGCTCCTGCCCCGCCCCACATTTTGTGAGTCTTTAAGGTGCTCCTGGATTCTTGGCCCTTTTCTACTCTTAGGTCAGCAATGGAATGACTTGGAAGATTAAAATGTTCTTCCACTGGTTTTTGAGTGAAAAAATGAACATAAATCCAGCAGTAAAAACCACATCATTCAAAGAGCCAGGGTATTGGACAAGGGGAGCTTTGGCTCACAAAAGCTCATACGCTGGAAGTCTTGTCGGTCTCTCAGATGCTTGTGGACTGGAATATAAATGTTTGCAAATTCCCTTTGTAGGAAGAACTGTTGGTGAAAAGCAATCCTAAACAGATGTACTCAGAAGTAGGTCCCACATTTCTCAGGGGAGCGTGGGGTCCCTGGAAAGTGTTCTTAGGAATGCAGGCTATTCCTTTCAAGCAGAGAGACTTTTGTTAGCCAGCTGAGAAACTGATGGTTTGGAACACGTGAAACTGTCCATTGCCATGCCAGACCATTGAGTGGTCTGGGCCTGTACTGTCCACTTTGAGTGGCAGTGGTTCTCCAGCATATGAGGCAGAGCCTTCCCCCCTGCTCTCTGGGATCCTTGAATTGGAAATGGGAGGGGAATTGAATCTGGGGGTTTCTGCATGCAGAAATGTGTGCCCTGGCGCACCCCCTCCTGAAGAAGTCTGTCTCCTTTGTCTTTGCCATTACAAAGATGTGCTGAAAGTGTTCAAGTCGTGCATATGGCCGATTGCTTTTATGATGATTATCTGTGTATTGCTTTGTGCCTCTCCTGTACGTGTTGTCTCTTTGGAAATATGACTTCATTAAGGTTTGTGGCCTGATCAAATAAAGTTTAACTAAGATATCTGAGTGCCCTGCTGCTGCAGCTGCTGGCGCGTTTCAAGTTTTTGGAACATGGTGTCTTATGGGATGATTCATTTTGTTGCCAGGCTTGGTGGAATACCTGTTGGAGTTGTGGCTGTCGAAACCAGAACGGTGGAACTGAGCATTCCTGCGGATCCTGCAAATCTTGATTCAGAAGCGAAGGTAGGGCTTTTGTGGGCACTTTTCTGAAAATGAATGGTCTTTGGAGGAGGGGCGGTGGAAGTGATACAAAACCAAGTTGGGTGATTTCGTGGAGACCAGGGGTCCCCAGCCTTTTTGACCCTCTGGCTACCTTTGGAATGCTGACACAGAATGGTGGGCAGGGCCTTTTTCCTGGGGGAATGCGCCGGAACAGAGTTCCAGAACCTCATCGACAAGATTCTTTTAAAAACCTTTAAATGTACATGAGTTTCCAGTATACAGATTGAAAACTTCATTTCCCTCTTGAGCAGTGTTCCCTCTAAGCTGGGTTAGTGTGAGCTAGCTTACAGTTTTTTAGCCTCCAGCTCACACATTTTTGTCTCAGCTCAGGAAGGATGGTTCCAGAGCAAACTAATTGACGCAATAGCCAAATCGCTCGCTCAAAACTATAAAGCCAGTAGCTCACAAAGTAGAATTTTCACTCACAAGACTCCACAGTTTAGGGGGAACATTGCAAGTCTTGAGAGTTCCTGCACCTCCCCCCTTTTAAGAAGCCCCCATGGACACAGTCACAAACTGACTGCCACAGACTGGCTGCTGCGGGGGGGGGGGGGCAACCACGAAACATCTGCCGCAGCTTACCTTCATTCACACGGTGAAGACCCTTGTTCTGTAGTGGCAGCTGCTGCCAAGGCAACACCTTAAAATCTGTACAGCCAATCACATCTCCAGCCCAACCTGATCTTGCCCACTTTCTAAAAGCACTTGAAGGGCACCAGGAAAGGTATTGGTGGGGGCCCACGGGCACCGAGTTGGGGACCCCTGATGTAGACCAGCTATTTTGGAGGGAGATGATGCATGCAGACTTTTAGGCTACAGAGAGTCCTTTGCCAACAGAACTGGGATAACTGCAAATTCTCATCTACGTTACGATAACAATTGCTTCAGTAACAGCACAGGTGTTCTCCTTCACAACAGATCATTCAGCAGGCTGGCCAGGTGTGGTTCCCCGATTCAGCCTTCAAGACAGCACAAGCCATCAAAGACTTTAACCGGGAAGGGCTCCCCCTAATGGTCTTTGCGAACTGGAGAGGCTTCTCTGGAGGCATGAAAGGTGATTATTCCAAAACTGGGGTCACCTTAAAAATAGAGGGACGGACAGTTAGAACACAACTGGATGCTGTGTGTGTATATGGGGCAGACTGATATGAAAGAGTCTGCTGAGGAATTGGGGATGGTTTGGTGGAAACTGCTAAGCTAATGTCAGTGGAGGACCAATGGACTCAGCAATACGAAACCGAGCAAAAGTCCAGTAACACCTTAAAGACTAACAACGCTTGAATGTTGAAATAAATGTTGTTAGTCCGTCATGGCGGAATTTTTAAAGAAGTCCACTGCCACCTTAAAGACTAACATGCCTGTCCCTTTGCCAACTTCCAGCACTGCAGACATGGCTGACAAAAAAATACTTAAAGAAACAGGGCTGGATCTGGCCAGCTTTTTCACTCTGTCCCACTCAATTCCTTCTCATGCTGCAGTTCCTGTCCTGTATAGTTTTTATACACACCGGTCCCATAATTCTCATCATAGCCTTTTTGGTGGTCCAAGGGGACTCCTCCTCCCCTCTGTAATCGTCGTCACCACATGTAAAGTGGGTTAGATCCAACCCACATTTTGTCCAGTTTGGAGTATGAGCTTGAACAGTAACCAGCAGAAGCCGCAAGCTTTTAGAGGTTTCAGGATCCAAGCACCCTCGATGCTGATGAGGGAGTTGTGGGTCGGACACAGGAAGGTGAGAATCAGCCCTGCATAGGATCCGTGACACCTGTTTGGGCACCAGGCTCTGTGGCTTCGTGCTGAGGGAGAGGAGGCACTTGATGTCTTCACAAAAGGAGCGTGGCCAAAGATGGAAGGGGTGGTGTTTAAATGGGCGTCTAGGTTTCTACGCTGCCTTTCCTAAGTCCAAAGCTGTTCACAAGTATTGAGGACAGTTGCCGGTGAGACGGCTGGGAAGAGGAGGGAAGGATTTACTGGCTTTACCGCCGGCAGGAAATTTCTTCTTTTCCTGACTACCACTCCTGGGGCCCTAGCTAGAGCTGGTTTCCTGGTTAATGGCAACCGCTCTCTTCCAGCTAATAACAACAGTAGTCTCTTTACTGTTCCCATCTGCAGTATGCGGATGGATGGTAACACTGGCCTGCCTTACAGAGTTGTCGTAAAGACCACAACAAAGATATACGAGAAGTGCTTTGGAAACCATAAAATAAGTAATACATGTGTAACCTGCATCATGTTTTCTTTATATGAAGTGGTTCACGTGTGTGATCTTGTGGTCCAGGTAGGGCAGGCCAGCATGGTTTACTCAGCCTTGCGGGCGGGGCGGGGGGGGCACACACGACCGTGCCAGAGAAGAAGGCCAGTGCCTGATGGTCTCTCTGAAGCTCTTAAATTCTAGGTGGCATTAAAAGGTGGACCTGGCAGATCTTTCAGGAGAGAGTGCAGCAAGCGAGCGCCCACCAGAAGTCCTCCTTCTGGCATCCCATGAAACACTTCAGAGCCCAAAGAAAAAGCCTCATCCCTGGTTGGTGATCTAGAAGAATCTGGCGTGGTGTTCTGGGAAGGTGTACATGGGAGAAGATGCTCTCTGTGCCCGACATTGCCAGGTGTAGGAGCCCAGGCAGGGAGTCAAGAGCGCATCAGTCTTCCCACGCTCCTTGGAGAGGTGCTTTAGATTCTGGTTTCGATGTCGGCTGGCTGGGCACTTTGGGGAAGGCAGAAGGTGTGTGGGGGGGGAGGATTAAGCAGGGAGTGAAAATAAACAATTATACCACCCCTCAGTGCGCCTAAGAACACAAATACATGCATATGTACACACACACCCCGCCAAGGAACGGCTGCGCAGTGGGTAAAATGACTCCAAAATTGTGTGTAATGAGTAGGAAAAGATTAGAGACGGCTCTTGCGACGTTGAGAATTGACATTAGCGGAGGGGGTGGGTAGTGGAAAAACTCTTTACAAGTCAGCCTAGGAGGTCTAATTTAAGTCATTGCGTGTGAGTGTCTCCGTACGTGTGGGCTTGTGTGTGTATATATTTATATATGCACTTTATTTATCGTATGGATTTTTTAAAAAAGGCATACCGAGAGGCAAAAGCTGCCTTCCACCAAATGAGGGTTTTTTTCCCTGGCTGCTGGGCTATTCAGCACGATGCAAAAATTAAATTATTATTTTTTTTTAAGAATGCCTTGAATATTTAGATGGAGGGAAGCAGTTTATTTAGACGAACCGCCAGTGACCCACAACAGCGAGACATCAAGCGTGAAATTTGCTCGAAATTAGCACCGGGGTCTCGAGCTCAGCGTGAATAGGGTTGATAGGATGCAAATCCCAAAGATATTAAACCGCCTCGCTGGCAGCGCTATGGGGTCGCTCTCGGTTGGTTTTTCATGTTATACTTATTATTTTTCCCCCACCCCCTGGGACAGGTTATAAATAACAATAATAATATAAAAAAGGAATGGTTACGAGACACTGTAGCTGGAATGAAAAGGCCTTTAAGGGGGGGGGGGCAGACACCCATCTCTGATTACCTGCATGTTTGTATCGTGGCAGAGCCCGATCTTAATGGATTTGGGAGGCTTTTTATGGGAGTGCGATGGATGAACCGCTTCGTGTTTGTGCATGAGTGTATCTGTGGTTCCTTTCTCTTTTTTTTAACTTAAGGGCTTCAGCTGAGCCACTAAGGTTTATTCCAATTTTGAATGTGCCTAGAATCGGTGGAAGTGGTGAGAGAGAATGAGCTTGAAAGAAGGGCTGCGAAAAAATTCCAGACGCCTGCCCCCTAGGGTGCCCGGGAAGTTGACCCAGTGGCAAGAAGGCAGTGGTATTAATTTGATATACTTAGTGCCACCAATGTGAACGGCACTTTGCAGAGTGCAAGAAGGCCGGTCCCTGCCCCCAGGAGCTCGCAATATACAATTTGAGATAAGGGAGATGATAAAAGAGGTGGAACTAGGGTGCCACTGAGAAAGAATTCATTTCAGTTATGGGGCTTAGCTTCAGAGGTGAAGGGGGAATAAAGGGGTGTCTCAAAATAAGGAAAAGAAGTTAACACTGTGGACAGGGAGGGGCTGTGACTCAGTGGGAGGGCATCTGATTGGCATGCAGAAGATCCCAGACTCAATCCCCAGCATCTCCAGTTAAGGATCTGGCAGTAGGTGGTGTGGAAGACCCGTGTCTGAGACCCTGGAGAGCTGCTGCTAGTCTGAGTAGACGAGACAGACTTTGATGGACCGACAGTCTGATTCAGTATAATGCAGCTTCACGTATTTGGGTGACCTGATGACCAGTTTCTGCCTGGCCACCCCCCACAGGCTGAGATTCTTGCAAAAGACGTTAGACTGGGTGGGCCTTGGTTGTGACCTGGCAGAGAACTTCTCTTGCTCTTAAGCAAGAACTGTAGACTCAGGATCACGTGACACAGGTCAGTTGCCCGTTATCGGTTAAGTGATCCTGCGCATGCGCTCTTGTTTTGGGTGCTTGAAACCCACAGGTGCATCCTGCGGAGCCAGTAAGCCACGGAGCCAACCTCGCAAGAGTAGCATCAGCCCTCTCCAGGTGTTGACTCACTGTGGAATCCTAAACACAGGGCCCCCTGTGAACTCATTGAGCTTAACTGCTTAGAATTGCAGTGTTAGCTCCTACAATGCAGAGACTTATTTTGGGAATCACTACCCTGCCCTTCTTTGTGGTTCACAAAAATGAGAGAGAGAGAGAGAGACTGCAGGTCAAACAACAGCAGACAGCTATAAAAGCAGTATAGCCGCCTGTTTCTTTTTCACTTTATGGCTCCCACTTTATGGAATGGACTTTCAGAGGAGGTGAGAGAGGCACCAACCTGGGAAGTTTTTAGAAATAGGTAAAGCATCTAAAAGAATGTGACCTGCAGCAGGTACTTTGGGTGGGGTAAAAATTTTTTTATTAATTATTCTGTTGTTTTTAAGTATTGAGTGTAAGCTGCCTTGAGCCACAGAGAGGCAGAGTATAAATATTCTAATTAGTCAACAACACCCTAAAACCCAGAATGCCGGGAAGCAACAAAAGGAACGTAAACACTGTAAAGTGGCAATAAATAATCCAAAAGCTGTAAACCTGGGTCCATCAAAGAGAGCAGAATAAAATTTAAGATTAAAACCAGCAACCGGCAATAAAATGAAGTAAAAATCAGTGTGGGGAAGGGAAAGACACAGAGAGGGACACAATTTGGATCTCCCTCCACACAGCTGCCTCCAGGAAAGTGCATTTTTCACAGATCACCAAAAGTCTGAGCGTGAAGGGGCCACACTGGATTCCTGGGGCTGAGGTTAGGGATTGTGGCTCATGAATCCAGTAGGCACAGAACTGGGGCCATCGATGCATCGGCATGAATAACATACTTGGGGCTCAGCTGGGACTTTGATTTATCCCCCCGCCCCAACCTCCGTGCCTTCCTTTGTGTGTGTCTAAATGATCTTCTCTTTTGTAGCCATCCAAAGGATGTTGTGTGTGTCCCCCCACCCCCCGCTTGTCCTGCTTCCTCAGAGTAAAATATTTGCTCATGGCAGGAGTGAAAAATGCCACGCTAATTACGCAATTATTTTATTATGGAGCACTACTACAAAAACGTCTCCTAAAGAATTAATTTGGTAAAAATAATTTGAATCAAGCAATTATTTTCTTAACACTGGAATTAGCTGAAAGGAGCTTCAAGTGGTTTATTGCTAGCACTACATAATAAAGTGATTGTTTAATTAGCAATACATTTGTCATTCCCTTTATAAAAAAAATAAAGATCTTTGCTTTCATCCAGGGATGGCATTTTGTTAAAAGTTTCTTCTCTTTCTTCTCTTGCAGCATTTTTAGATGCCCTATTTATGTTTATCTGATGGTAGTACTTGAGCAGTCTTTGAAATCTTTTCAAGAGTTATACACAATGGCTTTTTAAAAGCATTTTTTTTTAAAAAATGCATTTTTTATTTCCTATGATCAGGTGTAAATAAATGTGGTGCTACAGTTGCTACTAATAGAGAGCACGTGTGTAACACTCGAGAAGCAGTGTGTTTTCTCCACCATTTACTGAGTCGGGCCACTGGTCCATTTTGTCCTGAGATCTTGCTTTCACTGGAGATGGCACGGGTTGGTCCTGAGACCCTCTGCGTGCAGAACAGATGCTCAGCCTCCAAGCCCTGGCCCTTCCTGTTATTCATAAGCTCCAAGTCCCTTCCATTTCTCCTTGCTTCTCCCGATGGCTCTCAGAAGCAAAACAGAAGCCTGTGAAACCAGGCAGCAGCCTACCAGGTTGCAGAATTTTGTGCAAGCTGTAGAATTTATCTGCTTGGTGCAGGGTTTGGCTTATCTTAGAACAACCCCCATGTGTGTTTGAAAACTGCTCATGCCAGATTAACTTGATCAGAATCAGACTCTGATTCTAGGTGACCCCGATAGACCAGGACTGTCAAACACTGGAGTTCTCTGGTGTGGCCACACAAGTTATTGAACTGTGTTCTGGGTTAGGAAACAGTGCTTTTAGAAAGTCAAAGGAGATGCATGCGGTTCTGCTTCTGAATGCTCCAGTGCTAGCTGGTCCATTCAGATTAGTGGCATGGGTGCCGAGGTGTCAGTCTGTGGTTTGGCTGCTCATGCTGGTGGAAGGGAGGTTGGCAGGCGAGCTATGGGAGGAGGGTGCATTGGAGCTGGATGGCAAAGGGTGTTTTTTGAAGCCAGTCATAGGTCCTGCCACAGGCCTTCTTCCCCGGTAAAGGGGCGGAGGCACCATAACTGAGTGGCAGAGTGCAAGGTTTGTGCACCCAAAGGCCTCGGGTTCAGTCCCCAGCCTCTCAAACTGCAGGGTCTCTAACAGCAAGTGTGGGGAAGAGCAGAGAGGATCCCAGAGAGCTGCTGCCTGCCTGCTCCAGCAGTCCTGCTCTGTGTCAACCCGTGCCGGGGGGGGTGCCCTGGGAAGCCGCTGGGCTCTCCAAGCCATTTGTGTACCCTTTCCTTAGAGGCAGCACCCAGGTTTTTTGGTTTGTTTCCTTGCTCTCAAGTTGCAGCTGACTTTTGGCAACCCCGTAGGGTTTTCAAGGCAAGAGACGTTCAGAGGTGGTTGGCCATGGCCTGGACTTCCTTGGCGGTCTCCAATCCAAGTGCTGCCCAGGGAAGACCCTGCTGAGGTTTCCAGGTGTGACAAGATCGGGCTTTCTTCGACCATCCAGGTCAGGGCAATGAGTCCCATAAATCTATGCAGGGTGTAGGAATACCACTTCCTTTAAACTTGGATCAATAAGGCGTTTTGATAACTTGTGCTCTACAAAAGTGTAACAAAGAGGCAGAATGTGATGGGCTGGTTTTTTTGCTGTTTGGTCTTGTTTTAATAACTTTTGTGCTGTTTCCTGCAGACATGTATGATCAGGTGCTGAAATTCGGGGCCTACATCGTGGACGGCTTACGGGAATACAGGCAGCCCGTCCTCGTGTACATCCCTCCCCAGGCAGAGCTGAGAGGAGGCTCCTGGGTGGTGATCGACCCCACCATTAACCCTCGACACATGGAGATGTATGCTGACCGAGAGAGCAGGTGATGCCTTCTGCCTTGTACCTCATCCATCGTGTGCACCTCTGAGATTCAAGCACTCAGCTGGTTAAGCTGGTAGCGAGCCTGATGGCTGGCATCAGCAGCATAAGGGCCTGTCTGTCTAAACTGGGCTCTGCTGTGACCACAGATAAAGTGGGGTGGTCCGAATTTTAAAGTCAAAAGGGGGCAAGAAGAGCAGAGTCCATCCTTTTGTCCTTCTTCTCATGGTGGTTGTAGAATTATACCATCAATACGTTTCAGGCCTTTGCAGGTACGAGAAAAGAAACAAAGCAAAAGTCCAGTGGCACTTCAGTGGCTAACATTGGCATTTATTCCTCTGTGAGTTCGTGTAGTCAGAACTCACTTTCTCAGATACAATAAAAACAGAGAAAATCATTTACCTCATTTTCAGAAAGTTGTGCAAGGGAAAGAGGGAAGGGGGAGGAGTTGAGAAAGACAGGTCTGGGGTTGGAAATCAGGTGTGATTCTCTATTTATTTTAATTTATACCCTGTCCTACCCCAGGAATGGGCTCAGGGTGGCTCACAACATAAAACCAACAAACAATAAAAACAGTAAATAGCAACAGCAGATAAAACCAAAACCCATGCCTCATATCGGGCAGGAATAATTACCCCCAAGAAATTCCAGTGCCCAAGTAATAACCAGGACAGCGAGGGCATGGGGAAAAGGGTTGTGGATGCGGCCATGGACAGGGGGGACCAGATGGGTTTGAACGCCTGTCACTTCAGCCAAGGGCCTGGTGGAACAGCTCCGTTTCCCAAGCCCCGCCAAACTGTAGGAGGTCCTTCAGGGCCCCGATCTCAAATGGGAGCGTGTTCCACCAGGCTGGGACGAAGGCCGAAAAAGCCTGGTCAAGGCTAAGCGGGCATCCCTTGGGCCGGGGGCCACCATTATACATAAGAGAAGATGAAAGAAGCCAGAGGTTTTAGCTGTTCCCTCATAGGGTGAAAACAAACAAAATGCGATAAAGTAGGATAAATAGCAAACTAATTAAGGAAGAGGTCGTTTGAAGCATGAAAGAATTAAGCGACATCAGTACAGGGGCTATGGTATGATAGGACAGTCGATAAACGTTTCTAAAATAAGAAGAGAAATGCCCTGCTCTAAGGACCTTGCAATCTAAAATTTGGCATAAGAGAGGAAATAATTAATAATTATTGTACGGCATTGTGTGGAGTATAGCCAGGAGATCCTAAGATTGACCAGCAGCCTTAAGTTCTAACTCCTTTAGCGTTATGCACCTCTAGGTGGTGAGCTAGACTTATTTTGGGGGGCTGAGAGAGCTCTGAGAGAACTTGTGACTGGCCCAAGGTCACCCAGCCGGCTGCATGTGGAGGAGTGGGGAATCAAACCCGGTTCTCCAGATCAGAGTCTGCGGATCTTAACCACTACAGGACACTGGCTCTCAGGGAGGAAGAAAAGGAAAGGCAGGGGTGGGGATTACTCTTAATATCTCATAATCACTGCCAATGTTCCCTCTAAGCTGAGTTAGTGTGAGCTAGCCCATAGTTTTTTAGCCTCCGGCTCACACATTTTTGCCTTAGCTCAGGGAAGATGGCTCCAGAGCCAAACTAATTGATGCAGCAGCCAAACTGCTCACTCACAGCTTTAATGCCAGTGGCTCGCAAAGCAGAAATTCTGCTCACAAGACTCCACAGCTTAGTGGGAGCATTGATCACTGCTTCTATTTCCAGTCCCCGTCCTAATAATTCCTAGCACAGAATTTCCTTCCCCGCATCTGCAGCATCTAGACTTCACCGTTTGGGGGCCTTCCCCCTCGAGAGTGGCGTGTCCCTCCCAGCACGGCCAGCCTCACCACCTGAAAGGGTCTTCCTTCTTCCCCTGTTTTAGAGGTGGGGTTCTGGAACCCGAGGGGACCGTGGAAATCAAATTCCGCAAGAAAGACTTGGTGAAGACAATGAGACGAGTGGACCCCATCTACACACGCCTGGCAGAGCGACTCGGTAAGCCCCGCAAAGGTCACTTTCATGCCCACGGACACCTCTCCTGTTGTTAGAAAGTAGGTGGGGCGTTTGCCCAGAAAGCTTCTGCTTGGCCACTGGAGATCTGACTGGCTGTGTTGGTTCTTTTGAAATGTTGCTTTAGCTGCAGCTGCCCCCCAGAGCACAAGGATCGTCACCGTGTGGCTGCAGGTCAGCTGCCGTGGCCACCATCTGGCTGGCTCTGCCTAATACAGCAGCCGTTTTGTGGCTGCGCTGACCACATTGCAACAGGATTGCCCACAGACTCAAAAAGGTCAGGGAGCCTGGGTTAGATTATCAGAAAACATGTGATCGTCTGGTTCCAGCATCCTGTTTCCCTCCAGCGGCTGGCCTGCCGCTGCTCAGATTGTCACCGGCAGGGAGTGGAGGCAACAGCCCCCTCACCCTGACTCTTTGCCTCCCGCATCAGGTATTCAGAGACAAGAGTGCCACTGAACACAGAACTTCCCCTTTGCTGTCAGGGCTAGTGGACCAAATCTCTGCGGACTTGTCTTTAAGACATAGCTGAGCCAGGAACCAGCTTATGGCAGTGCGGTCCCCTACAGGCAGTCCCCGTACACCTCGGAAACCTACCAGCAGAATAAGCTAGCGATTATCATTGGAGTCCAGTGGCACCTTTAAGACCAACACATTTTTATTCAAGATGTGAATTCGTTGTTCTTAAAGGTGCCACTGGGCTCCAAACTTTGTTGTATTGCTTCAGAGCAACGCAACTGCCCACCTTGCTCTATTATTGATCATTGTTATTGTTTTGCTTTCTTTATGCCCCGCCGTTCTCCCCAGTGGGGACTCAAAAGCGGTTTGCGTTATTCTCCTCTCTTTCGTCTTCACAACAATCCTGCAAAGTAGGTTAGGTTGAGAGTGTATGACTGATGAAAGTCACCCAGCAGGTTTCCGTGGCCGAGTGGGGATTTGAACTGGGATCTCTCAGATGCTAGTTATGATTGAGGTTTACAAGATTATGCATGGGATAGAGCAGGTAGAGAAAAAAGTACTTTTCTCCCTTTCTCACAATACAAGAACTCAATGAAATCAATGAGCAGTAGGTTTAGAACAGATAAAAGGAAGGACTTCTTCACCCAAAGAGTGATTTAACACATGGAATTCATTGCCACAGGAGGTGGCAGTGGCTGCAAGCATGGATGGCTTCAAGTGGGAATTGGATAAACATATGGGGCAGAGGTCCATCACTGGCTATCAGCCACAAGGTATAGATAGGGACTCTCGGTCTGGGGCAAATGATGCTCTGTATTCTTGGTGCTTTGGGGGGCAACAGTGGGGGGCTTCTAGTGTCCTGGCCCCACTGATGGACCTCCTGGTCGCAGCTGGTATTTTTGGCCACTGTGTGGCACAGAGTGCTGGTCTGGATAGGCCATTGGCCTGACCCAGCGTTGGCTTCTCTTGTGTTCTTATGGATAAACATATGGAGCAGAGGTCCGTCAGTGGCTATTAGCTGCAAAGTATAGATAGGAACACTCGGTCTGGGGCAAGTGACTCACGGTATTCTTGGTGCTGGGGGGGGAGGCAACAGTGGGAGGGCTTCTAGTGTCCTGGCCCCCCTGATGGCACCTGGTATTTTTGGCCACTGTGTGGCACAGAGTGTTGGACTGGATGGGCCATTGGCCTGATCCAGCATTGGTTTCTCTTGTGTTCTTATGTTCACTCTAACCACTATACCACACATGACCACTGTAGCCATCCCATCTTGTCCACCCCCCACCCCTGTCTTGTGTGCTTCCTCTGATGTGGAGGTTGCCTTTGGCTGCCGGTCCGGAAAGAAGTCTCCAGCTGGATACTCTGCCGCTTCCGAAGCCAGGTGGCGCAAAGGGATCTTGCCCCCCTCCCGTGTACAGTGAATCTCCTGTCGAAGAGAACTTTTATCACGTAAGCCACGAGTTTGTACAAAACAGGGACCACCCTGCGCCGTCTGTACTGCAGCAGTCTGGGGGGTGGATTGCAGGGGAGACCACACTGCTCCTTCAGGATCCCTGCCAGGGACAGCGCCGGATCTGCTGGACTTGCACCTTCGGTTCCCTGCTTTTGATTCAGCTGCTCTTAACGCGCCCGGCCCTGAATCGCCCTCTTTGGGCGCAGCCGTCCAGAGGCCTCCTTCTCACACCAGGCAGAAAGAACACCTCTTAATATACGTGCCCCTGAAACCTTGAGGGAGGGGGAGCGCATTTAGAGGGAGGTGGACTCAAGGTGGTGGTTTCTTTTCTTTTTTTAAAGAAAATTCTGTTAACCAAAACATTTCCCCAAATAAGCAAATGAACTTCCTGCTTTGATTATAAGGAGGGCAACGCGAGAGGCTAGTCCCTTTCCCACCCAGGCATGTGCGGGGTGGGGCAGAGACCGAGAGGGCTTGAAAGCTCCCATGGCTGATAAGTGTCTTGCTTAGATGGCTCGTAATTGCTCTGTGTTTGGTGGCGGGGTGCACGTACACAACTCACAACACACTCAACGCTTTCCTATTCCTAGTGCCACAACAGGAAGAGCTGAGATTGTAGGACACAAGTGAATTGCATAATTTTCTCTCTCTCTCTTCCTCCCCCCCCCCCCCATTTTTTTTTTCTTTCTGGCCAATTTAAAATTTGTCAAAGCCGGTCGTCTTCTGGATCACTGCCCTTTGATATTTCGCGCACTCCATTTGCCACAAACAAGCCGCAGGGCCGCGGTTCATGCTGACTCCAGCAGAAGTGAGGAGCGTTCCATTTATCTTACACCGCCTGCTGTATACTTGCTCATTAGCTGGGGGTTCACTGCCTCTCTTAACCCCTGAATGGCTGCCATCATTTCTACCGAATGGCTGTTTTGTGGCAAGGAAGGGGGAGAAATAGCCACATCCATGCCCCACTTACATGGGGCGGAGGGTTGGCTTTGTACCAGGTGGGGGGGAAACGGGTGGGCAGTGCCACGTCCTTGTTCTGGACCTTCAGAGCCACCGAGCTCTTCCTGACACGGTGGTGGGGGCAGGGGAGCCAGGTTGGTGGAGAGGGTGGCAGATATTGAATAATGTGACACAGATCTGCTCATTATCCATTTCCGAGCACTGTAACTGAAATCTTTATTAGTTTTGTGTTTATTAAAATGTCACTCAATGTTACACCGTGTTGAGTCTCAGCATAAAGAGGAGAGCCGTGTTGCAGGGTGGAGGAGAGGCTCTCAGCGTCTCGGCGTTAGGTTGGTTAAACTTTCTAGGAAGCCTAAGTCTCACGTGATTGAAATGGCTGTGGAGTGTTGACTTTGCATTTCGAGGCATGAAGCCATGTAGACATTTTAAAAAGGAAACCTATAGCTTTGTCCTCGTACCAGTTTTGTCTCCAGGAACAGATAACCAGACGTAGAGGGGAAAGTAACAGCAAAGCCAGCATTCAAAGTGATCTTGAAGAGCGTGCGGAATGGTCTCCAATCCAGCAGTCATCCCGGCGTGCTTAACTCAGCACCATCCACCAGATCCTTATCGTCCTCTGGCCTTACGTGAATTAGGCAGATTCATGGAAACAGCTGTGGGTGGTGATGGTGTGGGGCAGGGGGCAGCCCTGCTCTCGGTTTGCAAGAAGGCAAGATGCAGAAACTCTCTGAGTGAGTGGGAAAGCGGGGACGTCATCCCCCTCCTAAAGACAGGGGCAGCACCCGAGTGGCAGGTGTGGGTGGCAGGGAGGAGAACTGGGACAGCTTCACTCCCATCAGGCTTGAGGGGGCTCTGACTTCAAAGCTACCACTCCCCTCCTCAAGGGAGCAAATGTCACAGTTCCCTGCCCTGTGTGACTCCTGGGAGGCATTGTCTGTGCACTCAGGGCGTTGGACTCTGCCTGCCCCAGCAGAAGAGAGTGTGTGTCTTTTGCTGGCTGGAGCAGTTGTCTAATCGTTGGTGCTGTAGAGGGAAACTTTGGGGAGGTCTGCAGGCTGGGCCGCTGGCAGAGAGGACTGTCAGCTGGCTCAGAGGCTGTCTGGCTGAGGGTGCTGTGCCCAGGGGGTGTTGCTGAGCGCCTAGCAAAGTGTGATTCCCTCTACCCTCATCGTCTGCATGTGGGAAGCGTGATTGTGTCTGAAGAGCACAAGCTTCATTTTCAGAGACAGCAACACCACCTAACTGTCAGATGCTGGGGATAAGTGGCAAGACACAGATATTCCCATCATGCATTGCATCTGTCTGGCCTGCTGTTGGTAGATGGGATATCCAACTATTGGGCTGATGGTCTGTTTCTGCCTGGCATATTTGTAAGATTAAAACAATACTGCTTGTTCACCTTTGTTTATTTGCTTGCCGTTCTGCTTGCCTCATTTTTAAAACAGAAGATACTTGCTTTCTTACAAATGGATTCTGCCATTGATTTCAGAGTGACTCAGGTGTGTTTTGATGGTGGTCAGCAATGTGGGAGTTGTGAGAGTCAAATTGTGAGAGTTAAAAGAGAAAAGTAACTCTCAAAGTGATTTTTATTTGTCTTGGGACCAGATCTGGGATAATATAGCACAAGGATGTACCCTCAGTGGCTGCACCTAGACCGTGGCTCCCCAACCCTTTTGAGCCTGTGGGCACATTTGGAATTCAGATACAAGGTGGTGGGTGGAACTACAAAAAGGCTGCCACGGAAGGTGGACCCAGCCACTAAACGGCTGTCACAAGAGATGGAGAAGGCCACGGGCAAGGCACAAGAGGAGTACTTTCTAAAAAATACACTGGGAAAGAGCAGTGAAGAAGAGGAGGAGGAGGAGGAGGAGGAGAGTTGGATTTATACCCTGCCCTTCACTCAGAGTCTCAGAAGAAGAAGAAAAGAGTTGGATTTATACCCCACCCTTCACTCAGAGTCTCAGAGCGGCTTACAATCTCCTTTCCCTTCCTCTCCCCACGGTGAGGTGGGTGGGGCTGAGAGCTCTGAGAGAACTGCTCTTGAGAGAATAGTTCTGAGAGAACTGGGACTGAACCAAGGTCACCCAGCCGGCTGCATGTGAAGGAGTGGGGAACCAAACAGAGTTCTCCAGATTAGAGTCCAGTGCTCTTAACCACTACACCAAACTGTTGTATAAACCAGAATATAACCAACACTCTAGTGGTAGCTGCCGCCAGAACAACAGTATTTTAATTTGCACAGCCAATCAAATCTCCAGCGGCCAATCAGAAGCCCTGCTGGGCAGGAGCCCCATCTGACTCCACCCATTTTCTAAATACACTTGGTAGGCACCAGGAAAAGTGCCAGTGGGTGCAATGACCCCCATATGCACCATTTGGAGTCCACTGACCAGCACAGTGACTTCCTGACTACATCCCAGCTCTCCTATGGCAAGCGCCACCGTCTACAGTCTGTTCCAGAAAACCTCTGCAGACATTTCACAGTGACTGGACCATGCTCTATCCCTGAGGTTTGTTGGGTCTTGGTGTGCATTGCTGCACTGGGATTTTGGAGGATGCACCCATGCTTCAATGGTAGAGCTCTGGGTTGCATGCAGAAGGTCCCAGGATCAATCCTCAGCATCTCCGAGTTAGAAGGGTATAGTCGTAGGTAACATGAAAGGCCCCTGCCTGAGACCTTGGAGAGCCACTGCGGCCGGTCAGAGCAGGGAATGTTGAGCTTGCAAGGCCCGTGTTCTGGCTCAGGGTGAAGCAGCTTCGTGAGTGCCCGTGACCACCAAGAGGTGGAAGAGAGCAAAGCCTTGAGCTGTACTCCTCCTCTAAATTTTTAGATGAACTTCTGGTATGCCTCCCTCATGGCTGCCTGTTCTAGTGGGTGCGGAGGAGCGAAGAGAACAAAACCTTTTTGTTTTACTCAGTTTTCCCAGGGGGATAAGTTTAGTATTTTAATTTCTTTAAAATATTTGTTGTGTAAAGGTCAACACAACCCTCAGTCTACACTTGGTACAAAATGTATTTTCTGTCTGCACTCTTATTTTTATTGTTATGGAAATGTACGCAATAACAGTGTGTGTGCTGTGGAAGTCCAAACACCCATAACAAAATCTCATCTTCCAGGGCAGCCTTCTAGTTTTCGTAGTTGCAGAGAACAACTTGGGAACGTGTCGCTGTGCTTCTTGAGTATTAGAGCCATTAGTTTATATTTCGAAGGTTTCTGCGGCATATAGTTAGTGTTCTGTTTTTTCAGTGGTTTGACTCTTTCCCCTGAACACGTGGGGAGTTTTTCCTCAAGCTACTGCGTGTGGTGCACTCCAGGAGAAGTTGTGCCACCTGATTGTGTTCAGTGTGTAACCCACCTTTTAAATACCATATTTACCTGAAAGGAAGCCTAGTCGTTTCATTTTGACATTCCAGGAGTGCCGTTAAAGGGCTGTCTTAAATTCACGTACAAATTACAGGCATATGCTGTAGTTTTTAAAAAAACGTGTATAATTTTTTTAGGGAGCCATCTTACATTTGGTCTCCTTTTCCTCAAAGGTAAATATGGTAACTTAAAAAAAAAAAGCCAAATTATTGGAGGATAATTTGTCACTGTCTCTGTCACATGATAGCTGAATGGGACCTCCATGTTCAGAGGCCATCATCGGCCTCTGAATAACGGCTGCCAGGGACAAGGACTAGCAAGTTCCAGTTGCCTTCAGACCCTGCTTGCGAGTATTCCAGAATGACCGTTGGGGGCAAAAATCTGTTTTAGAGCACTTTCCCCTATATATTTTTTTGCAGTGCACCTGTCTGAATTCATAAGGGGTAGGTGGATGAAAAAGTGTCCTGTTGCTAGAGGAGAGTAGACCAAAATCACGGCTGTTCCTTTTTAGTTCTGATTTTAGCAACATTTAAGAGATGGTTTGGCTCACATTTGACCTCTTTCCCTATGTTGTCTGAACTGGCAAACTTGGTGCACAGTTCCCTTCAGAACTGCAAATGTTGGTTTGATTGATGGAAGAAGAATGGGAGGGCAGGACGGGAAGAGGCTCAGTGCGATCCTGGTGCTCATTCGTGTAACATCAGATCGCGCACCGGCGTTGTCCCTGAACCCTTGAAGCTTCATTCCGCTGGAGGAGAGCACTTTTGCTAGCTGAACGGATCCACAGGATCTGACTCCCTGGCTGGCAGCCCTGGCCGGTGGTTCCCAGCCCGTCAGCTGTCTTCTTGCTTCGGAATCTCTGCTTGGAATTCTGCAATCAAGGAGAGAAGCTGTAATAGTTTTTGAAGTAATTTCTGTCTCTCCTGTTAGACTAGCTATGCTTCTTCTTTTCAAAAAAGCGGTTTGATCTCAAATGTTAAGGAAAGCCATGATTCATGGTCCCACCGAGCCATTTCAACCCGGCAGGAACTTTAATAAAGACAGCCCGAGCCCTGACATTCTTGGAGGTTACAGTCACTGCAGGACGCAGCGCATCTCAATGACTTTTCCACTCGTTCTCTCTCACCATGAGACACACGCAGGGGAGGGAATAAACGGAGCATTTGGCTTGCTGCTTTGCAAACGGCTTGCCGTTTAATGGGGCACAGAGTGAGGGACTTCAGACTTTGCCATTCCTTGCCCGTACACATCCCAGGAAGCATTTGGTATCAGTTGACTTTTTGCAAACCGGGGGTTCTGAGAGATTCCCAGCCTCTTCCATAAATGTTTTCGGGTGAGGCCTGCCTGTGATAACAGCTTCCCCCACTTCAGTGCCGTCATAAAGATCACCGAGTGGTGCCTTCTGAACAGCATCCGTGGACTTGTGTTAGTGGCAAGCAGAGAAATGTTTTGAGAAGTGCAAAGGTAGTGAAGCGTGTGTGTGTGTGCGCATGCACGAACATACTCCTAAACCCATGAGTGCGATTAAATCTACCAGGACATTTCTCGCTTTGAGAGTTCACAGGGCATTGTTGGTTAGCATACTGGACTGGGTTGGAGTGGGCGTAGTGCCTGACAAGGATGTGGGATGTGTACTGTTCTGAGTACTGTGTACAGTTCTGGTCACCACACCTCAAAAAGGATATTATAGCATTGGGAAAAGTGCAGAGAAGGGCAACTAGAATGATAAAAGGGTTGGAACACCTTCCCTATGAAGAAAGGTTAAAATGCTTGGGGCTCTTTAGCTTGGAGAAACGACGGCTGAGAGGTGACATGATCGAGGTTTATAAGATTATCCATGGGATAGAGCAGGTAGAGAAAGAAGTACTTTTCTCCCTTTCTCACAATACAAGAACTCGTGGGCATTCAATGAAATCACTGAGCAGTCGGGTTAGAACGGATAAAAGGAAGTACTTCTTCACCCCAAGAGTGATTAACACACGGAATTCACTGCCACAGGAGGTGGTGGCGGCTACAAGCATGGACGGCTTCAAGAGGGAACTAGATAAGCATATGGAGCAGAGGTCCATCAGTGGCTATTAGCCATAAGGTATAGGTAGGAACTCTTGGGCTGGGGCAAGTGATGCTCTGTATTCTTGGTGCTGGGGGGGGCGCTTCTGGTGTCCCAGCCCCACTGGTGGACCTCCTGACGGCACCTGGTATTTTTGACCACTGTGTGACACAGAGTGTTGGACTGGATGGGCCATTGGCCTGATCCAACATTGGCTTCTCTTGTGTTTTTGTGTTCTTATAATGTCCGAGTTTGAATCCCCACTCTGCCATGGAAGTTCGCTGGGTGACCTTGGGTCGGTCACCATCTCTCAGCCTGTTGTGAGGATAAGGTGGAAGTGGAAGGGAAAATGATGTGAAACGCTGCTTTGAGTCCTGACTGGGGAGAAAAGTGGAGATGATAAATAAAAAAATAACAACACACACACATTCAAGCCTATATGTATCCTCAGGGTTTGGAACCTTTTTAAAAATGAAATTTAGAATTTTTTAAAGAAATGAAATGTATATATTTTAAGACGCAGCGTTCTGCATGCAACACCAATGCATAGAATAGTTGAAGAATACGTACACATCACCCTGGGAAAAGCCCCCCTCCCCGACTAAGGCCATAATTTTGGCAAGCAGTGCAGAGTGACCCTTCCTTCCTGCACACCACAGCCTCCAAGGTGCCCCACTCCCACTGAGAATGGAACTTAACAGCAGTTTGGCACAGTGACACGTATTTAATATTTCACAAACCCAGATTTCCACTGAATGTTTCAATGCATAAAAGGAAGAATTCAAACTCCCCCCTGCCCTAAAAAGCGAGGCCTGAAGATCTGGGCTGGGGGGAAAAAAGAAACCCATTTCTTGAAATTTAATTGTACAGGGGGCTTATGGAATTGATTGAAAGCTTAGCTTCTTACAATTCCCACCGAATGAGGAATGTTTCTGACAATCAATCAATGATAGGATAATCACTCTTTATTCTCTTTTCTCCCCCCCCTCCTTTCCTCTCATTGTTACCTTCTTTATTTCGGGAGAACAGGGTTCAGAAACTAAAAATCTTTATAGACGCCACTTTTAAATTAAGCAGAAAATAGACATTGACATATTTGTTAATCTCACCTGGATCATTACTGGGGCAGGCGTGCTTTGTAGGCCAGAATACTTGAGTGCTTAGACTGAACAGGGTGTGTGCGTGCGCGCGCAGAGTGGTCGGTGTGGTGTAGTGGTTAGAGTGCCAGGCTAGCATCTGGGAGACCCAGGTTCAAATCCCCACTCTGCCACAGAACCGTGCAGGGTGACTTTGGGCCAGTCACACTGGGGTGGATCCTACCCCTGTCCTTCCAGCTCCACTGAGCAAAGCTTAATTATTATTTTTATAAGTATTTTATTGATTTTGCAATTCTACTGGATATGGGGTAAGCTTAATTATTGAGATATGCATGCCCCACCTTTCCTTTTGGTTCTAGTTTGAAGTCTTCCTCTAATCTCAGGAGCCTTCTGTTGGAAGAAGAGCTGCTTAAGTTAAAGGGAGGCTGTTTGGAGGATTGTTGGATCCACCAGGCGCTCTCAGCTTATCCTCCCTCACAGGGTGGTCCCCATTAGGACCGTAAGCAGAGTATGAATGAATGAATGAGTGTGAGTGTGTGTGTGTGTGTGTGTGTGTTTAGTTAGTACAAACACACTAGAATCCAGTTTTTAAAAATAGTTGTGGCACTGCGGAGGCATGCACTCATACGCATCCAATGCGAGTCAGTGTGAAAATGCAGTCTTGCAGTTGTCACACGTGTGAATGCCAGGGCCTGAAATGCAATTTAAATGTTTGTTGGTTTTAGACTGGGCCTCAGTTCTGCGCGCACTCCATTTATTTGAAATGTGAATTTCCTGCCCTTTCCCTGAAAGGGCTCAAGGCTGGGCACCACTTCCCTTTCCAGGCCCTTCCCTCCACCCCCAGGAACCAGATTCTCTTTCCCATCTGCCCAAGCGATCTTTCCTGACCCACTTTCTCCTGCCTCTTTTGCCCGTTACCATGACTCAGCTTGAAGTCTTCCTTCTCCCACCCTGCCAAGACTGGCTTAAAAAGTTGGCAGGGGAGGAGAGGGCAGAGAAATTGCCATGCGGCCAGCTCCTGGAAACTGATCAGTCCCTTTCTCCAGCATCTGCCCAGCATGTGTGCGCCCGACGTCCACCAGATGGTCAGTCTCTGCTCTCTTGCCCCTTTTTATTCCAAGGGAGGCACATCACGTGTTAGAACCCCAGCCTTAGGCGTCAGCTGCCGTTGGGTTACTTGGAATCATTTGCAGGCTGCAGCTCTAGCTTGCAGGCAGGGGGGGATGATTAATTCCTCCCCCTGCCTTTCCATCATTGGCGGTGGTTGTTTGTGCCATCTAGTCACCGCTGATTTGTAGCAACCCCTGGTGGGGGCTTCCAAGGCAAGAGAGGCTCACTTCTGGTTTGCCGTTTTGCATGCCTCCGCATCACGACCTTGGCATTCCCTGGTGGTCTCCCATCCAAGTACTAGCCAGGGCTGACCCTGCTTAGCTTCTCAGATCTGACGAGATGAAACTCGCCTGGGCTACCCCAGTCTAAATCACTCACCTGAAACTGGTATTTCCCCTGTGACGGAAAACACAGAAGCATTATGCCGATACTAGAGGTTTTCCCCCCTGTAAGTCTTGGCATTGGGATTTAGAAAAGAGGTCAGGTAAGAGTGGTTTTTACTCCCCACCCCCTCCCATTCTGCTTCTGTGACCCTCCACCCTCTTTGACATTTGCCTTGAACTTTGAATCTCTTATTTTTTTTCCTTTTTTGGCATTATAGCTCTCCCACATGTAAGCTGTAGTTTTTTAAGCGTTTCAGTGCATCAGAAGGATTTTCAAAGAAACAAACAAAAAGTCATCCAGCTTTAGATGTGGGGGCGGGTTCCTGTTTTGTATTTGCCAGTGAAGGCGCTGTCCGTGGTGCTGACTCTACTGTGTCTCTTCTCTCAACCGTTTATTTTTGCATTTTCTGCTTCTCAAGTTTTCATGCGGCCTGGGATGCTTCGTATTTTATTAATTATTCTTTACACAGTGCCATCTGAGTGCGTGGCACCTTGCAGTTATAAGGGGAATAAATAGAGACAGGGATTTGGCGGTGTATGCACCACTGCGCAGGCGACACTGTTCTATTAGCTGTGTTTTCAAAAATGGGGAAATCCAAGAAAATGTTGCTTTATTGAGTGCTGAGAGGATGTTCTGGGATTATAACCATTGGTTTCCAGAGAGCAAAGTTCTAGCCCCGTAGTCAGCAGGTGAAAAGTTTTCTTTCTTCCTTTCTTTTTAGTCCTGTTTGTACGGAATGTGTAAGCAGTTTGGATTTTCTCCTCCTCGTCCCTAGGACTGAGCCCTATTTTGGCTACAGAAGGAGTTTCTCCTTCCCATACAGCTTCGCTTTGCCCAGTATAAGAATGGCTTGGCTCAGTTGCTTAAGCTATCAACCCCTGAGTATTCTCTGTCTGTCTTATCTGCTTGATATCATTTCTGTGTTCAAGATCCCAGGGCTTCTAATTTTATTTTTTTAAGACAGCAAAATAGATGTCCGTATCTTCGTTAGTGATGTAGAAGAAGTGGATAAAGATTCTTTTTTTAATGCACCACAGTATCAGAGCTCAGGGTCGTCCCAAGCATGTCTTCACATGGTGTGAAATTATATTTTGCAAAACTCTACTATTACAAGGTAATGAGAATGTCTATTCACTTTGAGGATTTTATTTTATTTGTTTAAAAAAGGATTTCATTTCCAGAGGTTAGCCTTGTCAACACCTATTAGCCGAAACAGTTAAATGGTGCCTCCGTATTTCAAAAGAGTGTACCAGATACTGCGGACAAGCAACTGTGGACGAACATCTCCGTCATTCTCTTCTTGCTACCCTTCTTAGAGGTCTCTACCTCTTCCTTGGCCCTGGGACCTTCTTTCCTTCCGCTCATCCCCCCACTCCTTGCTTTGGGATTTCAAGCACATTTAAAATGGAGATGTTGGATGCACAGGAGATTTCTCCATGTCAGCTGCCATCTATGTAGGTTCTGTGCTTATGTAGCATAAATGCATTTCTGTCAGGTTTTCTGGACCTCGCCTTCGATGTTTCATGCAGCTTTGATTCAGTCTCGCCGAGTCCCTTTGCTGGATCCTTGGGCAGGGCGAGGATGAGGACGTCTCCGATGGCACGGGGGCAAGGCTGGGGCTGTGGAATTGCTCCTTTCATCTGTGACTGCACCCAAGTAAACGTTTGTTTTTTAAGCTTCGGGAGCCAGCGGAGACCGTCTTTTCTTCCCAAGCCCAGTCGCTCTTTGCTTGTGCCTCTTTCTCTCTCTCATCTCCCGGGGTCTCTGACAGCCGTCTTTTGTTTGATTTCAGGCACCCCGGAGCTAAGCCCAGCTGAGCGGAAGGAACTCGAGACTAAGCTGAAGGAACGGGAAGAATTCCTAATTCCCATTTACCATCAGGTAGCCGTGCAGTTTGCTGACTTGCACGACACGCCCGGCCGGATGCAGGAGAAGGGTGTCATTACGGTAAGTATTATGAATCCTTTCCTTTGCCGCGGCTGTCAAAAGCCCCAGCGTGTGCGGACATGCGTTGAATTGTAGCCGAGGCAGTCATCACAGACCGAAATTCCAGAGGTGTTCTGGTGGGAAGGAGGGCCCTGGCCAGCCTTGGGGTGTTCTGAAAATTCTGCCATTTGCATTAAAATGAAAACAGGGGGCAGCTTATTGGGGTCACAGGTTCTGTTTCATCCCTTAAGAGGGCATCACTTGCTCTGCCTCACAGGCTGTGGACAGCTCCCTCTCACCTGGCTTTCTAGCCCCCTCTGCTCCAGAGAGGGAGGGGCGCTGCAGCCAACTTCCTTGCTCTTCTGTGTGGCCTCTGCGCAGTCCCACATATGGGCTGGGCACCTGAGCATGACCTCATCCAGAGAAATTTCTGGAGCTTGCCTCAGAGCATTTTGGCGGGCTCTCCTTCCCGCTCTAGGGAGCGCATGCCTGAAGTGGACAAGAGAGCCGCCTCCCACTTAGTTTCTTTGACCGCCCTTGGGTTCACACCTCTCCTTCGTTGCTCCTCACTTCAGCCCAGCTAAGTCCTTCGTTCTTTTTTATTCATTCTTGTCGTCTTCGCTTCTTATTCTTCGACTTTTCTTCTCTGTTCTGCCAAAAAACAACACTTTTGTTTTCTGTTTCCCCGTCCTTCTTTCTTCACCCTCCCCCTTTTTTTTCACCCATTCCCTCCTTTTCCCTGGTCGGGAAAGGTGTGTGCACGGGATGCAGTCTCTTTTTAAAAGAGGGCTGGCATTGCCTCTCAAAGCTTCGGTTGAACGATGGGCACGATTTGTGCCTTCTCTGTTTAGGGGAGCAACATTGTGTGGACGGTTGCCCTCACTGTGCTAAGTTTACTCATCAGGCCCATAGGAACTGGGTTGGTGCAGTTGAAGGCCATTTTGTTGGAATCTGAACTTCGTCTCGAGATGTCCTCGGTGGCCTCTAGATTTTTCTTGATTCCTGCCCAAGCACCAGAATCTGCAGCTTCTGCTGCCTCCACCAAGTCCTCAGCTAAGAAGAAGCATGGTTCAAAGTCTGTCACATGGCCAAAGGGTGCCGAGGCATCGACTTCAAAGTTGAAGAAGTTGAGATCGGTTGTGGCTTCTGCAACCCTGATGGTTGACCCCATGATAATATCGGGGCTCTCGACCTCAACACAACAGCTCGTCCGGCGGCTACTGTGGTGCAGACTCAGGAAAAACTGCCCCCTGTGTTGATGCTGGTTCTGTCCTTGCAGACTGAACAGATTCCGCCTGGCCAGCAGGTGCTCTGGATGCTGGATGCTATTGCGGTCGCCATCTGCTTCCCATACTTCAATCACTATTGGATGCAAGGGCTTGTCATTTCCGGCATCACTCTTGCTCTCCTCAATCTTGGTATGGAAGGGGAGTTTTGTTGTTACTCTTTGAGTAACTTTGTTGTTGAGTTACTCTTTGAGTAACTTTGTTGAGTTACTTTGTTGTTACTCCATTTCTGTCGACGCGTCGATCCCAGTCGCCTTCTAGGCATCCATGCTACTCTCAACATTAACGGTCTTACTTCAGGTCCCCAACACCTTGATATAATTGCCATGGTTATTGGCACTCCTGCTATGATGCCTCTCGATCCTGGGGTTGCTGTTCGGAGTCCTACCCTACAGTACACTCTGCACCGTTGGGAGTCCCAATCCCTGGTGTATCCATGGCTCGCAGCCAGACATTTCACAATTTGACTGGTCTGCAGGATTCGTCTTCCCACACTTTACCACTGCCTGATCCTGCTGTGGTCCCAGGTCAGTTGTCTCCGCCTTCTTTCATGGGTTCCTTGACTATGAATTCCTAACATTCCAATTCCGGGGAGGAGGATGTGGAGGTGACCCCAAAGGATGATGATGTCGTCCGCTCAGGGTCTCTTTCTCTCTTTACCTTGAACCGATTACCAGACTTGCCATGGTGCTTCGATTGCAGGGTGCAGCAGATACCCCTATTGCCACTGAGGTGGTGCACAATTTGGTGCAAGCAAATTTGTTCCCCGCCCCATGAGTCTTCTGATACTCCCCATGCATTTGGCTGCTTTCAAGGAATCTTGGAATGGGCCAGCTTCAGTTCCTCCAGTATCTAAAAGATATGACACCCTGTATAAGATCCAGGAGTCTTCTGCTAAATTTTTATTCAACCACCCTCCACCAAATTCTATGATCGTCCATTCCTCCACCACATCGAAACAACCTCTCCAGCTTGTCTCTCCAGATCGGGAAGGCCAGAAGATCAGTTCTTTGGCAAAGAAGATCTATGCTGTTTCCTCCATGAATGCCTGCATCCATTCTTACCTTTCATATTTGGTGGCATTTGCCTACAACGTGGCTTCTGTGGTTCAACCTGTTTTAGACACTGTGCCAGAGGGTATTCGTCCTGCCTTGTCCACTGCACTCTCTGAGATCTGTGCCATCTCTGGACAGCAAGTAGGTTATGTGCATCATGTGGTTGCATGCTCTTTTAAGACTCTGGTTTCATCCATAGCTCTCTGCTGATGCAGCTGATTGCAATTGACCTCCCTTCAGCTGGACATCAAGTTCAAAACTGAGGACCTTCCCTTCGATGGAGAAGACCTTTTCCACACCTCCACTGACGACATGTTGAAGGCTGTTGACGACAGTTGCAAGAAAGCGAGAAACCTGGGAGTCTCTCAATCTGCCTCGCAACAACCTTGATCTCTACACTGGAAGCCTACCTTCCACAAGCACCAGCATTCTCCGATGAGCTCCACTCCTTGGAAGCCACCGTTTTCTTCAAATTCCAAGCCTCCTGTTCCTAAGCAGTCTCATCAGGCCGAACAGTTCATTTGACCGCCTTCCTCAGTCACCGCCACTTTCTCCTCTTTCCACCACTCCAACCACGGGCATCAGACTTCTTCCCTATCTGACAGCGTGGGAAGACATTACTGACAATCACTGGGCCCCCACCATCATCTGGGTGGGGTATGCCATAGAGTTCATTTCGCTACCAACTTTCCATCATTTTGTCATCACACCACCTTCTCTTCCACTCCAGAAAGAAATAAACTCTCTCCTTGACAAGGGGGCCATCGAGATGGTTCTGGTGGTGGAACGGGTTCTCGGCTTCTACTCCCAAGTACTTCACAGTTTCCAAAAGAGATGGTAGCGATTATGGATCTCTGTGATCTGAATGTCTTCATCAGAGACAAAAGGTTTTGCGTGATTACTCTTCAATCCATTCTGCCCCTTCTGCCAAAGGATGGGTGGTTGCATCCATTGACCTGCACAATGCCTACTTCCATGTAACCATTCGTTCTCAGCACTGGAGGTTTCTTTGGTTAGCAATTGGAGCCCAGCGCTACCAGTACCGGGTCCTCCCTTTCAGGTTCTCCACGGCTCTCCATGTCTTCACCAAGACAGTGGCGGTGGTTGTTGCAGCCCTTCCTTGGAATGGCATCATTCTTTACCCATATTTCAATGACTGGCTGGTGGTCCCTCCCTCAGTGTCTCAGCTGCAGGTGGATTTGCATGTGACCCTCGATCCTGTTTGGGTCTTTGTGCGAATTTGAAGAAGTCCCTTCTGTGGCTGGTTCAGACTTTACAGTTTATTGGGGCACTCCTCAATACTCAGTGTCAGAGAGCATTCCTCCTCAGATCTCGAGCACTCATCATCATTGCACTTACCACTGAATTCCTCCGTCGTCCGTGCCGGTTGACTCGGTCAATCTTGAAGCTCCTGGGATTCTTGGCCTCGACAGTGTTTGTTGTTCCATTTGTTCGCCTGTGCATGCGTGCTCTGCAACTGTGGTTTCTCCACTCCTTTGATCTTCAGGTTCACTCCCTCGAGTTGACTCTCTCGATTCTGTCGGATGTTCTCCACACTCTCCACTGGTGGTCCCTTGAAGAGAATCTTCTTCGCAGCATGCCTTTTTGGCATCCCCACACTGAGATTCTTCTCCCCATGGATGCTTCACTCTTGGGTCGGGGAGCCCAGTGCAGTGCTTTTTGTGTGCAAGGCACGTGAGCTCGTCGAGAAGCTTGCCTCCGCATCAGTTGCTTGGAATTCATTGCTGTTCAGGGGGCCCTCAAGTCTTTTTGCCCAGTAGTGCCAGGCAGGGTTGTCCAAGTAGCATCCGACAACATGGCCACTGTATTTTATGTCAATAAGCGCGGGGGGTGGGGGGAGGCTCCATGAGACTGTGTCAGAGGGCCATCACTTTATGGGACTGGTGCCTGCTTCTCACGGTTACCCGCTTGGCGGTCCGTGTACTGGGTGTTTCCAATGTCGAAGCAGGCCTCCAGAGTCACACTGCTGATCCGGAATCTGATTGGTCTCTCAGTCCTCGGTATCTTCGGCCCATGTTTCGAGAATTCAGGCGTCCAATGGTCAGTAGGTTTGCCGCTGCAGACAATGCCAAGTGTGTTCAGTTGTTCAGCTCCAGACGGCCATCCTGGGGATCTGCAGGCAATGCCTTTCTCCATCGTTGGACAGGTTGCCTCTTCTGTTCCCCCCACCCCAATTCCTGTTGATTCCCAAAGGCTAGCCAAGTGGGTGACTTTGACGATTTCTCCCTGTCATGAACTCACAAAGCAACCTCTACCTACCTGTCTCATGGTCTGCTCCACGACAGTGACGTTCATGTCACTCCACGACGTTCATGTCGACAGCCTTCCTTGCTGGTATCCTGCCTGAAGATGTCTGTGCAGCTGCCATGTGGTCCTCTCCGTCGACCTTTGTGTCCCGTTGTGCATTGGGCACCTGAACTTGATGGGATGCTGCCTTTGGGCAAGTGGTCCTTCAGTCCCTCTTCGCCTGAGGCCACAAAGAAGTTAAACAGGTTGCTTACCTGTGACTGATGGTCTTTGAGTGGTCACCTGTGCAGTACCACAATCCTACCCAACCTTCCCCACTGCTGGCATCTCTCAGTCACTTACCTTGTTTTTGTGGGGACTTACCAGTGGCGGTCAAACGAACTGAACGGGAGGCAGTTCTTGCCTACTCCAGGCATCCACAGTGTGTGCCTGCTCCCCAGAGCGGGAAAGAGAGCCGGCTCAAAAGCTCTGAGGCAAGCCCAGCCCATGGGTGATACTGCACCCACGGCCACTTGAAGATCATCAGTTACAACCTGTAAGCAACCTGTATCGTTCCTGCCTTTCTGGGCATCAAAAAGCCGAGGCCTAAATGCTGCCTGGCTCCTCTCTCCAGCCGCTGTCCATGGATGCGTAGAGGCAGTCCGTGTCCGCCCTTCTTCCTGACCCATTACTGGGGCCAACCAGCAGTTTTGGAGCTGGGGCAGGCCCATAGCTGCAGTGGGGCATTTGGGGGGCTGGCCCCCTGACTTCCATCCAGCCCCCAGACGCCCCAGATCTCTGGGCCACCTGGAGGACTCCCCACCACCGCCCCTTCCCCAAGCGTGGCTGGCTTCCCCGTGGAGGCAGGCAGAGTGTGAATGCTGTGGAAGTGAGTTTTTTAAATCTTATTTTTTTTATTTTGTGACATCAGTGCCTCCCAACTTATTTAAAGGCCTCCTGAATTACAAAATCCTGACCACGGGCCTGAGCTGTGGCCATCTGGGCAACCACTGCTCCTCCTTCCTCCATCCTTGCACCTCTTGACTGGCGAGGCCCAGCACACCTCTCAAAGGGGGCCTCTGCCTCTGTTCTCATCATCTTGGACCGGCCGGCCGGCCTTCCTTGGCGGCACTGGCGGCACTCCTCTCCCTGCCACCAGAGGGAGCTAGAGTCCACTGTGCAGAGGTCTGTCCTGCAGGCTTGCGTCTTTCTAGCACTTTTGAGAGGCCGGCTCCCTTCCAGACTCCCGCGTGGGCTGAATGGAGGCCTGTGAGATGGTTTCTCCACAGTCACAATTAGCAAAACTGTTTTTTTGGGGGGGGGTGGAGTTAACTTTTTCAGTATGAAGTGTGTACATCAGGATGCCTCCACTCATTCTTGTCCATGCTTGTGACTCCATTAAATGGGCATGTTGACCAGCTGGTTTAAATAAAACCCCACCCACGGAAAGGGGGCGGGGAAATGCAAGGAAAGCTGCCATCTGGAAACCCCGTTGCCACTGGACTGCACTGACCACTGCCAAGGCTTCCCTAGCTAAGCGCTGCCGTGTGGAAAATCCCCCCCCCCGACCTTTCTAGCACGCACTTGTGATTTGACTCATAAGAACATAAGAGAAGCCGATGTTGGATCAGGTAAATGGCCCATCTAGTCCAACACTCTGTGTCACACAGTGGCCGAAAATACCAGGTGCCATCAGGAGGTCCAGCAGTGGGGCCAGGACACTAGCAGCCCTCCAAGTCTCTCCCCCACCCCAGCACCAAGAATACAGAGCCTCACTTGCCCCAAAGTCCCTACCTATACCTTGTGGCTAATAGCAACTGATGGACCTCTGCTCCATATGCTTATCCAGTTCCCTCTTGAAGCCATCCATGCTTGTAGCTGCCACCACCGCCTGTGGCAGTGAAATCCATGTTAATCACTCTTTGGGTGTAGAAGTACTTCCTTTTATCTGTTCTAACCCGACCACTCAGCAATTTCATGGAGTGTCCACAAGTTCTTGTCTTGTGAGAAAGGGAGAAAAGTACCTCTTTCTCTACCTGCTCTATCACTTGCTTCAAGCTGCTTGCAGGTGCCACCAATTTGCTCTGGGGCAGGCAATGGGCCTGGTTTGTGGACGATGCATAGCCGGGCTTCATAACAAAGAGAAGAGCCAGGGAGCTCTTTCCTGTGCATCGCATCTACCCGAGAACCCAGCTCCTTCTCGCAGGGGTTGGCCCTAACAAGATTCCCAAGAAGACACTATTGGAGTCACTCCAAAGTATTAAAAACAAAAAAGCCAACAACATCTCAAGTCTAGAAATAGCAAAATAAGAGAAAGAATTGCCTGGATCTCCTGAAGAGAGGGACTTGGGGGAAGATCATGCTGCATCCCAATATTCCCCTTTGCAGTGCAAAATAAGAAGGGGCGCATGGGCCATGCGGCAGATCTACAAGTTCTTAAAGAAGTTTACTTGCAGTCCCTGCTGGCAACTCTGTAAATCTTCTGTCGAGTGCCCACCCCATTCTCTGAGGTCCATGAAGCTGGAAGGTGGACCTTTCTGAATCAATACAGGGGTGCAGCTGACCTGCTGGAATGGGGGCGTGCGTGCGTGCGTGTCCCGGCCCCACTGCCGGACCTCCTGGTGGCCCCTGGCATTTCTGGCCACTGTGTGACACAGAGTGTTGGACGGGAGGGGCCACTGGCCTGACCCAGCATTGGCTTCTCTTGTGTTATTATGTCTCCCTTGTTGACTAGGCAAGCAGGACAGACAAAATTCTGATTTCATTTTGGGTGGGAAAATTCACCATAGAGTAACTCTCCAATGTGGAGCATCATTTTACCCATGTGGTAAAAGTGGCTGGGACGCCTTTTGGAACCATAGTTTCTGGCATGTGAATTCTCAGGGATGCATGCGTGAGACCTGTCCACCAAACACCATGGGGGGGGGTATGGTTTGGCAGGGGTGGAGAGGAAATATGTTACCTTTTCTCTACCAAAATGTGGAATTTGCTACCAGAAGATGTCGTGATGGCCACAGGCACAGATGGCTTTAAAAGGGAATTGGATAGATTCATGGAGGATAGATCTACCAGTGGCTACTATCCATGGTGACTAAAGTTCAGAGGCAGGAAATCTGTGAATCCCAGTGTCAGGAGGAAATATCAGGGGAAAGGCCTCATCCTCTCTGCCCTGTGGTTGGCCTTCCGGAAGAACTGCTCGGCCACTGTGTGAGAGAGAACGCTGGACTAGATGGACCCTCCCTGGTCTGATCCAGCAGGGCTCTTCTTATGTTCTGAATAATTTCATCAAAATGTTCTTCAGTCTTTCTTTGTCTGCCTTAACTAGCCAACACAGTAAAAAGGGGGTCTGAGGCATCTGCCAGGGAGCCCTTTCCCTGGGGATCAACCAGTGCTGATCATTCTAATTTCTGTATGTTGTCAGCATCTTCTGTTTTGGCCTACCCTATTTTGAGGTCTTTGAGGAATCTTTTCTTTTCTCTTGCCCCCATATTATGTAATTGACACACAAATAATGTTAAGGAATGGATACTTTTTTCCTGGTAAACTTTCAGTACAAGGGCACAGCTCTTTGAAAATTAAGACCCCAGACACAAGACAAGACACAAAATCGAAATGCAGATATTCTGATTAAACCAGCTGGCTTGTAAAATTTGCTCTGCTCACTGCTCTTTGGGTTTTATTTCAAGGGTTCTTCTTGGCTTGTTATGGTGGGACTTTTCTCCCTCTGCCCCCCTCCATTTTAACTTCTCCTCCCTCGCTGTGTCTCTCACACAGGACATTCTAGACTGGAAAACCTCCCGCATATTTTTCTACTGGAGGCTCCGGCGCCTTCTCCTGGAAGACTTGGTCAAAAAGAAGATCCACGATGCAAACCCTGAGCTAACTGACGGCCAGATCCAGGCCATGCTGAGGCGCTGGTTTGTGGAAGTGGAAGGCACCGTGAAGGTAAGCCACAGATGCGGGCAGATTCCAAATGTGCAGATCTCCAGTTCAAAACCCTCCTTGGTAAATGTCCTAAATATTGTTGAATTCTCAGAATTCTCCTTCTTCCATTCTCCTTGTGGACGGCCGTGGCCATTTCCTACCACTTACCCCAGGCAGTGAATTCATCTTGCGGGTGGGAGTCTTTTCCTAACGAAGACATTGCCCTCCAATCACTTTGTCTGTTGCAAAATATAACCACATTAAAAACAGAAAGCAGAGGGAGAGAAGATGAGAAGAAAACAGCCATCTCCCAGAGCTGTTCTTTGGACTCCCTGTGACATTCTTCTTGTTTGTGAATTGAAGAAAGGGGAGGGGACCCCCCCCCCGCACAAAGAAATACATAAATCAAACCCTGAGTGCCCGAGGGCACCGAAGGGAAGAGTACAAGGGGAGGAAAGTTTTTTCCCCTTGGAGGGAGGGGTGCGGGGCTTTGTAAGGTAGCGTCTGAGCATCCTTTCTTTTTACAGCCGGGTGTCTAGTTAGCTCATACATTACACCAATCAAGGAGAGTTATCTTAAGCCACAATTAATCTGCTCCCTGGCATATGTTGATAGGAAAGCATCATGCTGTTTCTTAATTAAAGGCAAACGGATTAAAAATGATTAATAAGAGTATTAAATATTCGCCTAAACTAAAAGCTTTTGAGATTCTTGAGCAAATCCTGGCATCACCCAGGTCTGCAGAGTGGCAGGCATTTACAGGTTTGGGCCATAGGAGGTGGCGGCGGCAGTGGCGGGGAGGGGAGGGGGGTGCCTTCCTTTCTGGCTTGCTGGGAACGCCTCGATTGGTATGCGGAGGCCGTCGCGGCTGGCGGGAGCGGGAGCGGCGGGTGTGAGTTTGGAATAACGATCATTACAAACAATTGTTATTTTTTATGATTATGATTTCTTAACATTGCAGGCTCTTAATAGATCTCCTCAGAAGATTAATGAATGGAAGATTTGATTGTGGGTTAAAAATCTGGCTCCCGATTAATCGATGGGGCTGAGGTTGGAGGCCGTGGCCCGTGCGTTGGTGCCCCCAAAGCCCGGTGCCAAATTCAGTGAAAGAGAACACTGGGTGGTGGGGGAGGGGTTGCTCTCAGGAGTTGGGTCTGCCTTCCGGGGGTGCCACAGAAGCGCCCTTTCCTCTTGGTTGTAATCCAGTAGGCCGGCAGTGCTACACCGATTCCTTTTACAAAGCTGAAGTCAATGCTGATTATCTTCCAAGTCTCAGTCTTCCAAAAATACTAGTGGGGTTTGAACTTGCTTCTTTTCTTTTCTAAAACCATTTTTGGCTCTGATGTGTCAGTGGGGCAAGTGATTTCTGGATCCCCAAATGGTATTAAATACAGCTTTTCCCCTGTGAGTTAAAGTGTAACGTACCCTACAGTTGAAACAATGCCCCTCTCCATAAGAGAGCCATATTGATGATTTGGTAGGACGTGCCATTCAGATGAGTGTAATCAGCTGGAAGTCAGATCAACTCAAAACCCTGGGTTGGTTGACAGCCCCCTATTATTACACTATTAATTATACAATATCGTAATGCATGTATGATAATCCGTATTATGTTTTACTGATTTATTTAGATTCAAATGCTGCTTTCCTGCCATAAAGGCTTTCAGGATGGCTTATGACCAATAATTGAAAACACAGCAATGTAAGCCATTGGTAAAATGAACTGAAAGGGGGCTTCTTTGTGAGTATTTTGCACCCCCGTGCAAAATGTGCACCCTCATCTCGGCCATTTTTAGAAAAGGCTTTGATGGGCCAAAGTGTTTTGTGTTCTCCTTGAGCATAGTTCCAGCCGTGTTGGTCTGAAGCAGCAGAACCAATTTAGAGTCCAGTGGGGCACCTTTAAGACCAATGAAGGTTTATTTAAGGTACGAGCTTTCGTGTGCAGGCACGAAGTCGCTTTCCCCGATGGCCATGCCAGACTGAGGCTGTTGTGGAGCCTCAAGGTCAAAACCAGCCCTTGCTCGGAAATGAATTGGTAGTCAAGGACTCGGCGTTGTGTGGGAGCTGCTGCAGTAAGATCCGGATTTACTTGAGTGGTCGTATTCTGCACCTGGTCAGTTTTTCCAAACTGTTTTCCAGGGCAGCCCCACATCCCTGTAGTCACACCAGACAGAGTCCGGGCTTGTTATGTCTGGATTCATCCTCTCAGCAACCCTGCAAGGTGGTCACCAAAGATACCAGTTTTCACACGAGAAACAGTTTTGAGTCTCTGCCTGGCTTTTTCTTCTAGCAGAGGGAGGATGGGACTGTGTGGTTCTCGTGAGGGCGTGTTTGGAAGAGCACGCTGCATTATCACAGCCGGTCTGTCATTTTAGGGACTTTAAAATCTCTACTTGCCAGGACCAAAAGATGTTCCTTTTACATCCATGGGGGGAGGGCACTTTTAGGCTGACTCCTCCGCCCATCCCACTCTGCAGATGAAGACCTCACAAGGTCCCTCTTGTTCTGGGAAGAGTGTGTCCCCAGTTCGTGTTCTGCCTCCTTTGCAGAAAGAGGATGTTTTCAGAAGATCCTTTAGTTGGAGGTCGTGGGATGAATCTGAGGGCATCTGTGTATAAATCATGCCCTCTGCCTGTGTGCTTTTGGGACCCCCCTTAAAAATCGTATTTCTAGCTATCATCGTTTCAGATAAATGCTTGAAAAATCAAACAGCAAAGAATACGTGGACTGGTATAAAACACTAAAATGGGGCGGGGGGGTTGTATAATTTTCCAGCTCCTAACAGCACTGTTTTATCCCCTCTTATATTTGGGTAGCACTTTCAGAAAGGAAGGACTTCAAGACACACAGACAGACCTGTTTATTTAGGCGTTTATACTCTGCTTTTCTCACCTGTGGGGATCTAGCATGGCTTACAACAGTGTTCCCGCTCCCCGTTTGTTATTCTCACAACCACCACCCTGTGGGGTAGGTCTAGGTAGGCATGTGTGACCGGCCCCCGGTCATCCAGCAAGCTTCCATGGCAGAGTGGGGATTCGAACCGGGGTGTCCTAGATTGTAGTCTGCGGCTGTAACCACTGTACCACACAGGCTCTTGCGGCAAGGCGTGGCTCCCCAGGTGCTCTTCGGACACCTGAGAATTTCAGTTTTCTCTCTCTTTTTGGCTGCCTTTTTGAAAACAGTTTCTAGCCATAGTAAAAACATGTTGACAGAATACAAGGAGGGTTCTTAGAGTAAGGAAGACACAAATTCATTATGTTTTTCTGCTTTATTTGGGGGTAGGAATTGGAGAAGGGAATAGTTCTGTCAGCTGGGAAAGCATATGTACTGAGGACTCTGAAGACGCACCTGTCTAAAAAATTGCTATTTTCTGCCCTCCTCCTCTCTTTCTGGTGTCCCCCTTCCCGCCATGGCCCTGGGCTAGGAGGAAGATATTCTGTCCTTTGTCCTTGGGTCTGCTGCCAGCAAAAGGCCCGTTTTCTGAAGCCGGCCTCTTTTTGTGTATTCTCAGCGTGCCCCATTGTGTGTTTCACTGGACCCTGCAGAACTGCCGGGCCAGGGGGGGTTCAAGGAGCACTGCAGCTGTTCTCTCCCCCCTGCAGTCGCTGGAGATGCTTCATCTAAGGGCTTGTGTTTTTTTTTACCCTGCCCACCTATTAAATCATGATGCAGAATTCATTGTCATTCCGACTTTGACTTCGTTAGCGATAACAGAGAAGGATAGTGCACCTTTAAATGACGAGCTTTTGTGTTTAATTACCCAAATAAAATGACATAAATATGAATGAGCGCTAATGGTGGTACTTGGTTTTTCCGGAAACCATTAACGATTCTTAAATGATTTGTAAAGAAAATGAGAGGAGAAGAGAAGCAGCAAGAAGGCTATTAGGCTTCTAACACACTCCGGAATGATTATGTAGTCAACTACCTAGCAAATACTGAGCTAAATGATCTTGCCACCAAAAAAAAGAAAGAAAGAAAATGATTTGCCACTGAGATTTTTTCTGTGGCTGGTGACACTTTGACCCCTCTCGTAATGCTCTTCACCACTAAAATGGGGGTTAGGTTTCTCGATTGGTTACAAGCAGGAGAAATCGAATTTTGTGTGTGAAAACGATTTCCCTGTTTCATTTTGTTGCTTTTGAAACAAAGCTAATGAGAACTAGAAACTTGCTTAGAATAAAAGTCACGCAGCAGCTTTGGAATGACTATGGTATGAAGACTTGTTACACGGGAACTGGAGCTGCGTGGAAGCTGAGATTTCTCTACATGAGTAATTTCCAGTCTCTCTCTTTCTCTCTTCCTTCCTTCTCTCTGCACTGAAAGAAATAATGAAAAACGAATACCTGCTTCCAGAAGCAGCTCTTGTCTGGGCCTTGCATGAAACCCTGTTCTGCTCTCGCCTCCTTCCAGCCTGCTTCTAAGCAAGGATGACAATTCTTCTGCATCTCTGCACTGGAGGCAGTTTAGCCACCCTTTTTGACAGCAGAACTGCTCGCCCACAAATAGAGGTTTATAAAATTATGCACGGGATGAAGAAAAAAGTGGCTAGAGGAGGCTTTTTCGTCGGAGAGCCAGTTTGATGTCGTGGTTAAGTGTGATGACTCTAATCTGAGAGAACCGGGTTTGATTCCCCACTCCTCCACTTGCAGCTACTGGACGACCTTGGGCCATAGTTCTGTCAGAGCTGTTCTCTCAAGAGCAGTTCTGAAAAGAGCTCTCTCAGCCCCACCGACCTCACAGGGTGTCTGTTGTGGGGAGGGGAAGGGAAACGGGATTGTAAGCTGCTCTGAGACTTCGAGTGAAGGGCAGGGGATAAATCCAATCCCTTCTTCTTCTTTCTCCCTCTCCCACAGCACTAGAACTCAGGGCTCTTACCTGGGCTGCTGGTGGGGTGCTCCTGCCCGGTCCTGGGATCTTCTGGCGCAAAGCACACGGCCTGCAATGGCAGCACCCAGATGTGACATCATCACACTGGGCATATCATGCAGGGGACATTCTAGCATTTTGGGCAGGGAACTCTGTGGTTACCATAGAGTTTTAGCCAAAATGCTGGAGAGTCCCTTGCACAATGTGCCTGGTGCAATGGGGCTCTTTGGGGGCAGACAGAGCTCCCCCACTGGCCAGCTGGCTGTCGGGGGATTGGGGCCCCTGAACGCAAGGGAACCCTGTCCCCATCAGGGGGTGGCAACCCTGCAGGGGCACCCAAGGAAGCTGATGAGCAATAGGTACAGGGCAAAAGGAAATGCGGCTTCGTTCAGTGAATAATTGGGGAGTTATGTGCCAGTGGAGGCAGCAACGGCCGTGATCACAGGTGACTTTAGAAGGGGGCTGGACAGATGCATGGAGGAGAGGTCCAGCGACGGCCACTGGCCACGGTGAGCAAAAGGAGCCTCCATATTCAGAGGCAAGAAACCGCTGACACTCATGGTTAGGAGCAAGGCTCCCTCTCTAAGCGGTGGAGTCTTGTGAGCAAAAATTCTACTTTGTGACCTGCTGGCATTAAAGTTGTGAGCGAGCAATTTGGCTGCTGCATAAATGAGTTTGCTCTGGAGCCCTCCTCCCTGAGCGAAGACAAGAATGTGTGAATTAGAGGCTAAAAAACTGTGAGCTGGTTCACACTGACTCAGCTTAGAGGGAACACTGGTTAGGAGGCAACATCAGGGGAGGGCCTCGGCCGCTGTGCCCCACGGACTGGCTCTCCAGGGCAACTGGCTGTCATCCGGTGTGAGACAGGATGCTGGCCTGGATGAACCACTGGTCTGATCCTGCAGGAGCTGTCACCTCAGAGGTTCTTGCAGAAACACATAGAGAGTTTGGGCTCCTTTCAGGGCAGTGACATGCCAAATGTCCACCTTTTGGGGGAGAGGGAGGGATGTGCGCCTCTCCACTAACTCAGAAAGAAATGGGCCCTCAGCTGTCGAGGAGCTGCAGAGCGGTGGTGCCCTTCTGCACGCGGGCGGGGTGACCCTTTGTCCCTCCCAGGGACCTCCCTTTGGACACAGTCCCAGGGAGCTGGCTGAGCAGGGTGGCTGGAAAGGGAAGGTTCCCTGGTTCACCTCTGGCCTCTGCCTGGAGTCTGAAGCAAACTTGCTCAGCCCTGCTCAGCCGTAATGGAGGAGTGATAGTGCTCAGCTTACAGGGTGGTGGTAGGGATTGTAACCAGGAGGCACATGCGATGCACTCCTCTGCCTGCAAGCGCCGTGCTGCTGTTCTGGTTTGCTGTGCTTGTTGAGCTCCTGCACACGGCAGTGGACCCGCCCTCTGCACTTCTGCTCGGCAGTGGTGGCGGAAAGGGCCATCGCATCGCAGCCAGTGCGTGGCCACCCTGGATGTCATTGGGGGCCTCCCATCTAAGTCCTCGCCAGGACCGGACTGGCTTCGCTCCCGAGATCTGAGGCGCCTGGGCTGGCTGGGGCCGTCCAGGAAGACAGAGGAGCTGGGGAAATGGCCCAGACCAGCCCTTGTTGTGCTGAACTGGTGCTTAAGTTAACAGGTGGTTGGGGGGGGAGCAGGGGTGGCCAGCGCTAGCCCCCGTCCCCCTCGGTCAGCACCCTGTGATCTGGCCCGGAGGCGCCACCCTCGTTCCTGCAAGCGAACGCCTGGCAGCCACCACTGGAGAGAGAGGGCGGCCGAGGGCTTCTCCGGAGCAGACCCTTCTCTACTTGGCTCGTCTTCTCTAGCGACACACGCTGAGAAGAAAGGCGGTCAGAACGTTTTGTGCCCATCGTCTTACTGGGTGGAGACACTTAGTCAGATTTCGGGGCTGGCCTCAATTGAGGGTGTGTGTGTGAGAGAGTGAGTTTCGGGGGGGGAGGGTTGATCTGTAGACACCGCCCCCCCCCCCGGTGGTGGTGGTGGCTGGAGCAATGACGACTTCTGGTCTGGTCCGGCAGGCGTACTTGTGGGACAACAACAAGGACTTGGTGGAGTGGCTGGAGAAGCAGCTGACGGAGGAGGAAGGCAGCCGCTCGGTGGTGGACGAGAACATCAAGTACATCTCCCGGGACTACATCCTCAAGCAGATACGGAGGTGAGGCAGGCGGGGGGCCCCTTGTGAAGGGGAGGGGGTGCTGTGGTGTTGTACTAGTCCGGGGGTCCCCAACCTTTTTGAGCCTGTGGGCTACTTCGGAATTGGAGCGCACAGGGCGGTGGGCGCAGCCACAGAACAGCAGCCGCAAAGAGGCCTGGCCAGCCACAGAATGTCGGGGAGTTCTCTCGTGTGGAATTGCAGCAGTAACTCTTCAACATTCCAGGCAGAAGCTCTGTTGGATGGGATGCTTTTAAAAATGAAAACACGGTTTTAAAATATTTTCTGCAATGAGTGCCGCCTCCCTTCAGTCACCCAGTGAAGATCCTCATGCTGTTGTGGTGGCTGCCGCCGAAGCAACGCCTTTAAAGATCTGTGCACCCAGTCCGATTTCCAGTGGCCAATCAGAAGCCCTGCTGGAACAAAGCCCCTTCTGGCCCACCCACTTGCTAAAAACATGTGGAAAGGTGTGTGGGGGGGGCACCATGGCCGCATTGGGGGACCCCTGTACCAGTCTGTCAGAAACCATCACGCGCCATCCCCCCACCCTTCTTCCTTACTGGATGGTTTGACGTGATTGCTGAAGACCAGTGCGTGCCAACCCACCAGGTCTACAACCCGCAGGCTGAGGTGTGGCTAGTTTTCCCAGGTAACCTCTCTTCTGCCCCCTTTAGCTCCCTCTTCCCGAGGTCCCTTGTCTGTCTCCTCTCCTCTCCCCTCCCCTTCTCTCCCTCCCCCCAAACCTCGCAAATCCCTGCTTGGGGACCCACAGGACTGGTTTTCCTTTCTGGGCAACCATCCCTCAAGGAAACAGCACAGTTGGCAAACATTCTGGCGTAACCAGCAGGTCTGTGCCTGGGTGGGGCTGGGGGCCAAGCTGCCCCCCCCTGGTTCAGTCCCTGAGCCATGCAGAGTAACCCTGGTCTCTCCTTCCCCAGAGAAGCAGCAACCCCTCCTGACCTGCCTTCTCTCCCCTGCTCTTGTCTTAGTTTGATCCAAGCCAATCCAGAGGTTGCCATGGATTCCATCGTCCACATGACTCAGCATATATCGGCGACTCAGCGGGCCGAGATTGTGCGCATCCTCTCAACCATGGACTCCCCTGCCTCGACGTAGAAGCGGCTGCAGCGCCTGCCTGGAGGAACGGGCTCTGCTGCACCCTTTCCTGCCTTCCTGACTTTTGTGTCCCTCTGCGAGGGGACATGCTGGAAAAGGACTTTTTAATTTTCTTCATTTTAAAAAAAGCCCCAAGGAAACACAAACCACAGACTTGAACTAGAGAGAGTGTCCTCTCAAGTTTCAAAAGCCTTCGGGAATACAGGCTCCCAAACAGTTAACTTATGGATGCCATGCTGGTACCTATTTATTTAACAGAGTGTGAATGGACCAGTGTGTCAGCTAACCGTTCTTTGTACAGCACTTGCAAGAGATGATGACGGGTCTGTGGCACCCCGAGGTCTTACAGGCCCCTCCTGTTTCCTTTCTTGGTTTAAGGGGGGCCCTCCCCCACCTACGTTTGTCCAGTGTGGTTGTCACTTCATTAAGCATTCCTGCCCTCCCAACGCTCTCTGTCCAGTGTTTGCCAACAGTATCGGTCGGTTGGCCAGAATGTAGTTGCCAACCTCCAGGCATCCTGGAATTACAGCTTTTCTCCAGTTCCCCTGGCGAAAATGGCGGCTTTGGAAGGTGGCTTCTATGGCATTACACCTGTCTGAGGTCCCTCCCTAACCCCTGCTGTCCCCTGAGCTCCACTCCTGAATCTCCAGGAATTTTCCAGCCCAGAGTTGGCATCCTTAGGCAGAAACCTCATAGCGCACCCTGTGCTTTGCCTGCCAGCTTGAGATCCTCCCCCTCTGCCCGCCCTCCATTTTATGTGCAGAATTTAAGTATGCTGCTATCTCCTTGGCTGGGCCAGAGACGTAAACTCCTTTGCCCTTGTCTGTTAGGTTTTTGTCTCCTGTAATGAAGCAAAGATTCTTTGCCTTAGAAGCAGCCAGCAGTCCTCAGTGATGTCCCAGCTTCATACCTATGCCTGTGTACAGCGAAGGCCGTCTACGAGGTGGCATTCCCACCATTCAGCTTTGGATGTGTACCCAGGAAAGTTCCAGCCGAGAGCTCCCTCACTCTGGAACAAATCAAGCAAGAGCCTGCTGTGGAAATCCCTGTCCGTAGATCTCTTAGGAGAGGAGGTTTTCTTTGTCGATTCGTTGTCATACAAACTGCATGGGGAGGGGAGGCGAAAGGGTGTGCGTCTGTTCCATAAGGAAACCATTCCCGGAGTGTTGTATGGGTATCTCTTAATGCAATGGTTGCTCCATACAGTTGGTAAGGAAAGCACTGGGGTGGACTTTCGGGAGATCGGAGAGATGGGGGGGCTCCCCCCCCCACCTGCAGCTCTGCTCCTCTTTCCTCTCCCCCCCACCCCCACCCCGTTCAGAGTCAGGGTCGAGGGGGGCTCCTGGTGGTTGTCCACTCAGTCACATACCCGGATTATCTGCCCTGCAAATACATGATCAAGCCACGGGCACAAGCCTTGCTGTTTAGGAAACAGTTGTTTTTGGAACACCCGTTCCCCCAGGGAAGGGGCTGGCTCCTGGGTTCGGCTTGAAAGACGCCCGCAACCCAAGCCTGCCCTGCTTAGATGGTTGGTCTCTCCGCCCCTCCCCCCCGGCAGGTTTGTTTCTCCACCTAATTCACATCAAATATGGGAGGAGTGTTTGAGAAAATCAGTTCTGCTGTGCCCAGGTCCAAGATGGCCTCTAGTGGGCACAGTAAGTCTGTGTTCCTTTTAAAAACCAACAGGTGACCCTTTAGACCGGGGGTCCCCCCCTCCTTCTGAGGCCGTGGGAACCTTTGGAATCCTGCCCCAGGGTGCAGCTGCAGAAGGGCTCCCGCAGGAAACGCAGCCAGCCACAAAATGGCCACCACCCCTTCCCTTCAGTCCCCCGGTGAAGATCCTGGTGCTGGCAGGTGCCGCCAAAGCCACGCTTAAAAAAAACAAACCCACACAGCCAATCAGTAGCCTTGCTGGGCAAAAGCGCTGCCCGGCTCCACCTTCTAAAGATGCCTGGCGGGCACCAGGAAAAGTGTTGGCAGGTGCCACAGCACCCATTGCCACCACACTGGAGACCCCTGCTTGATACCCCTGACAGAGCCACTGGTGGGCACACTTGGCACATGCCTCTGGTTGACGTACGGCGGGCTCCTGCCACCTCTTCTTCGGCCCCTGTCTGTCTTTCTGGTCATGGGCAGTGGGATCCACTTGCTTTCCAACAGGTAGCAGATGTGAGCAGTGGGGGGGGCAGTTAATCCCCCCCATCTTGTTTGGGGAAAACAGCCTTAACTGACCCTCAAGGCAGCTTCCAGGGGTGGCCACCCTTTGGGCTGTGGTTCACTGGGGGCCCATGTTGCTGACCGCACTGCCAGCCCTGGTGTTTTCCCTCCTGCAGCAGGACACACGGGGTGTGTGTGTGTGTGAAAAGGCCTGAAAGCGGCCAGCCTGGTCTAGTGGAAGGATGTTGTTCCTATGGCACCTTTGGAAGATGCGCAGGCAGTGGAGTGCGCGGGAACGCAAGAGCCCTGTTCACCCAACCCACAGAAGTGTTACTGGCAGATATTTTGGATTGCTTTCAGTATGGAAGTGATTTCACTTGCCTCAATTTCTTTTAATAAAAACAATCAGACAATATCTGCATTCCAGAGCATGGCTTTCATTTCACAATGATCAATTGCCTCCCTGCCAGTAGTTTCAGTCAGAACAAAGCAAATTTTGAGAGGTCGTAAGGTCCATATCCTCCTCTGACCCCTGGAGGTCAACAAAAATCTTGGGCTGCGCCCCTCATTCTGCAGTGAGTCTGTTGCTGTGCTGCGGCTGCAGAAGCTGCCCTCGTCTGCCAGGTGGGAAATGCCAGGTGGGAAATGCAGCCTCTAGCCCAGAATACCCGGCAAGCCCTTTGTGCAAAGGCAGACCGCTATGAAGGAGAATCATTTGATGGCACGAGGCAGCGGGACTCTCCTGTCTGTACTTCCGTACGCTGCCCCAACCCAGCCGTTTTGTACAGGATGTAGCCACTTCGCTGTGTGCGCAAAGCCCTTCTAATGCTCCCTTCTCGCTCTTTTTGTCAGAAGCAGAAAATCTGCAATAGACTCTTCTCCCTCTTTTTAAATTGACATTTCCAGTTAAAACATTTCTATTCTGCTGTATCCCTTGTTGCCATTTATTTAAAACATTTATTAGCCACCTTCCTTCCTTACGGAGCTCACAGTGGTTGACAATATAGATCGACTAGCATACATAAAAATACATCAAGCCAAATTTTTTTAAAAATCACAATTCAGGACTGCTAGTGAACTTAACTAAATGCTGCCTTAAAGCAGTCTTCAGCTGTCTCCTCGAGATCGAAAGTGAGAGGGCCACAGGCACCTCCCGGGTGGAGGCTGCTTCGTAACCGTGGTGGGGCTGCCACCGAAAAGCCCCCCCCTCTTGTTTCCCTACCAAATGAGCTTCATTGATTGGTGGGGCAGTCCAGAGGGCCTCTCCCTGGGATGTTAATTTCGGGGCAGGAATGTTAATAAGAGAAGGCAGAGCCCACGGGGGGGGGGGTGTCAGCCACACACCCACCCACGTTTCCTCTTGGGAATGCCCCCCAATAGAAAACAAGCGGGTCAGGGGAAGGCCCTTCACCCTGACATTCTGATCTTCTATATGCATGGATTGGGGGGGGGAGTTTGCGGGGGGATTATCTAAAATCACCATCCCCAATCAGCAGTCTAACATGGTACAATTCAGGAATCTCTTTGCTATCTCAGTTATGATGAGTGTAAACCAGAGTCACAAATGGGATTTAGTATTTTTTCTAAGCTTATTGTACCTCTAAGATGGGGGGGGGGGATAAACACAGAACAAAATAGTAATGTACTTTATCAGAGTTGCAAAATTTGGCAGTTTCTATGTACAGAATTTTATTTTAAATGCAAAATTTGTGTACATTAATCCCTTGAAGCCCAGCACCTTACCCACCTCCACATCAGTGCCGCCATAGGTCAAACAAATCAAACAAAATCCACCTTTTAACGTTCAGGGAAGGGTGGGGTGGGGGGAGTACAATTTTGTCCATTAAAACTGTTTTACAAATGGCTGCACAGACACAGCGAGCGCCCAGTTATTCAACTGGATTTAATTGCAGGTGTAACGTAATGGAACCATTTTCCCCCTCCTAGGTAAGCGGGATGCGTAAATAGCTCTGTTTACTCCCAAACAGATCCCTTTTAATTTATTTTGTTAGAAAAAACCTTTGCGCCTAATTTAAGCTGAAATGGTGTTAAATTGTATCAAATTGTCAAAACAAAAAACAGATTCCAGAGCAAAAAAGGAAGAACTGCCTCCCTGTGAACATTCCAAATGCATATTTTGAACACTTTACCCTAAAATATCCACAGATTTTTAAAATGCCCCAAAGGGCTGCCCCAGAGGCTTCAAAAGCAGGAGGATCAAAGGGCTACCATCTTTTAATTTAAACCTTTTGTTGCTTCAGCCGTCTTAAGAGGGATGAAGAGAGATCAAAATAAAAACGGAAACAAAAAGCAGCCGCTTTGTCACTGCTATTTTTCCCTCTCCCCCCCCACCACTAGGGGGGTTGTGTGTGTGTTTGTGTGTGTGTGCTTGAGTCCTTTCTCTCAATTTAGGCCGTGAAATAGGTCAGCTCCATTACCGATCAGCCTTCCCACAAATATTTAAAACAAATTGAATTGCACACCCAATACCCATCACAATTACGCCTGGCACAATAACTAAATTAGCAATTCAACAAAATAATTGGAAATGCGATTCTCTCTATTCTGCAGGCCCCCTCGGGGCTTTTGCCGATGTGTGTGCATGCGTGTGTGTGCGTGTGTGTGTGTGGGGGGGGGCTTTACTAATTCAGAAGCTAATTAGAGCCACACTTGTAAATGAAGTTGTTTGCCTGAAAGTTGAAATTCTGCGCTGTTCCATTTGGGGGAGGGAGAGGATGGAGGGGTGTCTCTTCTGCCATGTTCACCCCCCTTTTAAAACAGGGCAATTCGGAAACAAAAATGCTAATTAACAGCGGTATCGTGAACGGCGGAAGAATTAAAATTCTGCTGGGAAATTCAGGGCAGCTGTTAATTGATGGTATTAGGAACACGTTCTTGAGGAAATCCTGCTTAAACAGTTGGCCCGTCACTAGTAAATGCTGCTTCAACTCTCCGGCCGCAATCCCTGACGGACGCAAAGATGTCAGCTCAACGTGCCCAGCTTGGGAAGCAGCACTGGAGGGGGGCTGGGCCTCCTCAAAGGGGGTGGGGTGGGGGTGTGGGGGGGGATGGGCTGCCTGTTGGGCCACCTGCTCTGCAGCTGACCGTAAACTCCTGGTTCAGCACCCTCGGGAGCAAGAGCACCCACTCCGCAGATCACGGACAACCAGATCCGCAATTCCCAGCAGCCCAAAAAAGCCACACGACTAAGCACGCACAAACAATAATATAGAATAAACCCCTTTCAGTTACCAGTCCTCTGAGCATGTGGAAGGTGCCATCAAGTCGCATCAGACTTATGGTGATCCCGTAGGCTTGTCAAAGCCATTGCCTGCCTCTGCATAATGACCCAGGGCTTCCTTGCTGGTCTCCCAACTGAGTAGAAGAAGAAGAGATGGGATTTATACCCCGCCCTTCACTTGGAGTCTCAGAGCGGCTTGCAAACTCCTTTTCCTTCCCCTCCCCACAACAGACACCCTGTGAGGTAGGCGGGGCTTAGAGAGCTCTTTCGAGAACTGCTCTTTTTCAGGAACAGCTGTGCCAGAGCTTGTGACTGACCCAAAGTCACATCAGTAGCTGCAAGTGGAGGAGTGGGGAATCAAACCCAGTTCTCCCAGATTAGAGTCCGCACACTTAACCACTACACCAAACCACTACACCAAACTCTCCAGAGTCAGCCCCGCTTAGCTTCTGACAAGACTGGACTTGCCCAGACCATCCAGGTCTGAGCACATAGGGTTGTTTCTTCCTCACTATTGGGACTCTTGTTTTGTGAGCTGGCATGCAGCAGTGGGATGCCCAGTTCCCCCACTTAATTCAGTTGTTGTCAGAATCAGGCTCTGTTGATTGTCATGGTGACACAGGATTTTGTTTATTTCCTTTGTAGTTCCCATTCACTTCCAAGCCATCACAGCCATTTGGTCTCATCCCTTCCTAGCCCCTCTCTGCCATAAAATTCTGGGGGATGGGAGGAGCTGGTCTGAATGCTAAAATAACTGGGTATATGTGCGGAGGGGTAGGTTAGCTTTGCTTGCAGCAACTTTCCCCTGAGAACGAGCCCCAAGATGTGTGGTCAGTGGAAGCCTTTCATCCTTGGCGAAACATCGGTTGCTGGATAATAAACTTTTCTAGTGCTGGGTAGTATGAAGGGGAGGAGTGAAAGAGGAGAAAAGAGTGAATGCCCACTGCATGACCATTGCATTGTGGGATACTGACCTATTGCCTATACAATATGTAAACCTTGATCTGTTCTTTAGTCTGAACAAGAGATCTCTCTTGTGCACATCCAAATCTTTGTTTCTAATAAAGCTTTTATAAAAGACTCACACGTGAAGTTAATGCGCGAGGTGCTAATGGCATTATATGACAATCACCTCTACGCCAAACTGTCCAAATGCGAGTTCCACAAGACTGAGATAGATTTTCTGGGTTACCGCATAACTCAGCAGGGACTGGGAATGGATCCTAAAAAGGTTCAGGATGTCCTGGGATGGGAAACCCCGAAGACACGGCGGCAGCTACAAAGTTTCTTAGGATTTTCCAATTTTTATAGAGCCTTCATCAAAAACTTTGCCCAAGAGGCATTGCCCCTAACGGATTTGTTAAAAACTAAGAGGAAGAGCCCTGGTGCCACCAAAGGCTCTTGCAAACTGCAATGGATGAGAGAATGTCAGAAAGCATTTGAAGCACTAAAAGCATTATTCACGTCCAAACCCATTTTATATCACCCCGATGAAAATAAGCCATTCGTTGTGCAAGTCAACGCCTCTGATGTCGCGATAGGTGGCACCATTTTACAAAAGGGGGCCAATGGGAGGTTGCACCCCTTGGCGTATGTGTCGGAAAAGTTCTCGGGGGCTGACCATAATCGGGCCATTTGGGACGAGGAGGCACCGGCGGTTAGGTTAGCCCTGAGCACTCGGTGACACTGGCTGAAGGGCGTGAGGATGCCGTTTGAGGTATGGACTGACCACAAAAACCTGGAAGCTCTCCGAACGCCTCAGAAGTTAAATGCAAAGCAAGTCTGGTGGGCAGAATTCTTTTCTAAATTCCAGTTCACAATTAAGTACTTGCCTGGCAAGTCGAACTTTCTCGCTGATGCTCTATCGTGCTTGCCACAGCATGCCAACCAGAGGGAGGAGGTAACAGACGCTGTATTTTCTCCGGTGCAGTTAGGAGGGGTAGTGCTCACCTGTAGCAAAGCAAGAGAGAGCAAAGAGCCGGAAAAGGATCCGGACTTGCTAGAGACATTTACAGCGGCCTTCTCCCCTCAAGACCTGGAAGCGGTTGTAGCGGAGGGACTGCAACATGAGGAGAATGGCCTTTGGATGAGGGGAGGGTGGATTTATGTACTGAAATCACTGTGTGGAGAAATTAGGTCACAATGTCGTTGTAGTACGCTTGCAGAGCATTTCGGGTACCTGAAAACCTTGCACTTACTCCAGAGACAAATCTGCTGGCTGGGACTCAGGCGGGACATTTCCCAATTTTGTGAGCAAGTGCCAAACCTGCTTGATGTGCAAAAAGCATGGAGGGAAAGTGCTGGGGCACCTCCAGTCGCTGGAACCTCCCAGACGCCCTTGGTCTGTCATTTCAATGGACTTTATAACCGATTTGCCTGAGAGTGGGGGGAAGACTGTGATATGGGCAGTAGTAGATTTGTTCTCTAAACAAGCTCACTTTGTACCATGCAAGTCTATCCCCACAGCCAAGCAATTAGCCGCCCTGTTCTTGCAACACGTCGTGCGATTGCATAGCTTACCCTGCAAAATAATTTCAGACAGAGGGTCTCAGTTCGTTTCTAAGTTCTGGAAAGAACTCATGAAGCTATTGGGCATAGAAAGCGGGGTGAGTAGCAGCTATCACCCTGAAACTGACAGCCAGTCAGAGCGCACCAACCAGGTTTTGGAGCAGGTCTTGTGCTGTTACATAAATCATCAACAATATGACTGGGTGCAGTTGCTGACATTTACAGAATACTCGTATAATAATGCTCTCCATAGCTTGATAGGGATGAGCCCATTTAAGGCAGTATATGTTTATGAAGGTGCCCTTTCAGAGGTGTATCTCACCCAGGCCGTAGAGGGGGAGGCCCAATTGTGGTGGTCCAATGTGGTGGGGAACTGGGACCTGTTGTGTAAAACTTTATGCAAGTCTAAGGAAGACTACAAGAAGTATGCCGATGCGAAACAATCCCTGGAATGGGATTTGAAACTTGGGGACTCTATTTGTCTACCAAGAACCCTAATGTCAGAGTCCTTGACTTAGTCAGCAAAATACCAGACCTTCTTCAGTGAAGCAAGATTAGTATTTATTTTAAAGCTGCAATAGTAGGTTACTGTAACAGGAACACTGTTAAGAATAACGTGGTTACATGGAGCAAGCAGATATACCAGAAGGGGGAAGAATGGGGACCCCCCCTTCACCAATAGAAGCATAGCGCGCGCATGGGAAACTGGAGACAATAATAATTAATGTAGTTCCCACCGCCCCCATTGTCTCAGCTTAGCTGTTGCTTGTGAAAGCGATAGGAAGCAAACAGCTTGTCTCCTCCAAGGTCAGTGTGTGAAGTCTACAAGAGATACGGCTTGCACGGCCAGGCAGCCGAGGCAGCTCCCCGCATTCCATTCCAACACTCCAGGTGCATAAATCAACACCCCACGATCCCATCCACCCTCCCTACATGAAACAAAGCCCATCCGCCCTCCCTTCTCCATCCATCATGGCAGGACTACCTGACATGCTGCCCTCTTGATAACAAATCTATCCCTTTGGCTTGTGGGGATACAATTTATGAAAAGCACGGACCATCTTGGGGGCCCGAACATGTTCCGCCCGCACCCACTCCCTCTGTTCAGGCCCAAAGTCCGTCCATTCGACGAAATAAAACAAGCGGTTGCGAGAGATTTTAGAGTCCAAGATCTGCGAAACTTCATAGTGAGGCTCCCCCTCACCAGCAGCGGAGGTGGGGTGGGTTGCGATTTTAGGTCGGGGGAGTACAAAAGTATGTCATCAAGGTAAACAAGGACCCCCTTGAACAAATACTTGTGCAGCACCTCATTAATTAAGTTCATGAAGACTCCCGGCGCTCCCTGGAGTCCGAACGGCATGACTAAGTATTCAAATTGACCCAACGGGGTATTGAAAGCCGTTTTGAACTCATCCCCTTCCCTTATCCGCACCCTGAAGTAGGCATCCCTCAAGTCTAGCTTCAAGAATACCTTCCCTCCAGCCACCGCAGCCAACAAGTCTTTGATCAGGGGCATAGGGTAAGCGTTTGTGTTAGACACGGCATTCAGCCCCCGATAGTCAGTGCACAGGCGTAGCCCCCCGTCCTTTTTTTTCCGGAAAAGAACAGGAGCAGCAAATGGGGATGATGCGGGTCGTATAAACCCCCTTTCTAAATTTTTGTCAATAAATTTCCTTAACTCCACCTTCTCCGAGGGGCTCATGGAGTATAATTTTCCCTTGGGTAACTTTTGGTTTGGTAAAATCTCAATGGCACAGTCAGAGTTTCTGTGGGGGGGCAGTTCATCCGCTTCCTCCTCCCCAAACACGGCGGCTAGATCACGGTACTCTTGGGGAATCACCTCCAGTTCCGTTTCAGCCACCCCTGCCATTATGAGGTCTCCCCCCCGTTGGGGCACCCCACTCCCTTTTCCACAGATGAGGTCGGCACTTCTCAGAAATGAAATTAACCTTCCCCTCCCCCCATAGGACGTGGGGATCATGGTCAAAGAACCACGCACTGCCCAGTACTAGGGGAAATCGAGCAGAAGGGGTGACGACGAAGGGTCTCTCTTCCCAGTGGTTCCCAATCCCCACCCGTAAGGGGACGGTTTCGTATTTGCACGGCTCTTTCATTGTGGAGCCGTCCATTTGTGTGAAAATCAGGGGATCAGTCAATTTCACCACTTTCGCCCCTAGTCCCGTCACCAGTGTGGGGTTAATGAGGTCTTTCCCACACCCAGAGTCAATGAGAGCTCGTACTCTCACATGGGTCAGTAGACCCGGGTCCATTAAAGTCACTGTGAGAAAGAAAAGAGAGGGGGGTCGGCTCACCGGGATTTGCGCTTGAGAGTCCGGGACCTGCTGTTCAGCGCTATTTACAGCAGGTCCGTCTCGTTTCCCGGCTGCGCGGTCTCGCCATCCGATGAATCCGACGCCTCACTGAGGGGTTTGGCTTGCAGGGCCCTCGCCCCTCTTGGTTTCGCCACCGGCTTCGGGGTGGAGGTGTCAAACTTCTTTTTGGCCCCTTTTGGGGCCCCAGTTGGTGTGGGGGAGCCTGGGCAATTCGCGGCGAAGTGGCCTCCTTCCCCGCACTTCAGGCAGAGCCCTTGCTTCATGCGGGTCTCCCTCGTGCCATCTTTGGGTTTTGGGTTCGGTGGTTGACTTTTCCCTCGCGGAGCAGGTGTAGGACCCGATTGGCCCCCTTTACTCATAGCCGCGTCGTCGTCCAGCCGGATGGTCTTCAGGCGGTTCTCCATGGTGATAGCCGCTTGTATCCAACCCATCAGCGTGTCCGGATCCTGGGTTCTCGTGACGGAACGGCGGATCTCTGCGTTGAGCCCCAACTTGTAGTGGTCCGCCAGGACCCCGTCTTGCCAGCCTCTTGTTTTGGCGGCGCACCTGCGAAATTCCGCGGTGTATTCTCTCACCGACATAGAACCTTGCTTGAGGGCCCGTATAGCCGCTCTGGCCGTCTTATTGGTGTTGACATCTTCAAAATGTTCTTTCATGGCCCACATAAATGCATCAATCTCCCTTAGCTCTCGCCCGTCTGCCTGGTGGAGCGCTACATACCAGTCAGCAGCTGCATCCTTCAGGTGCGAGGCTATCACATCCACCATCCGATCTTCGCGTTGGAACAGATGGCCCCAGGTTTCAATGAACTTTTCAGCTCTCACCAGGAAAAAGGGGGGAACTTCTCTGGGGTCCCATCAAAGTCTGCATCAAGTAGTTCAGATGGTTTAGGTGGCAGGAACCCCCATGGTCGTTGGGGTTGCTGTACCGGCGGTCCCGAGGCTCGCGGAGTTGTGAACCACGTTTCATGGGATTCGGCCAGGGGTTTCACCCAATCTCGTCTGTGCTTGGGTTGGGTGATCACCCCTCCGTAGGCCGCTCCATAAGGGTCCCCGTAGGGCCCCCCAAAGTCGTACTCCTGCCCCCATGTCACCGGCACATATGGGCCAGGGGCTTCCGAGGGTACCGTTGTCACAGGAGGTTTCTTGTCCTCCTTCTTTTCGTCTTTGATCGGGAGAGTGTCTTCTTCACCACCGCTCATGTTGGAGCTGCGGGTTTCCGACCAGTCCCGAAAATGAGGATTCTTAACAAACTGTCAGAGTCCTTGACTTAGTCAGCAAAATACCAGACCTTGTTCAGTGAAGCAAGATTAGTATTTATTTTAAAGCTGCAATAGTAGGTTACTGTAACAGGAACATTGTTAAGAATAACGTGGTTACATGGAGCAAGCAGATATACCAGAAGGGGGAAGAATGGGGACCCCCCCCTTCACCAATAGAAGCATAGCGCGCGTGCGGGAAACTGGAGACAATAATAATTAATGTAGTTCCCACCGCCCCCATTGTCTCAGCTTAGCTGTTGCTTGTGAAAGCGATAGGAAGCAAACAGCTTGTCTCCTCCAAGGTCAGTGTGTGAAGTCTACAAGAGATACGGCTTGCACGGCCAGGCAGCCGAGGCAGCTCCCCGCATTCCATTCCAACACTCCAGGTGCATAAATCAACACCCCACGATCCCATCCACCCTCCCTACACGAAACAAAGCCCATCCGCCTTCCCTTCTCCATCCATCATGGCAGGACTACCTGACACCTAAAGGGCTGCAGCCACACCGGAAGTTGGGCTGCAAATATGTGGGACCGTTTAAGATGCTTAGAGTGATAAATAAGTGTTCAGCTTGATCTCCCTAAATCTCTGTGGTTCCTGCATGCTGTGTTTCATTTCAGCTGTCTAAAAAGAGACCCTGGACCGTCACAATGGGCACAGCAAGCCCCGACTCCACTTCCCCTGTGGATCGATGGGGAACCACATCAGGAAGTTCTGGAGATCCTAGATACCCGAATCCGCACTTCCAAGCCATCATGGCCATTTGATCTCATCCCTTTCTATCCCTCTCTGCCATAAAATTCTGGAGGATGGGAGGAGCAGGTGTGAATGCTAAAATAACTGGGTAGATGTGCGGAGGGGTAGGTTAGCTTTGCTTGCAACAACTTTCCCAAGAGAACGAGCCCCAAAATGTGTGGGCAGTAAAAGCCTTTCATCCTTGGAGAAACATCAGTTGCTGGATAATAAACTTTTCTAGTGCTGGGTAGTATGAAGGGGGGGAGTGAAAGAGGAGAAGAGAGTGAATGCCCACTGCTTGGCCATTGCATTGTGGGATACTGACATATTGCCTATACAATACATAACCCTTGATCTGTTCTTTAGTCTGAACAAGAGATCTCTCTTGTACACATTCAAATCTTTGTTTCTAATAAAGCTTTTATAAAAGACTATTGGACTGAGAGTGGATTAACTCAAGGGTCTGACAGTTGTGTATGTTGGCCCAGCCTCAAACACTAAATCTGCACAACCTTGTCATAATCATCATGGACAAGTTGTGTGTTGTGTTTTTAAAATAAAAGTTTTATCTTGGGTCCATGGGGACAATGACATTATTCCAGTTTCGAAGGGAATTGCCCACTTTCCTGCAACATGGGGTGGGTGTTACATTGAGCAGCAGTGCTCAGAAGAGCCACAGGCGACTCCCTGGCGATGGAGGGAGGATCATTGCTCCAGACTTAACTGCAATGCCATTGGCCAAGACCGACAAAGAACATAAGAGAAGCCAATGTTGGATCAGGCCAAGGGCCCCTCCAGTCCAACTCTCTGTCACACAGTGGCCAAGAATACCAGGTGCCATCAGGAGGTCCAGCAGTGGGGCCAGGGCACTAGAAGCCCTCCCACTGTTGACCCCCCCCAAGCACCTAGAATACCGTGCATCCCTTGCCCCAGACCAAGAGTTCCTACCTATACCTTATGGCTAATAGCCACTGATGGACCTCTCTGAGATCTCAGGCAGAGAAAGGCCCTTCACAACACAAGGGATCACAGAACGGGGGACGCCAGGGACCGAACCCAGGGACTCCCACACACAAGGCATGATCTTCCGGGACGCGTCCTCTCTGCTCCTGTCTCCTTGAATCAAGGCGCCGGCTGAACTTCTGGCCCTGGAGCCTGCAGAGCACCATTTTGTAGCGGTTTTCTCCCTGGAGCCTTACTGAAACGTGGGGTCAGTCAAGACATTCTCATTCTGATGGGTGGGGGGTGTAACTAGCAAACAGGCTGTCGGAAATGAAATGTGACTCGGGAACGTGATCCAACCACACGGGGAGGCAAAGGCACAGGCCTGTCCCGCCTGTCAACAGGGGGCGGGTCTCCTCTGCAGCAGGAGGAGGTTGGGCCCCTGAAACAATATCCCAGCTGCATGGAAGTTCCTTAAGGGGGAAATCATTTCCCGGCAAGTCGTTTGAGGGGCCTTTCACTGCGTAGGCTTGTCAGTAATATGCTACATACTGTCCTGATCAAAGAAAATTGATGGGAAAACCACAGACTGGTCCAAATCAGCTACCAAATCAGTGTGTGGTGTGTGAAGCACCCCTCTAATGCACATACGGGACCTGCTCCAGCAAGAGGGGGCGCTTTTATTTCAAGGAACATCTAAAATTAGGAACAATATCGAATTTTTCATCCTGACTGTTTCAACCTGAGAATATCTGTTCCAATTCTGCATATCCCTTCTGTCAATTGAACCCATAAATTTTCACCCTGTTTTCTTCACACCCACACTCCCACTCCTCCAGGTATGCTTTCAATATTACGTGTGCTCTAATTTACCAGCATTATACATTTCATGTACAGATTGCACATTAAAAAGCATACACAATATATTTGCAATGCATAACCAATATACATAACAGGTAAGAAAAAGCAGAGAAGCGAAACTATTGCTACAAATGCTTACAAACCTAAACAGAAATCTTTCAAAAAGGGGAACATTTGATCAACCCAGTCACCATAGTCAAGAAGCCCACCAGAAACCCAAGGTGTACACTGGATCTGCAATCTGAGTCCGGCCTAATCTTCTACGTTTGTTCCAAGATTTTGGTGATCCACATCCTGGTACACTGCTTATCAGAAGTTACTTTTACTGACTGCATCGACTTAACAGTGCAACCCGCCTTGAGTCTCAGTGGGAAAGGCAGACTACAAGGAGTAAAAAAAGAAGAAGACCACCTGCTGGGAGAGCAACGTCGGGCACGGGGGTGGGGGGGGGTGTCCGACAGGCCGGGGAAAAGCAGAAGTCCTTCTCTTAGCATTTCAATCAGTCCAAAAAACTCGGCTGGGAGGAGAGGTCTGTGTGTGGAATTTAAATAAGAATGAGAACATTATTAAGAACCACATTTGTCCCTTGCCCAGTCCAAAATGCTAATTTTATCTTTTAAAATCACTGAGCTCTCTGCCTGCAGCGCATCTCAAGGGCCACCTGCCCACTCTTCAAGGCCAGCCCCAGAGGCCCGGACGGGGCCCCAACGAGAACAGGGCCTTTTTGGTGGCCGCCCCACCCCTGCAGGGCCCTCTCCTCCGTGGACGCGCCTCTCTTTCCCTGGCAGATCTGAATTCCTGGGGAAGACCATCCTTTTCTGCCAGACTTTTCGAGCAGGTTATTTCTGGTGGCAGATTTTTGTTTTATAATCTTGCTGTTTACAACTGTGTTTCACCACAGTGGTTTTGTGTTTTGTTTTGCCTTAATATCTACGTATATGATTGTGGCCTCAGTTAGGCAGTAAACAACTTTGAAAAAAACCTTTTTCAAGTTAAAAGCTGGATATCGATTTTGTAAAAAAACCAAAACCCCAATCAATGAGCATTTAATTTAAAAAAAAAATACTTCCAGAACTTCCAAGGTACTTATTCAGCACACAAAATGCTTCAGGCGGTCTCCCATCAGCTTTTTGATTTCCAAAAAAAGGAAGGAGGGGGACTCTTTCAGCCCACTAAAAATGAGTATTCTGAGGGTCCCGGGACCGCGTGGAGGAAAGCTGGGTGGGGTGAGGCTACTCCAAGGCAGGGAATAGAAAAAGAAGGCCTGGGACAGCTGGTCCAATGCAGCCCTCTCGCTCATGTGGGAAGAGAGAGAACCGCAGGTCTGTGGGGAGGAACTAATCCTACCTTAGGAGTCTCTAAGTATTCGTATTGGTATCTGCATGTCTTGCCCCACAAACAGAACTGATTAACTGCAGCCCTCAAAAAGTTTCTGCAAAGAATCATAGAACGCTAGAGTTTGAAGGGACCTTAGAGGTCATCTAGTCCAACCCCCTGCACTCTGCAGGAGCATAGCCAAAAGAGAGCCCTACATACCTACATACCTACAACATACCCAAAAGATGGTTGTCCAGTCTCCACTTGAAAATGTCCAGCGAAGGAGCATCCACCACCTCCCGAGGCAGTCTGTTCCACTGCTCAACCACTCTGATGGTTAGGAAGTTTCTCCTGATATTTAGCCGATATCGACTCCCTTGTAATTTCCACCCATGAGATCTAGTCTTGCAATCTGGAGCAAGAGAGAATAGACCTGCTCCATCTTCTACATGACAGCCCTTCAAATACTTGAAGACTGCAATCAGGTCCCCTCTAAGTCCCCTCTTTCCCAGGCTAAACATACCCAACTCTTTCAGCTTTTCTTCATAAGACTTGGATTCCAACCCTCTCACCATCCTGGTCGCCCTCTTCTGGACACACTCGAGCTTGTCAACATCCTTCCTAAAATGTGGTGCCCAAAACTGGACACAGAACTCCAGGTGAGGCCTGATCATAGTAGAATAGAGCAGAACTACCACCTCCCGTGATCTGGACACAATGCTTCTGTTAATGCATCCTAAGATTGCATTAGCTTTCTTCACAGCCACATCACACTGCAGGCTCATGTTTAGCTTTTGATCAACCATAACTCCTAAATCCCTTTCACATGAGCTCCTGTCAAGCCAAGTCCCTTCCATTCTATATCTGTGCCTTTGATTTTTTGTACCTAAGTGTAGGACTTTTCACTTATCTCTACTGAAATTCATTCTATTTGTCTCCACCCACTGTTCCAGCCTATCTAGATCATTTTGAATCCTGACTCTGTCTTCTTCAGAATTAGCAATCCCACCCAGCTTCGTGTCATCTGCAAATTTGATAAGCATCCCCTCTATGTCTTCCTCCAGGTCATTTATAAAAACATTGAACAACACCCGGGCCTAGGACCGAGCCCTGAGGCACTCCACTCGAGACTTCCCTCCACGTAGACACAGAGCCATTTACAAGCACTCATTGGGTACGATTTTTCAACCAGCCATGAATCCATCCAACGGTTGCACCATCTAGCCCACACTTAACCAGCTTATGCTCGAGGATATCATGAGAAACTTTGTCAAATGCTTTAGTGAAATCTAGATATACTATATCCACAGCATTGCCAGAGTCAACCATTTTAGTAACTCTGTCAAAAATGGAGACAAGGTTGGTCTGGCATGACTTATTCTTGATAAACCCATGCTGGCTACTACCAATTAACTCATTCCGTTCAAGGTGCTCACAGACAGAGCGTTTGATAATCTGCTCTAGAATTTTCCCAGGTATTGATGTCAAACTGACAGGCCTGTAATTTCCTGACTTGGGAATATTGTACAAACAGGTCTCAGGTTTTTCCTGCCAGTTCCAGGAACAGACCATTTTCCATGTTGGGGGATAAGAGACCTGACCTTACAAGCAAGGTTGCTGGATAAAGGGGAGCTCTTGCGGCTAAAGCCCCCAGCCCTGGGTGTTCTCGGGGTGGCCTGGCCCACAGGTGTGTGTGTGGGGGGTCGAAAGTCTGCTCAAATGCTGATAAGTGAAAAATCGGGACACCCGCGTGGAGAGGCTTTGAATGGCTCGCGCACTTCCTCCCGCTTCTCTCTGCCAACAATGCGAAACGAACCTTATCAGCAGTCTGGACCGCTTCTGCCCTCGCCTTCTAACACGCTGCCCAGCTTGGGAAGGGAGTTGGGGGCCCGCCGGCAGCAGGAGGCGACTTCAGCAAGGACGGCGGAGTCAAAAGGGAGAAATTGGCCCTGATGTGCCAATTATAACCCTGTGCCAAGAACGGATGCTAATCCTGCCGACTCCCCATTCTTAAGAATAATATTTAGCATTTGTGTATACACCATCTCCTCTGGGTATTTCAAGCTCTTCACAGAAACACCCCCCCCATAATCTTTACCACAACCCTGTAAGGTAGGAAAACTTCATAGGGGCTGAGCTAGACAGAGGAAATCTGAACTAGCTGTTTAGTGGCTGTGGAGTTGCCTCAGTTGTGTTAAAATGGGCCTGGCCCTCACCACGGGTTCCTCTCTTCCCTTTGCCACAGCCAGGCCAGGATCCAGGAGCCACCCGACTGTCCATTTATCCTCTGCTGCGAGCCCTGAGTCCACCAGGAAAGGAGGAGAATCCATTAAAAGGATTATTTTCCTACAGAATAAAAGAGAGAATCCTCCGTATTGCTTCTCTTTTGGAGTTTTACTATAAGAGAATGGATAGACAGTTCAGGTTTAAGGAACAAGCGTGATTTCCAGCTCTCTCTCTAGATGATTCCACCTCCTCTTGTACGCTAAAAGTTCACCAAACTTTCCACGAAGCCTCAGAGAGCAACATGCCAGAGGATGCGGTGACTCCCCTGGCACAGACGCTTTCAGCAGGCGAGATTGGCTCTTGCAGACACAGCTCGCGTGGCCTCTAGAAATGCCACAATCTGGATTTTCAGGACTGATGCTGCACAAGGCGGTCACTCTTCAGGTGTGTTCTAAGGCACCACGCGACGTCCATCCATCACACCCCGTCAACGCTACTGATCCCCTAGACCAGGGGTGGCCAAACTGTGGCTTAGGAGCCAGATGTGGCTCTTTCACACATATTGGGGGCTCCCGGCAGGGCGGCTGGGGAAGCGAAGGGGAGGCAGGCCTTATCAGTCGGTCTTCCCTTCCCCAGCAGGCGTTCTTTCCACCCTTCTTCCTTTTTCTCTCTTTCTCCCTCCCTTCCTTTCTCTTTTCCTTCCTCCCCCCTCCCCTACTTCCCCATCCATTTGCTTTCTTTGTTTCTCTCTCTTTCCACCTTCAATTCTTTCTTTTCACCTCTCTCTCTCTTAGACAAACAAACAAATATCTTTGGACAACTAAATATCACCCTCAATATCTGTTTTTACCCCTTTTGTTTTTATTTTGGCAGTCTCATTTACTGTTAAGAACATAAGAGAACAAAAGAGAAGCCGATGTTGGATCAGGCCAGTGGCCCCTCCAGTCCAACGCTCTGGGTCACACAGTGGCCAAAAATACCAGGGGCCATCAGGAGGTCCAGCAGTGGGGCCGGGACACTAGAATGCTAATAAAAACATGTGTGCCATATTTGTCCTGCAGCTCTCTGACATCTGACGTTTATTCTACATTAAACAAGTTTGGTCACCCCTGCCCTAGAGAGTCAAGTGATTTCTGACCCACTCCACAGGATTCTTTTGTCCCAAAGCGGCAGCGGAACCGCAGCAGAAATGACAGCGATGCTCCCTGATTAAGGGATGATTTGCTTTGACGTCTTTCTTTTTAAACTTTATGCTTGATGGCTTGCCAACAAGCCTACAGACGCCGCCCCTTGCCAAGCGCCATGTTTAAAAGATGTTGGGAGATGAGAAGGCTTTTGATCCAGGAGGGCTGTTTCAGCTGTGAAAGTCGTCACTGTCTGCTGCAGTCATCCAGTGGTGGCACATGGATGTGCAGCCTTTATGGTGTTGTGGGAATCAATTATGCCTGCAAAATTGCCCAACAGCAATTTTGTTCAGGGGCATGGTGTAAATATATATAATATAAATGCTGTTTTGGTCGTGGACTCCTGATACGCTCCCAAATCAATACACTGCGAGATCTGTCAATCACAGGCTACTGGGGGCGGCCGACCACAGTCTACTGGGGGATGCCTTGCGTTAGTCCCACCCACCCACAGAACTGGCACCCAGCCTCTCAGCCTCAGTATGCTGGGAGGCGACGGGTGGCACAGATGCTCCAGTGTGCGAAAGGGGTTGTGCTCGACTGCGGACGCCTGCACATTGCCCGCAATGCCTTCAGGTACCCACGCATCCGTCAAGCGGCCTGGGGGCGGCCGGCCACAGGGAACGCTCTGGCGGTTGGGGCCTCCTCATGCCACGCCCAGCGAGTGGCCAGGTGCCTGTGAGTGGCTGGTGCCCAGCCGCCGGGTGGCCGCCACCAGCAGGAGAGAGAGGCTGGTCAACGAGGATGCTGACTTCCACAGGCTTCATGGTGTCAGCCCCCCCCGCCCCCCGAGGTCTTGCTAGAGCCTGTTGCATTGACTTTGCAACGGGCTTTGCAGCTAGTCTCATATAAAACAAAATCACCCATCTAAGTTGCTTAACTAGGAACTGTTTTTCTGTTCTGAGTTCTCCAGGGCAAACACTTAAATTGTAGCAACAAAAAACAAAAACAACCTTAACCTTGTTCCAGCTGGTCTTTGTGGCCCAGCTCCTCCTGCATCCTCTGAATTTAAACAGCATTTGGCAACTGCCTGAAAGCAGTGTCTAGACTGCTGAAACCAGAGTGTTTGAAAACTGCTTTAGACCTGCTTCAGCTCCTTACTGCTGGCATAAAATGTTCTACCACAAAGTGCCTGCTGTTGCTGAAAACTGGAGTAGTCCAACAACAGATATAAGGCCTCTACCACCCAACCAAACTCTATTGGTAGCAAGAGCGTATGATCGGACGTTTCTGTGCTGCATACATGACACAGAATGAGGGCTTTTCGCACTGCTCTGTCTTTTGAGCGACAAATAGCATTAAGTTATGCACAGGACATGGCAGGATCCAGAACATAGGGGTATTACTTTGGCCTGCAATACTGCTGGTCAATTCCAACAGTACAGCATCCAGAACTCTTGGTGGGGACTCATCTTGAACCGGGAAGAGCAAATTCTAAATGGGGGTGAGTCAGAGCAGAGTTTTGCTCCTGGGGAGTTACTGATTAGGAACAAAAATATTACCAGAGAGAAGTTATTTCAGTGAACAAGGCAGAACTTACTACCCAACAAACAAAAGCTCTCTCACACTTCAGTATCGCAAAATGCACCAGGGTTTAGATGACATACAAGTGTTAAGTTTAAATCAGTTAATTCAATCAATTAGCAAATAAATTCATCAACTACAATTCTTCAGTCAGTTGCTATTGTTGTCTTTTTTAAAATTAATGTTGATTTTTTTAAAAAAAAATCTGCATTCCATGATTGCTTAAACATCTTGCTGTATTTCCTTCCAACTCTCTTGCAAGATTTTGGCTCCAGGGGCTGAGAGAGCAACCTGCTGAAATCCACGGAGTGAGTTTGTGGCAGGAGGGACTCCTCGATTCCTAACTTGGTCATTAGACTTTCCATAGCCCACAATACAATACAGGGAAAGGGGAGGGTGATATGAATGGTGGCTATGAGGAAAATGCCTGCCCCTTATTTGGGGAACTGATCAAGAAAGCGCGTATCCCCCCCCCGAGTTCACAGTGTGCTGCCACTTGTAATCCGGGGGAGGAAGGGAGTCAAAGGAGGTATCAAAAGTTTGAGAAATTCAAGTAATTAAATGTTTCAGAACCCTGATTTATGCAACACTCAGTGCACAATCTGGTGAGGAGCTGTTAGATTCTTCCCTCCCCCGCCGACTCGTCCAACAGTACAAATGTTAAAAGGCCACCCGGGTGAACATAAAGGCAGGCCCCAGCATCCTTGCGTCCCCACCCTCCTTGGAGTCTCCAGGCCCCCTCCATTTTGCAGAAGTTGCCGCAGTTCTGGAGAACTTTATGGCAAAAGATGCAGGAAACAGAAATGGCAAACGCGGAGGGGTCAAGCGCAAAATGCTCAGAAGTTTCTGCCTGGTGTGTTTTGACGGTTCAGAAAGCCAGTGAAAGAGAGAAGGGCGAAGGCAGAGAGAAGCAGAGAAAAAGAAAAGGGAAAATCAATGGACATCTCTAAGATCTACGGCCACGGCTTTGCTGCAAGTACGCATAAAGATTTATTCATCCATGCGACATACATTTTCCAAGACAAAAGTCAATACTCACCTTGACACAGATACTTTCTGCACCCTAGAGGGAGAAAAAAAAATCTTCGATCTTCTGCTGGGGGGATAGCGGTTCTCGTTCTGCGCCTCGGAGAGTCCGCGGATGTAGGATTCTGGCTGCAATTCCATTTCCTGAAAGAAGCCTTGAATCAAGGCGTCCTCTTAATTCCTCTTCATTTGGCTTTCGCACCCAGGGCATCGTGTGACCATGTGAAGCAGGCCCAGGGTTTGGCACTGGATGTGGCCTTCAGCGTGGGAAGATTGCCACATCCTTTGCAGAACAAACCAGAAGCACGGAGTAAGTTTCCAGCCCTCATGGGTCACAAAGACAGCTTGGAAGGCAAACTTCAGTAATGATTTGTTTATGCTCTTGTTGCAGCTGAAATAATTAGGGGAGGGGGCTACATTTTGGTGTGACCCATTTCTTCTGTTTCATTTTGTAGGGTATGTGGTTTGGGGTGGACTTACTTGCTCTGTTCTGATGTAAGAAAGAAAAAAGCCATAAACACCCGATGTGAGACTGAATTAAAAAGTACAGAAGAGGTGGGCGAGTGGGGGGTGGGGTGGGGGAGGCAGGTACTTACGGGGGGGGGGGAGATCTTTGTCCCCATGAGATGAGGTCACTTCCAGCATGACCTAGTAGTGCCAGCATCACACCGGGGTGATGCCAGCGCTTCCCGGTCATGCCGGAAGTCACACTGTCTTGCAGCCATGAAGACTGCCCCTCCCCTCCCCGTCTTGCTGGGCCTGCTTCCATCAACTGACCAGATGAGTGTCAGCCGGCATCGCCAACAACTACCAGGCGTTTGCCCACCATTAGTGGGCACCTGGTAAGCCTCCCCCTGTCCAGGTGACAACCGTGGCACTGGGCCATTTTGCTGGTGACTGATCGAGAAAATGAGGCCGTGGGTGCCCAGCTGGGGCCAGCAGTGTGGCTGAAGGTAATGCCTCCAAGCCCCATACAGCTACCAGCGGAGTCCAACACAAATCATTGAGAGACTTGCCCCAAGTTTGTCTCCATGGACATCCCTTCCCTCCCACCCCCCAATTTTGTTTGCCAGCACACCATCCGCTTCAAAGGAAGATGCTGCCTTTTTCTTTTTTTTTTAGCCTTTGCACCATAAAATGGTTGCCTGGCCCCAAGGGGCAGAGGAGGAACTGTGAGACCACGCAAAGGACCTGAAGACCATGGGCCTGCTCCATGCAAGCTATGTGCTATACCCCCGAGCCACAAGTTGAGAAGACCAGGACTTTCCACCCATCCCCTCCCGTTTGCCAGGCCTGATCCAGGCAACGCATGTGGTCCTGCCCCTCGTGTGCATTATTCTAGCCATCAGCCAGACAACTCAGTTTTTAAACCCCCTAGATTACGATCCCTAATCCCAGTTTGGTGTAGTGGTGAAGTGCGTGGACTCTAATCTGGGAGAACCGGGTTTGATTCCCCACTCCTCCGCTTGCACCTGCTGGATGACCTTGGGCAAGCCATAGTTCTGACAGAGCTGTTCTTGAAAAAGAGCAGTTTCTGTCAAGAGCTCTCTCAGCCCCACCTACCTCACAGGGCGTCTGTTGTGGGGAAGGGAAGGGAAAGGAGTTTGTAAGCCGCTCTGAGACTCCTTCAGGTAGTAAAGGGCGAGGTATAAATCCAATCTCTTCTTCTTCTTCTAAAAACAAGAACTGAATAATACTTTAAAAAAGGAAAAACTACTTATGATGCTAATGTCCATTCAAAGCTTACAAAGTAAACTATTTTATTTATTGGGGGGGGGGACTCCAAAGACCGCCACTGCAGCTATTCTGTTACATATGCACATATTATTTATGCAAGATAATCTCCACTGGAGATTGATCATAGCAAGCTAATAAATCCACTTTATGGGGATTTAATTTCCAGCTTTTTGACCTTCTGAATAAAAACAAGTGAATGATCTTCCCTTTGCGAGATTTACACCAGGCCTCACCTCGACACGCAGCCTCCCTCTGCTGGGAGGAAAGAGGTCTCGGTGAATTCAGCAACAATAATTAAATACGTACAAGATCTACAGTCGCAGAAAAACTCACAAGCATTTATGGATTACATATTATTACATCTAAAGAGCAAAGAGGCTTCATGGGTTGGTCTGGTTGGGAACTATTGATCAGGAGACTAATTAGAACCTTTGGAAGTTCAGGGCGTCGATGGAGTGGGCCGCTTCTGAGGTTAGTAATTCCCTTCCTGCATTTTCCAATATGTATGTAGGGGAAATCCGAAAAACTTGTCCTCCCCCGCCACCCCCCCGCAAGTCAGGGGTCTAAAACACTGAGCCCCATTCAAGAGAAGAGTCCTCAGTGGCAACAGCCATTAAGGAGTGGAAGTTCTTTCTCTAGCAAATCACGCGGGCCCAATTTGCGATGAGTTGCAGGCCCATTTGGAGGCATCCCATTACACAAGGTGATGCAAAACTCTTCCGAGACTTTCCAATGAGCCGTCTTTGTGCGTGAGGAGGCGGCTGCATTCTGCCTTCATTAGGTCTGGGCCTATCAACGGCTCCTCCGAGACTTCCGAAGAGGTTCGCTTTGCCAGCCTTTCAGGTCTCACATCCGCCTCTCGGGGCCTGTTTCATGCTCGATACTGACTTGACACGTTTCAGCAGGGTGGCTCTGTCTGATGCCTTTCTGAGCACCAATCAGTCCGAGTCTCTAAAGCGCCTGCTGTGCGAAAGGGCAGCGAAGTCGGGCAGAACGCAGAAGGGGGGGAGGGTGCCGCTGTGCCGTGGAAGTGGGTTGGGCACAGCAAACGGCTGCGCTCGCGTGGTTCCTAAGGGTGGCCACCTCGTTCAGGCTGAGCTCTCCTGCCGAATAAGGACCGATAAAGTTCAGTTCTGGTGGGGAAAGAGAAAGAGGGAGGATGAGAATGTGTGAGGGGGGCGTCGGAGTAATTTCATAATTCACCTCCAGGCAAAGACCAACAAAAGCCTCTATGACATTTGGGGTCTGAGGCCAGCAGAGCTAAGTACACTGAGACAGGAATTTTCATTGCTCACAATGACAAGTCGTGTTGCCTGCCCTGACGCCCTGATTAGACTGTAACAAATAACACGGAGGGCCACCGGGTCTTCCGGAGGGGCGGGAGGCTTCTGGCAGCCGGCAGCCATCTTTCCCCTGCCGCCGACGTCCCTTCCAGGCCGTGTGCCCCCCATGCCGCAGGTGTGCCCTCGCCGGTGCCGGGAGGGCTCCCATTGGAGGTCAGTCTCGAGCGGGCCGTCCTCACAACAAGGCGCATTTTGAACCGAAACCGAATTTTAACCCCACCAAATCACCAGACCAGGCAGCTGAGGCGGGTGTGGGTGCCCCCGCTTGGAACATGGTATTCATTCAGCCCCTTGACTGGATCCAAGAGAAACCGCCCTTCCTCTCCAGTGGCTGGAACGGAGGCGAGGCTTTCGAAACAAAAACTCGCAAGCAGGGCGAGAGAAGGGGACGGGCTCTAGGTTACTCACTGAACTCTATGGCTGGGGGGGGAGCACGTGACCCCCGGTCTCCCGAGCTCAGTGCTCTAATCCCACTGCGGTGTGGTGGTTACGGTGTCAGACTATGATCTGGAAGACCCGGGTTCAAATCCCCACTCTGTCGCTAAGCCTGCTGAGGAAATTCTGGGCCGGTCACGCACTCTCAGCCTAACCTCCCTCACAGGGTTGCTCTTGTTGTGGGGGTACAAGGGAGGAGAAGGATATCAGTCACTTCGGGTCCCCACTGGGGAGGAAAGCGGGGTATGATGAAGCGAAAATAAATACCTAATCCAGTGGTACCCCCTCCACAGGTCACGGAGAGCCACATCCGGTATTCCCATCAACCAAAAAAGCCACATTCTCTTCCGTCCCCAGCATGAGGCCTGCACCTCACGGAGCTTTTCCGTTCATCCAGAGGCAGCGGTCTCAAGGTAGGAGCTGCCTGCCCGCCACAGACCATGCCAGGCAAGACCTTTGCCCACTCTCCTGAAGCACAGGGTGCATGGCACTTCAGGGAACGGAGCTCCCGAGCCACTGAGTATCACTGCTCTAATCACCACACCAGGCCACTAGCGTTCCCATGTGGCAGTGTGAAAACACTCTTGTGCCACAATGTGCTTCAGTGCACTGACGTAATGTGCTCGCACTGGACTGGCATTCTGTGCCCACCTGACGTTTCCGAACAGTTTCCAAGGGCAGCCCCACATACAAAGCATTGCAGCAGTCAAGCCCTGAGAGGGCAGATTAGTAAAGGGAGGGAAAAACAACTTTTCAAGATCAAATCAGAACAGGCAGGTGGCACCCTAATGCAGGGCTTTGAACAAAAAAGCCCCAAGATAATTAAAAATTCACTCAAGAATCTTTATTAACAAAAACAAGGGCTGGGGAGACTTTGCGTAATGCCACTCTTGTGCAGCTCGGAAATATGTAAATACCAGGTCAGGGTGGGATTCCATCTCTCTAGGGAATGAGGTTTTTTCCTTCCTAAGCTTGCCCTTTCCAGACAAGGCTCTTGAAGGAAGAAAACAAGATTGAATATTTTAATAGGATGTATGAGACCAGGGCGCTGTAAAAAAGGACTCAGTCAGGCTGGCCGTGTGGGACTCTAATTTACTTTTCAAATACGTTGTTTTTATTCCTGTAGGTCGACAATACGTGGGGGGGAAACACACGCACACACACAGAGGCACAAAATGAAAACCGTCCTCCCGCCAGTGATTCAAATCAATAGCACCTCGACTGCAGTTACGGTAACAGGACGGTTTTTGGTTTTCAGTGAATGGGGCGGGGGGGGGGAGCCTCAAGGCTGTGATTTAATATCTATATATTAACTCGATGACAGCAAAAAGCTTTGGAAAGCTAACAGCCAAATATATCTTTAAAATCTATACAATAACACAGTTGCAGGCAGCAGGAAGCACTAACACAGGGTGCCTCGATGAGGCCCCCTCTGTTTATTTATTAATTAAGACATTTAATTCGAAGGCATTTAAAACAATAGTTAAAAACATGGCGACCGTCTGTACTTCCCCTTGGCACCCAGAGAGGTTTCCAGAAAGCGGGCGGGGACACAGTCAGGCCAAGGCTTGTCATCCGCTGCTCGTATGCAACGGAACAGGTTGTCCAGGGCCGCAAGAGCAGCTGCAGGCCCCAGAGCCCCTGGAGGATCGAGAGGAGTGGGGAGCATCCAGGCTGGTCGCGCCATTCCCCCTTCAGACGTTCCTTCTTTTTATTCTCCCTTCTCTTTCTCCTTTGCTCCCTCATCAGACTTTCCTTCAGTTCTTTTTATTCCCCTTCTAGAATTCTTTTGCAAAATGAGGGGGAACATTGTGTTTGGCCGCGCCTCCCGAGGCCACCATTTTTTCTCTGGCTCCGCCCCCCCCCCACTGTGGCCATTTTGGGGTGGTGCTCACCGTTCCCTCTCAGAGCTCCAAAGGTGCCTGTAGGCTCACAGAGGCCGGGGAGCCTGGCATTAGCTAAACCCTGAAGAGCCCAACCTTTGTGCTAGCCCATCTTCAAGTTTCTAGCCTGAAAAACAGGACATGGACGGGATATCATCCATGACTGGAAGCTATGAAGTAAATACGATTCTTAATTTTCAACTTTCTGTTGTTTTCCGTCCAAGATAAGACCTACAGATGCCTGACGGACATGTTTTGTCGAACTTGAACTTCAGACTGCGGAATAAACACAGCTTAAAAAACACACATAAGACTGCAAAGCCATTGATTTTAATTCTGCTTCAGACAATGTCTAGATTCTTAATCATAATTAGTAATTTGCTGTCTCCCGTATCCGTGAAAATGAGGATCTCAATAGGATCAATTAAAAACGTTTTGATCAACTAGAAAGGTGTCCTCAATTAATCGGGTGCTATAATTTTTCATGCAAATACGTTTGAAAGCTGCACTTCCTCGGGCTGTGAGCAGCTCTCCCAGGCCTCAGGCAGGGACCTCCTGGCCTCCGAGGGGCTCCTGGATATTCACCTAGTTGACCTTCAGCAAGCTTTGCTGCGTCACACTCTCAGCATAACCCGCCTCGCAGGATTTGCTTCTTTATTTGTTCGATTTATAACCGGCACCCACTCCTCAACAGAGGACTTGGGGTGGTTCACAACACAGCATCAAGACTTAGAACAGATAATAAAACCAATAAACACAATAAAACAGATTCCAATTAAAATTCCACTGGTCATCAGCTCTGGAACCAATCTGGAGAGGCAGCTGGCTCCCCCATTCTCTTGGTTAGTTAAATGCTGCACAAAACACGGTAGCCTTGCATGCCCTACGGAACCTTAGCCAATCCCACAAGGCACGAACCTCCTCAGAGAGCTGGTTCCAGAGGGCAGGGGCAGCCACCAAGAAGGCCCTTGCCCTAGTGCATGACAAATGGGCTATTCGTGGACCAGGTACCATGTGATGAAATTGAAGAACTGGGGGGGGGTGGTGGTGGTGGTCCAGATCAGGAGAAGGAGTCCCAGGTTCCAGACTGTTTAGGGCAGGGGTGTCAAACATATGGCCCAGGGCTCTTATTTGGCCCATAAGCATCTGGTGCAAGGGAAGGAAGGCAGGAGGCTGCTCGGGTAGGGGGTGGTGAAGTGTGCGTGGTTGATGCTATCAGGAAATAGAAAAGAAATGGCCAGGGGACGGGGCTAACAGGCTGAGGTAAAACAGTGTGGGGGGAATGGCAGTGAAGGCAGAGAAAGAGGAGGCACGGTGGGGTTTTCCCTTCCTGCCTCCTCCAACCGCAGCTTAGCGAGGATTGACAAAGCTGCTACATGGGGGGGGGGGAGGCTAAGCGACCAGCGCTTCCAACCATTGCCCCAACCGGCTTCACATTTTTCAAGCAGCAACCATTGGGGGGGGGGCGGCATGTGGGGTGGCGGTTTGCCAATGAAGAGACGGAGTTGGCGGGAGAGAGAGGAGGAAGTGAGTCAGTGCATGGGTCCAGAGGCCACTGGGCTGTTTTGTATGTGGCACTCTGAGGGGGAAAATGCCCCAGCCTTGGAAGCAAGTGGTGGAGCAAAGGGAAAAAGGGGGTACAGCTGCCACACGTCTGCGCAGCTGCAGAGCCAGGAGACAGAGTGAGTGTCAGGCTGGTGGGGAATGGCGACCCCCCCCCCCTGCGATCTCAGCCTGTGAAGGAAAAGGGGTTATAGGAGGAAAAAAGCAAGCCCAGGAGGTTTCAGATATAGCCTCTATGTCAGGCCTTCCCCCTCAGCCCTGCCGCTTCCGTGGGAAATGCAGGAGGGATGTGGGCAGGGGGACCTTGGAGAGCCAGGGTCAGATCACCTCCCTCCTGAGCCAGGACCCTGTCATCTGGGTCACCTGGGACGGGTTGCTCAGCCTGGCCTACCTCACAGCATTGTTGTTGTTGCTGATGGAACTCCTCAGAGGTAGGATGGGGAAAGAGAGGGAACAAAGAGAGATGGATCGTAGCCATGCCTGGCTGCTGAAGCTGGGTGTACGGGTTCTGTTTTTGGGGTTTTTTGCTGAAAAACTACATTATTTACTTAGAATCACAGAATCATAGAGTTGGAAGGGACTGCCAGGGTCATCTAGTCCAGCCCCCTGCACAATGCAGGAAATTCACAAACACCTCCCCCTCCACACACCCATTGACTGCTGTTCCATGCCCATCTTGAAAGGAAGATGAGTGCTATATATACAAAAAGTAACTCATTTGTATGGAAATGTAAGATATCCCCCCCTTTTCTGGTATCCCTTGGGGGAAAACTAGTCTTGCATATGATTAAATACATTTATTGGGGGCTTTTGTGGGTTTCTCAATAAATCGATTGCTTTCACTGCTAGGAATCAATTGCTTTTGTTTGTATTTTGACTTTAAAAATATCTTTAATTGTGTTTGTGTCCTTTATAAAGTTTGTATCTCTGGTACTTGGCATTATATCTTATGGCACACATGGCCCAGCCCGACAAGATGACATTTATGTCAGCTCTGGCCCTCGTAACAAATGAGTTTGACGCCTCTTGTTTAGGGCTTTACAGGTCAAACCAACGCCTTGAACTGGCACCGGAAACTAGCTAGGAGCCAGTGCAGCTGCCACAAGACTGGAGTTATACGGGCTGACCAGGAAGACCCAGTCGGCAGTCTAGCTGCTGCATTCTGGACCAACTGCAGTTACCGAAGGGTCTTCAAGGGTGGCCCTAGATAGAGCATGTTACAGTAGTCTCCCAGATTCTGGTCTGGTGCTGTAACTACTCCCTCTGGTGCTGTAACTAACTCTCTCCAATCCTATGCCAGCTTTACCTGACAGGTAATGTTTGTTTTTATATGCAATACTAGGAATCAGGCCTGTTGTAGATGCAAGACAATGGGCACTAGAATTTATTTATTTATTTATTATTTTCCATTTATATCCCGCCTTGCCAGGGAACTGGCTCAAGGTGGCTTACAGCATTAATATACAATAAACATTAAATACATTAAAATACACATAAATAAGCTACATAACATAAAGTGCTAATAAAAGTTGTGCAAATGATGGTGGCATTCAGTATATAATCCCATGATGGAAGACAATATCCAGCAGTGTATCATGTGAGCCATAGTGTGTTCGGTGGCTCATTCGTCAGTGGTGGCTCCTAATCGAAGGCCTGGTGGAAGAGCTCCGTTTTACAGGCCCTGCGGAACTTTAAGAGGTCCCACAGGGCCCTGATGTCATCCAGGAGCTCATTCCACCAGTGTGGAGCCACCACTGAAAAGGCCCTGGCTCTCGTAATGGCCAACCTGGCTTCTCTCGGGCCAGGGAGAGTCAGGCGGTTCTGTGTCCCTGACCTCAGTGCTCTCTGGGGCACATAAGGGGAAAGGTGGTCCCTCAAGCAGACAGGCCCCTGACCATATAGGGCTTTAAAAGTCAAAAACAGCACCTTGAAATGAATCCGGTATGCTATTGGCAGCCAGTGCGGTGCCTTCAGCACAGGTTGGATGTGGTCTCGTACAGAGAGGCCCATCAACAACCTGGCTGCTGCATTTTGCTGCAGCTTCCGAATTTGAGACAAGGGCAGCCCCATGTAGAGAGTGTTGCAGTAGTCTAATCTCGAGGTGACCATAGCATGAATCACTGTTGCCAGGTCATTGCGTTCAAGGAAGGGAACCAGCTGCCCAATCAGCTGCAGATGATAAAAGGCTGCCTTGGCAGTGGCTGCTACCTGGGCTTCCATTGTTAAGGCGGCATCCAGGAGCACTCCCAAACACCTAATCCTCGGCGCTGGTACCAACAGTGCCCTATCGAAGGTTGGGAGTGGGACCCGCTCCGACTCAGGCACAGGACCTCTGTCTTCACTGGATTCAATTTCAATCGGCTCAGTCTCAGCCAGCCCGCCACGTCCTGAAGCGCCCACTCCAGGTCATCTGGGGTAGAGTCGGACTGACTGCCCAACAACAGATACAGCTGGGTGTCATCTGTGTATTGATGGCACCCCAGCCCATGCCTCTGGGCAATCTGGGCAAGGGGGCACATGTAGATGTTAAATAAAATTGGGGACAGTACCGCCCCTTGAGGAACCCTGCAGACCAGCAGGTACCTCTGGGACGTCTGTTCTCCTAATGCCACCCTCTGTCCCTGACCTTGGAGAAAGGAGATGAGCCATTGTAAGGCAAGCCCCTGAAACCCAGTGTCGGCGAGTCGGTAGATCTGTAACTGACGGTCGACCATGTCAACGCTGCTGACAGGTCCAACAACAACAGTACCACCATTCCGCCTCAATCCAGATGCCTCTGGAGGTCGTCTGTGAGGGCGACCAGTGCTGTCTCCATCCCACAGCATGGCTGGAAGCCGGACTGAAATGGGTCTAGCATGGAAGTGTCATCCATAAAGCTCTGCAACCGAATCGCAACTGCTCTCTCAAGTAGTTTGCCTAAATAAGGCAAATTGGAGACTGGCCGGTAGTTGGCCATTTCAGCTGGGTCCAAGGATGGTTTTTTCAGGAGAGGGCAGACCATCGCTTCCTCGAGTGCCCCCGGGAACAGCCCCTCTGCAAAGGGCTTGTTGACAATATCCCTGAGGGCACCTCGTAGCCCCTCGCAGCCAGCTTTATGAGCAATGAAGGGCACGGATCAAGGCTGCACGTGGTTGGACGTCCTGGTAAGAGCAAACTGTCAACTGTGGCTGGGAGATCGAGGCGGAGCAACAGGACTTTATCTGCAAAGTAGCTTGCAAAAGCCTCACAGCTCTGCTAATGACCGAATCGTTCTAAACAATTGTGCTGGGCGTGAGCTAGCAGACACAACCATGGCCGTGTAGAATTGTCTCTTTGTGGCTTTGACTGCCATCTCATAGGATCTCATAAACATCCTATAAGATGCTCTTGTAGCTTTGTCACGAGCTCACCGCCACCATCTCTCTAGTCGTCTGAGCCCTTGTTTCATCAGCCACAGCTCCTCGGTGAACCAAGGAGCCCACTTAGCACGAGGGCGCAGAGGGCATTGGGGAGCAATCTCCTTGATGTCTTCCAAGAGCCAGCTATGCCAGTCCTTGACTAGCTCATCTAATGAGCTGCCAGGGGGCACAGGATCCCGCAGGGCCATCTGAAGCCACTGAGGGTCCATTTGGCTCTGCAGGCGAGCCAAAATAAGCTCGCCGCCCAAACAAAGTCAGGGTGACACATACACACGGGCCTTCAGGCCTTCAAGTCGAGCGTGTGCCTGGCCCAATGAGCAGGGGCCGTTATAAGTTGGGTGAGTCCTACTGCCACCATGGACAACACCAGGTCCATTGCTGGTATAGAGGTTGCATCGTTGGCATGGACATTGAAGTTGCCCAAGACTATCAGCCTTAGGTACTCCAATGCCCAGCCCAGCCTCAACCAGAGATGGCAGGCTATCAGTTGGTGTGTTAGGCAGACGATACACCAACCGAATAGCCAAACTCTCCCTGGCTTCCCACACTAGGCCCAAGCACTCAATCCCCACAAGTTTCAACAGCGGGAGCGCCCTGAAGGAGTAAGCCTCCCAAATGAGTAGCGCCATTCCTCCCCCCTCCCTTCAGTCCGCGATTGGTGAAGGACCGAGAACCCGGGCGGAGCTAACTGGGAGAGAGCTACTGTCTCCCCATCTCGCACCCAAGTCTTGGTCATGCATGCCAGGTCCACTCCCTGCTCTTGCAGGAAATCCTGGAGGGTTGAGGTCTTATTATTCTAGTAAATACAATTTATTATTGGATATATCACATGCTCATACAGTTTAATCATAACAATACATATCCTTTTTTCTTTTTTCCCTTCTCCCCCTCCAGCCCAGGCTTCCCGCACTGCTCCAACCCCATTAATATCTCTCTTATTTTGTTACTATTACTTCTAAACTTAATTTCTTTTACTAACGGTAACAATTCCAAGGTCTAATTCTCTTTCCGTTTCTTCTTAATAACTATCAAAACAAATCAAACCACGTTTAATGTCCCAGTTTTTCAACAAATATTTTTGAAAGTCTTTCCAATCTCTAAAAAAAGTTTCATCTTCTTCGTTGTTTAGCTTTCTTGTTAACTTGTCCATTTCAGCCAAAAACAACGTCTTTTTAATCCATTCCCATGTTTCAGGTACTCTATCTTGTTTCCAACATTGAGCAAAAGTCAGTCTAGCTGCTGTAGTCAAGTACCATAGTAGTGTTCTCTTGGCTACATTTATTTCTTCCATTTTAAGACCTAACAGTAACATCTGTGGGTCTTTCTTAAAAGTACATTTCAAAATCTTTTGTATCTCATTGTGGATCTCAGTCCAATATTTTACTGCTTTGTCACATGTCCACCACATATGGTAAAAAGACCCTTCATGTTTCTTACATTTCCAACATTTGTTAGACATACTTTCATTTATGATAGCAATTTTTTTAGGCGTCATATACCATCTGTACATCATTTTATAACAATTCTCTTTAACATTTACACAAGTTGAAATTTTCATTGACTTTTTCCACAAGTATTCCCAAGATGTCATTAATATCTCATTATTAACATTTACAGCCCATTTTATCATTTGCTCTTTTACAATTTCATCCTCCGTATACCATTTCAATAACACCTTGTACAGTTTAGAAATCATTTTTTTGTCTTTCTCAAGCCATACAGTTTCAATTTCGATGTTCTTTTCTCTAAAACCATGTTCTCTTTTATCGGTCTTAAACAAATCATAAATCTGTCTATACTTCAACCAATCATATTCAAATTCAACATCAAATCTATCTTTTAACACAAAATTTTTCCCTTCAGATTTTAAGAGATTTTTATAAGGTAGCCAGTCTAACCCTTGATTTCTTGAATAAGGGTTAATCACTTCTGCTGGTACAATCCAAAGTGGTCTTTCTTCTGAGAAGAATTTTCTATATCTCATCCATGTCTCGAACAGTGATTGTCTTACAAAGTGGTGTTTAAAAAATTTATCCATTTTTACTTTTCCATACCATAAATATGCATGCCATCCAAATTTATTATCATGTCCTTCCAGAGCCAATAACTTCTTGTTCTCCAAATTAATCCACTGTTCCAACCATGTTAGACAGACGGCATCATAATACAGTCTTAAATTTGGTAACTGCAGACCTCCTCTTTCCTTTGCATCGCATAAAATTTTCATTTTAATCCTTGGCTTTCTTCCCGCCCATACGAATTTCGATAATTCTTTCTGCCACGTATCCAGTATTTTCCTTTGTTTTAATATTGGAATAGTCTGAAATAAAAACATCAAACGCGGCAAAACATTCATTTTTACAGTTGCAATCCTTCCCAATAGCGATAAATTCAAAGTATCCCATTTCTTCATATCTTGTTGTATCCTGTGCCATACCTTTTCATAATTATTTTTAAACAAGTCAATATTTTTCATGGTCAATTCAATTCCTAAGTATTTAGTCTTTGTAACTACTTCACATTGAATTTTCTCTTGAAGTTCTGTTTGTCTTTGTTTCGTCATATTTTTACACATCACTTTAGTTTTACTTTTATTGACATAAAATCCCGCAACTGCACCAAATTCTTCAATTTTTTCCATCAATTGTGGTATTTTCTCGATTGGGTCTTGGATCATAAACATTACATCATCTGCAAATGCCCTGTATTTGTAAACAAAACCTTTCACTGTAAGTCCTTCAATATTATTATCTTTTCTTATCGCTGTCAATAATATTTCCAATATCCAAATAAACAACAACGGGGATAACGGGCAGCCTTGACGTGTTCCCTTTTGGACTTGGAAAAAGTCCGTCCTTTCTTTATTTATATTCAAAGCCGCTTTTTGTTCTGAATATATTGCCACAATCATGTTTAAAAAGGACTGTCCAATATCCATTTTTTCAATAACTTGCAGCATAAACTCCCAATTTAAATTGTCAAAGGCTTTTTCCGCGTCAAGGAAGAGGAAGCCAACTTCTTTTCAGGATGTTTATCATAGTATTCAATTGCATCAATCACCACTCTTAAATTGTCTCTGATTTGTCTATTTGGTAAAAATCCAGCTTGTTCTTCCGCTATAGTATCTCTCAGATATTTTTTCAGTCTCTCCGAAATTATTTTGGCAAATAATTTGTAATCATTATTTAATAGCGATATTGGTCTATAATTTTTTACTTGGGTTAAATCCAAACCTTCTTTAGGTATCAGTGAAATATTTGCTTCTTTCCATGAGTCTGGGATCCGTTTAGTCTCTCTTATCTCATTCGACAGAAGTACTAAAATGGGGGTTAGCTCCTCTTTAAATTTCTTGTAAAACTTTGCTGTGAAGCCATCTGGTCCTGGAGCTTTGCCCAACTTTGCGTCTTCTATCGCCATTGTCACTTCTTCTTTAGTAACTAAACCATTTAAAGAGTCCTTAATTTGTTTTCCCAGCTCTGGGACTTCAATAGTCTCCAAATATTTCTTAATTCTCTGTTGATCAATTCCTTTCTTTTTAAATAATTTAGCGTAATATTTGAAGAAAGCTCTTTTTATTCCATTCAAGTTTATAACATCTTTCCCATCTTCAATAATCTTAGATATAAAGTTCCTTTCTTTTCTATTTTTCAATTGCCACGCTAAAAACTTTCCAGGTTTATTTGCACCCTCAAATGATTTTTGCTGTAATTTCTTCAGATTCCAATATAATTCTCTGTTTAATAAAACATTCAGTTGATCTTGCAGAAAGTGGATTTCTTTAATAATCTTTTTCTTCCCTGGTCTTTTCTTTAATTCCTTTTCTTTTTGTCGAATTTTTTCACAAAGGTCATTCTGTTGTTGCGTCTTTTGCTTTCTATCCTTGGAGTTCAGAGAGATAAGCGTACCTCTCATTACCGCTTTATACGCATCCCATACAACTTGTACATCCGTACCTTTATTTAAATTCACTTCAAAAAAGCTTTTCGTTTCCTTTTTTAAGATTTCATTAGTTTGTTTTTGGTCCAATAAATCTTCATTAATTCTCCAATATGATTGTTTAAATTTTCCTTTAGATATCCAAAGTAGGGGGTTATGATCAGAATTAATTTTCGGTAAAATTTGTATTTTATAAGTTTTTTGCGCCATCTCCTCTGACATCCAAATCATGTCAATTCGAGAAAAAGAGTCATGTCTATTCGAATAAAACGTATAGTCCTTAGTCTTGGGATTCCACTTCCTCCAAACATCTTCCAGTTTCTCTTGCTTCATCAATTGAAAGAAATTTTTTGGTAACTTTCCGACTGTCTCTCCACTTGCTTTGGATTTTCTATCCAATGTGTTGTTCACTGTACCATTAAAGTCTCCAGCAAGAACAATTTGATCATAATTTAAGCACTCCAACTCTTTGGTTAAATCATTAAAGAAAGTCTCTTTTGCACCATTGGGTGCATATATATTTACAAGCAATGTCTTTTTCCTGTTCATCCATATTTCCACGCCAACATATCTTCCTTCTTTATCCGAGAAAATTTGTTTAGGGTCCAATTCTTTTGAAATATAAATCACTGTTCCTTTTTTCTTATTAATTGCTGAAGAATGAAATTCTTCTCCGGGTTGAGGTCTTATTATTTATGGACCTGGCGTTACATAACACCAATGTCGGAGGAGGATCTAATCCCAGCCCCTCTGCCTGTCACTCTCGGGATGGGATACAGACTGGAAGGGGACTGAGCTTCTCTGTTTCTCCACCTCCTTCCCTTGACTTCCTGCCTGTTCCCACCGCTATCCTTTCCCCTGCCCAGGAGCACTGGTATCCCTAGGCCCGTTGCCGCCATTAGAGGCGGCCTTTGCAGTGCCCTCGCAGTGCCTCAGGCCGACCTTAAGACAGGCTTACAGGCAGGGCCACCGGTGGAGTGCCACTAATAAGGAGTTTTCCCAGTCAGCAAATTAGTTAGGTGGTCAACCAATCACACCAAATTTCCAGCTACGATAGCTAAATCTCTAAACACCAGCATCATAATTAGACCTTCCCCACCCTGACCTCCCCTTCCTGCTACCCTCTCAGGCAGCAGGATTAAGCGACTCTATTTCACTGAACTATGAAGGGTGGGGAACAGATCTTCATCCCACTATTGTGACTATCTCTAACTATGCTAACTAACCATACTAACTAACAGCAGGAGTATGGGGGGAGGGGTGTTCCTGGCCTTGCCTACGCCAGTTGATCCCCTCTTGCCTTATCCCCGGTACCACAGGATGGTAGGTCCGAAAAGGGGGAGTCCTGAGGCCTTCCTGTCCCCCAGCGATGGAAATCTCAGCTCTGCGTCAGACACTTGGCTGCCCGGTGGCCCTCGATACTGCCAGCACTGGCCCGTCTTGTGGTACCGCCAGTGTTGGTCAGTTGAGGTTGTCGTCGTCTGGCAAGACATAGGGCCTGGCACTCGCGACAGGATCCCCTCTCCTCGGCCCGGCCCAGCTGGATCCAGAAACCCGGCCTCCATCTCGCTCCCACCTCCATCTCCTGCAGCCGTGAGGGAACCAGCCTCTCAACCGGATCTCCACGCCGCCGCGGTCGTGTCGAGTGGGCCGATGTTCAGGCCACTCACGAGCCGCCAACAGCCACACAACACGCCAGGTGGCGGCCCAGAGTGATGAGCACCCGCAGCAACGTACAACAGTCACGGTGGCGGCAGCCCACCTTCCTCGCCTGTCACACAGCGGGGCAGTGGCAAGCTGTGGCAGCGGCAATGAGCAACAGCCCAGCTCCACAGCCCGCTCTCCCAGGCAGTAGCGACAGTGTCACGTAATATGCGCAGTGGAGAAACAGCAGGCCGCGGCAGGCAGTGACAAGCAACGAGCAGCGGCTCCGCTCCACAGCCCACTCCCCCAAGGCAGCCAGCAGTGGCAACAAGTGATAGACGGTGACTGGCGATGGCCGGCAGCAGCACACAGCAGTTCAGGTCCTCGGCCCCAACTGTAGGCGGCCCCAGCCTTGGCAGCAGCCAGCAGACTCACCACCAAAGCAGGGAGAGGCCCTAACCAGTCCAAGCCACACCACCACTCCTCCAAACACCAAACACTGGAGGCCGGCGTCCTCACTGGCGTCTTCAGGTGTCTCGGGTGTCTCCACCCAGAAGGAAGGAAGGAAGGAAGGAAGGAAGGGAGGGAGGGAAGACAGTGTGAGAGAGAAAGTAAGAGAGAAAGAGGGAAAGATATAAAGAGAGAGAGAAAGTCAGAAAGAAAGAGAAAGGGAGGGAAGGAGGAAAAGAGGATGAAAGAAGGAGGGGAAGAAGTCAAAGAGATGGGGCGGGGGAGGGAAGGAGGGAAAGAATGGCAAGAGACAGGGAGTAAGGAAGGAAGCGAAAGAGGGAGGGGAAGAATGCAAAGGGAGGAAGGAAAGAAGAAACAGAGGGAGGGAGGGATAGATGGCAAAGGGAGGAAGGGAAAGAGGGAAGACCCAGAGATGCTGGGAAGAAAAAGAGGGAGGCAGGGCCAGGGAAGGGGGGGCTCTGCAGCTTGGCGCCAGCTTGGTAGGCGAGCGGGCAAAGGAGGGGGCCCTCTGGAAGCGTGTCCCTGCCCGTCTGCCCGCGGGGGAACTGGGGGATGCAAAGGCCTCTCCCTGCACATCCGACTTGGTGGGGGAGCAGGAAAGTGTGGCGCGGAGGCCTCCGGAGGCCTTTTCTTGCACGTCCAGATCAGGGGACAGGCTGGAAAAGACAGGCGGGGGGTGCGGAGGCCGTTCTCCACATGTCCACCTAGGTGGGGGAGTGGGGAAGTATGGCACAGAGGCCTCTGGAGGCCTTTCCCTGAGTGCACATCTTATCAGGTGACCAGGGAAAGGTGCTACGGGGGCCTCCAGAGACCTCTCCCTGCCTGTTCTCACAGCCCAGCTGGCTCCTGTCACGGCCACGGATGACTGGCTGCAGAGTCCATCCTCTTTGGCAGCTGCCTGTAGACTGAGGGCAAGAATGTGGCTGCTGGCTGTGTGGGCGGGACTCAGGCCAGCAGCCACCCAATGCAGCCAGGGGATTGGCAGAGGCTTGGAGTGGCAGTTCTTGCAGCCAACTGATTTTGGCGTGAATCGAATCTTGCCACCCCGGATCAGTTTTATAATATAGGAGAGATAGCAGATAATATTTTAAACTTTAACTGTGAGCGTGGACCAACAGTTTAAATCATGTCTCAGGAAGCCCACAGTACAAATATCACATCTACTCAGAACTCTCTAGGTAGCTTCAGTCCAGCCCCCCACTTTCTCAGCCTCAGCCTCTCTATCTACAGTATGTGGGATAACAAGAGCTATAGAAATGCTAAATATTGTTACAAACTGTGATTATGAAGCAGATGCTTCCCAAACGAAATCAATGAGACTCAAAACTGTGACAGAGAACTGGATGGTCCCATGTTTGTAGTTTTAACATTTTTGTTTTCCTCTCCCGTTTTCCTTTAATATCATTACCAAATAATCTCCAAAGAGGAGGGCTTCCCTTTCTCACAAAGAATAACACCAGACGGCAGCCATCTTGTGAAAGGGGCAGGTTCCCTTTGGTTCATCGGGACAAAGTTATCTCCAAGTGAAACCAAATGGATTGATGGATTTCCGCTACAGCTTGTGTGAAAAGGCTTCTATCAAGTTTCTGCTATGAGAGGAACTCAAGCAATTTGTATCTTTGGTTTCAAAAACCATTCAAGGCAAAAGGCCCAGCTCTCAAATGATGTGGTGAAATAGTGTCTGGGCTGTACCGCTTTGACAGGACTTTTGGTGGATTGTGATAAGAAATCGGGTGGGGAGTGGAGACTGTACTTCTGTTGGGCAGAGTGTGGGATAGGCTTGCCACCTCTGGGTGGGGAAATACCCGGATATTTGGGGGTGGACCCTGGAGAGGGCGGGGTTTGGGGGAGGATAAGAATGCCACAGAGTCCACCCTCCAAAGCAGCCGTTTTCCCCAGGAGAACCGATCCTGATCATCTGGAGATCGGTTGTCATAGTGGGAGATCTCCAGGTGCCACCTGGAGGGTGGCAACTCTAGTGTGGAACTTGGGCCCTGCCTCTCCCCTTCTGCCTTCCCAGCTACTGAATGGCCAGAAACTTCCCAGTCAACAAAAACTTCAGACAATCGGTTGGTGAGAGCAAATTTTGTTAACTAGTCAGGATGCAAAATAAGAGCAGGCTCAGCTTATTTTTTTTGAGGCCATTTTAATTGCGGCGTGTTCCTGTAATTGGAAAGCAAGCCAAAAATATTTCCCGCTAACAGTGAACTCTTGTTTATTAGCTTGTGAATTACAGCCCTCTTCAGGATTTCAAAGGAGCGCCTGGGTTGGTTGGGGGGGGGTGTGACACACGGTTTTATGTCATTCTTTGATAGGGTAAAAGGAAAATGGACCATCGCCTTAAAAAACTCTCCAACTGGCGTGACAGCCCCCCAAATGCCCTGCCTGGCTTGAGAGAGAGCAAACCCATGCCGCAGAGCAAGCAGAGTCGGGCTGACCTTATTAGCCTCCTGTTTAATTAACTTCCACTTTAATGCTTTCAAATTGGAAAATGAGATGGGATTAATGCTGGCAGGCCTGTGACCAAAAGGGACGCTGCGACTTTAAGGCACCATCTTCTAGGGAACGGGAGGCAGGAAATCCTGCTTGGTCCTTTGCAGGCACAACCTTGCCATTCATGCCAGCCTTCTGCAACTGCTGGACCTGGCCACTGGCGCTAAGCAGATATCAGGGAAACTCCTAGGCATGGAACAGCACTTGGCCACCTGTGGCACAGTTGCATTAAGAGTGGTGAATGGGAGCGTGGAAACGGCGTGCTTTGAGCAAACAGCATTTCACACTCAGGTGGGCAAAGCTGGGGGCGGGGGGGAAACACACCCCTTCTTCCTCACTGCACTGGAGACATCAGAAGAGGCTCGGAACCTTTGAGAGGGAGAATCCACTCGCCACTGAACAGCAGCAAGAGGTGACGAGGAACACCTGAGCAGGCATTCAGCATGGGTTCAAGGTCACTTACGAGGGAAGAAGGGTTGTGCTGGTCTGCCTGTTATTCCCAGTTAAACATATTTCCCCCAAAAAAACATCTGCAGCAGCTCCCCTTCCTGGTGGGAATGGCAACCACCTCAATGTCAGGCACCATTTGGGGTTGCTATAACAACCCAAATCCACCCAAACACCATTTTAAAAAAGAGTCCCATTCACAGACATCACTCTTTGTTTTTAAAAGAGACAAACATAGATTCTTCTGTAAACGTGGGAGCTTCCCCAGGCTCTGAAGATCCTTCAGTACTATCCACAGCGGGCCTCATTCTGCAGATTTGCTTATCCACACAGGGAATGGCCCTTGGCTGCTAGATATGAGACTATAACTCCCTCTCCCCAGCTTTGTAACTGTTGGGGGGAGGGTAATGGCTACCATTCCTAGAACCGCACCTTAGTTTGCTAATCCACACTTCCCACTCATTAGAAGGAGAGCGAGGACGGCCATCTGTCAGAGTCTCATTTGACAAAACTCCTGCCTACAGCAGAGGGACCCAAGTTTGATTCCTGCGCATGCTAAACACATTTCAGGGCCTTTGGTGAAGTGGCCTCAGTGTGAGCACCCAGCTGGGGTACAGGAGGGGAGGGGACATATTAAGCATAGAGGCCCTGTCATGCTCTGTCAGGTATATCACAGCAAATCCCTTCTCTCCTGAGAGGCCATCTGATCTGAGGCAGAAAGTGAAGAGAACCCAAAGAGTCTCTTGCTCAGAGTGAAAGAGGAGAGCGCAAAAGTGGGCTTGAAACTCAACATCAAAAAAAACCCCTAAGATCGCGGCATCCGGCCCCATCACTCCTTGGCGAATAGAAGGAGAAGTTGTGGAAGCAGTGACAGCATCCACGTTCCTGGGATCCAAGATCATTGCAGATGGTGACTGCAGCCATGAAATTAAAAGACACCTGCTCCTTGGGAGGAAAGCGATAGCAAATCTAGATAGCATAAGAAAAAATAGAGACATCACCCTGCCAACAAAAGTTCATATGGTCAAAACGATGGTATTCCCAGGAGTAATGTATGGCTGCGAGAGTTGGACCATAAGGAAGGCCGAGCACCGAAGAATAGGTGCTTTCGAATTATGCCGCTGGAGAATATTCTTGAGAGAGTCCCTTGGACTGCAAGGAGATTGAATCAGTCAATCCTAAAGGAAATCAACCCTGACTGTTCCCTGGAAGGCCAGATACTGAAGCTCAAATACTTTGGCCACCAAATGAGAAGGGAACACTCACTGGAGAAGACCCTGATGCTGGGAAAGGTTGAAGGTAAAAGAAGAAGGGGACGGCAAAGAATGAGGTGGTTAGACGGTGTTACCGATGCAACAAACATGAAATCGAGCAAACTCTGGAGGACGGTGGAAGGCAGGAGGTCCTGGCGTGATGTGGGCCATGGGGTCGCGAAGAGTCAGACTCAACCGTGCTACTGAATACCAACCACCAGGGTCACACTGGCCACGCAGAGTCCCCCTGCCAAGTCACAACAAAATGGCGGCCACGCGGGTCAGAAGTGCAGGGATGCTAGGAACATGGGGCCAACCCTGGCTCTGCCTTTCTCAAACGCCTCTGAAAGGCAATAACCTAAAGCCACTGTCTGAAGGCCTTCCTCCTCTGTTTTGGGATTAAATAAACGCTACTGATGTAGCTCTCCCCTCCCCGTCCCCACCCCTGGCGCTCTAAATTCTTCACATGCATTCTATAATTTTGCTAAGGCAGGCTGCCGTTATCATATTATGGGAAAGAGAGCACAGTGTAAGGAAAAGATCATGGCTTCCTTAAAGACACACTGAGAGCTGAGGATGGGAGCCTCAGTTCTAAGGGTCCTTACGGGACCGTCTCCTCCGTTTACGCCCCCAGGAAAGGCAGCCATCTACTGGTGATCCCCGGCCCCAAAGACATCCTGCTGTCCTTGACCAGGGCCAGGGCCTTCTCGGTCCTGGCCCCAACCTGGTGGAACTCCCTGCCAAACGCCATCAGGGCCCTGCAGGACTTAATACAATTCCACAGGGCCTGCATGGGTGAGAAGTTCTGCCAGGCTTCTGGTTGAGGACAGCGATGGTTCCATCTGGGCTGGCATCCTTCCCGTTCCCTGTCATCCACATCTATTTTGCCCTCCTCCCCCCATCCACGAAGCAGCCGGCAGTGGGAGTTGGAAGGAGGACTGGTCATTTGCCATCTGATTGTTTTAATACTGTATTAAGGTTTTAATTAATTCTATCTTGTTTATCTCTGGTTGTACATCGCCCAGAGCTCTGCAGGAGCAGGGGTGGGGCAATTCATTGAGTGAGTGAATGAGTGAGTGAATGAAACCTTGTCTGTCACACCATGTCAGGACCGATGCCGAGAGATGGCCCTGTGTCGGTATCAACAGTTGGTAGCTGGGTGGGAATCTAGAGACGTTTCTGATCCAGCCACCCACCCACACAGGCCCTGTCGCTCGGGAGTCCCCTACCCTATAGAGCCCGTGGGCACCTCTGACACAGGGTGGTGGGCACAGCCTCAACATGGCTGCCATTGGAGGCGGTGCCAACCACGAGAGATGGAGCCGCACACAGAGGAAGTCTAAGTGCCGGGGAGAAGAGGGGTGATTTTTAAAAGTGCACCAGGGGAGGGCAGTGAGAGAGAGAGAAAAAACAAAACTTGGGTGGCAGCTGCAATGTTTTTCAAATTCTGCACAGCCAAGAAAAGAAGAAGAGATTGGATTTACACCCCACCCTTCACTACCTGAAGGAGTCTCAGAGTGGCTTACAGACTCCTTTCCCTTCCCCTCCCTAACCCTGCGCCGACCTCAATCGGTTCCTCTTGAAAGCGAAAGGGATTTTCACGCCTGCTCCCCCGTCACACGCTGGCCTCACTGTGCATGACCAAGGCATCCAGGGCGTAATGTTTCACGAACGTGTGGGGGGGTAGCCCAGGTTGCTGCTTGAGAGATGTCAGTGAGTGACGAACCTCTCAGGAAGGCTGTGGATGTGGCTACTGCCCGGGTGGGATGCGTCCGGAGCGGGCCTGGGAGTGGCCTTTTGCCCAGTAGGTAGCATAGCTTAATGGTTTCCACGATCCACTTGGATAAATGCTGTGAGGAGAGCTTCTTCCCCTGCACAGGTGTGCCACAGGAGACAGACAAGGCTGGCAACTGCCGGAATGGCCTTTTTCTATCAAGGTAGAAGAGTATGCGAAATGCATCATGCGAAATGCTGGCCTGGATGAATCACAAGCTGGAGTTAAGATTGCTGGGGAAAAGATCAATAACCTCAGATATGCAGACGATACCACTCTGATGGCAGAAAGTGAAGAGGACCTAAAGAGCCTCTTGCTAAGAGTGAAAGAGGAGAGCGCAAAAGTGGGCTTGAAGCTCAACATCAAAAAAACTAAGATCATGGCATCTGGCCCCATCACTCCTTGGCAAATAGAAGGGGAAGTCGTAGAAGTAGTGACAGACTTCACGTTCCTAGGATCTCAGATCACTGCAGATGGTGACTGCAGCCATGAAATTAAAAGATGCCTGCTCCTTGGGAGGAAAGCGATGGCAAACCTAAACAGCATGATAAAAAGCAGAGACATCACCTTGCCAACAAAAGTCCGCATGGTCAAAGCAATGGTATTCCCCGTAGTAATGTATGGCTGCGAAAGTTGGACTATAAGGAAGGCCGAGCGCCGAAGAATAGATTCTTTTGAACTATGGTGCTGGAGAAGACTCTTGAGAGTCCCTTGGACTGCAAGGAGATCAAATCAGTCAATCCTAAAAGAAATCAACCCTGACTGTTCCCTGGAAGGCCAGATCCTGAAGCTGAAGCTCAAATACTTTGGCCACCAAATGAGAAGGGAGCATTCACTGGAGAAGACCCTGATGCTGGGAAAGATTGAAGGTCAAAGAAGAAGGGGACGGCAAAGGATGAGATGGTTAGACAGTGTCATCGATGCAACAAACATGAAATTGAGCAAACTTCAGCGGACAGCGGAAGACAGGAGGGCCTGGCGTAATCTGGTCCATGGGGTCGCGAAGAGTCGGACTCAACTGTGCGACTGAACAACAACAACAAGAAGAGTATGGCTCTCCTGGCATCTAAAGTATGGAGAAGGTGTTCCTTGTTGTTCATAGGAGACAGAAAAATGCTGGGAGGGCAACGTCAGCTCGCAAATGGAACTTGGAAACAACCTTGGGCAGGAAAGAGACATCTGGGGCCCAGGTGACACCATCATGGTGAAAAACCAAGCACGGAGAGTCGCAACGGAGTGCAGACAATTCACTCACTCGCCTTGCTGAGGTAATGGCTACCAGGAAGGCAGTCCTCCAGGAGAGAAGATGTAAGCTAGATGTGGCCATGGGTTCAAACAGTTTGCCCATCAGTCTGGTCAGCACTAGAGGTAAGTCCCAGGAGGGAGTTGGCCCACGAGCCGGAGGAAAAAGATGGGTGAGGCCCTTCAGAAACTGTTTCGTTTGAGGGTGGGAAAAAATGGAGTAGCCGTCCAACGCAGGATGATTGGCGGAGATGGCGGCTAAATAGACTCTTAAAGAAGAGCAACTAAGACCCACGTCTAGGCAGGTGAACAGGAAACCAAAGATTGTCCTCAAGTCTGTAGGGGCCGGTGGCAAACCCAACGACTCAAGGTAAGACAGGAATTTCTTCCACTTCCCGTCAAAGGAAACAAGTGTTGTTGGCTTACGACAGTTCAACAGGACAAGGTCTATCCTGCTTTTAAGCTGTGCTAAGGGATCTTCCACGCCATGAGTGGTACACCACTCAGCTCTCCTGAGCCAGGAGGAGATCTGGTACCGGGGGGAGATGCACGTAGGTACCCTGGGACATGTGAAGCAGAGTCGGGAACCAGTGCTGACATGGCCACCATGGTGCCACAAGGATGCACTGAGGTTGTTCCTTCATGATTTTGCTTAGCACTCTGGTAAGTAGAGGAATTCATGGGAACAGGTACATGTGCCTGCGGGACCACAGGAACACAAGGCCGACCCCCAGATACAGTGGGTCCTGTCCCGCCCTGCGACGGAACAGACAACACTTTGTGTTCTGCCACATTGCAAACGCATCAATTTCTGGGTAATCACATCTGTGGAAAATTGGTCAGAGGTAAGCCCAGTTGAGCTCCCACTCATGGAGGGATGAACCTCCTCTGCTCAGAAAGTCTGCCTGCACATTGAGCGATCCAGGCAGGTGAGCTGCAATGATGAACACGTCCTGGGATTGGCACTCAGTCCAAATCTCCCAGGCCAGTCGGCAGAGTCCCCTGGGACTCTGAGTCCCCCTCCTTGCCTGTTCAGGTAGCACAGTGCGGGTGTTGTCTGTCAGCCACGAGGAGGCGAAAGGACCTTAGGGCATACTGGATGGCGAGCAGTTCCAGGAAGTTGATGTGTCTGTGGGCTACATGAGGTTCCCATTTGGCACCCACGCACAGACCTTGGAGGTGAGCCCCCCACCCTCACAGGGATGCATCTGCAGTTAGGGTCAGTTTGGGGCTGGGTGCAAGAAAAGGGGCTCCCTGAAGGAGGTTGTCTGGAATTTCCCACCACTGTAGGGAATTCAGGACTTGCACAGGTAGCACAAACCATTGAGATTGGAGTTGACGTTGAGGATGGAAACATTTAAGGAACCACAGCTGAAGTGGTCTCATCTGTAGTCTGGTGAAAACAAGTACTGCTGTGGTGGCGGCCATCAGACCCAAGAGCCATTGGATCTGCTTTGCTGACGCATCTCCCAGGGTTCTTATCAGGTTGATGAGAGCGATAATGTCTCCCGCTCATTTTGGAGGGAGAAAGGCTCGACAGACAGTCGAATCCAAAATGGCTCCGATAAACTGGACTCTCAATGATGGGAGGAGCATAGACTTTTTGAGGTTCGCCCTCAGGCCCAATGCATCTAGGGTAACCAACATTAAATCAATACAGGTGAGCAAAGTTTCTCTGGAACTTGCTGCCAACAACCAGTCATCTATGTACAGAAAGATCCGTATGCTCTGAAGGCGGAGGTATGCCGCGATAACAATCATCATTTTTGTAAAGACTCTGGATGCTGTTGAGAGTCCAAAAGTTGTCCTGTAAATGGCCTTCCATGACTGCAAAATGCAAAAACTTCCTGTGAGAGGGATGGATAGTTATATGAACATATGCGTCCTGCAACTCCAGGGTTACCATCCAAACATCTTCGCTGAGAAGGGGGAGAATAATTTGTAATGTTGTCATTTGGAATTTCCAATAGGTGATAAATTGGTTGAGTCCCCTGAGGTCCATGATAGGGCAGAGTCCTCCATCTTTTGGGGGGACCGTAAAATAATGGGAGTAGAACCCGTGTTGGCATTGTGCTGTCGGGACTGGTTCCATAGCATCCTTTTGAAGAAGGTTCTGGACTTCTTCCAGGAGTGTAGTGGATGGTGGAGTAATGAAGTTGGGGCCCTCAGGTACCTGGATAAATTCTAAGAGGTACCCTTTTTCGATGACAGAAAGGACCCACCGGTCTGATGTTATGCGCTGCCAAGCAGACAGGTAGGGAGACAGGCGGGTAGGGGTGGCGTGGCAGGAGTCAAAGGCTCTGCTTGGAAGCTTTAGGCTGGGAGACAGATGAGAATTTTGGTTTGTGTCCATAGGGGCGGGACGACACAGTGGGTGTTTCCGGAGAAGACTTAAGAGAGGATCTGCAAGACCATGGCTTGTTCCAGGATTTCGCCTTGGATAGTTCAGGAGCTGATGTGACTCCTAAATTTCTCAATGTCTTTATACTTTTGTCTAGGTCTTGCAGGACTGTATCAGTCGTGGTACTGAAAAGGCCTGGAAGGTCCTCAGTTAGAGTCCTAGTGTCCTGCGGTAGCGCAGTAGAACGCAACCAAGTGTGACATTGGAGGGTGACTGCTGAAGTCAGTGTTTGGCGGCCGCGTCCAAAGTGTGCTTAGCTGCATCGAGCTGATGCTTAGCCAAAAGCACTCCCTCCTTTTGGATCCTGCGAGCCTGATGGTCAGAGTCCTCAGGGAGGGTGGCAATAAATTCAGGCATCTGCTCCCAGAGAGCAAACTGATCTCTCCCCATACAAGCCGTGTAGTTTGAGGTCTTGGTGTTAAAATTTTCTTCCAAACGAATCAAGTTTCCTTCCTTCTTTTTTTTTTGGAGGGGGTGGAATGACTGCATCTGCCCTTGGAGGAAGGGGTAACTATGACAGAATTAGGTTTAGGGTGGGTAGACAGAAATTCAGCACCCTGTTCCTGCACCTTATACATATGATCTACCCTTCGGCTCGAGATGGGGGTAGATGCCGGGTGAGACCAGGGGACTTGAGCCGCCTGAAGGAGGACTGAAGTCACCGGTAGGGCAATCGGAGTAGAGGCGTCCATTTGGATGATATCGAACACGGAGTCTGTCACAGCAGGCAGAGGTTGCACTGTAGACAGAGTGAGCGTGTTAGCCATCTGCTTGATAAAATCTTCATAGGATTTTAAATCTTCCGAAGGGGAGATTGGGAGATCATTGCCCACCTGTTGCAGAGGCGAGGGTTCCACCGGAGGATCGGGGGGTTCGTCCGGATTGGGAGGAGGCGTCTGAAGAGGCAGAGTGGTCAGACGGCTCAGACAAAGACATAGGCAACATAGGTATTGATGGAGTTGGAGTAGAAGAATCTTTAAACTTTGGAATTATCAGGTGTGACGGTTTGGGAGGTTTGCCCGTCGGCCTCGATGGTTGGGGCCTCCCAAACTCCAGCATCGATGGTGGGTCTCAATACCGGAGAGACGTGAAGAGGAGGACTGATGGTCCCATTCCACTGGTGGGGGTGGGAGCCACGGCACACTGCCTGTAAATGGATAGGCCCCATACATGTATTGCCACTGCCGTTGGTCCCAGGAGGGCGGTGGCGGCGGGTGGATAGGTGCCAATGGCCATCCTCGATCATCAGGTCAGAGCTGTGATGGATGGACAAAGGTTTCAGCTCCACGGTCGGAGTGTAGGCTTTCGACACTGGAGGACCGGGAGATCTGTGTTAAGTCCATAGCTTGCTCAGAGTCATTGAGCTGGATAGGACACAGCAAAGGCGACCGAGGTACACCTTGTGGCTGCTCTCGGCTCAGAGAGTCAAGTGAAGCAGCCCCCATAGGATTCGATTCTGTGGTCCTCCAAGGAGTCAGCAGAGTTTGGGGCGGGGGGGTCCTTATGCTTTTTTTAGCTTGACTGGCCAATCGTCCTTGCCCTCCCTGTGTTTTTTAGAGGGAGTATGGGCTTCGGACTGAGATGTCTGGGCCGAGCGTCTCAGCATCGGGCGGTCGACATCTAAGTGAGTCGGTATCGGGGATAGCGCAGCCATCAATGCCGATGCGGCAGTCGACATAGACGCATGCCCTGAAGTGTCCTGTGACAACATCGGTGAAAGCACTAACTCCAAAAGCGCAATGCGAAGTCTGGCAGCTCTGTTCTTCCTCATCTGCTTCGAGAACTTCGCGCAATGAGCACAAGAGTCCACTCGATGCGATTCCCCGAGGCACAAAAGACAAAGCGAGTGTCTGTCTGGGGAGGGGGTGATCTTGCTGCCACACTTAAGGAAAGAAGAAACCCCACCTCTTGGCCATAGGCCGGGAGAGTGGGCGGGGGGTGGGTGGGAAACACTACAGAGTTCAAAGAAAGAATTCTGTAGAAACAAAGTCCTCTCACTTAACAAACAAACAAGAAGAAAAACTGAAGAAAAACTTTGAAGAAAAAACGAGGAATAGGTTTAAAGGTCCAATTTTTTTACCGACCGAAGTGGAGAAGATCCTACCAGTGCGGCGGTCAGAAGGAACTGGTGGGATTGTCGTGCCCCTCCCTTGGTCATGTGCAGTGGGGCCAGCGCGTGATGGGGGAGTGGGTGAGAAAATCCCTTTCACTTTCAAGAGGAACTGACCGAGGTCAGCATGGGCGCACTATATCCCAGAGGTGTGATCCACAGAGACCACAAAGAAGATCAGCTCTGAAGTAACTGACCCAAGGTCACACCAGCAGCTGCATGTGGAGGAGTAGGGACTCAAATCCGGTTCTTAAAGTCCACGCTCTTAACCACTACAACCAAAATGGCTCTTACACCAGCTGAGCAGCAGTAGTAGTAGTAGTGGAGGAGGAGATTGGAGTCTCAGAGCAACAATCTCCTTTCCTTTCCCCTCCCCACAACAGACATCCTGTGAGGTAGGTGCGGCTGAAAGAGCTCTTTCAAGGACTGCTCATGAGGGAACAGCTCTGAGAGAACTTGTGACTGACCCAAGGTCACACCAGCAGCTGCATGCGGAGAAGTGGGGAATAAAACCCGGTTCTCCCAGATTAGAGTCCATGCTCCTAACCACTACACCAAACTGGCTCAACTCCAATGCTACCTCTAAGCTGTGGAGTCTTGTGAGCAAAAATTCCACTTTGTGAACTGCTGGAATTGAAGTTGCGTGAGCGAGCGATTCCGCTACTGCATAAATTCTTCCCGACCCAAGACAAAAATGTGTGAGCCGGAGGCTAAAAATCTGTGAGCTAGCTCACACTAACTCAGCTCGACGGGAACACCGCTCAAATCTCAACTCTCCCATGGCCAATCAGAAGCTTTGCTGGGCAAGAGCCCCACCCACTTTCTAAAAATACTTGTCAGGTAGCCGGGAAACTCTTGGCAGGTGCCACGGCACCCCCAGGAACTGTGGTGGGGACACCCCCCCGCTGTATCTGCACCTCAAAAGGCTGCATTCAGCAGGCTGAGCAGAGATCTCAGCATTCTCCCCTGGCTGAAGGCCAGGAAGAGCAAGAAGTCCCGGGCCTGCCACGTCCCCTCCTGGACTGTGCCCCCTTCCATCAGTAATCAGGCCAGGGGAGGGGGAGGGCAAGCAAGCAGACGCCATTCTGGGTTAACTGGTCATCGTGCCCCAAAGGCTGTTCTCTTAACACGCAGGCTGCTCAAATGAGCCAAGCGCCGAGGAGTAACCTATACGGCAAGTAATTAACAGCACTTACTCCCAAGGTAAGAGTGAGCGGAAGGCGTGGGGTCGAAACAGGGGTCTCCCCTGAATTAAAGTTTAACTTACCCTTTATTGCAACCTACAAAAGCAAGTAATGAGCGGTAACATTTTTATTTCTGTTAAACTGTCATTTTAGGCTGAGCCGGGGATAATTACCTATTTCTACCGCAGTAAGGTTTTATCACCCTTAGTGAGGCATTTTCTAATTTAATATTTTTACTATATTATCATAAAACCTTGTTTCAGAATGGGGGGGGGAATGGGGAGAGGGAGAAAATGATCGTGAACCATTTGCCATAAAACATGCGAGAGTACCCCGGCCTAATTATTTATGCATTTTGTGAAAGGGAGGAGGAGGAGGAGGAGGAGGTGGGTGCTACGGCGAATGCATTAAGCTACACCTGCTGCATGGCTCTGCAGAAAGAAGTCCCTTCCAGCACATAACTGAAGGTGCTAAAAATGAAACAAACAAGGGCAAAATTTGTGTTGTCCTGCAGAGTTCCAGCAGCTTGGGATGAAGGAATATGAAGGACCACCTTTCCCCCTATGAACCTGCTTTTTCTTTTTTAAATAACTGCATCCTGAGCCATGCTCCCTCTGAGCTATGGAGTCCTGTGAGCAAAAATTCTACTTTGGAAGCTGCTGGCATTAAAGTTGTGAGGAAGCGATTTGGCTCCTGCATAAAGATGGTTCCTCTTTCAGAGGGACTTTCAGTTTACATGCACAGCTATGATGCTGGCAAAGTGTTTTCTTATCAGCATTACTAATGGTTTTATTGTACCTGAAAAGCCCGGCTTCCTCCTTTCGTCTGTTTAAGTTCTCTGGTTTTCTTTCTTTTGTTAAAAAAAGTATTTTGTATTGTAAAGGGAGTAATTTTGTCTATTTTATAATATATTCAAATTACTGTAAACCTCCTTAGGGCTCTATATTAGATGGAAGCATGGAATAGACTTTTTAAAATATTAAATATCTAACAATCATGCAGGGTGGGCCCCAAGGAAGATGGGTATTAACAAGGCCTGCCTACGAAGACAGTGAAGCCCTGTAAGCCGGTCACAGCAAAAAATGCTGTGCTGCACAACAGAAGGACATCATATAAGGTAGTTTCATCTGTTCCTATGGGGCTCTCCGTCATTACGGAGCTATGTGGAGAGAGATGCTGGCTTCCTGTTATGGGCAACTGTTCTGCATGCCAGGAGCCCCAGGTTTAATTCCACCTCCAGTTAATGGATCTCAGTTGTCTTGAGGGAAACAAACCTTGCCTACCAGAGACATGGCAGAGCTGCTACCAGCCAGAGCGGACTATGCTAACCAGGGGGCTGGGGGTTTTTTGGATGGAGAGGGGCCTATGCTTTGCACCTGAAAGGTTTCAGGGCCTTTCCAGATCTTGCAAAGAAAACACCTTGGAGAGCTGCTGCCCGCTAGGGAAAAGGACGCTGACGTAGGCTGGACTACCGGCCTGACTTCATAGGAGGCCGAGTATACTGGGTGGGGGTGGAGGATACTTTCTCAGCTTGTCTTTCAAGGAAGAGAGATGGGGAAGCTGCTGTTTGATTCCTACTGAAGCGGTCATGCAAATGAGCCGGGGTTGAACACAAAACACCAAAGCACACAACACAATTACGTTTTCAACTCTCTGCCTGCTCCATCCCTGGCAAGATTTTCCCTTTCGCCTCCTTCTTTTCTGCTGTTTAAAGGGGAGACTGAACACTAGGGGGCAATGTCACCCTCACTTACCCACTGAGGCTGCATGCGGGGGGGGGGGGATCTTTTAATACACACACACACACACACACACACACACACACACACAGAATGTTGGCAAAACTCAGAGCTATAAATTAAACCAGTGAGCCCAGGAGCAGCCGAGGAGCAGCCAGCTCCTGAAGGGAAGGCCGGCTTGCCTCCCCTCTTCTCCTTCTCCCTCGCAGGACTGGGGGGGCCTCCCAAGCGGCAGGCAAAAATGCATTTCAGCCCCTCCGCTTTGAATTCCGAAAAGGTGACGTGTGACCTCTGGCTGGTCTCCTCTTCCTCTGGAGATGAGGCACAAGATTTATAAACATTACAGGCAGTCGGGCAAGGAGGAGGGAGGGAAGGAGTGGATTCTCTGTTCTTGGGCTGAGGTTGGGACTCTCTGGAAGCCTCGGTGTGGCAAAGATCATTCTTGTTATATCGTAGAATGCTCAAGACTAATGAGGGGGCTCCTAAGTCTTATGAGGAAAGCTCTGCTACTGAACTCTTGGAAAAAGGTAATTGGAAACAAGCTCCAGTTGTTGGGCTTTAACCTGAACAAAGCATACGAGACGAACGAAATCAAGTTAGTGGTGATACCCTTGGATTTTAGAAGTAGGCAGGAGAGAACACAACAGCTGTGCTCAATAGGTGCTCATGGCCTAATCCGCTTTAATTTTATTCCACAATATGTTTTTTACCTAACGGTAAACCCTCAGTAGAGAAGGGTGTTTATGCTGACTAGGCCACTTGCCTTTTCTGTCAATGGTCACTGAGGGCTGCTATGCAGATTATTTCTTATTCGGATAGAAGATGTGAGTGTCAGGAGGGTCACACTGAGACTTCAGAACATATTTTGCTGTTCTGTTGTTCTGGGGACGATTTGAGGAAGAAATATTTATTTTATTTACCATTTAGACTTTCAGGACGCCCTTCCCTGCAAACGGGGCTCAGGGTGGCTTACAACAGAATAAAAGTACAATAATCCAAGATAAATTAAGCCAGCATTAAAACACAGGACAGAGTCATAAGTAAAAAGCAATTCCAAGGTGGTGAATAAACTGAATAAAAACTGAACTACCCAGGGCCTCCAAGGGGCAGGTAAGGTGGGGGGGACCAGAGAGCACCAGGCTACTGGCTGTCCCGTCGCTGTCCTCAGCCAAAGGCCCGGCGGAACATCCCTGCCTTACAAGCCCTGTGGAAAGGCAACAAATCCCGCAGGGCACGGATGTTCTCCGGCAGAGACTTCCGCCGGACAGGGGCCAGGGATCACCAGGAGATTTTTAGTACCTGAGTGTAATGCTCTATTGGGGGCATACTGAGAGAGGCAGTCCTGGAGGTATATGGCTCCCTGACCACTAAGGGCCTTAAAGGTCAAAAACAGCCCTTTAAATTTGATCCGGCACTCCACTGGGAGCCAGAGCCGCTCGCACAGCACAGCGAATTTGCCATCCAGGCAATTTACATCTTATAAATTTTATCTTTCTTCACAGAGTCTAGTTCAGATGTTACAGGACCACGTCATTAGAAGCCAAATTTTTGTTGGTGGTAATTAAACGTAAAAGGGTTGTTTCGGTAATTAAACGTATAGGGTTGTTTCGGTGTGATACAGCATGTGGCCAGTTGGCTGTTAAAAGCAACATCATTTAAGAAACCAAGAAGGTGAAGGGCAATGAATTTGGCAAGAACTGCATCCTAACCAACAACATTTTGCACCCAGATCTCGTCACTTGAGAGTAACTGTATCCTACACACTGTCATTGTGCAGTGATTAGTCTCCCAACTTACGGCTCTTATGGCCTCCCCCCCCAGGCCTGTAGCTGATTTCTAACACATGCTGAAATGATTAATTCGGCAAGTGCCAATGGACCACTTTAGGATTTACCCCACTGGGACAAAGGCAAAAGAATCTTTATACTTCTCCTCTTAGCAATGTACGCAATACCTAATAATGGATGCTGGTATCTGAGAAACACTCTTCATATCCCGCAGTTCAACAGCTGATTCTAAGAAACTGGCAAAGGGCTCATAGTCCTTGCCCCATCTAGCAATAGAAACTGTTAGGTGGATGAGCCACAAGGCACTGGCAAAGGGCTTCACCCTTCTTACCTTTATTATGAGGTTCAGCCCCTCACTGGGAGAGGCAGGCAAAGGGGCTGAACCTCATAATAGCTTCAACGTGAAAAGCAAGGGAGATTTGGCAAAACCCTTGTCCAAATTCAGCCACGCATCACAACGCAAAGGGCAAAGGGCTCCACAATTCTCTCAACCAGGCATGAATATCAAAAGAAACCCCATCAGAGTTCTCCTATTATGCAATGGAACTTCTCAACTCTGTTTGCCTGAAGTGAATGAAAGGGTTAATTGTGACAGGGCTTCTGCTGATTGTCGTCATATAAAAATGAATGGTTAGAAGAGCCCTTTGCCTGCAACTGACACAGGAAAAGGCCCCAGACAATAAGTGTCCTTGGAATCAGGGACTATGGGGAGAGGGGAAATCCACGGGGCAAGCGTCTTTACACACTTCATCTACAAACCGCATGAAGGCATCTCCTAGCAATCCCCTCATTACGGAAACCAGCCAAAGACTCTTTCCCAAAAGCTACAGGCCATCAATTAAAAAAATCAGGAAATTGAACGAACAACCCTCCCCTTCCAAGCTCTGGTGGCACAACAGCACATAGGATCCCGAGGGAAAAAGAGATCCCTTCAACAAGACTCCAGAAGCTTCCGCAGCTCCTGTGCCAGCATGGGGCGGGGGGGGGGGGCGGGCAGCAGCTACACATAGCACTGAGCGCAGAATCCACGATCTAGAGAATATTTCTTCAAAGCGAGCCTATGGCTCTTCTTGCCGTGGAGATGGGCTTGAAGGCATGTTGGCAATGAAAGCTTAGAAGCCAGAGTGGGGGCTGTGTGGGTTTCCATCCCTTGCGCCACTGTGACCCCCCCCAAAGAGATATTGCAGGCACATTGCAAAAGACTGCAAGGTATAACAACACCACCTCCCCCCCCAGCAGAAACTGGGATTACTTGGACTGCGTTTTGGCAGGCTCATATCGTGACAACTATCCTTGCATTCCCTTTCTCCTCGCCATGAATGACACAAACTGTACATTTCCTCTGAAGAAATTACTTCTGCCATCATTCATTTCCCTCCCTCACTTTCTCCACCTGCACCTGATATTTGGGGAGATTAATCACTGCAAAAACACACACGTGCATAAGAAGTCAAGGGGAGGGGGAGGGGAGAGACTCTTCTTTTGTGTACTTTAATATCCCGTGTGCCCGGGATGATTTCCTCTTTCACAGCATGACTGTTTTGTAACAGATTCTATGCAAGAGATGACAAATTGTCTTGCCAGGGGAAAACGACAAATCATCCTGCCGCTCTTAACAGGTTAGCTTTATTTATTTTATTTTATCTTCTCTCTCTCTCTCTTTTTTTTTTCTTAAAGGAGGGGGGAATGAGAGAGGAGGAAATTTCCATTACAAAAGAGTTCTAGCAAAATTATGGCAAGGGATCTGTGGGTATTTATCGCCTGCTCTAGACCATGGTCTCAGGACATGTTTACAAGCCAGGGACTGCCCAAACTGTCAGCATCATGTCCTGGATGACCAGCCTTCACTACAGTCGTCTTCGGGGCCCCGCTTCAGGAACCCCCACCTGTTGAAATTAGGCAGGCGGCAAGGAGAGGGACTTCTCAGTCATGGCACCAGAGCTCTGGAACTCGCTCCCCAGGGAGAGTCGTCTGTCCCCTTCTCTCGCTGTCTTCCGCCAGCAGATGGAAACGTTTTTGCTTCGTTTGGCATTCCCTCAATCATTCCTCCTTCCCATCCAATGTATTATTGCTTTTATTTTTGTTTGCATTTTAACTGCTTTTTAATTGTTTTAATGATGTGTGTTTTATGGGGGGGTTCATTTTAATAGTTTTAAAATGTGGTTTTTATCATGTATGTTCTAAATCGTTAGCCGCTTTAGTGGCTCTTGTACAAGAAGGAGGACAGGATACAAATTTCGTAAACCAATAAAGATACCTCATACTGAAGACAACCATCAATGCACTGACATCAACCATCGGTGCACCGGGATCTGGCTCTAAGGCAGAAGAAAGGCCCCTTCCAGCTACCGAGGGGGGTTGTCTTTTGCTGGTCTTGGGACATCCTGCACACCTCCTCTCTCAGAGCCACCGCCCTTCCCTATGGGGGTTACGACTTGAGGGGATCAGGTCTAGGCTGGAATGAAGGTAACAGCGTAAGTGGGACTGGCAAGGGCCCAGGATCACCGAGGCAGAGCACATAAAAACACGCGGCTTCTGCTGACGGATTGCGTCCCAAGCTAAAATATGTCATACTAGCAGTCCCATCATTTTCCTTCAGTTGCCGATTCATACTTTGGGCAATTTTTCTGCCTGATAAAAAGAGATCTCGGAGAAGCAGATAAAAGGGGATCAGCAAGAGAGGTGAAAAGTAAAGGATTACATTTGAATCCTAAATTGCCTGAAGAGGGTTCCGAGATTAGCTAATAGCTAAAGTCTGTGGGGTTAAAAGGACCCAGAACTGAGAAGGTTCACGGTGAGAAGGGTTGGTGGAAGACCTGGCTGACTAATCACCAGCCTCTTCCCTGATTCTTTCAGCAGGGATCAATAAAAACAGGATATTTCAAGGGTCTGATCTGGGTCAAAATCTTGTTAGTGGAAGAAAGCACCACAGAGACACACAATTCAGGATGTCAGAGCCCTTCTCATAATTTTGCCAACTCTTCCCATCCCCCTTCAACTTCAGATGGGCCACACAGATACAGTCAACAGAAGAAGAAGATAAGAGATTGGATTTATACCCCACCCTTCACTCGGAGTCTCAGAGTGGCTTACAAACTCCTTTCCCTTCCCTTCCCCAGAACAGACACCCTGTGATTTAGGTGGGGCTAAGAGAGCTCTTTCCAGAACTGTCCTTTAGAAAACAGCTTTGACAGAACTACGGCTTGCCCAAGGTCATCCAGCAGCTGCAAGTGGAGGAGTGGGGAATCAAACCTGGTTCTCCCAGATTAGAGTCCACACACTTATCCACTACACCAAACTGGCTCTCAGTATAATCCATAGCAGAGATTATTAACACACTAAGGCACTCTGTCTTATACAAAGTCACTGCGTCCATCTAGCTCAGTACAGTCTCCCATGACTGGCAGGGTTTGGGTCAAGGAAGGGTCTTTTCCCAATAGCTAACTGGGGCCATCGGAACACGTGAAGCCGCCATTCACTGAGTCAGGCACTTGGTCTATCAAGCTCTGCTCTGCCTGGGAGCTCCTCCCAGGGCCTCAGGTGGAGGTGCTTCACCACCTACTTGATCCTTGCCAGGGATTGGACCTGGTCCTTCTGCATACAAAGCCGATGCTCCACCACTGGACTTGAGCCACTCCCTGCAGAGCTACAGCCCTTCCTCTAAAGGGGGAGAGCCTCACATGAAGCTGTCTTGTACTAAGTCAAGCCACTGGACAAGTATGTGGCTCTCTATTGTAACATTTTGTAATTAAAAATCTTTACACCATGAGCCCCACATAGGGCAAAGAGGAGCCCAACATGGTATAGCAGACAAGAGTGTCTGAGCAGGACCAGGGAGTTATGGGTACAAATCCTCAATCAGGCATTAAGATGGAACTTCCATGTTCAGAGGCAGTATACCTCTGAATACTGGATGCCTGAGGATGCCTTGTCCTGAGGGCTCCTGACATGCCCCCGGTCAGTTGCTGCAGGAAACAGGATGCTGGACTGGACTGACCTTCAGTCCTTTCTAGTGGAGCAATCCTTATAAGTGGTCACTATTCTCTACGCCTAATTTACTCACAGGATGAATAAAATTGGAAAGGGGTGGGGGAGAGACTGTGAGGCACCATGAATTTCTTCAGCGAAAGAGAAAAGGTAACCAGTTCATTATTTTTTTAATATATTTATATATATATATATATATAAATCTGACTGGGCAGGTGCCCTTCACAATTGAGTCTGTAAGCCTGACTTCTGCTCCCCTCCAAGGTATTTTCCCCAAAGCCATAGCACTTCTCCTCCCATTTGGGGACTGTGTGCTTTTGAAAACACTGATGCATGACCATCTTTCACCACCACACTGCTCGGGCCCACACGGGGGTGTGCACGCGTCCAGCGGTATCTGTCTCAACAGGCAAATTATAAACCGTGTCAATCCAAGTTAATGCAAAGCCGTAATCCTCTTTAACTGGAGATCAAAATCAGCACCATGAGTTATGTTTGTCCCGCAATCTGATAAGCAACAGAAGGAGCCTCTAATAAAAAGAATAACGAGAACCCTTAACGATGCAGTTAAGAGGGAGCACCCATTTAAAAACACCGCTCTTGTTCCAAGCGATTAGATCAGTGCTGTGCAATTTCGCCCTGCCCCGGTTTACCTGCTGGAGGCTGGCACCATCTCTGTCGTCTTGAGAGCTCTCCAAGGAAACTCTCTTGCGGGAGACCTTGAAAGTTGTCCAACTTTGCACAATAGCACAAAGACACAGTTACAAGGTTAGGGGCATCACACAGCAGGCGTTGTGTGCTCTCAGTGCTTATGCAGCAAATATAGAAATTAAGTACGCAGGGCTGAATATGAGGTCTTCAAAATTAATTCATATCAGCAATGTATGGCGAGTTAAGTCCAGACTACACCTAAATACAGGGGTCTTTTCGTAGAAAAACAGCTGCAAGAGCTCATTAGCATATGGTATGCTAATGAGCTATTAGGCTATTAGCATATGCCACATCCCCTGACATCACCAGAAGTGATGTCAGAAGGGGAAGCAAAAGGGGGAGGCATCTCCCTCCCCTTCCCCTCCCCAGCTGGTTTGGGTGGGGGAGCTAAGAGAGAAGGGGTTTAAAGTTTAAACTCCTTCTCACTAGAGTTGGGCCACAGAAGGAGGAAAGAGAGAGAGGAGAGAGAAGGAGGAAAGAGAGAGAGTAGAGAGAAGGAAAGAAGGAAGGAAAGAGGGAAAGAAAGAGAAGGAAAGAAGGAGGGAAAGAAAGAGAGGGAAGAAGGAGGGAAACAGGGAAAGGAGGAAAAAAGAGAAGAGAAGAAGGTGGGAAAGAAAGAGAGAAGAGAAGAAGGAGGGAAAGAGGAAAAAGAGAGAAGGAAAGGAAGGAATGAAAGAAATTTGGGTAGCTGATGGAGCCCCTCCCCAAGATACCCACCAAGTTTCAAGAACATTGGACCAGTGGGTCCAATTCTATGGGCCCCCAAACAGGTTGCCCCCATTCCCTCCATTGTTCTCTATGGTGGGGAAAATATAACTTGGAGAGAGGCTCCATCAGCTACCCTGTGAGTTTGGAGCCTCTCCCTCAAGCCTCCTCCCCTCCAGCCCCCAGAATATACCCTATGTTTTCACCATTGACTTCAATGGCCCATAGGATATAATGGAGCTGAAATTGACATTCGGCTGCCTGAAAGACTTCCCGGGACCGGCTGGGGGTGGGGCTTGGCTCCTGAGCTCCCAGAGCTGCGCTCCAGTGCGCTTCCCCCCCAAAAGACCCCTGCCTAAATACCGTGGAAACACAGACATGGAGCTCTTGATATGCCACCTTCCAAGAAAGTGTTTGTGCCCAAAGAACAGTTGTCTGGTGTTAAACTACTGCTATTTTATGTAAAATTATTACTCCCGATCAGAGACTGGTGGTAAAACAATGAGCTGCAGACCAGAAGGTATGTAGCTTGGCAGTTCAAGAGTCTAGCGCTGCGTGATGGGTGAGCTCCCGTCTCTGGCCCCAGCTCCTGCCAACCTAGCAGTTCGAAAGCAAGAAACTGCAAGTAGATAAATAGGTGGGAAGGTAACAGCGTTCCGTATGCCTCAGCATTTAGTCATGCCGGCCACATGACCACAGAAAAATCCTTGGACAGCACTGGCTCTTCGGCTTGGAAACGGAGATGAGCACTGCCCCCTAGAGTCAGATCCAACTAGCTTGTGAGCAAGGGAAACCTTTACCTTTTTAGTATAGGATTATACTATAACGGTTTTAGACACATTGACTTGGATGCGAGGTCCATGAGAAACAAGCAAACTTCCAATTTAAACTACACATAGTCAGGGCGAAGGAGACAGACAGCAACCCAGGCAGGTCCCCGTTACTTTGCTACAGGAATTCTTAGAGGCAGCCAGCATGGTCTAGTGGTTAGGGTGTCGTGCTAGGATCTGGGGGGCCCAGGTTCAAGTCCCCGCTCTGCCAGGGATGACTGCTGGGTGGCTGTGGACCAGCTCCACACTGTCAGCCTAACCTATCTCACAGGGTTGTTGGGAAGATAAAATGAAGGAGAGAAAAATGATGTGAGCTGCATTGAGTCCCTGCTGTGGAGAAAGGTGAGGTTGGAATGAAATAAAATTGAAAACAAAAATAAATAAAAGGCTTTAGATAGTTTTTGATCCTTGCGAACATGCGAAGCTGCTCCGGACCAGTGCTCCCTCTAAGCTGAGTCAGTGTGAGTCAGCTCCCAGGTTTATAGCCTCCGGCGCCCACCCTTTTGTCTCAGCTCAGGAACGGTGGCTCCAGAGCAAACTAATTTACGCAGCAGCCAAATCGCTCGCTCACAACTTTGATGCCAGTCGCTCACAAGGTAGAACTGTTGCTCACAGGACTCCGCAGCTTAGAGGGGGCACTGCTCCAGACCATCGTCCCATCTAGCTACAGGTGTCTATTCCAACTGGTATCGGCTCTGCGTGACCCAAGAGGGTCAGTTTTAATGGGAGACGCCAGGGCCTTGTTATGCTACGAAACAACGAGCCCTCTCCATACGAAGTTTCTTTGTGCCACAGCACACCACTGCTCGCTATTGTCTAATCGCCAGCCTTTGTGAGCCTGCAGGCACCTTTGGAATTCTGACACAGCACGGTGGGCCCAGCCACAGAATGGTGGCAGTGGGAGGCAGGGCCAGCCGCTAAACAGCTGCCACAGCAAAGACCCTGTTGCTGTGGTTGCAGCTGCTGCCAAGGCAACACTTTCAAAAATCTCCACCGCCAATCACATCACTGGCATTGGTACTGACTACTTCTTCTGGCAGCAGACGATTTCCAGGGAACCCCCCACCCCTCACCCCCTGGGCCACAGCACCTGCAACCAAAGGCCTTCTTTAAGTGGAGATGCTGGGGACTGAACTTGGGACCTTTTCCATGCAAAACAGGGGTTCTACCACCGAGCCACGGGCCCTTCCTGTGAATCTGTTGATTTACTGAAAACATTAGCCGCCTTTCTTCCAATGGCGCTCAAGGCAGCCTACAAAGGCACATAAAATAGGATACATAAAAATACATAAACCCAAAATTTAAAATCACAATTTAGGGCTGCTTTTATCAAATGTAGTCTTAAATAAAACCGTCTTCAGCTACCTCTTAAGTTCAAAAGCGGGGAGGCTGTTGAGGCGGAAAAGCCCCTCTCCTCACGGACCACCAAGTGAGCTTCCTTGATGGATGGGACAATCAGGAGGCCCCTCCTGGAGATCTTAACTCCTGGGCAAGGACGCACGGGAGGAGACAGTCCTTCAGATACCACGGGGTCCCAAGCCATGCAGGACTTTAAAAACCAACACCTTGAACAGGGTTTGGGAGTCGACTGGTAGCCAGCGTACTTGTTCTAGCATCAGGGTCACAAGCTTCCAACAGCTGGCTACAGCCAACATTCTAGCCACAGCATTCTGCACTAAGCTTTCTCCTGGCACTGGTATTCAGAGGCTGACTGCCTCTGTAGATGGAGGTTCCCTTTAGTTGCCATGGCTAATAGCCACTGAGAGAGCTCTCCTACATGAATCTGTCTAATCCCCGCCACCTTCCTGTCTCTCTCCCCCCTCCCCTTCTTGGACAATTAATTCCTTTTACAGGCTTTAAGCACCTTGCTGTTTTTTCTGGGTTTTTCCCCACACTATAAACACACAGGCACTCCTGTCGTACGGGAATTTATTTATTTTGGGGTCAAGCCTACAAAATGACTGAGCAAAAAGCCCAGCGCCTGATCATACTGCTGTGAAATGTGCATTTGCATTTTCAATCTAGTAATTCACACTTGCAAACAATGAAATTACCTGCCCCTGCCGCTAAAGAAAGCGTCATTAGCATTACCTTCCCACCTTAGTTGCATGCACAGGTTCTGAGTTAGTATTATTTTATTTCCAAGAGCAAAACAAAACAAAATACAATTTTCAAACTGGAGTTTCAAACTGGATGCTGCGTTATTCACTAGTCTTTATTCATATTATGAGCCCCATGCTACGGTGGGGGGGAACTGTCAGGTTCAAAAGCAAGCAGGTCCAAGCATACTTCTTGAAAGAAAGACTTTATTGGATTACAGTGCTAAAAACCCACAGTAAAGGGTCATTGTCAGGAATGGGGGCAAAAGCAATGCGAGCAGGTTTATAGTATGATGCATGAATGCGACTAGCGAATGAACTGTAAGCGCGCGCGCGGGAAACTCCCGGCGGGAGAGTTACTTCATGAGCGGGAGACGACTCTCCCCCTCCCTTCACCTTCACAGGACTGGAAAATTCTCATCAACACAAGAATAGCCCAAAGCCTACATTCAAGGCCACCGTGATAAGGAAGAGCGGCAGGGAAGAAGCTCCCACGTTTCTGCCTGCATAGCTACACAAGCGCAAAGCAGAATAGGGAACACACAACAATGGACTCAGTGAGAATCATCAAATAGACATTTTCTGACAGGACCTTTCATTCTACAACTGCACCTGGAAGAAGGGCAAATTTGCGCCAGATGCGATAGCTGAGCATCCAATCCAGTCTTGAAGTAAGAAATCCTAGAGAGGAAACTGTGTTCCAGTGCCACCCAAAGCAAGGGGTGTTAACTCTGTTTAGGATTGTATTTATTTCACTAATAGTCTACCTTTCTCCTCGACAGGGGCCAAAACCAGTCTAAATCCTCCTCCTTTTATCCTCACAACGACCCTGTGAAGTAAGTTAGGTGGAGAGAGTGTGACCGGTCCACGGTCACCCAGCGAGCTTCCATGGCAGAGTGGGGATTCGAACCTGGCTCTCCCTGATCCTAGTTTGACACTCAAAGTGTCACACCATGCCAGCTGGCACTGATAGTCTGTTACAACAAGAAGTGCCCACCTGGGGGGGGCCCGCTTAAAGACTAGTAAATATTATCTTTATGGACTAAATTTATGCCCTAATGAATTTACTAGTCTTAGAAGTACATTTAGGGTTAGAGCTGCAAACCTCCAGGTGGTGGCCGAAGATCACCTAGAACTGCACCTGACCTCCAAGCAACAGAGATCAGTTCTCCTGGAGGAAACGGCAGCTCTGGAGGGTGGACTCTGTAGTGTAATGCCCTGCTGAGGCTGAGGCCTCTCCCCTCCTCAAGCCCCACATTCCCCAGGCCCTACCCTACGGCTAAAAATTATTTGTATAATTATACTATTTATAAATTCTAACAATTATATGATTTCCATTTTGGTGTAGAACCATTTGGAGAACATGTGCAGTTACCATGAGAGAGACTATCCACGGCCTACTGTGTAAACTTTTAGCAACTGCACATCACATGAGGCAACAACAGCAAAAATTTCCTGTTATTTTAAAATTTATTATCATGTGCATTTATGCGCATCTGATATGTAATAATTGGGGGGGGGGTCCTCGCCCTTTTGACAATTCCAGAAAACAACACCTGACTCTAAAGAAAATCTCTGTTCATATATTTATTTCTGGATGTGTCTTGTTTTACAATAGTAATATTGACCCTAAGGGACCGAAATGCGTATAGTCTACTGGTCATAAGATATACCCATCAATTGTATATGTAAAACTATCAGCTTTGTGTGTAAAAATGGTTTAAGAGTCTGATATTCGGATCATTTCTTTTAACCTATTCTATCTTTTACTAATGTGTACACCATAATAAATATTTGTATTTTTTAAATAACTTATTTTGTTAGCTTGGCCCTCATATATCACAGCCATATCTTGGGTTGAGTTCCCACCCACCCCTTTCTTCTCAGTTTTTGTCCACCCTGAAAATCTCTGGGTATTTCCCAACCCTGAGCTGGCAACCCTTGTTCAGACTCTCAGCTGCATGGAAAAAAGTGCTCTGAATGGACTCCGGGTTGTTGTTTTTTAAAGTCGCTTACAGAGCAAGATAACGCCGGAGCAACATACGCCAAGAGCACAGGAACATTAGAAGACCCCTGCTGGATCAGACCAGTTGTCCATCTCGTCCAGGACCCTGTTTCACAAAGTAGCCAGCCAGTTGCCAACAAACAGGGGGCCAACAAACAGAGTGGGTGGTGTGGTGTGGGGGGAACACACTGCCATATAACGTAGCGCACCGTTCCAGAAGTAAACGCACAGCTGGCTCGCCCAGACTGACGTGGCCAGGCGTGCACTGCTGGTGACAAATGGCAAGCAGATACGAAGAACCTGAGCCGGTGACAGGCTGAAGAACAGGTCAATAGCCAGCTGTCACGAAGCCCTCCGAGAAGCGTAATTAACCGCTTACTAACCTGGCATCGTCATTCATTGTGCAGTGGTCTATGGGCGCCATGAAGCTCACCAGCTTGCTGTGGACGTGATACCTGACATCGGGCAGAGATGGGGAGGGGAGACAGACAATGGATTAAGGAGCTATTGAGAAAGGGAGGGGGGGGAATTCTCACGCTTTCACAGAAAGTGTCCCTAGTCGCCAAACAGCCAGAAGACATATGCTCAATATACTTAGCTGCATATCCGTGGGATGTAACATGAGAACAGAGGGCCATTCAACAAATCAACAGGCAAGCCAAAAAGAATTCCCAGTATTTTGCGAATAGGACCTGTTTTTAGAGGAGCAGGGGCAAAAGAGGCAAGTTGGAGAGTTTTTGCTGAATCATCTGCGAGAAGGGCCGTCATTCGAGTGCCGTGCTGTGCTTTGGGGGCAGACGGCCAAATATCTCCAAGGTCCAGCATAGCAAAAGGGAAGAAGCCCTTCCCCTCGTCCGCAGGTTTCCACGCCATCCTCAAGGAAGCCTTCCAAATCCTCTTCTTTCACAACCAGCCTCACACCCAGCAACCTTTGACATTATGAGCACACCAAGCAGCCAGACTTTTAGACTGACGCCACCCACTGCAATCCCCCAAGCCCCCACCCCATTTCCTCCAAGCCACTCAGGATGACATCCCTCTTTTGTTTTATCCTCAGAATACCCCTGTGGGGTAGGCTAGGCTGTGAGAGGCTGTGTGGCTGGCCACAGTTCAGCCAGTGAGCTTCTCAGCTGAGTAGGGGACTGAACATGCGTCACCACAGCACCAGATCAATACTTTAACCCGATCACCACCACACTGGCTTTTGGGGCCATCTGGCACCGATCTCTGCTTTACTACTGAACGCCAGAGATATAGAAAGGAATGCGGCAAATGCAGCAGCACCTTTGGAAATCTGAAATAAGAAAACTGGTTGCAATAGCTGAGTGACATTAGCTGCCTTTCTCTAGCATAGGCCGGGGAATGGGCAACAGCTAGTACTGAAACGCTAGGAAGCTCTTCCCTCCAAACGTGCTTCCAGCCATTCAAAAGCCAGCACAGCATGGCAGTTCAAGTGCTGCACTAGGATTTGGGAAACCCAGCTTTGAACCCTCAGTCTGCTGTGACGGCTCACAAGAGGGACGTGGGGCCAGTCACACACTCTCGGCCTGTCCTACCGCACAGGGTCGTTGTGAGGATAACACGGAAGAGAGGAGAATGACGTAAGCTGCTCTGGGTCCCCACAGCGGAGAAAGACTGGGTATAAATGAAGTAATTAAATTAAGGGCTGCCATCCTTCTGGGTTGTTTCTTTGCCAACTGCTATACACTCAATGCAATAGATAAAATAAAAAGACTTTAAAATGTACTGCTTTTTTGTCTTTCGGGGTGGGGTAGGTTATGTTTTATGTTATTGTGACTACAGTCTCCCTTTCACCCTCCATGAAACCTGAGCACACCAGAGACGCTTCACAGAATGCTTCTGGAACGGTGCCCAGGGTCCACATTACCCCACAACTTGCTACAGGGAGTTGTTCTTCCTTCTCCCTATTTTGGGTAACTGACAAAAAAGAAATCTCCAGGCTCCCCAGATGAAAACTCATCCCAAACCCCTGTGGCTGGAGGGGGTGGGGATGGTTTATTATCCCAACTGGAGGTGGCACAATGCTTGTCAAGATGCTCTGGCGGAGTCATGAATACATCCCGACGGTGCGTGACGCTGACAGGAAGGAATATGGATAGTCAATAATTGCAGGCTTTTAGGCCCAACAAAGCAGCGCTTCCCTCTTTTCATAAATTATCTGATGACATCTATCTTAAAAATTGCTATGCCAGGGCTGACCCAGCCCGACTCCGCTGACTTTCCATCGAGTGCCATCTCCACTCAAGATTTATCGTTTCGCTTACAAACAGGATGGTGGAACGTGGCTCACCACGGCTTCCCTCCCTCCCTCCCGGACCACCCCCAATACGGCAACAGTGGTATGCACCTGACACAGAGGAAGAAGAGACGGCCCTATGAAGAGCAAAGCAATGAAATGCCAATGTTTGACAATAGGGCAAGATCTGCAATACTCACCGGATCTTCCTTCCCTTGCTGGCCTTTCGGTCCACCTTCTTCCGGATTTTGCTCCGCAATTTCTGAATAGCCAGCCACTGCCTAGGAAAACCAGAAAGATGTAGCAAGGATTATTATGGAGTTTTCATCCCAGGTTTTTTTTTTGTTTTTTTTAAAGGCAACTCCCAAAATTGCTTCCAATGTGACTCCAAGCAATCAAAGTCTAACACAAGTTGAAAAAAGTTCAGTACAGCAAAAAAGTTCCCTGGGCAGGGGGACTCTGACCAACGGCTTCCGTGCCCTGCCTCCCATGACAGCTGAAAGTGGGCAGATCCAGCCCCGACCCAGATAGCGCAGGCAAGCCTGATCTCAGAAGCTAAGAAGGGCAAGCATTTGGACGGAAGACCTCCAAAGAAAACCAGGGCTGGGAGGCAGAGGCAGGTGTGGGAGGTGGCATCGAGGAGAGGCTAAGAGACTACTCTGTGATGTGGGAGCTCCCTCTGCCACAAACTCACTCGATGGCCTTAGGCAACCCACTTTCCCTCAGTCTCCCCAACATGGGCACATAATACCGGCCTACTTTATAGGGCTGTTCTAAAGATTATGATAAAATTACCTATGTAATGTGCTTTGAGAACACTGTATAAATGCTAAGTGTTGTTACAGTCAGCACAAGGAATATGCACAGTTAAGTAAACATGGGGGCTGCCCCTGAATTGTGGCACTTTCCTGAAGACGTGTCAACTCCCAAGTTCAAGCGACACATTCAGTGAAGTCACACCGTACAGCCCTTCCCAGATTGTACTACTGCATTCTGCATGGGGGTAGAGTGGGGAGGGGCGCAGATAACACATTTAAATCCTAATCCTTGCTCAAAAATTATCCACTCGCAGAAAATTAGGACAAAGTCTTCGCCTTGCCGTGCTAATAATCTAGGGCAAGGGTCCCCAATTTGGTGTAGTGGTTAAGTGCGTGGACTCTAATCTGGGAGAACCGGGTTTGACTCCCCACTCCTCCACTTGCAGCTGCTGGGTGACCTCGGGCAAGCCACAGTTCTGTCAGAGCTGTTCTTGAAAGAGCAGTTCCCAAAAGAGCTCTCTCAGCCCCACCCACCTCACAGGGGTGTCTGTTGAGGGGAGGGGAGGGGAAAGGAGTCTGTAAGCCGCTCTGAGACTCCAAGTGAAGGGCGGGGTAGAAATCCAATCTGTTCTTCTTCTTCAAACATTTTGACCCTGCAGGAACCTTCGGAATTCTGACATGGTGGCGGGTACAGCTACAAAATGGCTGCCACGGGAGGCAAGGCCAACAAGACATAGGAAGCCAAATGGTAGAAGAGAAGGGGGTAACTTAAAAAAAGACACCAGCAAAGAGGCATGAGGGAATAAAACAAGTCCTGTGGGGGCAGCTGCAGCTGAACCATCATTATTTTCACCTGCCCAGCCAATCCGATCTCCAGGGGCCAGTCAGAAGCCTTGTACAGAAGAGCCCCAGATCACCCCACGTGCTTTCTGAAATCACTTGGTGGGTGCCATGAGAGGTGTTGATGGCCTCCATTGTATCCACGGGCGCCCTGTTGTGGAGCGTGACAGAGGACGTTTTATTCGCGCACAAAGCACTCTCTTTGGTGCAGTGATCAGAGCCTGAGAAGGGCTGTACCATGTGTTATCCCTGAAGGCAAAGTTCAGCTCTTAGTCCATCACAGAAATTCCAGCTAGCTTCCACGGCCAGGAACCCAGTGGTTATATGAGGGTAGTTTTATTTCTGAGGGGCTTATATAGGAGAAGTTTCCAGGCAGGTTGTGCCAACCAAGGGAAGGGAGTCAGAAATGGCCTCTTCAGAGTGCATCCAGTTCTGCTCAACACACCCCACAGGAACAGGAGAACACACTCTCTTCCTCTTGACCCAAATCGACACACACACACACACACAAGGAATTGTATGGATGAAGGCAACCTCACAAACAGGTCCATGAAAGAGACCAGCCTGCCTTTTGAAAGAACCACACATTCACATGAGTTGTTTTCTGCCTTAAAAGCAGAGAACCAACTCCTACAGTTTCCCTACCTGATCACCAAGAGGTGACTGTTACTCACCACAGGTGATCAAGTAGAGATGTGGTGTGGCTTAACTGCTGGGACTAGGCAGTAAACAGGTAAAGGTTTCCCTTGCTCGAAAGCTAGTTGAGTCCGACTCTAGGGGGCAGTGCTCATCTCCATTTCCAAGCCAAAGAGCCAGCGCTGTCCAAAGATATTTCCATGGTCATGTGGCCGAGGCGCATGGAACGCTGTTACCTTCCCACCAAAACGGTACCTATTTATCTACTTGCAATTTCTTGCTTTCGAACTGCTAGGTTGGCAGGAGCTGGGGCCAGAGATGGGAGCTCACTCTGTCACATGGCACTCAAGTCTCGAACTGCTGAACTACAGACCTTCCAATCTTAACCTCTGAGCCACCACAGCCCCTGGGACTAGGCAAACCTGGGTTCAAATCCCCATTCAGCCATGAAGTTCACTGGGCAACTTCCTCTTAGCTAAACCTATCTCGTAGGGTTGGGGTGAGGATAAAATGTAGAAGGGGAGAACCAGGTATGTTGCCCTGCAGTCCTTGGAGTAAAAACAGTGGGGTAAAAAAAGGGATAGATGTACAGTAAGCCGCTATGTTTAAGTCTGGACTGAAGGCCTAGGAGAGGAGCTAGTATCTCTCCGCTGCAACAGGTCGTATTCTGCTTCACAGTCACACGGAATATAACAAGATGAAACACTTTAAGCGACACAAGAGCTTATTTCGTGCTTGCCAAAAGTGCAATGTAGCGCTATGGGGCAAATGCTTATTTCTTTCTCCAATGCTGTGCTTAGAGGAGGAAAAAAACTAAAATTAAAAGAAAGAATTTCTTCCCCAAAAAAATCCTGTTTAACAAACAGTATACATTTAAACAGCCACTGGCTATATAATTTGGAAGCACATAAAAACAGAGCGGGGGGGGGACTAAACCAAATAAAAGGGGGAGGGATGTGACCAAGCTGCTATGGAACCATTTGATGCGTTATGAAAAGGCTCAGGGGTGCTGGCGAAATCGTTTTTTGCCCTTGTTAAAAATACAGCCTAGTAGGTTTTTTTAAGTACGCCTTGCTAGGTTTATTTGGTGGTATGTCTGGAACATTATGGAAACCTCCTCTTGCTATAATTTAAGCAGGACGCAGCCCCCCCACCCCCAAACAGCACTTAAGCGGTGGTTACATTGTACATTTATCTGACTTCACAATAAAATAGATTACGGTAATTAAGATTATATTAAGATTGTAGTAATTGGATTTTGAGATTTCCCCCCCCGATGCAGGGTTCTGCGTTGAGTAAATCAGGTATAGGCGATGCCACTTTCAGGCTTAAAAATAAAAATGTTTATAACTAGCAGCAGGGACTTTCCCTCCCCACCTTGCCTCTCAGCACATCTTTGGTGCATACAGATCTGGTGCAATAAAAAAGCCAGACCAAAACTACCTCCTCCCCACCTCAGCCAGCCAAGAGACCAGTGCTGACAAGGAAGAGAGGCCTACAGAACATCCAAACACTTTGTCTGGATGAGTATGAATATTAGGATCCAAACCCAAAGCATTACTATTCCCTGCACTGCGTTTCTGCCCTCACAAGAGCCACCCAGGCGGCTAACAATTTAAAACAACTGTGATAAAATCACACTTCAAAACCATTAAAATCAACCCCCTGACACACATCATTAAAATAAATTAAAAACAAGAGTTAAAATACATACCGTGGGCGCTTTCACGCATGCTAAACGATGCAGTTTCAATCCAATTCAGTGGCCATTTGCAAGTGGATTCTGCTATTTCACACAGTAAAATCCAGTTGCAAGGTACTTTTGAAAGTGGACTGAAAGTGATTTAGTGTGTGTGAAAGCGCATCAAAACAGCAATTAAAACATTGGTCAAAGAGGAGGGATCACTGAGGGAAAGCCACACAAACCAAAAAAGTCTTCATCTGCTGGCAGAAGAGGACAACAGAAGGGGAAAGATTAATCTTCCGGGGGAAGGGGGAGTTCTACAGCTTTGGTGCTATGACTCAGAAGAAGTGTGTGGTCTCTAATCTGTGAGAACCGGGTTTGATACCCCACTCCTCCATACACAGCTGCTGGATGACCTTGGGCAAGTCACAGTTCTGTCAGAGCTGTTCTCTCAAGGACAGTTCTGGAAAGAGCTCTCTCAACCCCACCCACCTCACAGGGTGTCTGTTGTGGGGAGGGGAAGGGAAAGGAGATGGTAAGCCGCTCTGAGACTCTGGATCTGTACCCCACCCTTCACTCAATCTCGTCTCTTCTTCTTCCTCTTCTTCTTCTTCGTCTCTCCTGGGTTGCCCCCTGCCTAAACTGAGGCAGGGCCTCCATAGATAACTGTAGTGATTGGGCGAGTTTATAAGGATGCAAATCCACACAGCCAGTGTTTCCAAGATCCATGTATTTATGACTGACTCATGACCAGGGATGGGGAGTTAAATTTCCTACCTGAAGTACTTTTATCTACCCTACCAAGTATTAAATCAGGATGGTGGCAGGATGTCTGACCAGAACTCCACTCATAAGGAAAAAAGAGGTTCCCCAAAGTAGTGAGGGGGTAGTGGAGGTGGTGGTGGAGGGAGGGAGAGGGGGAGGGGGAGAGACGAGGAGGAGGAGGAGAAGGAGAAAGAAGAAGAATTGGTTTTATGCCCTGCCTTTCACTACCCAAAAAAGTCTCGGAGTGGCGTACAATCTCCTTTCCCTTCCTCTCCCCACAACAGACACCCTGTGAGGTAGGTGGGGCTGAGAGAGCTCTGAGAGAACTGTGACTAGCCCAAGATCACCCAGCTGGCTGCATGTGGAGGAGGAGAAATCAAACCCAGTTCTCCAGATTAAGAGTCCGCCACTCTTAACCACTACACCACAGCTGGCAAGTTGCACACAGACCACTGAGTCTTCCCTGCCTGCCTGGGATGGCAAAAATCAGAGGACGTGTTGAGCAGGCCGCAGTGTGGAAGGTCACAAGGAAAGATGCTACCAAGTTTCATGACACCCTAGTTTGATTTGGAAGCCCAAGCAACAGCTACTTTGGGATGAGATCTCAGGCATTCTTTCCCCTTCCAACCATATTACCAAAAATTGCCTTTAAAAAACAATACTTCTTTTAGCATCATCAGTATTAAAAAAAATTGCTAAAGAAAACCGGTGGGACAAAAAAGGAAAAGGTGGATATTAAACATCTCTAATTATAAGTTGAACAGGACGAAGATGAACACATGAAGCAGACCCCTGGTTTATCTGGGTCAATACAGCCTTACTCTGACTCACAGCTGTTCTTCACTGTTTTGGGTGGAAGCCCTTCTCATCACCTGATCTTTCTAACAGGAGGTGACAGGGATCAAAACTGGGGCCTTCTGCATGCAAAGCAGATGTTCTACCCATGAGATAAAATTCTTTCATGCTTAGCTATTAACGATTTTTGAAAATATGTACATATTTATTTCAAATGTTTGCACCCCACCATTACAGCATATATATCTGTGATGGAAGTGCCAGTCATTTTGATGGTATGGGTTTGAATCCCACAACTGCCACCAAATATGAGAACTTCGCCCACTTCCCTGCCTCAAAGGCAGAAATTTCCCTCCATTTTTCCCTTCCTTTTGACTGAGCAGCCCCTTTTATCTAGTCTCTTTTTCTCTGAAGATCTTTGGTTGTCCCACCCTGTCACAGTGTGATATTTTGCTGCTGGTTCAGCCCAGGAACCTGAGGAAAGGGACAAGATCACCCCTTTAACATAAACTACTAAAATGGCACATGAGGCTTTTTAAAGTTCATAAATAACAAAATATTTTATTCAATACAGAGGGGAAAAGGTCAGGTGAAATCAGAGGTAAAATGTCTGAGGTAAATCAATAGTGAACTCTGAGGTAAATCAGTATAGGCACAGACTACAGTCCATATGTCTTAAGCAACTGAGAGTTTCTTAAGCTTTTCACACAGAATCTTTACGATGAGAGGCTTTTGTTTCAGTGTTTCCCAAACACTTCACTATACTTCCTTGAGCTTAACTGTCTCTTTTGGTTTCCAGAAGGCAGGAATACACTATCCAGTTCCCAGATTCCTTCACTAAACACACCAGTACACTTTCTTGAGTTTTTCTGACTCTTCAGGTTTCAGAAGGCAGTCTCAAAACACACCAGACCAGGGATCACTCCTTAGAGCTATCTCCCTTTTTTAACTGGGTAGGGAATTTCTTCTCTCACAAGAAGATCTATCCCTTTTTCTGGCCCGAATGGGAGTCATCACCAGTCCACCCACTTCTCCTGCCAACCTTCTCAGTTCTTTGTCCGTGTTAAACTGCTCTCAATCAGGGCTAAACACAAACCATATCAGCACCCAGCTCTTCTCAGTCGAGGCTAGTCTCGGACTGAGTTCTCCTCAGGATTCAGCTCTGAAGTCTTTCTGCTCAACTGATGCTAATCAATCACATTTCTTTAAGCAGCCTGTCACTTCTAAGCTTTTTAATCGCAGTCCATCACAATGTCCCTCAAAGTGACTTACAAAATCCACTAAACACACAGCAAATTAGCAGACTATACACACCCACACACAAAACAGCATGCTCTTTCTAATCTTTCTGGCAGCCACCCGGAATCCTTGGAACTCCCTGCACCATGAGTTGCCCTAACTTGTATGGCCTGATCTGGTCAGAATTTGGATGCTAATCAGGGTTAACCCTGTTTAGTATTTGGATGGGAGACCATGGAGAAAATCTAGGGTTGTTAGGCAGAGGCAGGCAATGGCAAACCACCACTGTCTGTCTCTTCTTGCCTTGGGAACCCTATGGGATCACTGGAAGTTGGCTGCCAATTGCCTTATATGGCCCGGGACCAACATATCTAAGGGACCGCCTCTTCCCATATACGCCTCAAAGAGCATTACACTCTAAAGATCAACAGCTCCTGGTGGTCCCCGGCCCAAAGGACGCCCGTCTTGCCTCAACCGGGGTCAGGGCTTTCTCTGTCCCGCCCCCAGCCTGGTGGAACCTGCTCCCTGTTGAGGCCAGGGCCCTGTGGGATCTTCTTCAATTCTGCAGGGCCTGCAAGACGGAGCTGTTCCGCCAGGCCTTTGGCTGAGGCAGCAGGCGCCCATTTATGGCCTCCCTGAGGTTGCTGTCACCCGTCTGTCACACGTCTCTTTACTGATCACTGACAACTGGTCTTTAACTCACTGCCCCATCGGGCCAAAACTTTATAGCCAACTGACGCTGTTTCAAGCTGTACCCGTTGTTTTAATTGTTACAATGTTTCATCGTGTTTTAAATTGAAATTGTATTTATATGTATGGGCGGGATATAAATGCAAATAAATAAATAAAAAACTGAAGGCACTTTCCAGCACCACCACACCACGAGCTATATCTGGCTCCTACAATACTGGGCCTCTGAAGACACTAAATTCTATTTTTTGTTTTGAAAGGCCTTTTAAAAACGTAATTTCAATGCTGATTTTAAACTGTGTTTTTTAAAAAAATGTCCTTGCACTTCATAATTACAACAGTAAAATCAAAGTGCAATTTGTCCCCAGCAGTTCTCAAACATTTAGAACCTCAGGTAGGCTGAGAGCTGGGTGCAGTTCTCAAACCACCTTTGCTCATTTTATAGGGCTGCTAAGCAATCCTCAAAATGGAGGGTGAGATTTTTTCAATATAGCATCAGAAGATCTGTTTTTCCTCCCTCCAAGTTGAGGTTTGGGGGATTCTAAGAAGTCCCCTCAACTCCCCCCGCCCATTTTAGGATTTTTCTGGGAGCCTGTGAGGGTTCCCCAGGTTTGCAAACAAGTGTCCCCTCTCTGCACATGGCCCTATCGTGTGGATTTTTTGATTCACACTCTGTGACCTTTGTTCAGAATTAGACACACACACACACACATTGACTTCTTGTGAAGTACAAACTCCCCAATTCCCCAGAGCACCACACATAAATTGGTCACCCACAAGTTACACTAAATGAAACCCAGGGTACTGCTCACCTGCCCATTGCTACTTGATCATTTGGGTCCAAGCAGCTGGTTTTACGCTCAATAAGTTCACGGAGGAGCTGGAAATAAGAAAAGAGGAAGCCATATTTTAAAAAAACAAGTATTTAAAGTTCTATGGATGCTGAAAACACAGAGAAATTCAACTCCCAAAGCCATAAACATTTATTAATACCAAGCGACTTACATATTCCATTTTTAGCAAGCACACATGAAAAGCAATATAGACACCCTATAAACAGATGTTTATGATGCACTGTATGCTTCTATAGGGCAGGAAATCATGAGTGGACCCCTTGTGCATCAGATGGGGCCACAGGCCAGAGCCAGCTGTTTTGGGATAGTGAATCAAATAGGACAAGATCTGTTCACAACTCACATTTTAACTTTCTGCAGGCATGCAGGGGCCAAAAGCCAACTCTCCCACCTGTCCATCTAGACAGTGACCTGCCCGAAGAGGGGTCTGTCCTTTTGCTTACACAATCATACACCTTCCATACCACCCCTCAGTAAAAAAAAAGCAAATACTGAAATCTGCTCCCAACAGGGCAAAGCAGCAATGCCCAAAGTGATCGCCATTAGAAAAAAAGACCCACAGTCTACTGACAGAGCACCTGCTTTACACACAGAAGACACCCAGCATCTCCAGTCAAACAATCTTGGGCAGCAAACACTGGGAAAAAGACCTTTCTCTAACTGAGACCTGGACAGCCATCGCCAGTCACAGTAGATGATGCTTTATTAGGTGGAATAGTGGTCTGATTCAATACAAGGCAAGTTTACATAAAGGCCTGGATATACACAAATGTAAGACAGGAGGGCCTGGTGTAATCTGGTCCATGGGGTCGCGAAGAGTCGGACTCGACTGTGCGACTGAACAACAACAAATACACAAATGTGCGTACTTGTGGGGATTGGGCTGTGGCTCAGTGGGAGAGGGTCTGCTTTGAGTGCAGAAGGTCCCAGATCCAGTCAATGTAAAAGACCTTGACCTGAGTCTCTGCAGCTTCACTGCTAATCTAAGTGGAGAATACTGACCTTGACAGACCAAGGTTCTGACTCAGTATAAAGTGGCTTCACAGGTTCTCACAGATACACACGCTTTGGATTTATAGTCCTACTGCTGGTTTTTATTGTCGAGGTTCAATGTTGCATTGACAGCTACCCTGAGCTTTGAAAGGGTAAGGGACATCCACGGATTAGCCTCTCGCACAGGAATGCGTCGTGGAAGAGGAGAGAAGAAGTAGCCGGGAAGCGCTCGGGAGTGCACCACGGAACGCCATTAAGAAGACTTATCGTACGACAGTTAATTCCAGACGAATCAATGAGCGCTGCAGCGTTCCCTTCATCATTTTATGATTAGCTTAATCCACCCTCCCTGTATCAGCTCAAGATCTTTAAAAGGTCAGGCAGAAAACACGGGAGAAAGGCGGAGGAGGTGTTCATCTCTGGGCGAGTCGGACAGGCAAGTTAACGACCTTAAACCCAAACGAAGTGGGGCTGGCGTCTGGATTAGCAAGCAGCGGCCAGTGGTTTGATGCCATGCGCCACTCCGTCTGGGCATCTGATGGAGGCTGCAGGCACCTGTGACTAGGAGGAGGCAACTGAAGGGGTCCTGGAGTGGGCCAGGATGATCGGCTCCCACCTGGCTGCCATCCCTCTTCAGGGTCATAAACACACGGCACCCAAAGAGAGCGAGGTCCTGGCCCTCACGGACTGGGCACTAAGCTCAGAGACACGAAGGCACTGCTGGCTCACGCACCCCTTCTCCCTGCTCTCATTCGCCATCCACCGTGCTGAGTGAACTTGGGCCAAGTCACACACTCTGCCTAACCTACCGCACAGGACTGTTGTGAGGATAAAATGGAGAAGGGAAGAAGGCAGTAAGCTGTTTTGTGTCTTCACTAGGGAGAAAGATGGGGTGTATAAATATATCTGACCTTCGGGACCGCCTCTCTCAGTATGCCCCCAGAAGAGCGTTACGCTTGGGAAGTAAGAACCTCCTGGTGGTCCCCAGTCCAAGAGATACCTGGTGGTACTCAAGTAAGGCCCTGGCCCCCACCTGGTGGAGCTCTCTGCCGGAGAACACCTGTGCCCTGCAGGATTTCTTACCTTTCCGCAGGGCATGCAAGGCAGAGACGTTCCGCCAGGCATTCGGCTGAGGACAGCAATGGGACGGTATGTGGTCTGGCACTTTCATGACCCTCCATTCTCCATGCCGCCCCCCAGCCGAGGCTTGTGGAAGCTGAATTTTCTTCTGCCATCATGGACCTGGATTGTTTCATTTGTCTTATGTGTTTTATTGTTGGTTTTTAGCTTAATTCATTTATTGAGATTACAGTCCTTGCACTCTGGGAAGAAGCTACCAACAACAATGTTGTTGTCTCATTTGGGAAAAAAACGCAGGCCAGGAAGGCCCAAGTGTCACTCAATATCACTGAAGTGCTCTTGGTGACTTCACAGTGGAGTCGACCACCAGAAATGTAAGTGGGTAGGTTTTACTCTCTGTGCTGGGAAGGTGCGGTGGTACTTTGTCCCAGAATGACTCCCTCCCCTTTTCAATTCCATCCTGAAGAACCCAGTTCCACAAATACATTTGCAGTACTTTTCCCAGCACCCTCTGCTACTGAAACTTAAGTTTTTTATTTATTCATTCATTTCATTGATACCCCAACTTCCTGCCCAGCAGGGACACCAAGCGGTCATTCTCCTCTCATCCATTTACCCCCACTCTGTGAGGTATGCAAGACTGAGCATGTACAGCCAGCTCAAGGTCACCCAGTACGTTTCCCTGGCAGAGTGGAGATTCGAACCTGGGTCTCCCAAATCTTAGGCCAACAGTCTTAACTGCTATACCACACTGGTTGTTGTGCGTGAACTGTATCCCTTGGATACTGTCCTGGAGTACAAGAAGAGGACACAGGATATAGCACCCCTGCTGAAGCCACACAGACCTGGGTCTGGTGGGGGAGGGAAAGAGGAGAAGCTTGGATTTATACCCCGCCTTTCACTACCTGAAGGAGTCTCAGAGCAGTTTACAATCTCCTTTCCCTCCCCCTCCCCACAACAGGTACCCTTGTGAGGTAGGTGGGGCTGAGAGAGCTCTTTCCAGAACTGCTGTTGAGAGAACAGCCCTGAGAGAACTTGTGACTGACCCAAGGTCATGCCAGTAGCTATATGTGGAGAAGTGGGGAACCAAACACGATTCTCCCAGATTAGAGTTCACGCTCCTAATCACTACACCAAGCACCTTGGAATGGAAAGCTGGGAGAGAAAACAAAATCTAAGCTTTTTTTTTTTTAAAAGCAAGTCTAGTTCTTCTGGCAGAAGAAAGTTTCTCCATGGTGGAAGAACGGCAGGAACTAAAGGAAAGTTATTTTTAAAAAAATAAATGGTACTTATTTAGCCATGCACTGATGGTGCTAAAAAACCAAACAAACCTCACAGAGATGGGGAAGGAGGAGGAGATTGGATTTATACCCCGCCCTTCACTACCAGAAGGAGTCTCAGAGCGGCTTATCATCCCTTCCCCTCCTCTCCCTACAACAGACACCCTGTGTGGTAGGTGGGGCTGAGAGAGCTCTTGTGAGGACTGCTCTTGAGAGAACAGCTCTGAGAGAACTTGTGACTGACCCAAGGTCACACCAACAGCTGCATGTGGAGGAGTGGGGAATCAAACCCGGTTCTCCCAGATTGGAGTCCGCGCTCCTAACCACTACACCAAACTGGAAGCATTTTCTGTTTCTGCAAAGGGTCTCCCCATTCACGGGCAAGTCGTCCTCAACTTCTGGTCTTGCTGACTAGGAGGCAGAACTTCCAGGGCACTGGCCAAGAAGGCTTAGAAGCTCATCATCTCTACTTTTAAAAAAATAAAAATAAAAAAAATCCAGCACTGAATGGAAGCGAAAGTTTAGAATTAGGTTGCTGGAACAAAAATAAAAATCTCAAAAAAAAAAAAAATCAAGAGGGAGCAAAAATCAGCGCAGCACAAACCTCTACAGACTAATACGCAAGCCACATTAAAGGGCACCACTTTGGTTGGGCTGTCCTTATCAAAACAGATATTTAAAAGATGTTTTAAAAAGAAAAACGGATACACATTGTCTCTCCCTCGCAAACTCTTTTGCACTGAAACCACTTTAAAACAAAAACAAAGAAAGGCAATTAAAATGCCCCCTGTGATGTTTTCTTCATTTGCTTATTCTCTCCCCCCACCCCAAATTATTATTACTGCAGCAATTATGTTCAGAGCTGTTAAGGGCCAGACAAGCCGTTGCTTTGTTCTTGCAGGGACTGGGGGGGTGGGAGCGGAGAGAGACAGAGAGAGAATAGAAAACGCAGCAAGCTCTTCTCTCTGTCCTGTTTATCTGATTGATTCCCCAACATCTTCTTGGCACACAATCTATCAGTTTATCTCTCCCACTTCATCACAGTCACTCCTGGCAGCTAAATACAAGATCCAAATCCAGCCTTACGCCGACAGACGACACAGTAAACCTGTGTAACTCCAACACTGCTCTGTAAACACCTGCCCTTAAGGGCTCGGCGGGGAGGGGAGGGGAGGAAAGAGGGGCTGCGTGTCTCCCATGCAATATCGCAGGGTGCAGGAAGAGAGATCAGGAGAGGCCGTCTGAAGAGGAGCCTGTGGTTTGACCCTATTCTGCACCACTGCTTCGTATCTGCTCCCTTCTCAGCTGCGCTCACGCTGGAGGAGCTGCACAAGGAGCTGCGAGAAGCCTGCGGTGACCTCACTGGGCAATGCGCATCCATGCAGGAAGAGCCCTGCTGGGTCAGGCCAATGGCCCAACCAGTCCAGCCTTCTCTTTCCCACAGGGGGGCTAAATAAAACTCGCAGGAGCACAGAGGCCAAAACCTCCCCTGGCTCTACCCGCCCAGTGACTCACAAGGTACAGTGCCCCTGAACACACAGCCTTTTTGGCCAAGAACTATGGACGGACCAAGCCTCCACGGACTTGTTCTGAACTCTTGTTAAAGCAATCCCAGCTAGGGACCTTCACGGCATCCACTCGCTGAGTAAGATGGTGCTTCCTTTTCTCTGCCCCGAAACTGCTGCCCATCAGCTCTGTGTGCATTGGGGGGAGGGGGGATTCTGCGATTTTATCAAGTATTTGGCTACTCAAGTCTACCTTTACATCCAGAAGGACTAGAATTTTTTTTTAAAAGATGGTGAACGCTGTAGACCAAATCATGCCTTGTTCAGAGAACTGGAGATACACGGGCTCTTCGGCGGGGTCTGCTTCAGCACAACAAGTCTGAATTCTCAGCAACACATCCGTGATCTTTCCTATGCAGCTACAACCAACTCTGATCCCGCAGGTCTACAGGACAAGTTATGGTTAGAATTCAAATGCTCCTTGTTATGTATTTCAACATGGGGCGTAGTTTAGCAAGACACAGACAGGCCTTTCAGACTTGTGCAATCTCTCCCTCCCTGGTTACTTCCTTTACAGCTGAACCAGCAGTCTGCAGGCACCACTCCTGTCTGGCGGATCACAACTCCACACCCTGGCTTGCCTCCAATATCGAAGTGACTGGCAGGGATCAGCAAGGGGGAGGGGGCAGCAACGGTCACATCACCAACCCTGAGCCACGGAAACATAAATGCACCTCCAATGTGCAGAGGGCCCCCAAGGCACTGGGCCTCAGCTTGCTATTTTGTTGTTTGGCCAAACTACATGGGTAGATTTTTGAGATCCTGCCACCATCCAAAAATCCAGCTCTCACTGCCAGTGTTCCTTCGAAGCTGAGTTAGTGTGGGCTAGCTCACAGGTTTTTAGCCTCTGGCTCACACATTTTTGTCTTAGCGCAGAAAGGATGGCTCCAGAGCAAACTAATTTATGCAGTAGCCAAATCGCTCGCTCACAACTTTAATGCCAGTCACTCACAAGGTAGAATTTTTGCTCGCAAGGCTCCAGAGGTTAGAGGGAGCATTGCTCACTGCTAATGCCTAACTGGAAGTCAGGAGTTAACAGGAGTTTGACTGACCTCAGACCTTCATCAGGACCTTGCAGGAGTAGGCATACCAAGTGCTGGCAAAGGACCCTCCTCCACAGGTCTGTAGCCAGGATTTTGTGGTTTGTGGCACAAAATTATTTTCTGATGGGGCTGGTGGGGCTGCCATGGTCTCGTGGTGCACCTTCCCATCTTGGGTGGGTGGGGGCAGTTTCAAACCCTGTCCCCCCAATACTTGCGGCAGATTCCCTTCTCTTCCCCCCCCCGTCCTGTCCCATCGCTCCAGCCCATGCCCGATCCACCCCACCCTCCCCCAGTTCTCTCCTTGGATCACCCCAATGCACGTCTCCAAGGCAGAGCCCCACTTCACGCACCTGCCACACTGGAACAGCTGCTGTTCCCGCTGCCTTGCTAAGGCGCCCCCCCAGGTTTGCAGGGTGCCCCCGGGTGGAGGAGGGAGGTGATCAGGGGAGGTGAGGAGGCTCCAGAACGGCTCCAGTGCCGGGGCTCAGCCAGGCAGCAGCGTCCAGCCCAATCCACTCTGGCTGATTTTTGTATTTCAAAAAAACAACTTTGGAAATTTCAGCTGGCCACTTTTTAACTATTTGGGGTTGGCAGCCCTTGGGGGACACGAGGGTTTGCACTCTGGAAAACTGCTATGAGCCATCAAGAGTCCAGGAGAGAGAGTGGAATGCGAAACGAGTGAATAACAAAGCAAATGATCCAAGATGAATGCTTAGCGCAGGAAGCACACCAGATATCATCAGCCCGATGACGTCTGGGATTCTCAAGTCTGTATGACCAGGGCAAAGTGCGAGAGCATGGTACCTTTTTAAAAACATTTTAAAATGGTTTTTTTTAAATTAAAAATCATTTTAAGAAGGAAATCTTGAGGGGCGGAGCCCTGAACAACCCCACCCTGGCTACCAGCCTGAACCGCCCCCCCCGCTCCCGCCTCTCTAGTAAAAGGTTCCCTTGCTCGAAAGCCAGTCGAATCCGACTCTAGGGTTGCGGTGCTCATCTCTGTTTCAAAGCTGAAGAGCCAGCGCTGTCCGAAGACGTTTCCGCGGTCATGTGGCCGGCATGACTAAACACCAAGGTGCATGGAATGCTGTTACCTTCACACCAAAGTGGTACCTATTTATCTACTTGCAATTTCTTGCTTTTGAACTGCTAGGTTGGCAGGAGCTGGAACTAGAGACGGGAGCTCACTCCGTCATGTGGCACTCTCGGGTCTCGAACTGCTGAACTACTGACCTTCCACAGCCTGCAGTTCAGCGTCTTAACCACTTGAGCCACTCACCTCTCTAGCCAATAGGAAAAATGGCAAGGGACAGAAATGACGTCAGGCTGCGAGCCAACATCACATCTGTGAAAAAACTGGACTTGACATTGGCTGACGGTCTAGAAACTCTATGGTACTACTGCAGAGACTCTGACATGGATAGTCTAGGCCAGCCTAATCTCGTCAGATCTCAGAAGCTAAGCAGGGTCAGCCCTGGTTAGTATTCAGATGGGAGACCCCCCAAGGAAGTTTGGGGTTGCTGTGCAGAGGCAGGCAATAGCAAGCCACCTCTGCTCGTCTCTTGCCTCAAAAACCCTTTGGGGCAACCATAAGTTGGCTGCGCGTGGGCGGCCCTTTCCATCACCCAAATCACAGGGAGTCAGCTGATGCAATGTCACCGCACTGTCACATCCTTGTTTTTGCCTGGGTGTGATGTCAGCACGTAGCCCAGCATCACTTCCACCCTTTGCCCTATCCTTGAAGTCACCTACAACCCTACAACCACCTGGCATCCCCAAGCAGTGAGACTCCCCCAAAGCTGAAATTAAGTCAGATTTAAGATACATAAATTAAAAATCATCATTACATCCAAATGAACGGTTACAATTCGTAAAAAGGTTTGTCAAAGGCCAACAGTCTAAAGTCACGCTGGCAAACATTACGGTTACAACCAAAGCAAGACTGGCCAAGGACCAACTACCTGCCAACCAGCCCCACCTGCCTGGCTGCCTCTGAGCCTTTTGGGACTTCCTGAGCCCCCACCCCCGCCCTTCCTAGTCCCCAGCCTTCCCGTCGCTCTCCGCCCAGCCAGCGGCATCCCAGAGGCAAGCAAAGTCCTGCAGTGCAAGATGACTGATAAAACTCATTTACCAAAAAAAGTTGCAATTTGTTTTGTTTGTTTGTTATTCCAGCAGCAGGCTTTTTTTTTTTTTTTGGGGGGGGGGAGCAGAAGGAAGGAGAGAGAGAAAAAAAGCCCATGCCTCTCCCTCCCTGCAGTTGTAATATTTCATTAGGCTCAGCAATCCCAACTAAAATTTATTAGTCAAAACAGAACAACTCCAGTCGGACCCCCACCTATTCCATTAGGAGTGACAGATGGCGTTTCCCAGTGCCTAATTATTAAGTAGGAAGCAGGAGTAAATCACTTCGGCACTAAGCCCTGATGTGCGAAGACTGAAATGTAGCACAAGCCGTCGCAGCAACTGAGTCGCAACACCGGAGTACACCGCCACTGGGGAAGTGCCCCCCCGCCCCACCTATGGACGACTGTTCCAAATATTTTGTGCCACGTGGCATGGCTCCTTGGCACGAGTCACCTGTGGCCATTTGTTGAAGAAGACAGCTCTTTCTCGGTGCGACTGGCTTGTCATGAACAGATTGAAAAGTGCATGTGTTTCAGAGGGCGTGTGCGGGGAACTGCACATCTGAAAGCTCCTCACATTTTGTGTGTGTGTGTGTGTATAAAGCGACACTCCTAGCTTGTCAGGGAGAAAGCAAAGTTATACCCTTTCCCCCAAGGGCTGCCAACTGGGAATCCAGACCCAAATGGCAGGTTATATCCTACAGAACCTCATCGCTAGAAAAGAGGTCTCCAACATGGTACCCATTGAGACTATGCTGGTGCCCAACAAGTGTTGATAGAAAATGGTTGGGGCCGGGTGGGGCTTTGCCCAGGAAGGCTTATGACTGGCCACTGGAAATCTGTTGACTGTGCCAATCAAATGTTGCTGCGCCACTGTGTGGACTGAAGGTAAGCTGTGGCAGCCATTTTGTGACTGGGCCCACCTCCTGCAGCAGCCATTTTGTGGCAGAGCCCACCACACTGTGTCGGAATTCCAAAGGTGCCCGCAGGCTCAAAAAAAGGTTGGGAACCCCTGAGGTGGAGGCACCTTCCTGTCACGGAAGGAGTCTTCTGATACCAGAAGGAAGTGGCTCTGCTATAGGAATGGATCTGAAGGAACCGCCTCAGGACCTTCAAATACCCCAGCCCCGAGCCTGTTGTGGTCTGTAGGGCTCTGCTGGAGCAGCTGGAAGAAGTGAGGGAAAACAGGTTGGAAGGGGCATTTTTTCTCCGTCTCCTGGGCATTTATTTAATTTAGTTTGATATTTGTCCTACCCTTCCTCCAGACAGTTCAACAGGGTACACAATTGGTCTCCCTCAGTTTTACTGACTATTTCCACATAGGTCGTAAAGGTTCAGTTTCAAGGATTCTGGGAAGTGGATTTCCCCCCCTGGTTCCTCAGAGCATTGTAGTGCATTTCTGCACCTCCTGGGCAATGCTCCCTCTAAGCTGTGGGGTTTTGTGAGCAAAAGTTCTACTTTGTGAGCTCCTGGCATTAAAGTTGTGAGCAAGTGGTTTGGCTACTGCATAAATTAATTTGCTCTGGAGCCTTCCTTCCTGAGCCAAGACAAAAGGGTGTGATAGGTAAAGGTAAAGGTTCCCTTGCTCGAAAGCCAGTCGAATCCGACTCTAGGGTTGCGGTGCTCATCTCCGTTTCAAAGCCGAAGAGCCAGCGCTGTCCGAAGACGTTTCCGCGGTCATGTGGCCGGCATGACTAAACACCAAGGTGCACGGAACGCTGTTACCTTCCCACCGAAGTGGTACCTATTTATCTACTTGCAATTTCTTGCTTTCGAACTGCTAGGTTGGCAGGAGCTGGAACTAGAGACGGGCGCTCACCCTGTCATGCGGCACCCGGGTCTCGAACTGCTGAACTACCGACCTTCCACAGCCTGCAGTTCAGCGTCTTAACCACTTGAGCCACCGCAGCTCCAAAAAAGGATCTGTAGAAAAAAAAAGGGTGTGAGCTGGAGGCTAAAAAACTGTGAGCTAGCTCACACTAACTCAGCTTAGAGGGAACACTGCTCCTGAGGTTTCCTCAGCTTTCCTCCATTCTTCCCCTAACCTGCTTTGCTATGAAGTTTTGGGAAAGGCTGCAGCAGTGATTGGGGTGCCTGCCATGTGTGGTGGGAGGAGGAGTTCCCACCCAACCGGTAGCTATTTTTCTGGCCCCTGGCCCCATGGTGGCCATTTCCCAATCACCACTGGGGGGGTCTTTTCCTTCAAATTGGCAACAGAATAATAGTATGTGTATTGTATTCTCTACATTCCCAACTTTATTTTTTTAAAGGCGATCTCTAGCATCTTCACTGCAGATATAGGCCTTTCCCCTTATACCTCAGCAATGAAAAGAGCTAGCTAGAGACTTAAAAAAAAATCAAAGCTTGGAATCCAGAGAACAGGATAATCAGATTGCTACAATGTCATCATGATGTAACAATATTCAATTGCCGTTTTTTCTCGAAAATGAAAAAGGCCCAGTGGTGCATGGGGGGGGGAGAGGAGGGAACGGGGCAGGGCACATGTGGGGAAGCCTGCCACTTGGAATTCCTGCAGCCACAGCTGCAATGGGAAAACCACAGATGGAAAATACCCTCCTTGCAACCTCTCTGTGGTGTAGATTAGGCTGAGAGCAGGTGACAGGTCTAAGTGCTGGAACTCTCTTGCCGGGGAGACTCATCCGTCCCCTTCGGCTGCCCTCTCCCGCCAGCAGTTGAAGCCCTTTTTCTTTCATTTGGCGTTCCCTCAGTGACCCCTCCTTCTCAACTCATGTTTTAATTGCTGTTTGTTATCTCTTTGTATGAATTTTTAACTCTGTTTTTAATTTGTTTTAATGATGTGTGCCAGGGGAGGCTGATTTTAATGGCTTTAAAATGTGATTTAATCTCAGATGTTTTAAATTGTTAGCTGTCTTGGTGGTTCTTGTGAGGGAAGAAAGGTGGGATATAAATTTTGTGAATAAATACATAAATAAAATTCCACTCAGCGGACTTCATGGCAGAATGGGGATCTTAACGCAGGTTTCCCAGATCTTAGTCCTGGGTTTTAATAATAATAACTACACCAAGGTGGCTCTCCAATTTAAAAGGCACAGTTATCTGCCTTTGGGCTGGAATTCAGAAACCCTTCTTATCTGCTTTATTACTTAGTCTATCTCTACCCCACCTCAAGCAGATTTTGGGGAGGTAGCAAACAGAAATGGGGAAAAATATTTTTTTTTTAAATTAAATAATAGGAATGAAAATAATTCATGAAACTACACAATAGCAGAAACTTAGGCAACATCGGTACGACTGTGCTCATGCACATGATAGAGCAGCCATCAATAAAAACAGCGGTGTAAAAACAATTACAGGATAAAAGCAGCTTACAGAAAACAAGTGCAGCGGGAGAAAGAGACGAGGCCTGTCAAACGCTAGCAGGGTAGGGTAAAAATTCAGATAATGCACTGGCTGAATAAAAAGGGTTGAGACGTGCTTAGAAATCAGTGAAGTACTGCATTTCCTTGACATGCTAGCCTTCTGCACGCAGGAAATCATAAATGGGAGGTCTCCAAACGCCTTGATCAGAAACTCAGTTTGCCACGTAGTGGACAGAGCGGGCAGGCCTGGCAGTAAACCCCTGCTGGCCTGGGAAGTGCTGCAGATGACCTTGGCCGTGGCTGGGTGGCAGAGCATCTGCTTGGTACCCAGAAAGTCCCAGGTTCAAGACCCAGCATCTCAAGTTGAAACGATCAGATGATAGATGATATGAAGGACCACCACCTGAGACCCTGGAGAGCCACTTCCAGTTGGAGTAGACGAGACTGGCCGTGATGGACCATGGGTCTGATTCAGCGTAAGGCAACTTTGTGTGTTCATGTGACCTTAAACCTGTCACACTCTCAATGTAATCTACCTCACAGGGTTGGTGTGAGAACAAAGTAGAGAAGACGAGTCATGTGCGCTGCCCCAAATCAATTCATCAAGAAGGAGGAGGAGGAGGAGGAGAAGAGGAGGAGGAGATTGGATTTATACCCCGCCCTTCACTCCAAGTCTCAGAGAGGCTTACAATCTCCTTTCCCTTCCCCTCCCCACAACAGACACCCTGTGGGGTAGGTGGGGCTGAGAGAGCTCTCCCCAGAACTGCCCTTGAGAGAACAGCTCTGAGAGAACTTGTGACTGACGCAAGGTCACCGCAGCAGCTGCATGTGGAGAACTGGGGAATCATGCTCCTAACCACTGCACCAAATTGGCTCTCTCACAGTCTAAAGGCATCAGTCTCACAGTCTAAAGCAGGGGGGTGTCAAACATGTGGCCCCGGGGCCAGACCAGGCCCCCGGAGGGCTTCTATCAGGCCCACAATGGAACTGGCTGTCTCCTGCTTCTTCTTCCAGTTCTGCTGCTGCTGCGACATCACAGGTACACACCTGAACAGCATACGCAAGATTGCAACAGCACAGACATTTTGATGCAATAATTCAGAGCAAGAGGTGTCAGTTATCAGACACTGTTAAATAAACAAAAATTGCAAGAGTGCTGATGTTTTAAGCAAGTTTTTTTTTTAAGTAAAAAAACCCTTTGTGTTTGTGTCCTTTATAAAGTTTACATCTCCACTACCTGGCATTACATTTTATGACACACACGTGGCCCAGCCCAACAAGGTCTCATTTATGCCAAGATCCGGCCCTCACCCCTGGTCTAAAGGCATGAAGATTGTGCTTCTTATCACATGAGTAAGAGTGTTCAGAGATCTGGACTGTGAGGCTGATTGGGGAGCAGCCCCCACTTGTGGCAGGGTCAGGGCTGGGATGGATGGCCTCTGGGGAATTCAGGCTCTGCTGTTCTGCAAACACCCCAGTATTGATCCTTCGCTCTTGGCGGGAGGAGCCAGAGACAGATATAAATCTGACTTCTGAATTCAGCAGCAACCCATAAGGAACTCTGTTACAGACAAGGCCGGGTCTCCTTGTTAATGGAGAAAAGTATCACATTTTCTCTGTAACTCATTAGGAGAACCACCCCCCTCCAAACCTAGCTTTAAAACATGCTATTAACCATCTACTCAGCCATTCCAAAGACACATGCCTGGGATAAGATTATCGTATTGTCATTAACCTAAGGGGGACGGTCGGAGGCATCGCCTGCTTCTGCGAAAGAAACTCTAAACGCATCTAATGAGAGCCACGAGATCAACTGTCCATATTAATCGCTCACCAGTTTAATTAAGGTAAACCGGCTTGTCAGAAAAAAAAATCCCCCTGCCCTGCTCCCCCCTCATTCGTCACCACCGTTGACTTGTAAATTCCCTGGATTGGTCCCTGCTCTGCTACACGATGCATTACCAAAGGAAAATTTCGCAGAAGTCATGTGCAACATTGCAGCTGCTATCTTTACAACTCATATGTACTCTTCTCTGTTGACTTACAACCGAGACTGTAACAAAAACTCCAGGGGCCTAAGGAATGAAAAACACAAGTCCCCCACTGGGTCATGTCAAGGACACAATCTAGTGTAGCGGGCACCCGAAAGCCTACAGCCAGACACAAACAAAACCACTGCTAACAGGCCTTAGGAGCGCTGCACATTGGTTTTATTCATTAAATTCATTTCTAGCCTTTCTTCCATCCTAGAACTCAGGGTGGTATTTCCATGAGGTTCTTAAAGAGGTCACCCGTTGTCAGACTCCTGGAGAAATCAGTTCCCAACAACAGTCATTCAGAAGAATAGATAGTTTATTGAGACACTGATAGGATCCAAGCTCTTAACGTTTCTGTGTTAGAACTGGGGAAAAGAGAGGGAAACAAGCAATTATACCTAAATCAAGCAGGACCCTAATGGCCCAGGGCCAATCACACCTCAGCAAGAAGCCCGCCGAATTAACAGCCCATAGTTCCCAGGGGAAAGATGATGCCAGGCTGGACTGGGGCTCAAGGTTATTTGTCTGGGCGGAATGAGATAACTAGAAACGACAGTGAAGCGGCCAAAAGAGAACAGACATTCTTCTCACTCCCCTATGTCCCCATGGCAACCAAGCCTGAGGAAGCGGGCGAAGTTGACACCTGTTCAGGAAATGACCAAACCAGGCCCTTTTGTCAAGGTCATCACATCCAGTGTACTTAGCCATAAGAACCTCCATGGGCTTGGAGTGTAGTCTAAGAGCCACTGATAAACGTATCTGTCACCATGGACATCTTTAATGTTTGACTGGGGGGGAGCATGGCTCAGTGAAAGCACACCTGTTTTGAATGTAAAGGGTTCTAGGCCCAATCTGGCACTTCTAGTTGAAGGGCCTCTGGTGTCAGGAAAGATCCTTCTTACCTGAGACTCTGGAGTGCCTCTGCCAATCGGAGCAGACAAAAACGAGCTGGACGGACCAGTGATCAGAAATAAAGCAAGACAGCTTTCACCCATGCAGCTGGGTCTTTTCGATGAGAAGAGGCCGCACGTTCTGCCTGGAAGAGGTCCCAGGCTCAATCCTTGGCAACGCAGGGTAAAGGATCTTCAGTAACATGTCTTGGAAGAGTACCTTTTCTGCCTGATGCTCTACAGCAGGGATTCTGAACCTTTTTGAGCCTGCAGGCACCTCTGGAATTCTGACAAGGTGTGGTGGACATGGCCACAAAATGGCTACCACAAAATGGCTTTCGCAGGAGGTGGGGCCAGCCACGAAACCACCGCTGCAGCTTATCTATGGTCACACAGAGGAGATCTCTGGGCTGTGGTGGCAGCTGCTGCTAAAGCAATGCTCTTAAAAATCTGTACAGCCAATCAAATCTCCCATGGCCAATCAGAAGCCTTGCTGGGCAAAAGCCCCATTCGGCCCCACCCACTTCCTAAAAACTCTTGGTGGGCGCCAGGAAAGATGCTGGCGGGTGCTAGGGTGCCCAGGACATCTGCTCTTTCTGCGCCCTTCACCCAATTCGAAAAGGATCTAAGCCAGTGGGCACCATGATGCCTCGCAGCAGCAAATTCTGCTAAGTTAACGGTGCCACTCTGAACACTTCTTCCTGCCCGGAGCCCGCCAATGATCAATGTCGCTGCATCTCTTGCACACAAGATCCAGCTTCAGCAGTGAATGAAAAGCACCACTAACTAGCCCCTCTCCTTATGGTGGTGGAAAGCACCCTCAAATTGCACCTGAAAAGAGGAGGCTTGCCACGGCCTGCCTCTGTGTAGTGACCCTGGATTTCTTTGGTGGTCTCCCATCCAAAGACTAACCTGGGCCTGGCCTGTTTAGCCCCGAGAGCTGACAGGATCAGGGTAGCCTGGGCCGTCCAGATCAGCATCTCTGAGTATTGCCATAGAGTTTTTACAGCATCAGCTGAAGCCAAGTCCAGTTTTTTCCCCAGATGTGATGCTGTCTCATAGCCTGATGTCATTTCTGTCCCTTGCTGTTTCTCCTGCTGGCCGGAAAGGCAAGGGCGAGTGGGAGGGCCCCAGGCCAGGGAACTGCCCCGCTTAGCTTCCGAGATCTGAGCAGGTCAGGCGTGCCTGGGCCAGCCAGGTCAGGGCCCTCTTCTCACAGAGGCCGTAATGGTATAAAGCCCCACCCCCCTACGTTATTTGTATACATCCAGGCCGACAAAGAGTTCTGGTAGAACTCAAAAGCCTGCATGCTGTTCTGTGCCAATTTCAGTAGTTCCTGGCAAAAGGGAATGCCTGGCTTGTGTTTTGGGGTTTTGCCTGGGTCCGATGCACCTACCTGCAGCCTCCACATTTGAAGAGGCAGGTACTTGCTCGTGGGTGCGCTTTTAAGCCCAATGCCTACATACGCACACACTTAACAGATGTGCAGGGACATAATTCAGTTAGGAGCCAAGTCAAAAAACAGAAGGAGACAGAGCGGCAAGGCATTCCGGGGACGGTCTCTGGTCAACTTTAACCAGCTGCGCTCCTGCCCCAGAGCACAGCTTTACCGCCCTGGTTTACAAGCCGGCTGAATAACGAGAAGCCCTTTATGAAGCCAATTTAATCGGGAGGTGACAGAAAACATACAGCTGCTTTCTCCCCTCAGCACCGCCTCACCGCTGAATAAGACTTCAGCTCCAATCTCGCTGCCAAATCCTACTCAGCAGAAGAAAATTAACCAGGTCAGTGGAATGGGTACTCGGCAGTGTCTGTCAAGGGGGCCCGGCGTCTCCTCAATTACTTGGACACAATGAAGTGGTAATCTTTACAGATCATCTCTCCCAAGCAGCACATTGGGAACGGGAGAAATAGAGACGGCTTTTTTTTTTTTTTGGGGGGGGGGGAGCACGGGAAGGGAAATCTGGACGGTGCAGCCAGGGGAGTGAAGCAGGAGAGAAGGGGCAGGGGAAGAGCGGATGCCCGGCAGCAAAGGCGCCTACAGCTGACGTACAGAGGACGGAAAGGAAAGCTACCACAGCCAGGGAAGAACCAGAGCCAGGGAAGAGACTGACGTCCCCGCACTTCCAAGCACCATATTTAGAGATGGTGGGGTTTCCAGGGCACAAGCCCATCCCCCGCTGTGCCGCCAGATGTTAGCACCTGCAGGGACAGAACCCACCCCCCCACACACACATATGTGCTTTTCGCCATCGGCAAATGCAAGCTTAAGCAGCGGCAATATCAAGACATAATAATAATTAAATAAAAGGTTTAGAAGAGGGAGAGAAGGCTCCCGTGAGTCGGCAGGTTTCTCAAAAGTGTTCCAGAGCTGCTGCCACTTCTCCCCCTCCCCTCGGGGAACCACCCAGACACGGCAAAGCCTGGCAGCTCCATTCGCTTAAACTCAGGCAGCTCCTCTTCCTTCCGAGACCTCTATTAGTTTAAGCTTTAATTTAGATTAACCCTGGCACCCCAATTAACTGGGATGGGTGGGGGGGTGAGGAAGACGTGACGTATCGGAGCTCTGAAGCTGGAGGGCGAGACCAAAAAATTATTTCCGAGCATTTGCTCCCTCGGGGTTCGGAACTCAGCCGCCCACGTTTGCTCCCCACCTTTTCCCTCTCGGGTCGACTGCATCCCTCTTGGTCCCAACGTTTTCTTATTAGTGCCGTGTTCACATGCCAACTGCCCTCCCGGGCACTTCAGTGCAAGGTGATTACTACACTTTTTGCCACCCTCCGGGGTTATCTCACGCAGACCTTTCCTTTGGCAAATGCTTTCGAGTAACCCTTGAAATGTGGTGCTGGAGGAGAGTTTTGCGGATACCAGAAATACAAATCAGTGGGTTCTAGATCAACTCAAGCCCGGATTCTCCCTAGAAGCTAAAATGACCAAGCTGAGGCTATCGTACTTTGGTCACATGATGAGAAGACAAGAGTCTCTGGAAAAGACAATAATGCCAGGGAAAGCTGAAGGCCACAGGAGGTGGATGGACTCTATAAAGGGAGCCACAACAGCCCTCAGTTTGCAAGGCTCTTAAGGGCAGGACGTCTGGGAGGACATTGATTCATACGGTCATCATGTCAGAAGAAACTTAACTGTGTTTAACACACACACACAAGAGCAACAATGTCACCATGGCCCCAGAATGAACTGATGTGAGGCAGTAGGAACTCCAAGCCACACCTAGAGTTGCCAGCCCTGCTCCCCAACAGGAGCTAAATTCTGTGTGTGTTTTCTGCTGCCCTGGCATTTGTTTTCAAAGTTCTTTGTCCACATGATTTGGGGGGGGGGAGGTGTGAAAAAACTGGTTATCTGGTATCAGTCCTAACCAAATCTAGCCTAAGTTCTAAAGTCAACTCTGCCGTGCACTTCTGGGACACTTTGGGCAAGTTATTTTTTTTCCACTCCTGCATCTGCAGAAGCAAAACATCATAAAAACTTGCAAGGTCGTCTGCAATGTCAAGTTCAGTGGAAGGGACTCTGATCCAGCACACAGCTGAGAACACTCAAAGCCCTGAAATTAAGTCAGCACAGCTTAAGAATATATAACTGTGTGGCGCCTGGTGGGAAAAAATGGTCTGACAACAACATTCCAGCATCGATGAGCAACGGTATTGCACCGAAACCATCGACAGCAGGGACCCTCAACCTTTCTGAACCTGCAGGCACCTTTGGCATTCTGACACATGTGGAAGGCCTGCCACTATTGCTTAGGGGGATGCTGCTGTGCTAAGAAGAAAAATACCATAATTGTTATCAACAACATTTATACCCTGCCTTTCTGCCCTCTAATGGCAGAAAGTGAAGAGGATCTCAAGAGCCTCTTGCTCAGGGTGAAAGAGGAGAGCGCAAAACTTGGCATGAAAGTCAACATCAAAAAACCTAAGATTATGGTATCCAGCCCCATCACTCCTTGGCAAAGAGAAGGGGAAGTCATGGAAGCAGTGACAGAATGCACGTTCCTGGGATCCAAGATCACTGCAGATGGTGACTTCAGCCATGAAATTAAAAGACACCTGCTCCTTGGGAGGAAAGCAATGGCAAACCTAGACAGCATAATAAAAAGTAGAGACATCACCCTGCCAACAAAGGTCTGTATGGTCAAAGCAATGGTATTCCCAGTAGTAATGTATGGCTGCGAGAGTTGGACCATGAGGAAGGGCGAGCGCCGAAGAATAGATTCTTTCAAATTATGGTGCTGGAGAAGACTCTTGAGAGTCCCCCGGACTGCAAGGAGATCAAATCAGTCAATCCTAAAGGAAATCAACCCTGACTGTCCCCTGGAAAGCCACATACTGAAGCTGAAGCTCAAATACTTTGGCCACCAAATGAGAAGGGAGAACTCACTGGAGAAGACCCTGATGCTGGGAATGATTGAAGGTCAAAGAAGAAGGGGACAGCAAAGGATGAGATGGTTAGACAGTGTCATCGATGCAATGAACATGAAATTGAGCAAACTCCAGAGGACGGCGGAAGGCAGGAGGGCCTGGCGTGATGTGGTCCACAGGGAAGTCAGACTCGATTGTGCAACTGAACAACAACAACAACTTTCTGCCCTCGCTGGCCTTACATTGGGAGACTCTGTTTGACCTATCCGGGTCCATGTACGGTGGGAGAGGCACACTGCATGTCTACGCACTGGGGCAGCTCTGAAAGAACCCAGTGTGTGTGTGTGTTTTGCATGTGCTCTTAAGCAGAATGTCTATGTGCTGTAGAAACCAGCCCTAGCTGGGATTCCAGTGGAAGCGTGTGCATATCCTTTCCCATTCTGTCACTGAGATTCTGAAGAGTATGTACCCACGCACTCCGCAGGATTTACACGTACCACCAGGCAGGACGGCAAGCATTATGCTAGTTAATACTAAGAAGCAAAGGACATTCAAAGGTGCTTCAGGAAGACCCAAACCACAACCACGCTCAAAAACATTTTAGGAAACAAAAAGGAACAACTCCAGCATGCTTTTTCAGGACAATCGTAATTTGGGCTCTTCCCCACCCCCCATAAGCCTGCTTGGAACATTTAACTTGCAAAGAGGCAGTACCAGAAGCAGTATTTATCAGCCTTTCAAGTTACTATAAGAACGGACAGCACATAAGCCCTGCTGTGAATTTCTTTTCCCACTGCTCTGCCAGAGGAGATCTTGCGTAGCAATTTATTATTTGCACGGAGTGTCAAGCCAATTCAATAAAGCTGAAGGGTCAGGTTCTTAACACATTTGCTTTGCATGAATGTCCACATCCCACCATTCCAACAGGGCCTCACCTGATGGTAAAAGTCATCATCGTCAAATATCTCTTCATCCAGGTCTTTGAGATGGGCGTTGGCTGCCATTAGTGGAAGGGCCTCCTAGAAGGACCGAGAGAGAGGGAGAGAGGAGGAGAGGAGAGGGAGGGAGGGGGGCTTTTGTGAAGATTCACCAGGCTGGAATTTGGACTTCAGTGTCCTTTGCAACCACAGAGACTTATTTCAGAAGTCAGCAGCTAGTGGCCCCCAAGCTAAATCCTACCCTCCTTCAATGACTGGGTCTTTGGCCCCAAACTGCCTTAAACTGTAAATATGTGCTGCAAACAGGACAAGGGGGCTTGGTATTATGGTGATGGAGCATCTTGACAGTGTGATTAGACTGGGACTAGGACTTGGGAGACCCAGGTTTGAATCCTGACTTGGCCATGGAAGCCCACTGGGGCACCCTGGGCCAGTCACAAACTCAACCTCACCTACCTCAAAGGGTTGTTGTGAGGATGAAATGGAGGCAAGGAATCATGGAATCATAGAGTTGGAAGGGAAAGCCAGGGTCATCTAGTCCAACCCCCCTGCACAATGCAGGAAATTCACAAAGACCTCCCCCTCCACATCACATCCATAGTGACCCCCCTGCTCCACACCCAGAAGATGACAAAAAAAATCCTCCAGGATCCCTGGCCAAACTGGCTTGGAGAAAAACTGCTGCTTCCTGACCCCAAAGTGGCCATCAGCATTTCCCTGGGAGTGTAAGAAAGGAGAACAATGTAAGGTACTTTGGGTCCCCATTGGGAAGAAAGGTGGGGTATAGCTGAAGGGAGAATAAATAAAAAGGTCTGGAGATGAAGACACAGCTTTTTTTCTGAGCTGGAAAGGACAGTGACGGCAATGGGATGGAAGAGTGACTGTTCCCCCTCCTCTCCCAGGCAAACACTTAACTATACAGATAAGAACCTAAGAGAAGCCAATGTTGAATCAGGCCAACGGCCCACCCAGTCCAACACTCTGTGTCACACAGTGGCCAAAAAGACCAGGGGCCATCAGGAGGTCCAGCAGCGGGGCCAGAATGCCAGAAGCCCTCCCACTGCTGCCCCCCGCCCCCAGCACCAAGAATACAGAGCATCACTTGCCCCACAGTCCCTATCTAGACCTTGTGGCTAATAACCACCGATGGACCTCTGCTCCATATGCTTATCTAATTCCCTCTTGAAGCTGTCCATCTCCTGTGGCAGTGAATTCCATGTGTTAATCACTCTTTGGGTGAAGAAGGACTTCCTTTTATCTGTTCTAACCTGGCTGCTCAGCAATTTCACTGAGTGCCCACGAGTTCTTGTATTGTGAGAAAGGGAGAAAAAGTACCTCTTTCTCTATCTGCTCTGTCCCATGCATAATCTTATAAACCTCGGTCATGTCACCCCTCAGCCGTCATTTCTCCAAGCTAAAGAGCCCCAAGCACTTTAACCTTTCTTCATAGGGAAAGTGTTTCAACCTTTTTATCATTCTAGTTGCCCTCTTCTGCACTTTTTCCAAAGCTATAATATCCTTTTTAAGGTGTGGTGACCAGAACTGTACACAGTATTCCAAATGAAGTTGCACCATTGATTTATATAGGGGCATTATGATATTGGCTGATCTGTTTTCATTACCCTTCCTAATAATCCCCAGCATAGCATTGGCCTTCTTTACTGCAGTCACACACTGTCTCGACATCTGCATGTTTAAAGGCAGCTTTGTCAAATGTCTGCCTCTGTCTTTAACGCCAGGGGTCCCCAACGTTCTGCCTGCTCACACCTTTCCTGGAACCTACCAAATGTCTTTAGAAAGTGGGTGGAGCCAGGTGGGGCTTTTGCCCAGCAAGGTTCCTGATTGGCTGTGCAGGTTTTTAAAACTGGTGTTTTGGCAGCAGCTGCCTCCAGGGCACAAGGATCTTCACTGTGTGACTGAAGGTCAGCTGAGGCAGCCGATGCAGGTCGGGCTCCACTGCCTGCAGGAGCCAATTTGTGGCTGTGTCAGACTTCCAAAGGTGCCCAGAGGCTCAAAAAGATTGGGGGCCAGTGTTCCCTCTAAGCTGAGTTAGTGTGAGCTAACTCACAGTTTTTTAGCCTCCAGCTCACACATTTTTGTCTTAGCGCAGGAAGGAGGGCTCCAGAGCAAACTAATTTATGCAGTAGCTGAATTGCTCGCTTGCAACTTTAATGCCAGTAGCTCCCAAAGTAGGATTTTTGCTCACAAGACTCCACAGCTTAGAGGGGGCATTGGTGGGGACCCCTGCTTTATGCAATGCAACAAGTATTTATGGGGCCCTGGCCAAATACGCATACCTAGGCCAAGAGTATAGTGGCCCACCAATGTCAAAACTTAAGAGCAGCCCTGCTGGGTCAGCCACACTTAAACCCTACAAGGAAAGGTTGAAGAAGAAGAAGAAGAAGAAGAAGAAGAAGAAGAAGAAGAAGAAGAAGAAGAAGAAGAAGAAGAAGAAGAAGAAGAAGAAGAAGGAGGAGAAGAAGAGGAGGAGGAGGAGGAGGAGGAAGAAGAAGAAGAGGAAGAAGAAGAAGAAGAAGAGGAAGAAGAGGAAGAAGAGGAAGAGGAAGAGGAGATTGGATTTATACCCCGCCCTTCACTGCCCAAAGGAGTCTCAGAGCGGCTGACAAACTCTTTCCCCTTCCCCTCCCCACAACAGACACCCTGTGAGGTAGAAGAGGAAGAGATTGATTTATACCCCGTCCTTCACTGCCCAAAGGCATCTCAGAGCGGCTTACAAACTCCTCTCCCTTCCCCTCCCCACAACAGACACCCTGCGAGGTAGGTGGGGCTGAGAGAACTCTAACACAAACTGTCCTTGAGAGAACGGCTGTGCCAGAGCTTGTGACTGACCCAAGGTCACATCGGCAGGTGCAAGTGGAGGAGTGGGGAATCAAACCTGGTTCTCCCAGATAAGAGGCCGCGCCCTTAACCACTGCACCAAACTGGCTCCCTGAGTTTGGCATCTTTCAGCTTAAGCAGAGAGAAAAAAAGATGACTGGAGGGAAGGCATGACAGGCTTTTGAGATCAAAATAAGATTCCCACCCCCAAAATACTAGATGTTCAGATCATGCAAGAATAAGGAAGGCAGAAGATTCAGTTCAGAGGACATATTTCTTTGTACAACACATAATTCGTGTATTGAATACACCACCAGACTGATACTGGAGTCGCTAACACCCAGAGGATGGGTCTGCTGATGGCTATGAACGAAGACGGCTAAACGGAGCCCCCAGCTTATGAGGCAGGGCACCTTTGACTGGACACTGCTGGCAGCCGGGCACAAGGGGCTCTTGCGAAACACTCAATGGACCACTGGTTTGATCCACCTGTTCTCTTCTTACATAGGGTTCTCCCAGGGGCCTAGGCGTACCCTGATTGTCTTTGGGATCCAATGCCCCAGAAATCTAACTCAGCTTTTTAAACAAAGCATTATTTATTTAAGTCATTTATTATCCACCTTTCTTCCTCATGGAGCTCAAGATAGCTTACAAGATACATAAAATACATAAGATAAAGCACATAAAAATAACATAAAATGAAAATTTGTTAAATCACAATTTAGGCCTGTTGCAATCAAATGCAGTCCTAAATAAAACTGTCTTCAGCTGGGGTGTGTGTGTGTGTGGGGGGGGGGGCCATCCCTTACCGTCTGTCCCGGCAAAGCTTCCGGAAGCGGCTCAGGTTCCCGCGACGGCTTCCCCAGAACCCTGTAGACCGAGCGCTTGGTCTGCGTCCGCCGGAGTAATCTCTCTTTGTCCATCAGAATATGCTCAATCTGAGTCAAGACTGAACGCTCAAAGGCACCAAAACCCTGCAAGAACATTAAGTAGTGTCAGATAATGTGGAAAGCAGCTGCTGAAGGCACTGGCCTCCCCCTCTATCTTTCTGTGTCACTGGATAAGCAGGAAGCGTTGCCTACGAGACGGGGCTTTAGTTTGGGATTTGGGCTGGATTTCTGCGCGGCAAGGGCTTTTTATTTATATAGCTACTGTCCCCAAGGCAAGCGGGAAGACGGAAAGCCTTAGTTAATAGACTGGCTTCGCGGCACAAGTGCCAAATACCCCCCCCAATATTAACCCCTTAATACTGGCCACGCAAACCTCTCTCAGGAGCATAGATTCAGGTGGCCAGCCATGTGGGCCTGAAGCAGCAGAGTCCGGGGGCAGCACAGTTTAAGACCAACACAGTTTTGTTCCTGGTGTAAGCTTCCGTGGGCACGCAAGTCACTGCACTCAAACTTTGCTCTCTCTCAGGAATGTTCAAGTGACTGATGGGAACGTACAAGTCAGCGCAGCTCCCCGAGGCAAGTTAGCCGCACATGCGGACAGCTGTACATGTCTGTCAGCGGTGTATTCTCAGGCAGACAAACTTATTTATCTGCTGCTGCAAACAGCCTTTATATTTTAATGATTTCCTGGCAGCTTCAGATCATCATCAGAACTGACATGACACTGAAGTCCAAAAGGTCCCATCACACAAACAGAAGCCTCACACGTGCCAGGGCTCCTTCAGTTTTCATTTCACAACTAACTTATTGCAACTGCGTTTGCTCTCTGCTCGAGGGCAGGTTTAGACATGCTGGAAAGCAAAGTGGCCAGAAGCTAGAAGGGACTGCACTGCTCTAGGCTGCAGGGGGCAGATTCTAGTGATGAAATTCCTTCACGGACAACACCCACTCACCCACATGATTTCCATACAAACAGGAGACTAGCAAAGCAGGGCAAAAGCTTTTCTCTTTGCTTGCTGTCCTGCTTTCCTATTTAAAGAGCATTTTTAAACTTAAGGGGACATTTACCAACATGTGATCCTCCCTAGGGATGGGCATGAACTGGCTCACAAGCTAAAATTCATCACAAATTTTAGCTGGTTCGCAGTTTGCAAAGCGATGTTCGCAAACTGAAGAGCCACCATGAACTTCTACAAATGTTGCTGCAGTTCATGAAGAGCAGAAAACAGGGTTTAAAAACAGCTCAGTGCCACTTAAATCCCCACTTTCTGCTCCCTGCTGCTTTTCAGCGCTTTTTGTGGGGAGCAGAAAGCAGGGTTTTAAAATTTAAATGGCTCACAAACCGGTTCAGTTTGCGAACCAGCCTATCGGTTTGTAGTTCAGCCACAAACCAAACTGCAAAAATGCAGCCCATGCTCATCCCTAATCCTCCATGACTCTACCTAGCTAAAGTTCCGTAAGCCCATTCTACCAGCTCCAGCCTCTGCCACCTAATTCCCCTGCATGTCTGAACCAAGTGCTAATTCAATCTGTAGGCAGCTGGTGGGGAGGAACGGTGGCTCAGCAGTAGAGCCTCTGCTTGGCGTGCAGAAGGTCCCAGGTTCAATCCCTGGCATCTCAAGTTAAAAGATCAGGTAGTGACAGATTTCCACCTGAGACTTGGGGCAGCCACTGCTGATCAGAGTAGACAAGGCTGACTCTGACTGACCAAGGCCCTGATTCAGGAGGAGGCGGCTTCATGCGTGTTCCTGCGGCAGGCAGGCGTCCTTGCTTCCCAGGAAGAGGGCTGAACCGGCCAGCGTCGCTAGTACCTTCCGCTTTCCCCATCCTCTCCTGGAAGACCAGCTCAGACTCCCAAAGTTTACGAGTCTCCTTTTCACTTCTTGATACAGTGCAAAGGCAGGATTTTTAAAAAATTCGTATCAGTTTCCTTTACAGGCCACCTTTTGCCCCACAACTCGTAATTTCATTTGTTCAACCAGTACGCAATGCTTTTAATTAGCACCAAACATATGCTGGTTATGGCAGCGGAGCACACGCATGCCCACACTAAATAAAAAGATGCGACTCCCGAGGGCTTGCAAGTCATGCTGTTGCACATCCTTCCAAGAACGCGGGAATAATACACTGCAATTGAGACTGCTTTACAGAACAGAAGGATAAGGGACAGCCAGGATTGTGTTCAAGCTATGCTTATGCCAAGAAAACCTGGGAGCTGCAACCTCTATAGACTACAAAAACTAAGCAAATTCTCACCCATTCCCTTATTGCCTAGGCTGGGTTTTGCCATGAAGAGGGGCTGCAGAGGGGACTGAAATTCTGCCCGTAACCACTGGGACACGGCCCCGAGTTGCCTCTGAGATTTCAAGCCTATGTCCATCACCTTTATTGCTAAACCAGTGCCTTATCTAAACAATGGAAGCCAAAGTGCATCAGACGCTCACATCCATAGCAGAAACACAGAATGCCCTGAGCTGGATACAAGCCTGGTGAACGAGACTTTGTCATATGAAGCTGCCATCAAGGCCAGTATTGTCTACTCAGACTGGCAGCAGCTCTGCAGGGTCTCAAATAGAGCTAGGTCTTTCATATTTCTACTACCTGGTCCCTTTTACTGGAGATACCAGGGATTCAGCCTGGGATCTTCTGCATGGCAAGGTGAGAGAGGCTCATCGGCTGAGCCATGGCCCCTCCCCAACTTCCTTCCACAAAAGGGATTTCTACTGCATGCTGTTTCTACCACCTGCACCTGGAAGCAGACAGAAAAGCCCCCATGCATGTGAGTCTCTGTGCTTGTACTAGAGCAACAGGACCGTGCATGAAACAAAACGGGCATCCAGCAGCACCTTCAAAGCTAACGAAATTCATTTCGGCATCAATGCTCCCTTTAAGCTGTGGAGTCTTGTGAGCAAAAATTCTACTTTGTGAGCTACCGGCATTAAAGTTGTGAGTGGGAGATTTGGCTACTGTATAAATTAGTTTCCTCTGGAGCCATCCTTCCTGAGCCAAGACAAAAACGTGTGAGCAGGAGGCTAAAAAAACTGTGAGCTACCTCACACTAACTCAGCTTAGAGGGAACACTGTTCAGCAGACACTTGCACAAGTCAGAGGTCAATTCATCTGAAGCACGTGATGAGCTGCCTTCTCATTCAGGACAGCTGATGCCGGAATAAATTTTGTTAGCATTCAAGGTGCCGTTGGACTCCTGTTTTGCTTTGCTGCTACAGATGGTCATGGCTACCTGCCTGCAATCCAGATCACAGCCTGTAGCTCACTCAGTGAGACCTGAAACCAAGCCTTCCAAGGTCTACAGCTAAGCACATACCATTTCTGGGAGCAAAATATGCTTTAAAAAAAATAAACACACATACATGGGTGTCTCATTCTGGGAGATAATCTTATTTCAACAAGATCTGTGTAACAAGACCTTCTCCAATAATGACCCACACCTCAGGATGGCAACTCCCAGTTGGGAAATTCCTGGAGATTTGGGGGTGGAGCCTGGGGAGGAAAGAGTTTCAAGAGGGGAGGGATCTCAGTTGGGATGTGATGTCATACAGCCCGCCTTCCAAAGCTGCCATTTCCTCCAGGGAAACAAATCTCTACAGCCTGGGAGACCAGCTGCAATTCCAGATCTCCAGGCCGCCACCTGGAGGTCGGCGACGCTACCCACACCCTCTACTGCTACAGACGCGCACTCCTTGCCTTTCCCAGTTTGCCAGAAGCCAGCTTGGTCTTGTCATGCCACTTCTGCAAGGTGCTGTTCCGATAGGCCCGGAAGTCGGCAAATCGCTTGGCTGCAAACTCTGGGTATTTGTCCATCGCAAGCTTCCGTTTAAGCGGCCTTTTCGGCAACCTCTCCCTCTTCGCACCTTCCCCGTCGTCACTCCCGCTTGGGATCTCTTCCATACTAAAGCAAAAAAGAAACAAACCAAAACATAAGGCACTCAGGTGCTAGGAACTACAGTGCAGGCCTGTTAGCAAATTTGGATTGCTGAGGTTTAAGTCAAGGAGAGCAAAGCGGCCCTGCTGGAACAGGCCAGGAGTCCTGTCTGGCCTGGGATTCTGCTCCCAGTCCCAAGGAAGGGCCTTCCCCAAGGCGCCCCCTCTACTCTGTGGGTTCTCGGGAGCAAGAATTCTACTCTGGGAGCTATTACTGGCATTAAAGTCGTGAGCGAGCGATTTGGCTACTGCATAAATGAGTTTGCTCTGGAGCCATCCTCCCTGAGTTAAGACAAAAAATGTGTGAGTTGGAGGCTAAAAAAACTGTGAGCTAGCTCACGCTAACTCAGCTTAGAGGGAACACTGGCCTTCCCTTCACATCTGTCCCTAGAGGTACACTGCCACTGTACATGGAGGTTCCATTTATTTTCAGGATTCATATTTCCCCTTTCTTTTTAGGTTTTCAGTGGCAGCTGACCAGTAAGGCCAGACGACCGCCACTGACGAGACTCTCCCTCCTGCCTCACTAATGGCAATTTTGGCCCAGAGAGAGCAACGGCAATTGACCAGGGCGAGGGGGGTGACCAGGAGCGCTCTGGCCATACAGCTCTCTCCGTCTTCCGCTAAGCTATTTGTGGCTCTCTAGGCCCCCTTCAAAGCAGTCAAAGGCAGGGGCGTAAGCACCCGCCACAGCCAATTCCAAACATCATGCATCTGTCCCTACCCTGCCCCATTTTCCAGATGCTCAGAGCGTTATCCTTGCTCCCGCCACCACCACCCCCAGCCCCAACCCAGGCCACTGGCCACAGCTGCAGACATTAGTCATGCGTTTTGTGATGGAGTCGTGTCTTGTCAGTCCCCGAGTTGCTCTGCTTCGTTCACTTCGTCATCACCCTGCTTGTCATTCCACGCCTCTCGCTTGTCATTCCACCCTAGGTCATCTTCGTTCTGAATGAAAAGCCCCCCAAACTCCATAGCCTGCGTTCTTGTAAGGCACTCCAGCCCGGCTTAATTTCAGAGGGCAGCCGTATTGGTCTCCAGTAGGAGAGCAAGAGAGTCTACCGCAGTAGCGTCTTAGAGACCAACAACATTTTCAGGGAATAAGCTCCGCTCCGCTTTGACTCTCAAAAGCTTATACTCCAAAAATCTTGTTGGTCTCTAAGGGAGGGGCTGTGGCTCAGAGGCAGAGCATCTGCTTTGGCATGCAAAAGGTCCCAGGTTCAATCCCCAGTTAAAAAAGACCAGGCAGCAGGTGATGTGAAAGGCCTCTTCTGCCTGAGACCCTGGAGAGCCGCTGCCAGTTGACAGTGCTGACTCTGACGGACCCCAAGGGCCTGATTCAGGATAAGGCAGTTTCACGTGTTCACATGCGCTACTGCACTCGCATCCAGCAACCCAGCTTAAGGAGGTGAATCAGTTGAATGGATTTGGGAACGGGAGTCCCGGGAGGTGCTGGCGTTGCCCAGGGTTTACCTTTCTGCTTCCACGGATTGCCCGCCGACCACCAGATGCCGTGTGCCTGAATACTGGTAGAGCAGCTCGTCCTGAAGATCCACCAGCGCTCTCAGCAAAGCCTTGAGAGCTTTGTGATCTGCGGAGGCAAAATGAAACCAGGGTTAGCCTCCCTAAGAAGATGCCAGCAGGCAAGCTGCAAATGTAGGAAGAGCGGGGGAAAGAGACATTGAACACCTCGCCAACCACCACAGGCATTAAAGGGGCGGCTCCCTGTCTAAGACATGCAGGCGTGACAACCAAGCCGCTGCACTTCAGTCCGGAGCATCAATAGAAACACCGTGCTATTATCAGAAGATCTTTTAATTCTGCGCACACACCCCAGAGACATGTTACCAAAGTGATCTGAGAACAACAATAGCTCTGTGGGGACAGACCAGTAGCTCGAGAAGTCCAGCATTCGCTTTTGCACAGAAGATACCCAGTCCCCAAATATATCTGATTCCAAACAGGGCCCCAGAGCATAGATCAACAAATCTCTGTGCTGGAGCATTACACAGATTGGGGTGTGTGTGTGTGTAAGCCCAAGTCTCTTCCTGTTCTCCCCCCACCACTGGTATTTCTGAACATGGATATCCCATTCAGTCATTGATGGAACCTACTCTCTCTGGATCTACTGAAATCTCCTCTTCAAGGGCTATCATCATGATGCAGAGAGTTCCACAAGTTAAGCAAGCGCTGGGTGAGGGAGGACTCTCTCGGCTCCACCCAGAATCTGCTACCCATCAACTCTGTTGGGTGCTCCTGAGTTCTAGCATTTGGGGAGAGGGAGAAGTTCTCTCTGCATTTGCCACACTGCCACTGGATGATCTTTTGTCATATCCCCCCCTCCCAATTAGTCTTCTTTCTTTTATCCTGAGAAGCCCCCGGCCATGTTCCAACCACTTAAGTCTGTGAAAATGTAGCAGAAAGGTGTTCCTCCACCACCACCCACAATGAAAGCCAAAAACACAGTTATTTTTCAAAAAAAAATTTAAATAAATATTAAATGTTTAAATATGGATAGATTAAGAACAGTGCCTAGTTTCAAAGAGCCAGATTCAAGTCCAGGAGCACCTTTGACAGGAGAGCCAGTTTGATGTAGTGGTTAGGAGCGCAGACTCTAATCTGGGAAAACCGCGTTTGATTCCCCACACCTCCATGTGCAGCTGCTGGTGTGACCTTGGGTCAGTCACAAGTTCTCTCAGAGCTGTTCTCTCACTAAGGTAAATGTTTCCCTTGCTCGAAAACCAGTTGAATCCAACTCTAGGGGGCAGTGCCCATCTCCATTTCCAAGCCAAAGAGCCAGCGCTGTCCAAAAATGTTTCCGTTGTCATGTGGCCAGCATGACTAAATGCCGAGGCGCATGGAACACTGTTACCTTCCCACCAAAGCGGTACTTATTCTCTACTTGCAATTTCTTGCTTTCGAACTGCTAGGCTGGCAGGAGCTGGGGCCAGAGATGGGAGCTCACTCCATCACACGGCACTCGGGTCTTGAAATGCCAAACTACAGACCTTCTGGTCTACAGCTCAGGGTCTTAACCCCTGAGCTACTGCGGCCCCCTCTCTCTCACTAGTTCTCTCACTAGCAGTCCTCACAAGAGCTCTCTCGGCCCCACCTACCTCACAGGGTGTCTGTTGTGGGGAGGGGAAGGGAAAGGAGATTTGTAAGCCACTCCAAGACTCCTTTAGGTAATGAAGGGTGGGGTATAAATCCAATCTCTTCTTCTCTCTTCTTCTTTGAAACCACAAGATTTTCAGGGTGCCAGCTTTCAAGAGTCAAAGAACCGGAAAATCTTGGTAGTCTCTTAAGGTGGTCCTGGACTTAAACAGAGTGCAGAAAGAGAGATGTTCTGTTTGATGCTAAGCATTTGATTCCAAAGCCTTATTCCCTGATCTCAGTCAGGCCTTGCCAAGCTGTGGTTGCTTTCCCTCTAGTGCAAATGGCATAGTAGTGAAATGCTTCAGAATTTTGAGGGGAGGTTCCAAGAAATGATTGATTCTCCATTGGGAATCACTGTGGATTGCTGTATCTGAATATGCTTTATGGATGTCTACATGTATCTTTGAAATGTTAAATCCAGCATGATTCCTGAAAAATTACTGAAACGGATTTATAACCGGGGGTCCGTCAAGTCAGCTGGCAGAGACATTACTACTTCCTTACAGTTCAAGGACTTTTTTGAATTTATTATTACAAACTGTTTTTGGAAAAACTCCATCTGTGAATTTCTACCTGTGATTAACTTTACCTGTGAATTTCTACCTGTTTATTGTGTCATAGGAAAATTTGTTCTGAGTATATATATAACTGACTAAATCATTGATTTTTGTAAGCTGTGGCTGCTTAGCAGAGAGGAAGACACACTCCATGCATGCTCAGAGACCACAGAGGTCTGAGCACTGCCACTCTATTCACTCCGCAGAGGACTGAGCCCTGACGCCGTAACCAGTTTGTGAGCTGAAGTTCTGGGATTGTCCCAACAACAAATTAAACACAATTTAAGAGTCACCAACTACTAAAAAATGAATTGGATGTGGTCTGTCTCTCCAAGGTGGTAATGACAGTGGCTGTTTAATCAGAGCTTAACTGTTGTACTAGGTGCTGTACAAACTAAAATCAAAACGAAGACTAGTCATTTATTGCAAGCGGCCAATGGCATCGCCACCAGCAGCTTGCAACCTGCAAAGGCAGCGTGGAGAAAGCACCCAGACCTGAGTGCTGCCTGTAGATGTGGGTCAACATACATCTTTCCCCCAAGCTATGAATCTACTCTCTTGTTTCAGGGCAAAGCATCGCCCCGTCGACTACAAGCCCCATCATCAACCAACAGCAACTCAGATTTATCTGCAAATATAAAATAGGAAAGGAAGGGCCGTGCACACTAGCGAGAGTGCCTTGAAAGGATGGGCCACAGTGAGCAATCCCCCTGAGAGAGAGGCCATTTCCCTGGCGCCGTCATGGATACACTTTTCAACCACACTGTGGCTCACTGGCAGAGCATCTGCTTGGCATGCAGAAGGTCCCAGGTTCGATCGCCGGCACCTCTAGTTCAAAGGATCAAGCAGGAGGTGACGTGAGAGACTTCCTCGGCCTCAGACCCTGGAGAACGGCTGCCAGTCTGACTCTGATGGACCAATGGGTCTGATTCAGTATAAGGCGGCTTCGTGTGCTCCCCAAACCCACCCACCTACCCTATTTACTGGAGAGGAAGCCAGCCAACTGAAGAGAAGCAGCATATTTCTGTCCAAAACTGTTCAAAATTTGCAGCTGGTCCAAATGTGGGGCACCAGGGCTACGGGATGGGCCTCTGAGGCGGTTGCGTTTCAGGGGCGAATGAAGGCTGCTCTGAAGAACATCTGGGACAGGTGCAGATTTCTGGCTGCCAAATTACTTTCCCGCAGGCTTTTTGTTTGTTCGTTTCTGCAGTCTCCCTCCTTTTTGTCACCCCTTGCTACTTGTATTGCACGAAAGCGGATTCATTTCAAACTGCTTGTGTGAGATTTTCTTTTGAAAACGTGTGTTGGAGCAGGGCAGTCTTTATATTTTCAATAAAGTTGGGGTGGAAATATCTATACTGTTACTTTATTTTTTAAAAAAGCAGCAAGTATTATTGACTGAGGTGGAAACTCCGGTCGATTGTTGAGAGTAAAAACTGCCATCAAGGAAGGCCAAAGGAAAATGGGGGAGGGCTTTAAGATACTCTATGGAAGAGGACCAGTGGCAGCAGCTTGAAGAATACCGAGAAGTCTCCCATTTCAAGCCAAGAAAGATGGGGAGGGGGTGTTGCACGGCTTGCCTCCAGCACACGAAGCGCAGGCCGTCCCTTGCCATGAAGCAGAGATATCTGATGGGAGACAGGCTGGTAAAACCATGTTTTGTACCTAACAGCGAGGCTGTGAGCCTGTAATTTGGGGACCTGGGGGTGGAAAAGTGACAATATAGATTCTTCACTCTCTCTCTTTCTCTCTGCCAACCTGTCATCCCGTTTCAAAAGGGCAACCCCCCACCCCCCGTGGCAGACGGGCTTACACGGCGCGGAGAACAGCACAAAAGGAACCATCGTATCGCCCTGCGTGACGAGTGGCAGGCAGGGGCTTTCTAGGAGCGGAGAACAAAGCCGAGATAAAGCAGCAAAATTATTTTCACCATCAAGCACATATTACATGTTGATTCCTGAATGGGAAAAGCACCGAGAGATATATAACGAGGCGGGGGGTGGGAAGCTGACACTCAGCGTATGCAAAGAGACAGCAACGTAGGTCTCACATTCTGTTCAGGGACCAGACACCTGAAAGGGCTCGATGGGCAGATCATCTGGATGCACATGCTTTGAAGACCGATCCGTCAGTACACTGGAGCACTGGGTTAGGTGCGCTTTGTGAGACGTTGGTAGCTCACAGTAGGAACTGAGATGAATCGGGAAAGGACACCAGGCAACAAGAGCCAGGGAAATGCAGTATATCAACGGCCACACTTGGGGGTCCCAGTCCAAAGCCTCAACGCAATTCAGTGGGAGAGCTTCCATGGCTGAGCTCCAGGCATGGCAGCTCCGTAGTGGTGCAAGAGCATCGGTGTTGGGCAAGGACTGGGAAGGCCCAGGTCCAAAGCCCCACTCGGCCATCACTGGGTGCGCCTGAGCCAGTCACCCTCTCAGCCAAGCGGACCTCATAGGGCTGTTGTGAGGATAAAATTGAAGAAAGGAGAACCAGAGACCCTGCGATCCTTGAAAGGAGGGAGGGAATAAGGAACAGACAGAAACACGGAAAGGACCTGCGACTTTCCACTTTTAAAAAATTACTACTAGATGATCAGGTTTTTAGTCAGCCACTCCTCCAACAGAGTGGCATCTACAGTTTTTTTGGGTTATGCTGTCCTTTCATAATTTCTTTCTTTACGATGAAGGCTAGAAGCAGAGGTTGCAGCTGATGCACTGCTGCCAACAAACGCAGCAGGCCTGCGTCATCTTCCCGCCCCCCCCATGTCTAGTAGTACAAATATGTAAATGTGTCAATACCTCCCTCTTGACACCCCATGAAGGTGGGGAAGCTCTCAAGTGTGATGATGTCACGTGACACTGACGTGACTGGAAAAGGGGCGGAGCAGGAGAGGTGAAGCTGCCGTTTTCTGCAGCAGCCTGGTGTCTACTGTAACCTCTCGCACAAGCCTTGGAAAGAGCCCTAGAACAGGCAGGGGTCACCAGTGCTGTGCCTCATTCTACCTTGTGAGCTGCTGGCATTAAAGCTGTGAGTGAGCGATTTGGGCACTGCATAAATTAGTTTGCTCTGGAGCCATCCTTCCTGAGCTAAGCTGGAGGCTAAAAAACTGTGAGCTAGCTCCCAACTAGCTTAGAGGGAACACTGCTTACAAGAACGGTTTCCTTAGGGAGACCCTTAAGGATGGGGGGGGGGGGGGATTTGAATTGACAGGCCAGGATCCTGCAATTGTATATATGCAACACAGATGAGAGAGGCAGAAATATCCTCCTTCCCGGATCACATCCTGAAGACATCAACTCTTAAATTCAAATTATCATTACTGTGCATCCCCCATTTTTGTTATTTGTCTTCAACACAGCTGTGAAATGCAAAACCTAGAGCCCTCCATCCAGCCGGTTGAAAATTAAGAGAGAGGTTATTCCCTCTTCTCTTTTGCATACGGCTCCGGGACCAGAGTTAAAGTGTAGGTCAAAAGTGACGCTCGATACACTGGCCCCAGAACAATACTTCTCATTCAGACCCGCGAGCCAGACCTCCCCCCCCCGGGCCACTAGTCATCCCCGGCAATTAATCCCCCAAGAAACACGTTTGATTAAATCTTTTCAAGCAAATCCTCTGCTTTGCTTTTGTTAGTTCACTTCTTGTCAACATCTATTAAAATATGCCTTTAATTCTCCCACAATCTTAAAAAACACCGATTCCACTGTCTTCAACTTTAATCAACTGTATGGCCGGCATTTTTCATTTCATAATAATGCGCTGCTTGGAATTCAAGAGGCAGGCTCAACATCAATCATTCCGCGAGAATTTTTCCACTGCAATAAATATGCAAATGAGGAAAAGCCAGTCAGTCGTATTTCAGGCCCGACTTGCTAGTGTTTTAAAAAAAGACACAAATTTATTAATTGCCGTTGGCCAGCGGAATCCTATTACTTTGGGCATTGATTACAAAGCTGTGTGAGTGATTATCGGGCAACTCGCAGGCTATCCAGGCATGAGGAAAAATTATTAAAGCAAGGCAGAGATTATCAACGCGGAATAACAATAAGCTTTAGCATTTTAAGGCCTCCCAACTTCGGCAACAAAGCCGCGCGCTGACGGTTTGGGCGCACCGCCATTCCGAAAGTTGGGATGCAGCGACGACTCCTCCGCTGTTGGCGCCAGAGCTGGAGGCGCCTTTCCTCGGCTCCGCTGCGGAGGGGTGGGGGGAGACGGGGAAAAGGGGCTGCAAAGGGCTACCCGTGTCAGTCCGCTGTAGCCAAATGAAACAGAAGCCTGCCGGCGGCATCTTAAAGACATTTATTTTAATACGAGCTTTCGTGAGTCAGAGCTCACTTCTTCAGATATACAGGTCGCTTATATGCTTCTCTGGATGAACACTTCTGGCTTATTTCCGCAGCGTGGTCAGCCACAGGGAAAGAAGCCAAGGGGTGCTGGGTGTGTGTGTGTGTGGGGGGGGGTCGGGTCTGAAGTTTGCTTTTCAAGATACTGCACTGCCAAGTACTGTCAGGGATCACACATGAATATTACTTTCTTCAGGTCCTTACCACAGCACGGTAAGGTAGGCCGTTATCATTGCCGGGCACTGCACACACAGAGGCGGAAAGAGAGAAGACCTCTCAAAGGCCAACAAGTGAGCCTGTGGCAGAGGCCAGGATTTGAACGGGGAACCTCCCAACTCATTCTTTTAACCACTACACGCTACCAGCCCACTGCTAACCAGGTATCCTACTGAGAAGGCAAAAGACTTCCAAGGAAAGTTGGCCATTTCATCTCTTCTTCGCACACAAACTGTTGACACTTCCCAAACCAGGACAGCTGAGTTGGGATCAGTGAGCTGGCTCACAATTTTTTAGCCTCCGGCTCACGCATTTTGGTCTTAGCTCAGGAAGGAGGGCTCCAGAGCAGACTAATTTATGCAGTAGCCAAATCGCTCGCTCACAACTTTAATGGCAATCGCTCCCAAAGTAGAATTTTTGCTCACAAGAGCCCACAGCTTAGAGAAGGAGCATTGGTTGGGATCTGCTAAAGCTGCAAATGTTTTTAAAACTAATAAGAGCTAGTTCTTGCGCAGGGCTGGGAGAAGAATGTCCCCTAGACACCAAGAGAAAATCCAAGAGCCCTGGCTGTCCCTAACTTGTTTTCTCCTTTAAAACAAACAAAAAAAAACACCACTGTCCACAACCGGTACAATGTGAGGGTGGGGCTGTAACTCAGTGGTTAAGCCAGGGGTCCCCAACATGGCGAGGTGTCCAGAGGCGTCATGACCACCATCGATACCTTTCCCGGTGCCCACCATGGATCTTTAGAAAGTGCCCAGCAAGGTTTCTGTGTTGCCACCGGAGATCTGACTGGCTGTGCAGAATTTTAAAAAATATTAATTTGTCACCACAGCACAAGGACCTCCACAGCCACAGCCACTTTATGGCAGAATTCCAAAGGTGCCCACAGGCGCAAAAGGTTGGGGCTCCCTGGGTTAAGGACACGTTTCGTATAGGGAAGGTCCCAGCTCAGAAAAGAGGAAGGCTTGAAAAGACCACTGCCCGAGACTCAGACAGCACTACGCTAAATCCTTCGCCTCAGTCGTAGACAGCTTCAGAGGTGCAGATTAGCCCAGAGGTGTCAAACTCATTTGTTACAAGGGCCGGATCTGACATAAATGTCACTTTGTCTGGCCGAGCCGTGTGTGCCATAAAACGTGATGCCAGGTATCAGAGATAGAAAACGTATAAAGGACAGCAGCTGGTCAGCTCCAAATTGGGGTATCCTCACTGCAAGGCCCCATGGGTGGGGGGGGTGTGCAGAGGAAAACCCACATGGGCAGACTGGAGAGGCAGTAGGGCAGCGCTGGGCAGAGGCTCCCACGACGCTTGACTGCTGCAGACGAGGCTGTTCTGCCGTGCTGAAGCCACAAGGGAGAGGCTCTCTTGCACCAGTTGCTCATGGGCCGCATAAGAGCCCAGGATGGGCTGGATCCAGCCCCCGGGCCTTATGTTTGACATCCCAGCATCAGCCCATCAGCAATCCCAATACTGGCCAGACAACTCTACCAGGTTGAAGAGAGCTTCCTATATTCGGAGGGGTGACACATCACACTCAACGCAGAAATGCCACCCAAACTGGCAGCCCTGCATTCAGCCCTCCCCTAATGCTGAGGGATACACCCCACAAAGACGTGGCATGGGTTTCCTTGTTTAAACCCCAGGGCAGCTAATACTGGAGAGCAGGGGACCTGGCAGTCCATGACTCCATGCTGTCAACAAGAGGACCAGCTGAACATCACGGGGAGGGCTCTACACAGGACTGCCGTTTTCAGCTGCACAGTTCCACCCACAGATCTTTGCCCAGCCATGGAGTTTGTAGAGCGCAACACTAGAATTCCTTCTCTTTTCCCTAGTAGGAGCTTCTTCCTAAGAAGTCTTCCACTCAAGTGAGCTGGCCCTGAATTTGAATTTTTTGGGGGGGGGGAGAGAAGGAGAGGTTTATTCCCTAAGTGAACGGAAATGCAGCCATGTGCAAGCACAGGAGTTTTAAAACAAGCAATGTGGCACCCACACACCCGAGTTTCCTGTTATTCAGAGGGATGATGCACACCTCAAATCACATAGCACGGCCCTTCTTTCCCATCTCCTGTTTGTTTTTAAACTGTTTTCTCACACAGAAACTGGGAAACGGCACAGCCCAGGTGCATCTGCAGATTTTACACCTCTTATTCTAAGCCTCTAGCCAGCATCTTTGCACTCCCCTGCGATCTTGGAGAGCGCCAAGTTGAAATTTTCACCCACCCAATGCTGGGAACTGTAACCAGATTGCCCCAGTGCTCCAGGCAAGATGCTGGTCTCAGTGGTAGAAGGCAGAAGCAACCAACCCCAAGACAACGTCTTGTGGAACCTTCCAGACCAAAAAAATTATTGGGGCAGCAGCTTTGGGTGGTCTACAGCCCACTTCATGAGATTTATGAAATGTTGTCCTCCGTTAGCAGCCAACTATATACACAAAAGGGGACAAAAGGGGAGAAGAAGGTAGCAAAGAGCGCGCTCTCTCTCTGTCAGACGGCAATGAAAGGCAAGAGGTTTGCGACAATTCTATGCAAACCTGAAGTGTATACAAGATAAGCAGTGACCATTCATTACAGCATAACAGATAACACCTTCTTGGCAGCCTTGCTAAGCTAATTTAACACCTAGAGTGAGAGAGGAAACCATTATCGCAAAAGAGTCCTGATTGGGTAGTATCAAATTTCCTGATAAATTAAAGAACATCTTAAGGCATCCCTGTCTGCACCACCTCCCACCCCCACCCCCACCACTCCAGGGTGTCTCAACAGTCTCTCGTTAGGAACAAATGTACAGGGACGCATGTTGCTGCCTCAGCATGGGCATCTGGGCATGCTTGTTTGATTTTTCTTAACCCTTCCAGAGCCACAGAGCACCTGAACACATGGAAAGGCACATGCCAAATATGACTCTACGGACATTAAAAGTGGTCAACTTGTTGAGGAATTCATCGGGATCCTCTACATTCGGGATGTTTGTGCTGCAGGTCAGGGGATAAATTTCTTAATGCAGCCTACACTTGTGAATGACCCCGGAGAATTAGAGACAACATATACACACACACACATATATATATAAAAACCTACATTTCCAAATATAATAAAACACGACCCAACTTAAAAGGAGAGGGAGAAATACACACAATCTGAACTACACCGTCTGCTAACGACTTGGCAGGTTGTTTCAAGCCCATACGCCAATTTCAGCCTTCCCCATCTGCCCAGCTCCTGGTCATAGGGCAGCACTGCTCTGTCCCAGGGTCCCACTCCCCCCCACCCCGCCCCAGACTCTGGCTTTCTCTCTCATCCTCCTCTGTGCCTCTTTCCCAGGCACCCTACTGCCTACCCCCCCCTCCAGCATTTGGAGAGCTCAGCCCAAGACCCTCTGTGTGCCCTTGACATCTTCCCAGGGCACTGTCTTATATATTTATAACACAAATAAGATGACGAGTGCAGGACCAGGCAAAACGCCATGGCTATTTGGAGGGAACGGCCAACTAGAAACACACTGGGGGGGCAACCCCCTCTGCTTGCAGCATGGGCGTAAGATATTTAGTGGCTTACTTTATCGGGTTGTTGTAAGGATTACCACGGCAATGGTTTGAGAAGCACCTTTGACACGCTGAAAGCACATCTAATGATTTAAGTGTATATTCCCAAGAAAGAGCTGCAGTCTTCGACAATCTCTTGTTCATAAGATAGCTTCAGAGAGGAGCCATGTTGTTTTGCAGTAGAAAAGCTAGATTTGAATCTAGTAGCAGCTTAGAGACCAACACAGTTTGGGCAGGGATATGAGCTTTTGAATGACCAAGCTCCCTTCGGCAGGCGTGATATCTGACGAAGGGAGCTTCGTCCCCTGAATATCTCTCGGTCTCTAAGGTGCTACTGGACTCAAACCTGGCTGTTCTTCCTCTCAAATAAATCACATGCAAGGCTGGATTCACCTTGTACTTCTGCACCAGCAAAAGAAGTGCACACACACCCCTAACCCGCCCCCCACCATGGGATTTAGAGCTCAGAGCAGAATTCAGCAACCCAAGAGGGGTTATGGATCAGTATCAGAGCACCTGCTTCTCTTGCAGAAGGTCCCAGGTTCACCTCACCCCCCTGCCATGTATCTAGCTATGAGGTATTCTGAAAAATCCTTCTGTGCTCAAGACCACGAGAAACTACTGCCAGCCAGAGGAAACAAAATGGAGCTCTATGGAACAAACAACCGCCTTGCTAAGTGCATCTTCATACAAAGGTCTGGGGGGTTTTTTAAATGAGAAAGGTACAGAACTTCATGATGGGGAAGGAGGTACAACCCGCCAGCAAAGAGCATTCCTTTACATGCAAAATGTCCCAGGTTCACTCTTCAGTTAACTACAGTGGGGAGCTGCTACCAGTCACAGCAGACAACACTGAGCTAGACAGATGGACCAATGGTGTGAGGGCTTATTGTTTAGCATGCATGCAGAAGGGCTTGGGTAACCTGGCATACCTAGCTAAAAGGATCTCAGGCAGCAGCTACTAGGAAAACAACCATTCTCCACCCGAGACCCTGGAGAGCCACTGCCAATCAGAACAGATTCACGGCCCAGTCACCCACTTCAAAAAAGGACAACTTTGTATGCCCACATGCAGTGGAGGAAAAGCAAATTTCTAGCTCCCAAGGCTGCAAGGATCAACCTGAAAACGTGTTGATAAGCAGCGTGAGGGGATTTCGCCAGGATTTCCTGGGGGATGGGACATCGGTCTCCTCCGAAAGACTAACACACGGAAATGATCCAAATGTCCTTGAAAACTAAGCTGACGTTGGAGAGTTTCAACTTACTTATTTTTATACTGAGGACACAAAAGCCACGTACAACTGCACAGGCCGCTCACTTGCAGCTGACACAAACTACTTTCCTTCCTACTCCTGGGGAAGAAGGCAAAGAATTTTAAGACCACCTGGACTGACAGCCCCCCTCAGAAGCGTCGTGCTGTCCCCACTTCCCAGCATGCTCTCTGCTCCTGCCCAACTTTGGTTCTGAAACACCGGCTCTTTGGAGCCCCTCCCTGTCTGCTTGTTACAAGATGAAATTATTTATATATTGTTTAAATAACCAGGGTCTCTGGCTGTTGCTTCCACAGCCAACACGAAGCAGAGGGTTTTCGGCTCTGCTGATGATTGAAACAGGCCCCGCTGAAGATTAGCTATAAATAAAAACAAAAAGCTCAGACTGCAAAGGGAGGGGAGGAGACAAGGGAGATCTCTGTGATTAAAGTGGTCAGATCTTTGCCAGGTAGCAGCTGTTGTTGTTATTGCTATTATTATTATTATTAAAATAATGGCTTGTAATTCTGGTCACCTAAAACATGCTCAGGGCAAGGACTGATCCCAATAAATTCCTTTCATTTATAGAGAGTCAACACCGTAGCATCTTAGAGACCAAAAAGATTTCCAGGGAATAAGCATGCAAAAGTGTGTATCTTGAAAACCTGGCTGGTCTCCCAGGTGCCACTGGATGGGAGACTACCTGTTCACTGCAGACCAACACAACACGGCTGCCCTCTGAACCGAATTTCATTTCTATGGCACCGTTCAAGAGACAGGATTCTTCGGTCAGTGGTCTCCAAACCTTACCAGACCCAAAGAACTGCAAAACATGCAACACAGTCACACAATGTCATGGACGGTCAGAGAGCAGGAAGGGCACAGAGTTATGACCTCACCAGTGTCCAGGCCAAAACAGTGGGGAACAGGATGAGAGAGCCGGGAACCAGAAAGGCAAGGGGAGCACCAAAAGATGTACCGCAGAGAGCAGCAAGACAATGACCAGAGAAATGGAGGAATCCTCGAGTACCAAGCAACTTCGCCTCACAGTCTGGACCTTGCTCTGCATGCATGCCCATTTGGTGTAGTGAGAGAGCCAGTTTGGTGCAGTGGTTGGGAGTGCGGACTCTCATCTGAGAGAACTAGGTTCGATTCCCCACGCCTCCACATGCAGCTGCTGGTGTGACCTTGGGCCAATCACAAGTTCTTTCAGAACTGTTCTGTCAAGGGCAGTTCTCGAAAGAGCTCTCTCAGCCCCACCTACCTCCCAGGGAGACCACTGACTGAAGAGAGTCAGTCTGGTGTAGTGGTTAAGTGCGTGGACTCTAATCTGGGAGAACCAGGTTTGATTCCCCACTTCCTTCACACGCATCTGCTGGATGGCCTTGGGCAAACCACAGTTCTGATAAGAACTGTTCTTGAAAAAAAGAGCAGTTTCTCTTGAGAGCTCTCTGAGCCCCACCTACCTCACGGGGTGTCTGTTGTGGGGAGGGGAAGGGAAAGGAGTTTGTAAGCTGCTCTGAGACACCTTTGGGTAGTGAAGGGCGGGATAGAAATCCCAATCTCTTATTTTAGAAGGTCCTTCCAAAAGGCAACAAAAAAACACAGGGGCTCTACAGGGCTCACAACCAACCGCAACTGAAGGTCTCTCCACCCATAGACTGAAGGCCACTTTCCTAAATGACATCCCATCCAGACACAACCTGCTTCGCTTCAGCAGTGGGGTGACATCGTAAGTCTTCAGACTATGCCCTGAGACCCAACTCTGACGGGAAGAACTGGGGAAGATCCTGCTAGTTAGCAGCAGCTGAGTAACATCTAGGCCTGGGTGGGCCTAGAACCTCAAAGCCTCGGGCACAAGCCAAAGGGCTCTTGTCCTGTTTAAGCCTCCTTCTCCCCTCCCACCAAATAGCCAAGTAGTCCAGAATGGGAACTGGAAACCATAAATTGCCATCTGGGATTTTATTCTGATTTTATTTCTTGTTGACTCAATTTGGATTTTAAGTGTTGTATTCTGTTTTATGGCAATTTGCCTTTTTTGTATGTCACCCAGAACCCAGCATAAACTGGGGTAGGGTGATTAATAAATTGAATTAATAACAACAACACAGCCTGAGGGTCAGAGCCTACAGCAGCCCAGAAGATCCACTGGTGGAGACAGAAGACACACTAAGAAATCGGAAGATTCTCCTCTCTTTCTGGTCTGTTGCTGTATTTGGATTTCTGTACTTTTCTCCACCTTGGGACTCCAACAGGGAGAAAAGCAACATACAAATATACTAGAAAAACTAGGTGCGCTCTCACAGTGACCACCTCTCTCAATCCAACATAGTGCAGAGCTGGAGCAATGAGAGAGTCACTTTGAAGCAGCGCTTGGTGGAAGACAAGGCCAGGAAGAGGCAAGGGGACAGGAATGGGCAGGGGGAAGACAGGGGTCTCGCAAAGACACAAGCCTGGTGGCCATTACGTGGCAGTCTTTCAATGTTCTTTAGGAACGGGGCCATGCTTCTGGACCGACCCTACAAGGACTTGCCTGTGGCAGAACTCTGCAGCGTACCTGTGGCAGAGCTGCCGCTGAGTTCCAGGACTGACGCATTGCGCACAGAAGACCTTAGGGGTTCCGTTCTGGTCACTTCCTTTTAAAAGGCTTCTGGCCAGCGGGCACTGGGAAAAACCTTTGCTTGAAACCACAGAGGCCTGGATTATGTAACCTGGCTTACTTGCTGTTTAGGCTTAAGGAAGAGTACTTTGTTTTTACCATCAAGTCACGGCAAACATATAGTGACCCCACAGGGTTTTCAAAAAGTTGGCTTGAAACTCAGCATCAAAAAAACTAAGATGATGGCATCCGGCCCCATCATTCCTTGGCAAATACAAGGGGAAGTCATGGAAGCAGTGACAGACTTCATGTTCCTGGGATCCAAGATCACTGCAGACAGTGACTGCAGTCATGAAATTAAAAGACGCTTGCTCCTGGGGAGGAAAGCAATGGCAAACCTAGGCAGCATGATAAAAAATAGAGACATCGCCCTGCCAACAAAAGTCTGCATGGTCAAAGCGATGGTATTCCCAGCAGTAATGTATGGCTGCGAGAGTTGGACCATAAGGAAGGCCGAGCGTCGAAGAATAGATGCTTTCAAATTATGGTGCTGGAGAAGACTCTGGAGCGTCCCTTGGACTGCAAGGAGATCAAATCAGTCAATCCTAAAGGAAATCAACCCTGACTGTTCCCTGGAAGGCCAGATCCTGAAGCTGAAGCTCAAATATTTTGGCCACCAAATGAGAAGGGAGCACTCACTGGAGAAGACCCTGAGGCTGGGAAAGACTGAAGGTCAAAGAAGAAGGGGACGGCAAAGGATGAGATGGTTAGACAGTGATATCGATACAATGAACATGAAGTTGAGCATACTCCAGAGGACAGCGGAAGACAGGAGGGCCTGGCGTGAGGTGGTCCATGGGGATGTAAAGAGTTGGACTCGACTGTGTGACTGAACAACAACAACAACGGATTTTCAAGGCAAGAGACATTCAGAGGTAGTTTGCAATTGCCTGCCTCTGCATACAGGCCCTGGTGTTACTTGGCAATCTCTCATCCAGGTACTAACCAAGGCTGACCATGACTAACATCTGAGATCTGATGAGATCAGGCCAACCTGAGACATCCAAGTCAGTACTAATTGCCTCAAAAAGCCAGACCCTGTACAAGTTTGAAGCCTGCTATGACTGACCCCGTCCACTCCCCTCCCTCAGAGGCAAGATTTGCCCGCTGTTTCTCTCTTTGTGTCTTTTCACTGACTGAGCAGCCCTGGTAACACGTGTTCTTCTCTTTAAAGTAGCTTTAGCAGTCCCAGCCTACGTCACTAATATATAATGGCTATTTTCTCAGGCCAGGACCTGAGGGAAGGTTGGGGTCTCCCTTTAGCTTAAATGAGAGAAGATGGCACTTGAGACACTCTTAAAATTCAAAAATAACAGAAGGTTTTATCTAACATCAAGGGGCTGAAAAGTAAAGTCAGGGATTGAAAATACTAAGGCAAAATAGTATAAACACAAATGCTTATTCTTATAGATCAGGCTAGTGAGAGTTTCTTGGATTATTGACAGTTACTATAGTTCTTGATTTTGAGAGGCTTTAGCTCCTGGGTTTTCCCAAACCACTGCAGATCAATTTATTAGTATAACAGCAGACTCTTTTGGTGCCCAGAAGGCTGGTACACTCTTCCCAGTACCCAAAACCCTTCTCTTGGAACACCAGAAACCTTCTTGAGCTGTTAACTGACTTTAAATGTCTCGGCATGCAGTGTCCAATCACACTAGGCCGGGGAATCTCTAATTCTCAGAGATAATGTTCCCTTCTCTCCCTGTAAGATATATCCCATCTTCCTTTTGCCTTGAATGGGATACTTCTTATGCTACCTAAACCTCCTTGCCAAACTTTCCCCCCAGTTCGCTGTCTGTGTTCAAACTGCTCTCAGCTAATGCTGAATTAAGACTATATTAAGTCTTAACATGTTGTCGAAGGCTTTCACAGCCAGAGTTCATTAGTTGTAGATTTTCCAGGCTGTATGGCCGTGGTCTTGGCATTGCAGTACCTGACGTTTCACCAGCAGCTGTGACTGGCATCCTCAGAGGTATAATACAGAAAGATGGAGTACTCTGTGTCAAGGTGAGAAGAAAAATGGCAGGCAGGTAATGTATATCTACTCAGGAAGGTGGGGCAGGGCTGAGTCATTATCTTGTAGGAGTTCCCCCAGCTGTGACACCCTAATGAAGGAGCTTTCCTGAGGAGGTTCTTTTGCATATGGATTGGCTGTTGAAATTCTAACCTTATCTGTAGTGCTATTGTAACACGTAGAGCATTTTGTGTTTTTCAGGACAGGAAACCATGCCCTATTTATTTTTAAACTCTCTTCTTCCCTGTTGAAATCGTGTTTATGTTTATGAATTTCAATGGCTTCCCTGTGTAATCTGACATGGTAATTGGATGCATTGTCCAGCCTTTCAGTGCCTTGGAATAAGATACTGTGTCCTGTTTGAGTTAGGCTATGTTCAGCCACTGCTGATTTTTCAGGAAGGCCTGGTCTGCAGTGTCTTTCATGTTCTTTTATTCTTGTCTGAATGCTACGCTGTGTGGTTCCGATGCGGTATACTCCTGCAGAGGTGAGGGGGTCTCTTCTGTCTTTTGCTGATCATAACATCTGTTGTATTTTTCTGGTGGATCTGAATACTCTTTGTAGGTTGTGTTTTTTCATAAGTTTCCCCATCTGATCAGTGATTCCTTTGATATACGGCAAAAACCCTTTTCCTGTGGGAGATTGTTTTTCCTCAGTTGTTTGTTTAACCTTTGGTTTAATTGCTCTTCTGATTTCATTCTTGGAGTAGCCATTTGCTTGAAGAGAGTTTTAGATGATTTAGTTCATTGATGAGAAAGTGCGGCTCACGTATCCATCTTGTGCAGTCTACTAATGTTTTGCTTTGATTATGCCTCTATTTTGCTGAGGGTGGTGATTGGAGTTGTTGTGTAACTCCTACAAGATAATGACTCAGCCCTACCCCACCTTCCTGAGTAGATATAAATTACTTGCCTACCATTTTTCTTTTCACCTAGACATAGAGAGTACTCTATCTTTCTGTATTATAACTCTGAGAATGCCAAATCACAGCTGCTGGCGAAACGTCAGGTCCTACAATGCCAAGACCATCTAAAATTATTAAGTCTTGGTTGAAGACCAAGCCCTTTTTCTGCTAGTGCTAGTGTATACACATCTAGCCACAGTTAAGGCAGGAATCTGACTGACTTCTTTCAGCATCCAGCTCTCACAAGACTTTCTTTGCTCAGCTGATGCTGACCAATCAAATCGCTTGGAGCAGCCTGCCACTCAAGGCTCTCTGGCTCTGTGAAGCATCACCCCTTCACAGCCCTGTAGTTTTATGTACAACACTTTTAAGCCTCTTCAAAAAGTTCAGTCCATCATACCTGCCTTTTGCACTGAGGGTTTGGAAGAGGTGAATCTTTGGCCTGCAGTCCTGGCTGCCTAACCCCACTGCAGTTGATCTGGTCTTCTCTTAGCTTTTGCATATAAAGAGATGGTGGCAGAACAACAGGCATATCCAGCCCAGCACTGTCCCCAAGGACTGCCAATGGCTCTCCAAAGTCTCAGGCAGAGAATGTGCCACCTGGGATACTTCAATGGGGAGATGTCAAAGACCTCAACCTCTCTGTAGACCACCTACTCTACCACTCACCTATTGATAGAGCTTGTGCAGATCTACAGTGCAGCCTCATCTGGAATACGGTGTACAGTTCTGGTCACCGTCTCTCAAAAAAGGACATTACAGAGCTGGAAAAAGTACAGGGGAGGGCGACCAAGATGATTAGAGGGGGATTGGAGGACCTTCCCTAGGAGAAAAGGCAGAAGAGTCTGGAACTTTTCAGTTCAGAAAAGAGACGACTAAGGGGGAGAGGGACATATGACAAGAGGCTTATAAAATTATGCACAGGATGGAGAAAGTGGATAGTTGGGAGCTTTTTCTCCCTTGTCCATAAAACTAGAACTCAGGAGCACCCAACGAAGTTGATAGATAATCAGCTCAGAACACACAAAGTGAAACTTTCCTTTTCTCAGTGGGTAATTAAGTAGTGGAATTCACTGGAAGTGGAGACAGTGAGCACACAGATGGCTTTAAAATGGAGTAAGACAGATTTACAAAAGGGAGACCCACAGTAACTAAAGGGAACCTCCACAGTCAGAGGGAGCAAACCCCTGAATCCCAGTGCTAGAAGGCACTACCAGGAAAAATCCTTGGCCTCTGTGCCCTGCTGATTGGCACTCAAGGGCAACTGGTTGGCCACTACACGGACAGAATGTTGGACCGAATGGACCACTGGTCTGATCCAGCAGGCCTGAGAGCCAGTTTGGTGTAGTGGTTAAGTGCGCAGACTCTAATCTGGGAGAACCAGGTTTAATTCCCCACTCCTCCACTTACACCTGCTGGATGACCTTGGGCAAGCCATAGTTCTGTCAGAGCTGTTCTCTCAAGGACAGTTCTGGAAAGAGCTCTCTCAGCCCCACCCACCTCACAGGGACCAATTCCCCACAAGCAGCTGTGCCACCATTGCTCTTCCATTTCCCCCGGTTGTATTGGTCATTTTCACACTATTCGCTGTGCAGCCGCATTTTGACCCACATCTCCCCCCGATTTCCCCCATGTCTTCTCGATCCTGTTTTTTGAGAAAGGCAGGATTATATGTGAAATCGGGTTTTTAAAAATTAATAATCTGAAGGCTTCACCTTCCTCCTCCACCACCTTTACAAGCAGAGGCCATAGCAGGCTTTGAACCAGGGAAAACAGCAGTTCAGAACAAAACAGGCAGTGTTCCCTCTAAACTGAGTTAGTGTGAGCTAGCTCAGTTTTTTAGCCTCCGGCTCATGTATTTTTGCCTTAGCTCAGGACAGATGTCTCCAGGGCAAACTAATTTATGCAGTAGCCAAATTGCTCACTCACAACTTTAATGCCAGCAGCTCACAAAGTAGAATTTTTGCTCACAAGACTCCACAGCTTAGAGGGAGCATTGGACACAGGATCAAGGCCACTCTGCTCTTCACCAGTCCCATTTTACTCCCCTAGAATGGCTTTGCAGAACAAAAGCTACAACCTCCCGTCCTATTTATTTGTTAAAGCTGACATTCTCACGAAGGCAAATCCTGTTCTTTAGCCAGGATGTATCTAACGTACTCGGTCTTGACAGGAGGTCCCTAGCACGCACAAGAAGTGAGAACAGCTTCCCGGATAGATTAATTTCTGAATTCTGCTCCCACCCCAGCCAGTATTCTGACTTCTTTCCCCCCTGCAAGACGTGGGGATATTTCTGGCCTGGGTAGTAGGGGGGTGAAGGGAATCGACACAGCCCTGTGGAAATTCAGCGGGATCTGTTGATGATTTTTTAACACACACACATTCACGCACGCGTGCGAACACAAAAGATCAATGCGAGGCATGCAATTGACATGAACACCCAACAGAGAATCTTGCACCCGGGTGCTCCTTTTCTACGTAAATAATGGAGGGATCCTGGGGGAATGTACCAGGGAGTGGAATTTTTAATTAATGGGCCTCTTTAATGTGCAAATCAAGCTCGACTGCGAGTTCTGACTTGCATCGGTTATGGGGGGGAGAACCCGAACGCTAATTGAACATGCAAGACTCCAAACGGAGGCACCCTCGCATGCCCCAGACGAGACAAAGGCAGCTTGGCACGAGAATACAAATCTATGGCAGGTGGGGAGGAGCAGCAGAAAAGACCACTCTCGGCAACTGCACTTATGACACGTCATCGGAATAAGCACAGGCTGTTCAAAATATAACCTGCGACTGCAGGGCAGCTGCCAAGAGAGAGGAAAGAGCCCCCCATCCAGACTGCATGCTCAGGATCTGTGCCCCCCCCACTTCTCCCCCATGCACTCAGTCATGACTCGGGTTTCCACCTAAATTTGGCAGGCAGCAAAAAAGCAAACATAACCACCCCACCAAAAGCCAAATGGGGGATTCTTCCAAGCATCTAATATGAGAGGCGCTGACTACAGCTCCTTATGAGAACCCCTGTGCTTGCAAACACCAACACCTGGGTGCAGGTAGGTCTCTGCCCACAAAACGAACCCCCATCCCCAAATGCTACAATTGGAAAGAGGTAAGCACAGGTGAGTGCACAAGAATGAGAGATGTTATGTTATGTTATGAGTGTGCCTCAGGAGAGCCTATAGCTGGGCGCACACTCAATAAGTGAGCAAGTAACTCACGAAAGCTCCTACCCTGCCACAAATTCTGTTAGTTTGGTGTAGTGGTTAAGTGAGTGGACTCTGATCTGGTAGAACCCGGTTTGATTCCCCACTCCCCCACTTGCAGCTGCTGGATGACCTTGGGCAAGCCATACCTCTGTCAGAGCTGTTCTCTCAAGGGCAGTTTCTCTCAGAGCTCTCTCAGACCCGCCTTCCTCACAGGGTGTCTGTTGTGGGGAGGGGAAGGGAAAGGAGACTAAGACGCTCGGAGACTCCGAGTGAAGGGCGGGGCATAAATCCAATCTCTTCTTCTTCTTAGTCTTGAAGGTGCTTCCTGGACTCTTGCTCCTTTCTCCTGCTACAGACAGACTAACACGGCTCCCCATCTTGATCTGCATGAGAGCACACTTGCACTTCTATGCGGTTTTCATCTGCCTAGAAATCAGGGAACCCCCAAGTGGCGTCTGTGGAGGCTTCCCAGGAGATCTTCCATCTAGGTGCTGACCAGACTGAGGCCAGAGCAGATCCAGCAAGGTGGTTGTACAGCATGCCTGCCTTCCCACCATATCCTGAGGACCAAAACCAGCTCCGTTTATGTCACCACACTACAATTCCTGCCGGAGGCAGACGTGGCTATGTTTGACAGCACGATCCTGGCCGTTTTCAGCAGCCAAATCCCAGACTCGGTGTGTCCGTGATGCAACTGAGGCATACAGCAACAAACGGACAAGGCTACACCTGAACAATTCCCCACCTGGGCTCAGTATCACACTGAGAGGGCCAGAGCCAGCATCCAGGTGATGTGCCAGCTGTGGCTTTTGCTGAGCTTTGTCTCCCTCCTGTCAGGTTTAAAAACAAGTAGATCCAGTCATTCTTGCACAAAGAAAGGTTTTATTGGATTATCTTGCTAAAACCCACAGTAGGAGGTCATTGTCAGGAATGGGGGGCGAAGCAAAGCAAGCTAACTTATAGTGTGATGCAATGAAGCGCCTAGCAAATGAAACTTGAGCACTCGCGCGGGAACTCCTGGCGGGAGAAATACTTCATGAACGGGAGACTACTCCCCCTTCCCCTTGCCTTCCCAGGACTGGAAAATTCTCAGTAAAACAAGAATAGTCCAAAGCCTACATTCAAGGCCACTGTGATAAGGAAAAGCGGCAGGGAAGAAGCTCCCACGTTTCTGCCTGCATAGCTACGCAAGCGCAAAGCAGGGTAGGGAACACAAAACAATGGATTCAGTGAGAAACATCAAAGGCATTTTCTGACATTCTGCCCTTCCCAAAATACCACCCACCCACCACTCAGAAAGGAGAGAATGAGGGGCCCCCAGGTTTATTTGGGTATCGAGTGTGAAATTCTTTCAGGTGATCAGGTGCATTAATATCAGACACTTTCACCCACTCCCTGTGTTGGGGCCCGAAGTGTACCCATTCAACAAGGTACAGGAGTTGTCCACGGAGAATCTTAGAGTCCAAAATGTCAGCAATTTCGTAGTGCTCCTCATCGTCAACCATCAAAGGGGGGAGGTGCTGGAAGCTCAGGTTGCCATTTAGTTGGGGGTAATGCAGGTTTGAGGAGGCTGTAATGGAAAATTGGATGTATTGCTTTAAGAGATTTAGGCAAATCTAGTTGTACAGTTACTTGATTTATACATCTCAAAACTTTGAATGGACCAATATATTTCCAAGCAAGTTTCCGGGACTGTTGCGCTAGTCTTAGGTTCTTGGTTGAAAGGTAGACCGAGTCTCCCGGTTGCAGTTTCCAGCCACCCGCCCTCTTTTTGTCTGCCTGCTTTTTGTACTGTGCCTTGGCCTCATTCAATGTCTCAACAATTAGGGGCCAAGAGTCCCGGAAAGTTTTACACCATGCTGAGGCTTCCCCACCAGTCTCACCGGGCTTCAAAAAGGGAAGAGGGGGCTGTCATAACCCATGGCAGCTTTGAAGGGAGACATATTCGTTGAAGCATGCCATGAGTTGTTGTACGCAAACTCCGCCAGTGGTAATAAATCTACCCAATTGTCTTGTTGATAGTTAGAGAAACACCTTAAGTATTGTTCTAAAGTCTGGTTTACTCTCTCTGTTTGCCCGTCGGTTTCAGGGTGATAGGCAGTAATGAGAGCGCGTTCAATACCCATAAGAGTCATCAACTCCGACCACAACTTTGAAACAAATTGAACCCCCCTGTCGGAGATTATCTTGAGTGGTAACGTATGTAGCCTGGCAATGTGCTGAAGGAAGGCTTTGGCCAGGACTTTGGCTGTCGGCAGGCTGGGAAACGGTATAAAATGAGCTTGTTTAGAGAATAGGTCCACTACCACCCAAATGACTGTCATATGTTTAGAGGGGGGAAGATCCGTGATAAAGTCCATAGAGATCACTTCCCAGGGTCGGCTTGGGGTGGGTAGAGGCTGTAAAAGACCTGGAGGTTTCCCTGGTCTGGTTTTGCAATGATTGCACGTTGGGCAGGACTGTATATAAAGGGATAAATCCCGTTTCATTCGGGGCCACCAGAAGCCGCGTTGCAGTAGGTGTAAGGATTTTACATATCCGAAGTGCCCCGCAGACTTTGAGTCATCGGCTGTTTGCAACACCTGGGATCGGGTAGCTTCTGGAACAAAAATTTTATTGCCCCTGTACCAGCAGCCATTTGTACCACATTTCACATCATCCCGAGCTTGTAATTCAATTGTTTCTTGTGTGGTGATGTCAGTGGCAAATGGCTTTTCCCAGGTCATGGCCTGGATTGGGGTCAACAATTGTGCGCGTCTGGTTTTTCGGGTTACAACTGCTCCAACTAATTGTTCAGGGGTGAACATAGACTCTCGTATTTCTGTCCTCTTACACAGGTGTTGGGGAAGGCGGGAGAGAGCATCCGCCAGATGATTGGATTTACCTGGAAAATGGTGAAGGGTGAATTGAAATTTAGAGAAAAACTCAGCCCACCGGAATTGTTTTGCATTTAGATTCCGGGGTTTCCGCAGTACCTCAAGATTTTTGTGATCAGTCCAGATTTCAAAAGGTACTCGGGACCCTTCTAACCAGTGCCTCCAGGTGATCAATGCTAAACGTATAGACGCTGCTTCTTTATCCCAAATGGGCCAAAATCTCTCCGTATCATTAAACTTTTTGGACACATAAGCAAGGGGTTGTAGTTGCCCCTGAGCATTCTCTTGCAATATCACCCCACCCATAGCGGTATCCGACGTGTCTACTTGGACCACAAATTTTTTTGTCTCATCGGGGTGTGCTAGTATGGGTTCAGACGTGAATAACTGTTTTAGTTGTTCAAAAGCTTCCTGACACTGGGGAGTCCAGTTCAAAGGGGCCCCGGGCATTGAAGCCTTAGTTCCCCTCCCCTTAGTCTTTAGCAGTTCTGTGAGGGGGAGGGCCACTTGGGCAAAATGTGGCAGGAATTGACGGTAAAAATTGGCGAAACCGAGGAAACTTTGGAGCTGCCGCCTGGTTTTGGGGGGCTCCCACATCAACACATCTTGGACCTTTTTTGGGTCCATTTCTAACCCTGCAGAAGATATGCGGTACCCCAAAAAGTCAATGCACTCCTGGTGGAATTCACATTTTGACAGTTTAACAAACAGTTTGTGTTCTAATAGCATTTCCAATACTTTTCGCATAAGGGCGGTGTGAGATTCTTGATCCGGGGTATAGACCAAGATATCATCCAAGTAAACAACCACCCCCTTGAATAAGTAGGGGTGTAACACTTCATTGATTAAATTCATGAAGACCCCTGGTGCTCCCTGTAATCCGAAAGGCATAACCCGATATTCAAATTGCCCCAGCGGGGTATTAAACACAGTCTTGTATTCATCACCCTGTCTGATACGGACCCGAAAATAGGCATCTCGTAAATCCAGTTTAGAAAACACTTTCCCCTTTGCCACCTCTGCCAACAAGTCTTTGATGAGGGGCATTGGGTAGGCATTAGTTGCAGACACTGCGTTTAGCCCCCTGTAATCCGTGCAGAGTCTGAGCCCCCCATCTTTTTTTTTTACAAAACAATACGGGTGCTGCAAAAGGGGACGACGCTGGCCTAATAAATCCACGGGCCAGATTCTTATCGATAAAGCGGCGTAGTTCTTCCTTTTCAATGGGACTCATGGCATAAATTTTCCCTTTTGGTAATTTGTGGCCCGGAAGGATTTCAATCGCACAGTCGGAGTTACGGTGGGGGGTAGTTCATCTGCTTCCTCCTCCTCAAAAACCCTGGTCACATACCGGTAGTCCTTAGGGATGCGGTTAAGGTCCTCCGTGGCTAAGCAAGCTCGTGGAGGTTCATTGCATGGGGTTTTTCCCCACCCTGGGTCCCATTTGTGCTCTGCACACTTCGGGGAGATAAATTGTACGCTCCCTTCTTCCCATAGAATATACGGATCGTGACCATGTAACCAAGGGCTACCCAACACCAATGGGAACTGGGCTTGAGGGGCTATTACAAACGAGCGTAGCTCCCAGTGTTCACCAATGCCTACTCTTAAAGGAACAGTCTCAAATCGGCATGGTTCTTTCATTGGAGACCCATCCATTTGAGTAAAAGTTATCGGGTCTTTCAAATTGACAACGGTTGCCTCCAACCCCATAACCATAGACGGATTTATCAGGTCCCTCCCGCACCCTGAGTCAATGAGGGCTCGAACCCGAATATGGGTCATCATCGCTGGATTCATCACAAGTACAGTCACAAAGAAGAGAGAGGGGTAATTGCTCACCAGTTTAGGCGCCTCAGGTACTGGGTCCTGTTGTGTAGCGCCATTCACAAACAGGACCAATTTGTTTCCCTGCATCTCACTCTCCTCCAGCATCATGGTATCCGCTTGGTCGGGGCTAGCAAAAAGAGCCCGTGTGTTGCGTGGTTTCGCTGTACCTTTTCTCGGGGTAGGGGTTGGCCATCGTCTGGGCTCCTCTTGTGGTAGGGCTCTATTGGGATCCCCTTTCGGGCAGGATGCGGCGAAGTGCCCCTTTTCCCCACACCGCAGGCAGAGGCCCTGTCGCATACGCTGATCTCTCATCCCGCTTGAGGTGGAGGTTGGTTTGGGTCTGGCCTGGCCTGCCGCAAGACTCGGACGGTTATTGCCCAGAGATAGATCCAGTTTCATGACACGCAAGCGACTTTCCGCTTTTTCGGCTTCCTCCATCCAGCCCTGGAGAGTGCGAGGTTGCTGAGAGCTGAGGACATTATTGCGGACGTCTACAGCTAGTCCCATTCGATATTGTTGAGCCAGCACTGCATCGGTCCAGTCCCGAATTTTCACTGCATGCCTTTAGGGAATTTCACATTACCGAGACTCTGTCGGTTTGAAGCCGTTTCTGATTCGTCTTGAAGTAAACCGGTACAGGGCTGCCATTTCACACATGGCTTTCCCTGACCGGAAAAGAGCCGAATCAGAAGCGGTTTGGCAATTCAGATTGCACCGCCGGTTCCCGCCACACCTTTTTTTTTTAAAAAAATGTTTGCTTTAGAACGCTATAGCGCTATAGTGCTATAAACAACACTGCAGGCATTCCAATGGGGTTGCTATGATGCTATTCTGCTATTGCGCTATAGCGCTATAGCGCTCTAAAGCGAACATTAAAAAAAAAAAAAAAAGCCGGAGATCGCCCACGCGGGCGAAAAAAGGCGGGAAAAAAGCGTATCGGATCCGGGAGAAGAAACTGATGACTACTTGGAAGCGGTTGACAGGTAAAACGCTTCAGTCCCGTTTCCTGAATGGGACAGAAGCGATTCTGTGTGAAATTACAAATATATTCTGGTAGGGAACCGGTTCTAAAACGGTTCTGTCTGAAATGCCAGACCATAAACCGTTTGGGAACCGTTCCTCTTCCGGATTATATCATCTGTCTGAAATTCCCCTTTGAAACTCCCTTGAATACTCCCGCACGGTGAGTTTGCCTTGTCTGAACGTGCGAAGGAAGGCTTCGGCTTTTTGGGCCGCCCCCGGGTCCTCGAAACGGTTTCTCAAGGCCCACATGAAGTCATCAACATTCCCCAATTCCGCTGCCTCCAGATCATGAAGGGCTACATACCAACTAGTAGCACTCCCCCGGAACCTGGAAGCGATAAACTCCACCTGTTGCTCCTCGTCTGGGAACACATAGCCCCATCTCTGCACAAATTTCCCTACTTGCAATATGAAAAAGGACACAGTTTCTGGATCCCCATAAAACGTGATCTCCAACATGTCCTTGGGGCGGATTACTGGAGGGGCCGGGGCCATGATCGGTGCTGGAACTGGCTGCGGGAGGGGTGCTGGAGCAGGGAGTTGAGGCGGAGGCAGAGCTGGTGGCTGGATAGGTCCTGGTGGCCCTGGCCCGGGTCCTGGTGCTGGGCCGGCCGGTGGAGGTGGGGCCGGTGCTGGCTGGCCCGGCCCTGGGGCCGGGGGAGCAGAAGGTGGCTGTCCCGGTGGCACCGGTGGTGCAGGTGCTGGTGCCAGTCTAGGTTGCGTCAGCGGATGAGCTCGAATTGCTTGGTCCATCATCTGTGGTAGGGATTGCATTAGTTTGCTCATGTCCCGTACCAGACGTCGGGTATCCTCTTGAATAGAGTCCATGCGAGCCTCTGTATCTGAACCGGATCCTGTTCTGGGAGATCCTCGAGACATCCGTCCCTGGGGAAGTCCAAAACTACCTCTAGGATCCAAAAGGCTGTCCCGGCTCTGGCTCCCCGGCATGGACCAAGTTGTCTGGGTAGTGTCCAACAGGTTCTTAGTCCAATCGCGTGATCTGCGGTAGGTCACCCCTTTATCCCAGGGTGTTGGGGCTCCCGGCACGTAGGTTCGTGGAACCGCTCCCCCTTGACTCTGCGTTGGCCCGGCCGGGCTATAGATTGGGAGAGTGTACGCAGCACCCACTGTGCTGATCGATGGAGGGGTGACCAACCCTGCTGCTGATTGCGGGGTTGGCGCTGCCAAAACCGAAGTTGTAGTCACTGGAACAACGGTGGTGGTCGGAATGGTGACCACTGGAGTTGCCACGGTGGTGACTGGGGCCGTGGCTCCCGGAGTAGTAGTCACTGGGACTGCGCCTGTGGCTCCCGGAGTAGTAGTCACTGGGACTGCGCCCGTGGCTCTCCCCCCCCCAGCTCCGCTCATCGTGGTAGACGGCGGAAACTGACGGTGGGGGAATAATGGTGATTCCTGACACCTCCCACAGACCGGAACCGCAGCCCTTCAACACACCCTGCTGCTCGTAAGTGGCAGAGTTGTAAAAAGCCTCAGAATTTGCTTTCTGAACTGGCCTGAGGTTTCATCAGCAGCCACCTCCGTGCCTCTGGGTGCAGGATATGAGAGTAACGGCCTTCAGTTATTGTCTGAGTCTAACAGGTGTGCTGCCTCTGGAACTGGAGGCTGCAATGAGCAAGGCAACCAAAAAGGTTTGGGGGGGGGAGAAGAAAACCCTTAGATATGGAAATATCAGTGTCAACTACCAAAAAGCTAAAATTTCACTAAATCACAAAAGCTTTAATCAAATTGTAAAGATTAAAAACTGTGTATCAAGATCCTTCCATTTTCGTTACATATACAGGGACCTTCTCCTCGTACAGAGTAACCCCAACCCTGTTAGTTTTTCTTCTTTTTGATTACCTGGTTTGTTCTGGCTTGAAATCCCCCCGCCTTGTTCATTTTTGGTGGTTCCACTGAGGCTTCTTAGCTAATTGCTATTGACAGGCACATGGATCTGCCTTTTGAACAGTTGTCTAAGATGGAAACCTCATACTAACATCTCGTGGCAGTGAGTTCCACAAACTAATTACGCACTGAATGAAGACAAGCCCCCTCTGGCTGCAGCCTGGTCCTACTGCCAATCAGATTCACTGGGTGAGCCTGAACCCTAGTCACTCAAGACAGGGCAAGTCCAATCACAATGGATTCCACACAGAGGAAAGGGGGAGGTGCAGAGATGCAAAAGGGGGTTTACAAAAATTTAGGCACTGCTTCCTGTAGTTGTGTAGTGGGCAGAGCTTCAGATTAGGAATAGGTAAAGGTAAAGGTTTCCCCTGCTCAAAAGCCAGTCGAATCCGACTCTAGGGTTGCGGTGCTCATCTCCATTTCCAAGCCAAAGAGCCAGCGCTGTCCGAAGACGTTTCCGTGGTCATGTGGCCGGCATGACTAAACACCAAGGCGCACGGAACGCTGTTACCTTCCCACCGAAGCTGTACCTGTCTACCTACTTGCAATGTTTTGCTTTCGAACGGCTAGGTTGGCAGGAGCTGGGGCCAGAGACGGGAGCTCACTCCGTCACACGGCACTCGGGTCTCCAACTGCCAAACTACAAACCTTCCAGTCTCCAGCTCAGCATCTTAACCTCTGAGCCACCGCAGCCCCATATAGGAATAGGTGACCTGGGTTCAAATTCTTGGTCATGAAATTCACAGGATGACCTTGGGGTAGTGTCTGTCTGTCTGTCTGTCTGTCTCTCTCTCTCACACACACACACACAGAGCCAACTCTCTCTCAGAGGGGTTGTTCTGAAGATAAAAATGCAGGGGGAGAAAATTGTGTGCGTCCCCACAAACACCACAGATGGACAGGTGGGAGTGGAAGAGAGACAAGCGACGGCAACTGCAGCACCACAGAGAGGTGGAGTCCTGCTCTCACTGCCTCTCCCCTCCCTTGTTCCACATCCTCCCTACAAACCCTCCCCTCCCACACAGTGCCAGAGTTCAGCCACCCCTGGAAGCCATAACCCCGGACTTGGGCATCCTCTCTGTCCAACAAGCAGTAGCACTGGGAAGGGAAAGGCCCTCTGCTCAGGCTCAGAGTCACCCTTCTATTACCTCCCTACTCCCCTTTTGGCCACGCAGATGAGGGCACTGCTGGCTCTCAGAATCGGCTCTCCACCCAGGCCTTCCCAGTTTAAGAGGGAGGCGTCTCTCAGCAAAGGACCGGAAAAACCAGGAAGAGGAAGGGTCCCTGCCTGAGATCTACACATGCAAGAGGGAACAGCACAACACTGCTTTTTGGACAGTCCTTTGATTCTCCCAGCCCAGACAGAGAAACACTGTACCTTTAAAAACACACACACACACCCCAACAAATTCACCCTATATAAATTATGGCCATAAACTTTTTTTTCCTGCAGTGCGGCCTAATTAATTCCTGTTCTATACACAAAGGGAAATGCTGGGTGACAAATGGGTGCAAACCTTGAAAGCTGCCACGTCGGCAAAACATTTTCTACTTCAATTTATAAGCAATTTTGCAGTAAATCATCCGCCAGAACCCGAGATCCACAGGCAGCCGAGAACAGCCAGGCCACGCCACGGTATGCAAACCGAGATATAAAAAGGTACAACACTGGGGAGGGGAGGAAGAAGGGGGGGAGAGGTGCTATGCATGTCCCCCCACTTCCTCAACAACCTTGACATTCTGCTTAAAATTCTGTATGGCAAGAGTCCACCAACACAGCTTATTTGAGGTTTCTGCACTAACAACGCAAGGCCAAGAAGGGGTACCTCCTGGGAAAGGTGCAATGAAGGAAGTCCCCAGCAGATTTATCCCACCCAGATTTAAGAAAAGCCTGCTGACTCAGGCTAAAGTTCTGCCTAGCCGGGTACCCTGTGCTTCCCACAGTGGCCAGACAGACACTGGAGGGAACAAAGGTAGTGGCCCTCCACCACTGGTTGACACTCCCCCCTCTCCAACAACTGGTGTGCAGAGACAGAATGCCCCAAAACATTACATGTTATACCAGCAGCTGCTGACAGATCTACTGTCCATGAATTTGCTCAGTATGGAATCATAAACCAGTAGGCCCCGCTGTGAAGATGGTGAACTCAGCAAGATTGGGTCACCTACACACCCGTTAAGGGTCTTTACATACTAGGACAGTCCCACAGGTTTACCGAAAAAAAGAAAGTAAATAACTCAAAGATTCCCCCACACATACAAACACAAAAGGCCTGATGAGGACTAAATATGCCCCAGGAGCACAGAATGTTGAGAGTAGTTGAGTATTAGAGGGAAGAGGAGGAGGGAGGGATTTGCCTGCTTAATTCTGGAAGGGGGATCTCGGAGGAAGGGATTTCCAAATTGTTTTCCCACTCCCAAGATAATGCACAGATCCCAAACTTCTCCCCCCTCCCCAGCGGCCCGTAGACTCACTTGAGTGAGCAAACAACCACAGAGAGGGTTCTGGCTCTTCTTGGCCTCTGCCCCCTTCTCCCATCCACCCCCTTCGACCACTTTCCTGCCAAGCGGTGCTTAATAGAGACGTACATGAGTCTGTCCACTTCCACAACCAATGGGAGCAAGTTCCATAAATTAAATATACACTGAGCAGAAATACTCTCTCACCTGCCCTGATTCAACTGCCAAAACAGTGTGCTCAATTCAACACAGTATTTCTGCAGGCATGACAACTTGCTCCCAGTAAACGTAACTTTTTCAGCCCTCCCAGGAAAGGGACCCCTGTTAACACAGTTTTGGGGGATATTTAGGGCTGTCTGGGGAGGGGGGGGCTAAGGAAGTCACATTCCACAGGCAGGAGTCCCTGTGCCCATGGCAACGCTGCAATGGATCCAACCCAAATCACTGAACGACCTTGTCCTTGTTCGGTGGATGGATGCAGCCTCTACAGGAGTTGCACATCATGGCCACATGGGATACACATCTTAGGTATGCAAATTGGTTGCGTCCAAAATTCTACAGCACCACAAATGTATTCCTAGACGTCAATCTCTGCTACTCAGAAACCATCACCTTTTGAGAAGGTCTGGGACCCTAAAGGACTTACTTCACAGCCAAACATGTGGCGGAACCAGGCAAATTCCACAGCCAGACGTCTGAACTTCATATGAATCTGCTTCACACCTAGTCAGGACATCAGCGTGTGGCCGTGGCTCACTGGCAGAGCATTTGCTTGGCATGCAGAAGGTCCGAGGTTCAGTTCCCGGCATCTCGTTAGAAGGACCAGGAAGTAAAAGAACTGGTACTAACAGAAGTGGCAGGGATAAAAAAAGATACGGAAGAAGTTAAAAAAGAGGTTAAAAGTCTGGTGACAAAATCAGAAGAAATGGAACAGAAAGTTAAAAGAACCCTGTCAGAAAATACAAGATTGGAGTCCATGATGGAATATAGAGCCACTCAGAATCATTTGAGATTGAGAGGAATAGAAGAGGAAGAAGACCAGGATTTACGGGCTCTAGTAATTAATACATTGACAACTTATATAGGGGAAGATGTTGGAGATTTGGATCCAGACTTTGACCTGATTTACAGAGTAAACTCAGCTTACGCTAAGAGAAAGCAATTACCCAGAGATGTGATTGTTCAATTTGTGACTACAAAAATGAAGGAAGACGTTTTCAAGAAGCAATTTACACAACAGTTGGAAATTAATGGAAAAAAAATAATAATTTTGAGAGAAATTCCGAGATCGATCTTACAAGACAGAAAGAAATTCAAGAAATTAACAGACAGATTAAAAGAAATGAGTATCAGGTTTAGATGGGAGATTCCATATGGATTATCATTTGTCTACAATTCGGTGAGATTTACCCTCAAAACAGAAGGAGATATGTACAGATTCAAAGAGAACAACTTTGATGACTTTAAAGATATTTAATTCAAAACAACTATGGATTACAAATTTTTATCTTGGAACGTAAATGGACTAAATTCACCAAACAAAAGAAGATTAGTGAGTCATTGGCTAGAGAAACAAAAATGTAACATAATTTGTTTACAAGAAACACATATCAGAAAACAAGATAATAAATATTTGATTAATAAAAAATTGGGAGAAGAATTTCATTCCTCAGCAATCAATAAGAAAAAAGGAACAGTGATATACATTACAAAAGAATTGGAACCTAAACAAATCTTTTCAGACAAAGAAGGAAGATATGTTGGCGTGGAAATAATGATGAATAGAAAAAAGACATTGCTTGTAAATATATATGCACCCAATGGTGCAAAAGAGACTTTTTTTAAGGATTTGACTAAAGAGTTGGACTGTTTAAATTATGATCAAATAGTCCTTGCAGGAGACTTTAATGGTACAGTGAACAATGTATTGGACAGAAAATCCAAAGCAAGTGGAGAGACGGTTGGAAAGTTGCCAAAAAATTTTTTTCAGCTAATGAAGCAAGAGAAACTAGAAGATGTTTGGAGGAAGTGGAACCCCAAGACAAAGGATTATACGTTTTATTCTAACAGACATAATTCCTTTTCTAGAATTGACATGATTTGGATGTCAGAGGAGATGGCGCAAAAAACTTACAAAATACAAATTTTACCGAAAACTAATTCAGACCACAACCCCTTACTTTGGATATCTAAAGAAAAACTCAAACAATTACATTGGAGAATTAATGAGGACTTATTGGATCAAAAATTAATTAATGAAACTTTAAAAAAAGAAACGAAAAGCTTCTTTGAACTGAATTTAAATAAAGGCACTGACATACAAGTTGTATGGGATACATACAAAGCGGTAATGAGAGGCTTGCTTATCTCTTTGAACTCTAAAGATAAGAAACAAAAGATGCAACAACAAAATGACCTTCATGAAAAAATTCGACAAAAAGAAAAGGAATTAAAGAAAAGACCAGGGAAGAAAAAGATTATTAAAGAGATCCACTTTCTGCAGGATCAACTGAATGTTCTACTAAACAGAGAATTATATTGGAACCTGAAGAAACTACAGCAAAAAGCATTTGAGGGTGCAAATAAACCAGGAAAATTTTTATCGTGGCAATTGAAAAATAAAAAAGAAAGGAATTTTATAAGTAAGATTACCGAAGATGGAAAGGATGTTATGAATTTGAACGGCATAAAAAGAGTCTTCTTCAAATATTACGCCAAACTGTTTAAAAAGAAAGGAATTGATCAACAGAAAATTAAGAAATACTTGGAGACTATTGAAGTTCCAGAGCAGGGAAAACAAATTAAAGAGTTATTAAATGGTTTAGTAACGAAGGAAGAAGTCACAATGGTGATAAAAGATGCAAAGTTGGGCAAAGCTCCAGGTCCAGACGGCTTTACTGCAAAGTTTTACAAGAAATTTAAAGAGGAGCTAACCCCTATCTTAGTACTTCTGTCGAACGAGATAAGAAAGACTAAACGGATCCCAGATTCATGGAAAGAAGCAAATATTTCATTGATACCCAAAGAAGGTTTGGATTTAACTCAAGTTAAGAATTATAGACCAATATCGCTATTAAATAATGATTATAAATTATTTGCAAAAATAATTTCGGAAAGATTGAAAAAATATTTGAAAGATACTATAGCGGAAGAACAAGTTGGTTTCTTACCAAATAGACAAATCAGAGACAATTTAAGAGTGGTGATTGATGCAATTGAATACTATGACAAACATCCAGAAAAAGAAGTTGGATTCCTCTTCCTAGATGCGGAAAAAGCTTTTGATAATTTAAACTGGGAGTTTATGCTGCAAGTTATTGAAAAAAATGGACATAGGACAGTCTTTTTTAAACATGATTGTGGCAATCTACTCAGAACAGAAAGCGGCTTTGAATATAAATAAAGAAAGAACAGATTTCTTCCAAGTCCAAAAGGGAACACGTCAAGGCTGCCCGCTATCCCCGTTGTTGTTTATTTGGATATTGGAAATATTATTGACAGCGATAAGAAAAGATAACAGCATTGAAGGACTTACAGTGAAAGGTTTTACATATAAATACAGGGCATTTGCAGACGATGTAATGTTTATGATTCAGGATCCAATTGAGAAAATACCACAATTGATGGAAAAAATTGAAGAATTTGGATTAGTTGCGGGATTCTACGTTAATAAAAGTAAAACCAAGGTGATGTGCAAAAATATGACGAAGCAAAGACAAACAGAACTTCAAGAGAAAATTCAATGTGAAGTAGTTACAAAGGCTAAATATTTAGGAATTGAATTAACCATGAAAAATATCGATCTGTTTAAAAATAATTATGAAAAGGTGTGGTACAAGATTCAGCAGGACATGAAGAAATGGGATACGTTGAATTTATCATTATTGGGAAGAATCGCAACTGTAAAAATGAATATCTTACCGCGTTTGATGTTTTTATTTCAGACTATTCCAATATTAAAACAAAGGAAAGTATTGGATACGTGGCAGAAAGAATTATCCAAATTTGTATGGGCAGGAAGAAAGCCAAGGATCAAAATGAAAATTTTATGTGATGCAAAGGAAAGAGGAGGTCTACAATTACCAAATCTAAGACTGTATTATGATGCCGTCTGTTTAACATGGTTGGAACAGTGGATTAATCTTGAGAATAAGAAGTTATTGGCTTTAGAAGGGCATGATAACAAGTTTGGATGGCATGCATACTTATGGTATGGAAAAGTAAAAATGGACAAATTCTTCAAACACCACTTTATAAGACAATCACTGTTCGAGACTTGGATGAGATATAGAAAATTCTTCTCAGAAGAAAGACCACTTTGGATAGTACCAGCAGAAGTGATTAATCCATATTCAAGAAATCAAGGGTTAGATTGGCTACCTTATAAAAGTCTTTTAAAATTAGAAGGGAAAAACTTTGTGTTAAAAGACAGATTCGATGTGGAATTTGAATATGATTGGTTGAAGTATAGACAGATTTATGATTTATTTAAGACCGATAAAAGAGAACATGGTTTTAGAGAAAATAATATGGAAATTGAAACTGTATGGCTTGAAAAGGGGAAAAAAATGATTTCTAAACTGTACAAGGTTTTACTGAAATGGTATACTGAGGATGAAATTGTAAAAGAGCAAATGATAAAATGGGCGGTAAATGTTAATAATGAGATATTAATGACATCTTGGGAATATTTGTGGAAAAAGTCAATGAAAATTTCAACTTGTGTAAATGTTAAAGAGAATTGCTATAAAATGATGTACAGATGGTATATGACGCCTAAAAAAATTGCTATTATAAACGAAAGTATGTCTAACAAATGTTGAAATGTAAGAAACATGAAGGGTCTTTTTACCATATGTGGTGGACATGTGATAAAGCAGTATGTTATTGGACTAAGATCCACAATGAGATACAAAAAATTCTGAAATGTACTTTTAAGAAAGACCCACAGATGTTATTGTTAGGTCTTAAAATGGAAGAAATAAATGTAGCCAAGAGAACATTATTATGGTACTTGATTACAGCAGCTAGACTGACTTTTGCTCAATGTTGGAAACAAGATAAAGTACCTGAAACATGGGAATGGATTAAAAAGACGTTGTTTATGGCAGAAATGGACAAACTAACAAGAAAGCTAAACAACGAAGAAGATGAAACTTTTTTTGAAGACTGGAAAGTCTTTCAAGAATACCTGTTGAAAAACTGGGATGTTAAACGTGGTTTGATTTGTTTTGATAGTTATTAAGAAGAAAATGAAAGAGAGTTAGACTCTTGAATTGTTACCATTACTAAGAGAAAATAAGTTTAGAAGTAATGGTAATAGAATAAGAGAGACATTAATGGGGTTGGAGCAGTGCGGGAAGCCTTGTTTTGGGGGGGGGGAGAAAGAAAAATGGATATGTAGTGGTTTGTTTAAATTGTATGAACATGTGATATATCCAATAAAAACTGTATTTACAAAAAAAAAAAAGAAGGACCAGGAAGTAGATGATGTGAAAGACCTCTGCCCGAGACTCTGGAGAGCCACACCGCCAGTCTGAGTATACAATACTGGCCTTGATGGATAAGGCAGCTTCATGTATTTATCCATCTAACTCAGACTCAGACAGAGAAAAAACCTTCCCCAAACCTGCTGTCTGCCACTCTTTAAACAGGGGTGACAGGAACTAAACCTGGGACCTCCCACATACAAGAAAAGCGCTCTATCACTGAGCCACCTCAGCTTGGATGAGGTTCTCACAATTGACAATGTAACTGAACCAATTAATCAGATGATTAAGCTAATTATTTCTGGGCCTCGGAAAAAAGTCAAGTGCCTGGAACTTCTAGTAAACAAAGCGTCTTAGTCTAACCAATAAGTAGTTTCCCCCTCCCCCACACACCCCAACTGGCTTTCAATTTGTCTTTCAGATCTTTTTATATTTGACACTTTCCAGCCACAGATGCAATCAACGAGGGCTTTGTCAAATGGATGATTTCCTTTTAACACTCCGGTGGAGCTTAGAAAAAAAGTTTTTATGGTATATAAAATCCCACCTTTTTTAGAAATTTATATATTAAACTCCATGTTCATAGCCGTATTTTGCTTATGGGAAATATCAAAATGTCAACCATTGTTTCTGTTAAAGGTCTTTAATGATATTGCGGTTTCTGGATCCGTAATGGAACATGTTGCTTACCGCCGTCTGCAATGCATCTCATTAAATACACTAATGGCACACGTTTTATGAAAAGGTCAGGCTCAGGATTGGCGGGAGTTCGCCTTTTAAACAAAAATAATAAAACCCAGCCCGGTTTTAAAGCTACAGCTAATCATAAAGAACTTTAGCCGACGCAAAGCCTCCTGCTCTGACGAGGATCTATCCAACACGTCCAACAGTGACTTAGCATCATAATCGGTCATGAACACCCTTATCAATATTCTCACAGCGACTGGGAGAAAAGAATGGTGCTCCATTGCCTCGGCTTGACAACATTTAATGGTGGCACCTTGGAATTTGTAGCATTAAGATCCGTTCCCATCTACTTCCAAATTCTACAAGGAGCCTCACAATCCTTCGTGCATCCACCATCAGTATTAATAAGCCCTGATTCCTAAAGATGCCAATCTGAGGCCAAGAGAGCGGTTTCAAGACACCTGAACTAGGATCCACTCTGCCTTCTCGACACCCTTCTCGGACCCAGGATCCTCTTTTCATCCCAAGAAGTGACACTATAACATGAAAACATAAGGAGTGCCCTACTGGATCAGTGATCCATCACCAGTGATCCATCAAGGTCTGCATCCTCTTTCACACAGTGGTCAAGTGACAAGGCATGGAAGCCCAGGCATCGACTCTGAGTAAGCTCAGGTTCTCAGACAAGAGTGTCAACAACTTACCTTCATTAATGCCTTCATTCAGCCTGAGATCTGTTGTTATTGCTCTGGTTCGGTCGCACAGTTGAGTCCGACTCTTCGCGACCCCATGGAGCACATCACGCCAGGCCCTCCTGTCTTCCGCTGTCCTCCGGAGTTTGTTCAATTTCATGCTCATTGCCTTGGTAACACTGTCTAACCATCTCATCCTTTGCCATCCCGTTCTTCTTTTGCCTTCCATCTTTCCCAGCATCAGGGTCTTCTCCAGTGAGTGCTCCCTTCTCATTTGGTGGCCAAAGTATTTGAGCTTCAGCTTCAGTAATTGGCCTTCCAGGAGACAGTCAGGGTTGATTTATTTTAGGACTGTCTGATCTGATCTTCTTGCAGTCCAAGGGACTCTCAAGAGTCTTCGCCAGCACCATAATTTGAAAGTATCTATTCTTTGGTGCTCAGTCTTCCATATGGTCCAACTCTCGCAGCCATACATTACTGCTGGGAATACCATTGCTTAACCATATGGACTTTTGTTGGCAGGGTGATGTCTCCATTTTTTATTATGCCGACTAGGTTTGCCATCGCTTTCCTCCCAAGGAGCAGGCATCTTTTAATTTCATGACTGCAGTCACCATCTTCAGTGATCTTGGATCCCAGGAACGTGAAGTCTGTCACTGCTTCCATGACTTCCCCTTCTATTTGCCAAGGAGTGATGGGGCCGGATGCCATGATCATAGTTTTTTTGATGTTGAGTGTCAAACCAACTTTTCCACTCTCCTCTTTCATCCTGAGCAAGAGACTCTTTAGGTCCTCTTCACTTTCTGCCATTAGAGTGGTATCATCTGCATATCTGAGGCTGTTGATGGTTTTCCCGGCAATCTTAATGCCAACTTGTGATTCATCCAGGCTGGAATTTCGCATAAAGTACTCTGCATATAAATTAAATAAGCAGGGTGACAATATACATCCTTGTCGTACTCCTTTTCCTATGCTAAACCAATCAGTTGTTCCATATCTGGTTCTAACTGTCATTTCTTGACTCTCATGCAGTTTCTCAGGAGACATGTGAGGTGGTCTGGTAGTCCCATCTCTTTAAGGACTTGCCACGATTTGCTGTGATCCACACGAACAAAGGCTTTAGCATAGTCATGAAGCAGAAGTAGATCTTTTTCTGGTACTCACTTGCTTTCTCCAAAATCCAGCAAATGCTGGCAGTTTGATCTCTAGTTCCTCTACCTCTTCGAAACCCAGCTTGTACTTCTGGCAGTTCTCTATCCACGTACTGCTGAAGCCTAGCTTGTAGGATCTTGAGCACGACCTTGCTAGAGTGTGAAATGAGTGCAATTGTGCGACAGTTTGAACATTCCTTGGCATTGCCCTTCTTTGTGGCCACTGTTGTGTTTCCAAATTTGCTGGCAAATTGAGTGCAGCACTTTAACAGCATCATCTTTAAGGACTTTGAATAGCTCAGATGGATACCATCACCTTCGAAGTCCAGCAGTGTATCTTCTGCAAGAGCTGGCACTTTGTAGTGGCTAGAATGTCAGACCAGGATCTGGGAGACATAGGTTCGAATCCCCATGCCGCCACAGAAGCTTGCTGAGTGACACCTCAGGCCAATCACACACTCTCAGCCTCCCCTACCTCACAGGGTTGTTGTGACAACAAAATGGAGGAGGGGAGATCGACGTAAGCTGCTTTGGGTCCCCAGTGGGAAAAAGGCAGGATATAAACGAAGTAAATAATAAAGAACTGTGCTTTGCAAACCCAGTTACCTAGTTTTTGGGAGCAAAATACAGCACGGCTTTTATGGGGGAGGGACCCCTATATCAGACTCTTGAACAAATTTGCTCCCAGCAACATTCTCTTGGCAGTTATTTGTTTATTGAGAGATGAAGATGTTTCAAGCTAAGACCATCTGTGTCAGAACTGATGACTTTGGCACCAGTTCTGGAATTATACATGATTCAAGCAACCGCACCTCCCCCCCCCCCCAAGTGCCTGGTGCAATCACTCTGCTCATTCAGCCTGGCTAAACCTAGCACTCTTCATTAGCCCTCCTTCCTCGACCTGCAAACCTACAGTTACATTATCTACTGAAGCTGGCTAGCGGAGACTGACATTCGAGGTCGTTGTGTATTCTTCCCAGATCGGGCGGTCCACTTGGAAAGCAACTGTAAATTAGCACGAGGAAGGAGTCCCAGACACCCATACGCACTCTCACACAGTCTGGCTCCCCTATTCCCCAAAGTGAAAGAACAAAGCATCAAAGGTACAATACAAGCAGTGAAAGCAGAACATGGGAAATTCATGGCAAACGAGGACTCGAGTTTGGCACCTTAACCCTTAATGTGCAGCACACAGATGGGTTAAGAACTCCCAGTCACACCTGGATGCAGAAGGGCAGCTCAAGTGGTTCAAGGCAAGGCCCATCTTGCCCCGCCCCCAATAAGGTATGCCAAGAAAGCACACCTGGAAAATGGTGCTTGCATAAGGAATACCAACTAGAAATAATGCTTGGGTTTTAACAGTAAAGTGCATTGGTAAGAGAGAGGGTTGGGGGGAGGGTTGAGGAGACCCAGATTCAAGTTCCCACTCATGGGATGCTGTGAGGCCCGTCACTCTGCCTCAGCTTCACCTACCCTGCAGGGCTCTTGGGAGGATAAACTGGGGAAAGGAGACCCGTGCGTGCCAATCAGACAAGACAGGTAATTTTGACTCAGAATCCTGATTCTTTCCTTTCCTTTTAAGGATGGAGAATACTTTTTTTTTTGGCTGTTCTCACAGCCAACTCATGGCGACCCTGGAGGATTTTCAAGGCAAGAGATGTTCAGAGGCGGTTTGCCATTGCCGGCCTCTGTGAAGCGACCCTGGATTTCCTTGGTTGGTCTCCCATCCAAATACCAACCGGGGCTGACCCTGCTTAGCTTCCCAGATCTGACAATATCAGGCTAGCCCGGGCTACCCAGGTCAAGAGAGAGAACACGTCGCCCAGTCCACAAAAGAGAGGAGTCCAAGTGGTACTTACTGTCTTTGAGGGCAGTGGTAAACTCTGTTCCCCCTCTCTTCTTGAACCTGGGGAAGGTATCTGGCTGCGGAAGCCGGTTAGCCACCATGAGGGCCTTCTGCAGCTTGATCCTCCCTTCCAAGAGCTGGTCCCACAGTGCTTCAGACGAGAGAAAAGAACACAACACAGCCTGAGCACGGCCCTTCCCCTTTCCGGAGCCACGGGCCTTTCCATACGGCTGATGCCACGAAGACCAGACACACAGTTCCCTCCCCCGCCCGGCAGAATGGCAGAAACTAGTTTTCTTCGCCCATAATCATTTTTTTTAAAAAAACCAAAACACAAATGACAAACAGGAAAGTAAATTAAAGGAAAGAAATTAACAAATTAAACAAACCAACCCATCCGTGTCTGTTTAAAACTTGAACAGGTACAGACTGTTTTAAACAAAAGCTGCAAACGGGTCTTTTGTTTGAACATGTCAGTGCTAATGCTGGAAGAGCACCAGAGAAACTGCCTTTATCTTTCCTTAAAACGGCCATTTTTAAGGCAGAAGGGGAAGGGCGGAATAGTGAAGGGACAGTGCAGGAGATGCGGCTGATACTTGGTGAAGTCAACAGAATAATATTTCACATTTCGAGATCACTTTCAGGATTTAGAAGGCCTAGAGCACATTGGCTTGTTAGAATCCTTGCAACAGCCCTGTAAAGTAGGCTAGTCTTACCAAGCACCACACTGCTGAGAGCAGGGGGCTTGCTAAATCTACCAAAGTAAACTCACGGCAGAAGCAAGATTTGAACCAGGGATCTCTGGGGGAGACTCACTGTCTCAGTTGCTACACTAGCTGCAAAAATGATCGAGCAGACCAAAAAGATTCAATTATTTTATTACCTATTTACTTTTATCATAGCCATCAAACCATTCTAAAAAAAGCACCCCAGAGGCCCTTAAATTTATCTACGGTGCCACTTCTTTATATATATGTCACTTATTCCTTTATATATATGTCACTTCATCCAGGAAGATCTCCAGGAGGGGTCCCCATCCTTTTTGAGCCAGTGGGCGTGTCCACAATTCCGACATGGCACAGTGGGGACATACAGAAAATGGCTGCCACGGGAGGCCAAGCTGGCCACAAAATGGCTGCCACAGCTTAGCTTCAGACACAGTGAAGACCTTGTGTTGTGGTGGCAGCTGTTACCAAAGCAATGTTTCTAAAAAATCCTCACAGACAACCTGATCTCCAGGGGCCAATCAGAAGCCTTGCTGGGCAAAAACCCTCCCTGGATCCACTCACTTCCTGAAAACACTTAGTGGGCACCAGGAAAGGTGTCAGTGGGCACCATAAGAATGTAAGAGAAGCCAATGTTGGATCAGGCCAATGGCCCATCCAGTCCAACACTGTCACACAGCGGCCAAAAATACTAGGTGCTGTCAGGAGGTCCAGTAGTGGGGCAAACATGAGCACCGTGTTGGGGACCCCCTGATCTCCAGTGCAGGACTGCTTTTGTTTTGTTAACTAGAAGGCAAGGCATAAATATTTTAAACAACCACTGGTCCAGAAAAGCACTGCCTACTAACCTATTTGATTTTTCACAGCTCTCCCCTTCTCTACTTCTTCGGCCACTTTGTCTTCAGAGAACGTCAAAAGCATCCCATCGCCCTTGCTCTCTTCTGCACGCGCCACTTCATCCTCTGCTTCAGAGCCTTCCTCGGAAACGGCTTCATCACTGCCGCCTTCTTCCACGCTGCCCTCCTCTTCCTCATCCCCGCTCTCGATTTCATCCATCCCCTCAGCGAACTTCTCAAAATCGTCAATAGCCTGGAAACAGAAAGCTGCTTTCTTCAGGGTCGCCGGCGGACAGCTCTCTTTCTCCTCACCACTGTCAACACTGTGTGGAGCTGACTCCTCCTCTTCCTCCTCCTCCTCCTCCATGTCTGGGTCTTCATCATCCAACTCCTCCTCCAGAGATTCACTGTCCAGGTCACTTTCATCAGTTTCCTCTTCCCCTGAAGGCTGCTCGTCTGTCAGTTACAAAAAGGGAATAATTGACACTCATCCAGTGCTAGCTGCAATTCCACCCACCCGCAACAAGAGTTAGTTGCAAACAGAGAAGTAGAAGCCAGTGCGGTGCGTTTATTTGTTTAGACATTTATACTCTGCTTTTCTCCCCAAGAAATCATCTAACGTGTTTCTTTCCTCCTCCACCCAGGTTAGGCTGAAACTGTATGACTGGCCCAAAGATCACCCAGTGAGCCAAGATGGCAAGGTTCCCCACCCCCCAAAAAAAAAAACTGGGTCTCCCAGATCTTAGATGCTTTACCCACTATGCCACACTGGCTCTTGGACAGAAAACAGAGCGTGGGCCTTCAAGCAAGGAACCCTCTCAGCCAGCAAGCTCTGTCACTGTCCTCAGGACATCCATTCTCTCTCTTGCTTTCTTCTTAGATCTGCTGCCCCCTCTGACCCCTTTTTAGTCAATCAGTTAATCTAACTAGGTTGCCAGCCTTTAGGTACCCGGGGATCTCTCACAATTACAATTTATCTCCAGACGACCAAGATCAGTTCCCTTGGAGAAAAAGGCTTCTTTGGAGGGTGGACTCTACGGCATTATAGCCTGATGAGGTCACTCTCCTCCCCAAACCCTGCCCTCCCCCAAAATCTTCAGGAATTTTCCAACCCAGAGCTGGAAACCCTAAATTTAACGTGGGGTTGCCAACTTTTCAGAGGCCGTGGGTACCTTTGGGGTTTCAAAATGGGGGGGGTGAGGGCCACATCAAAATGGCTTCCACAGGAAGAGGAGCCAAACAGAATGCCACCCTCCTCACACCTCCCAGGTAGAAGGAAATCCTGGAGCAGGAATGGAACCACACTCTGACTACGGAAGGCCCAGCTGCTTGGCAGTCCTCCTCATCCTCCAGGGAATAAATATTTCATTTGAAGGAGGGAAAACTCCAACAAGCCCTGCCTTAAAGTGGCCCCACTCACTTTCCAAAAAGTTTGGTGGGTCTCAAGGGAAGTACTGGTGGGCACCACGCTGGGGAACCCTGATCCAACCAATTGGCTGGCAAAATACAATACAAGTGGCCAATAAACACATACAGCGAGCAAAAAAGTTGGCTGGATCCAATCCTAGAGATGGGAGGGCCCAGAAAGAAACAGAGGAGGGTAAAAGAGTTCTTTCTAAGCATTTTTTTAAAAAAAATCTCATGGAAAAATTGGAAAATCCAGGTGGAAACACTGAAAAGTAACTTCCATTAAATAATTTCTCTTGTAGAATGAGTAAAATGCTTCTTAAGGTTATGGCTTTTCATGTTCTGAATGTAGAGCATGAAAAAAGTCTCTCAGTTTTTCCACTGGAAAAAACTGGGAAGTTTTGGGGAGCATTGGGGGGGGAACCCTCTTATAATGCAGGCATATACAATACTGGAACAGGCTGTATATGCTTAACGATAATACATTATTAAAGAAGTCAGTGTTTTAAATGCTATAAAGTTTAGCTTAATATCCAAAAAGCCTGCCAGTCCTACCTATTGGGACTCTATGGTGTTTTTAAATGGACATAAAACACCAGAAGATTATGGCTGCAGGAATTAAGGTTTATGCTTCTTATGCAGTATTAAAATAGGACTAACACAAACAATTTTGGCCCAGGTGTTTGGGAGATACTGATCTGTATAACTCGAATTTTGTAAGAATTTGGTTTCCAATTCTTGAGTATTTTGCTTCGCATAAGAAATTTGAACTCATTCTTGAAGCTATTAATGTTGTGTATTAATATTAGTTATAAAAGTTACATGTATCACACCCTCACCATAGGATGTATTGCGGTCCCAATAACTGTTCTATGTTATGTGTTCCAATAACTATTATATGTTGTATGTGCATGAAGTTTCACGGTTTAGGGGGCCACAGCTAAAAAAGCCATGGCTCAGACATATATGGGTAAATAGGAAGCTGAATGCAGGCTTGTTCAGGTTCAAGTCCAGGACTTATACTCTGGGTTTCACAAGGGGTACATGCCAAAGTTTAATACAACCCATTGGCAGACTTTGGGACTGATGCAATACAACATTCAAAGTGTTATTTTACAACAGGAAACAAAAAAGCAAGAATGCAAGAAAGTTTTGGCTACAAGAGATCTAAACAACTAGACATTTTTAAAGTGAGTAAAACTTGGACAATTGTGGCTTTCTCGCATTCCCCTCCCCGCCAACCACCTCTACCCAAAACCGAGGGAATGGGTTATTACACCAAACTGGAACTCTTATTAAATTCCAGCCTTGCTTCATTATCATCCATGTCTGTGGCACCTTCTATGCAAAATTACAGGGCTGGGGCAGCTCAGCCAGGCGAGTGATCCAATTGCCTCAACATCGCTAAGTGCTTCTGGCCCCTTGGAAACAGTCATACCCTGATTATGGATGCCACTGACTTAGGAAGGGGAGAACTGAACGTAGCCTACAAACGATGAAATCGTCAAATTCTCAAGGTGGCACTGAACAGCAAACACTTTTTTTAAAGACTTACTTCAGTGTTTACTCATAAGTTTGAAAGATTCTACAGAGCTTTTAGGCAAGTCACTGAAGGCCCAGGAAGAGAACAAAGATGTACCAACAGCAGATACAACATTCCCAGTTGCTTAACCACGGTTGGTAAATCGGGCACTCCTCCGCTCTGCTCTCACAGCCGTTTCCACCCCTTCCTTCCCCTTGTCTGTATTAACCATGGAGGAGCACCTTCCTTGAACCTGAGTTCAAGCCACAGCTTGGAACCTGTTTGCAAACCTTGGTTCAAGCCAACCACACTGAACACTCAGCCTGGGAAGCCAGTTTGGTGTAGTGGTTAAGTGTGCGGACTCTAATACAGGAGTACCAGGTTTGGTTCCCCACTCCTCCACTTGCAGCTGCTGAATGACCTTGGGTAAGCCATAGTTCTGTCAGAGCTGTTCTCTCAAGAGCAGTCCTCAAAAGAGCTCTCTCAGCCCCACCTACCTGACCGGGTGTCTGTTGTGGGGAAGGGAAAGGAGCTTGTAAGCTGCTCTGAGACTCTGAGTGAAGGGCGGGGTATAAATCCAATCTCTTCTCTTCTTCTGTAACCTCACTGCTAGTTTACCGCAATGAGCTTATATGGGGCCACCCTTGAAGATAACCGGGAAACTACAACTGTTCCAGAATGCCACAGACCAACTAATGTCAGGGGCCAGCTGCTGGAAACATACGTTGCCCATTTTGAAACAGGCACATTGGCTGCCAGGCCATTTCCGAGTTCAATTCAAGGCACTGGTTGTGACCTTTAAGGCGCTTCATGACCTGGGACCAACAAACTCACCCTGGCTGTGAATTCACCAGAAAGCCTTTGGTATAACTACCCCTAGATCAGAACAGTGAATCACCTAGTATGGCATCCTTTCATAATGTGGCTAACCAGCTTCCCCATAAGGGAAAAGATGGGGCAAAGGGACTAAGGCCTCCCAGCACTACTATTCAGAGGTTTTCTGCATCTGGACATGGAGGCTCCCTTTAGTCACCATGGCTAGTAACCACTGATGGATGAATCTGTCTAATCCAACTGAAAGCAACTCCCTTACTCAGCAGCACCGGTAGTACCCTAAAGCCCTTAACAATCTGGGCTCCTCATACTTACAGGACGGCCTCTCCCATTACAGGCCCCCCCGCACTCCCTTTGGTCATCCTGCAGGGGCATCTTGCTGGTGCCCAGCCCAGCAATGGCTCAGTTAGCTGTCACCAGGGAAACGGCCTTCTCAGCTGTGGCCCCTACCCTGCAAAAGATGCTCTCTGATGACGCCTGTGCCCTGCCGGACTTGTTTCATTTCTGCAAATCACGGAAGGCTGAATTGTTTAGATTGGTCTTTGGAGAGCAATCCACATGTCTGTGTTGCTTTTATCTGGATAGGGAGGTAGGGTTGACTGGTCTGGGTTCGAAAATACCCGGAGGCTTTGGGGGAGGATCCAGGAGAGGGTGGGGTTTGGGGAGGGGCCTCAGCATGGTCCAATGCCATAGAGTCCACCCTCCAAAGTTGCCATTTTCTCCAGGGGAGCTGATCTCTGTCAACTAGAGATCAGTTGTAAAAGTGGGCAATCTCCAGGCCCCACCTGGAGATTGGCAACCCTATATGGGGAGTGTGTGTTATAAATGCTAGTATTCTATATTTCCTTGGCAGTCTCTCATCCAAGTACTAACCATGGCCGACTCTGCTTACCTTTCAAGTTCTCCCAAGGCTAGACTATCAGGCTACTCATTTCCACCCGTTATTCTCTTGCAAAAGACCCAGACACGTACCAGTGTTCCTTCTAAGCTGGGTTAGTATGAGTTTGCTCACAGTTTTTTGGCCTCCGGCTCCCACATTTTTGTCTTAGCGCAGCGAGGATGGCTTCAGAGCAAACTAATTTATGCAGGAGCCAAATCGCTCGCTCACAACTTTAATGCCAGGAGCTCACAAAGTGGAACTTTTGCTCACAAGACTCCACAGCTGAGAGGGAGCACACGTCCCTTTCCGCCAGCAAAGAGCTAGCCCAGCGAGACTTGACCAGAAGCCTGGCTCCAGTGCTGAAGCTTTGCCGCCCCCCCCCAAAGAACGCCACGCCTGCCCGCCCGCCTCGCAGCTGACCCCCAAGTGGGGCAGGTCACTCCCCCGTCCTCATCCTGCCACACGCGCAGGAGACCCACGTGCCTGAAGGACACCGGCTCGCTCGCTCGCTCCAGTTTCCCCGAGAAGGCGCCGCAGCCCCACGTGGCAGGAGAGAGCCCCGCACGCCGGGGGAGCGGGGCGGCCTTTCCCGGCTGCGGGGGGAGGGCCAGCAAGCAGAGCCCCCCCGCCCCCTCCGGCCCTGTGCTGCGCCAGCACCCCTCGCTCACCGTCCTCGGGGTCGTCCTCCAGTGCCCCAGCGGCCCCGGCTGCGGGTTCAGCAGCCGCTCCAGCTCCTGCGCGATGGGCGCCGCCATCTTGCTCCTTCGCCCCGCCCAGGGGGAGGAGCCACGCGGACGTCGGGGGAAAGAAGGGCGGGGCATCGGTGGAGCTGTCGATCGTCTTGAAGGAGCGTTTGAGGAGCCAATGGGGAGCGGCTGAGGATAAGCACGGGAGGCGTGGAGGGGCGGGCAGAGGGCTGCTTCCAGCATTCCCTCTAAGCTGGGCTAGTGTGCGCTAGCTCACAGTTTTTTGACCTGCGGCTCGCACATTGGCGTCTCAACTCAGGAAGGATTGCAGGAGCCCAATGGCTCGCTCAGGACTTGAATGCCAGTAGTAGCTTGCAAAGCAAAATTGTTGCTCACGAGGCGCCACAGCTTAGAGGGGGAGCTTCGGTCGTAACGGGGTTCTCCTCCCCGCTTTGCTCGCGGGAGGGGTGACTGCACCTCGAGCCCAACTGGGTTTTTATTAGGAGGCAGGAGGACCGGCGGCCGGACCCCTCTCGCTCGCGCTCTCTCTCGTGGGATGCCTGGGGACACCCCCCCCCGGCTAGGAGTGGAATGAGCCGGGGTGCGGCGCCGCAGGTGCGGGAAGGCGGAGGGGGAGGCCAGGCCAGGTTGCCCGGGGGGGGGGCGTGGACCTCAGCCTGGGCTCCCAGGCCCTTCCCTCCTTCGGGGTGGTGCTGCTGCCTCAGGGGGTCCTCGGTTGGGAGCGCCGGCCGCGAAGGCAGCGGCGCGCGGGGGTTCGGCTGGGGACTTCCTGGGCCCCCGACAAGAGGAAGGAGAAGGAATTGGGGAGGGAGCGGGAAGGGAAAGGAGCGGGAAGCTGGGCATTAAAAGATCGTCGCTGCTCTGTTGTGTTCGATGTTAAGTGAGGGGTACAAATGTTCCATTCCCTTCGAAGATACATCCCTTGGTCAACCCTAGCCCCGTCCACACTGAGCATTTGCCTGGCTGAAGTCACTGGAGCCCTGCGGATTTCTGTGCACAATCATTTGAGCTTCAGCTTCAGTAATTGGCCTTCCAGGAGACAGTCAGGGTTGATTTATTTTAGGATTGTCTGATCTGATCTTCTTGCAGTCCAAGGGACTCTCAAGAGTCTTCTCCAGCACCATAATTTGAAAGCATCTATTCTTTGGTGCTCAGCCTTCCATATGATCCAACTCTCGCAGCCATACATTACTGCTGGGAATACCATTGCTTAACCATATGGACTTTTGTTGGCAGGGTGATGTCTCCATTTTTTATTATGCTGACTAGGTTTGCCATCGCTTTCCTCCCGAGGAGCAGGCATCTTTTAATTTCATGACTGCAGTCACCATCTTCAGTGATCTTGGATCCCAGGAACATGAAGTCTGTCACTGCTTCCATGACTTCCCCTTCTATTTGCCAAGGAGTGATGGGGCCGGATGCCGTGATCATAGTTTTTTTGATGTTGAGTGTCAAACCAACTTTTCCACTCTCCTCTTTCATCCTGAGCAAGAGACTCTTTAGGTCCTCTTCACTTTCTGCCATTAGAGTGGTATCATCTGCATATCTGAGGCTGTTGATGGTTTTCCTGGCAATCTTAATGCCAAGTTGTGATTCATCCAGGCTGGAATTTCGCATAAAGTACTCTGCATATAAATTAAATAAGTAGGGTGACAATATACATCCTTGTCATACTCCTTTTCCTATGGTAAACCAATCAGTTGTTCCATATCTGGTTCTAACTGTCATTTCTTGACTCTCATGCAGTTTCTCAGGAGACATGTGAGGTGGTCTGGTAGTCCCATCTCTTTAAGGACTTGCCACGATTTGCTGTGATCCACACGAACAAAGGCTTTAGCATAGTCATGAAGCAGAAGTAGATCTTTTTCTGGTACTCTCTTGCTTTCTCCAAAATCCAGCAAATGCTGGCAGTTTGATCTCTAGTTCCTCTACCTCTTCGAAACCCAGCTTGTACTTCTGGCAGTTCTCTATCCACGTACTGCTGAAGCCTAGCTTGTAGAATCTTGAGCACGACCTTGCTAGAGTGTGAAATGAGTGCAATTGTGCGACAGTTTGAACATTCCTTGGCATTGCCCTTCTTTGTGGCCACTGTTGTTTTCCAAATTTGCTGGCAAATTGAGTGCAGCACTTTAACAGCATCATCTTTAAGGACTTTGAATAGCTCAGCTGGATACCATCACCTTCGAAGTCCAGCAGTGTATCTTCTGCAAGAGCTGGCACTTTGTAGTGGCTAGAATGTCAGACCAGGATCTGGGAGACATAGGTTCGAATCCCCATGCCGCCACAGAAGCTTGCTGAGTGACACCTCAGGCCAATCACACACTCTCAGCCTCCCCTACCTCACAGGGTTGTTGTGACAACAAAATGGAGGAGGGGAGATCGACGTAAGCTGCTTTGGGTCCCCAGTGGGGAAAAGGCAGGATATAAACAATGTAAATAATAAAGAACTGTGCTTTGCAAACCCAGTTACCTAGTTTTTGGGAGCAAAATACAGCACGGCTTTCATGGGGGAGGGACCCCTATATCAGACTCTTGAACAAATTTGCTCCCAGCAACATTCTCTTGGCAGTTATTTGTTTATTGAGAGATGAAGATGTTTCAAGCTAAGACCATCTGTGTCAGAACTGATGACTTTGGCACCAGTTCTGGAATTATACATGATTCAAGCAACCGCACCCCCCCCCCAGTGCCTGGTGCAATCACTCTGCTCATTCAGCCTGGCTAAACCTAGCACTCTTCATTAGCCCTCCTTCCTCGACCTGCAAACCTACAGTTACATTATCTACTGAAGCTGGCTAGCGGAGACTGGCATTCGAGGTCGTTGTGTATTCTTCCCAGATCGGGCGGTCCACTTGGAAAGCAACTGTAAATTAGCACGAGGAAGGAGTCCCAGACACCCATACGCACTCTCACACAGTCTGGCTCCCCTATTCCCCAAAGTGAAAGAACAAAGCATCAAAGGTACAATACAAGCAGTGAAAGCAGAACATGGGAAATTCATGGCAAACGAGGACTCGAGTTTGGCACCTTAACCCTTAATGTGCAGCACACAGATGGGTTAAGAACTCCCAGTCACACCTGGATGCAGAAGGGCAGCTCAAGTGGTTCAAGGCAAGGCCCATCTTGCCCCGCCCCCAATAAGGTATGCCAAGAAAGCACACCTGGAAAATGGTGCTTGCATAAGGAATACCAACTAGAAATAATGCTTGGGTTTTAACAGTAAAGTGCATTGGTAAGAGAGAGGGTTGGGGGGAGGGTTGAGGAGACCCAGATTCAAGTTCCCACTCATGGGATGCTGTGAGGCCCGTCACTCTGCCTCAGCTTCACCTACCCTGCAGGGCTCTTGGGAGGATAAACTGGGGAAAGGAGACCCGTGCGTGCCAATCAGACAAGACAGGTAATTTTGACTCAGAATCCTGATTCTTTCCTTTCCTTTTAAGGATGGAGAATACTTTTTGTTTGGCTGTTCTCACAGCCAACTTATGGCGACCCTGGAGGATTTTCAAGGCAAGAGACGTTCAGAAGCGGTTTGCCATTGCCGGCCTCTGTGAAGCGACCCTGGACTTCCTTGGTTGGTCTCCCATCCAAATACCAACCGGGGCCGACCCTGCTTAGCTTCCCAGATCTGACAATATCAGGCTAGCCTGGGCTACCCAGGTCGAGAGAGAGAACATGTCACCCAGTCCACAAAAGAGAGGAGTCCAAGTGGTACTTACTGTCTTTGAGGGCTGTGGTAAACTCTGTTCCCCCTCTCTTCTTGAACCTGGGGAAGGTATCTGGCTGCGGAAGCCGGTTAGCCACCATGAGGGCCTTCTGCAGCTTGATCCTCCCTTTCAAGAGCTGGTCCCACAGTGCTTCAGACGAGAGAAAAGAACACGACACAGCCTGAGCATGGCCCTTCCCCTTTCCGGAGCCACGGGCCTTTCCATACGGCTGATGCCACGAAGACCAGACACACAGTTCCCTCCCCCGCCCGGCAGAATGGCAGAAACTAGTTTTCTTCGCCCATAATCATTTTTTTTAAAAACCCAAAACACAAATGACAAAAAAGGAAAATAAATTAAAGGAAAAAAAATTAACAAATTAAACAAACCAACCCATCCATGTCCGTTTAAAACTTGAACAGGTACAGATTCTTTTAAACAAAAGCTGCAAATGGGTCTTTTGTTTGAACATGTCAGTGCTAATGCTGGAAGAGCACCAGAGAAACTGCCTTTATCTTTCCTTAAAACGGCCATTTTTAAGGCAGAAGGGGAAGGGCGGAATAGTGAAGGGACAGTGCAGGAGATGCGGCTGATACTTGGTGAAGTCAACACAATAATATTTCACATTTCAGGATTTAGAGGGTCTAGAGCACATTGGCTTGTTAGAATCCTTGCAACAGCCCTGTAAAGAAGGCTAGTCTTACCAAGCACCACACTGCTGAGAGCAGGGGGCTTGCTAAGTCTACCAAAGTAAACTCACGGCAGAAGCAAGATTTGAACCAGGGATCTCTGGGGGAGGCTCACTGTCTCAGTTGCTACACTAGCTGCAAAAATGATTGAGCAGACCAAAAAGATTCAATTATTTTATTACCTATTTACTTTTATCACAGCCATCAAACCATTCTAAAAAAAGCACCCCAGAGGCCCTTAAATTTATCTACGGTGCCACTTCTTTATATATATGTCACTTATTCCTTTATATATATGTCACTTCATCCAGGAAGATCTCCAGGAGGGGTCCCCATCCTTTTTGAGCCAGTGGGCGTGTCCACAATTCCGACATGGCACAGTGGGGACATACAGAAAATGGCTGCCACGGGAGGCCAAGCTGGCCACAAAATGGCTGCCACAGCTTAGCTTCAGACACAGTGAAGACCTTGTGTTGTGGTGGCAGCTGTTACCAAAGCAATGTTTCTAAAAAATCCTCACAGACAACCTGATCTCCAGGGGCCAATCAGAAGCCTTGCTGGGCAAAAACCCTCCCTGGATCCACTCACTTCCTGAAAACACTTAGTGGGCACCAGGAAAGGTGTCAGTGGGCACCATAAGAATGTAAGAGAAGTCAATGTTGGATCAGGCCAATGGCCCATCCAGTCCAACACTGTCACACAGCGGCCAAAAATACTAGGTGCCGTCAGGAGGTCCAGCAGTGGGGCAAACATGGGCACCGTATTGGGAACCCCCTGATCTCCAGTGCAGGACTGCTTTTGTTTTGTTAACTAGAAGGCAAGGCATAAATATTTTAAACAACCACTGGTCCAGAAAAGCACTGCCTACTAACCTATTTGATTTTTCACAGCTCTCCCCTTCTCTACTTCTTCGGCCACTTTGTCTTCAGAGAACGTCAAAAGCATCCCATCGCCCTTGCTCTCTTCAGCACGCGCCACTTCATCCTCTGTTTCAGAGCCTTCCTCGGAAACGGCTTCATCACTGCTGCCTTCTTCCATGCTGCCCTCCTCTTCCTCATCCCCGCTCTCGATTTCATCCATCCCCTCAGCGAACTTCTCAAAATCGTCAATAGCCTGGAAACAGAAAGCTGCTTTCTTCAGGGTCGCCGGCGGACAGCTCTCTTTCTCCTCACCACTGTCAACACTGTGTGGAGCTGACTTCTCCTCTTCCTCCTCCTCCTCCTCCTCCTCCATGTCTGGGTCTTCATCATCATCCAACTCCTCCTCCAGGGATTCACTGTCCAGGTCACTTTCATCAGTTTCCTCTTCCCCTGAAGGCTGCTCGTCTGTCAATTACAAAAGGGGAATAATTGACACTCATCCAGTGCTAGCTGAAATTCCGCCCACCCGCAACAAGAGTTGGTTGCACACAGAGAAGTAGAAGCCAGTGTGGTGTGTTTATTTGTTTAGACATTTATACTCTGCTTTTCTCCACAAGAAGTCTTCTAACGTGTTTCTTTCCTCCTCCGCCCAGGTTAGGCTGAAACTGTATGACTGGCCCAAAGATCACCCAGTGAGCCAAGATGGCAAGGTTCCCCCCCCAAAAAAAACCTGGGTCTCCCAGATCTTAGATGCTTTACCCACTATGCCACACTGGCTCTTGGATAGAAAACAGAGCGTGGGCCTTCAAGCAGGGAGATCTGTGTTTGGTTACCCTCTCAGCCAGCAAGCTCTGTCACTGTCCTCAGGACATCCATTCTCTCTCTTGCTTTCTTCTTAGATCTGCTGCCCCCTCTGACCCCTTTTTAGTCAATCAGTTAATCTAACTAGGTTGCCAGCCTTCAGGTACCCGGGGATCTCTCACAATTACAATTTATCTCCAGATGGCCAAGATCAGTTCCCTTGGAGAAAAAGGCTTCTTTGGAGGGTGGACTCTACGGCATTATAGCCTGGTGAGGTCACTCTCCTCCCCAAACCCTGCCCTCCCCCAAAATCTCCAGGAATTTTCCAACCCAGAGCTGGAAACCCTAAATTTAACATGGGGTCGCCAACTTTTCTGAGGCTGTGGGCACCTTTGGGGTTTCAAGATGGGGGGGGTGAGGGCCACATCAAAATGGCTTCCACAGGAAAAGGAGCCAAACAGAATGCCACCCTCCTCACACCTCCCAGGTAGAAGGAAATCCTGGAGCAGGAATGGAACCACACTCTGACTACGGAAGGCCCAGCTGCTTGGCAGTCCTCCTCATCCTCCAGGGAATAAATATTTCATTTGAAGGAGGGAAAACTCCAACAAGCCCTGCCTTAAAGTGGCCCCACTCACTTTCCAAAAAGTTTGGTGAGTCTCAAGGGAAGTACTGGTGGGCACCACGCTGGGGAACCCTGATCCAACCAATTGGCTGGCAAAATACAATACAAGTGGCCAATAAACACATACAGCGAGCAAAAAAGTTGGCTGGATCCAATCCTAGAGATGGGAGGGCCCAGAAAGAAACAGAGGAGGGTAAAAGAGTTCTTTCTAAGCATTTTTTTAAAAAAAATCTCATGGAAAAATTGGAAAATCCAGGTGGAAACACTGAAAAGTAACTTCCATTAAATAATTTCTCTTTTAGAATGAGTAAAATGCTTCTTAAGGTATGGCTTTTCATGTTCTGAATATAGAGCATGAAAAAGTCTCTCAGTTTTTCCACTGGAAAAAACTGGGAAGTTTTGGGGAGCATTGGGGGGGAACCCTCTTATAATGCAGGCATATACAATATTGGAACAGGCTGTATATGCTTAACGATAATACATTATTAAAGAGGTCAGTGTTTTAAATGCTATAAAGTTTAGCTTAATATCCAAAAAGCCTGCCAGTCCTACCTATTGGGACTCTATGGTGTTTTTAAATGGACATAAAACACCAGAAGATTATGGCTGCAGGAATTAAGGTTTATGCTTCTTATGCAGTATTAAAATAGGACTAGCACAAACAATTTTGGCCCAGGTGTTTGGGAGATACTGATCTGTATAACTCGAATTTTGTAAGAATTTGGTTTCCAATTCTTGAGTATTTTGCTTCGCATAAGAAATTTGAACTCATTCTTGAAGCTATTAATGTTGTGTATTAATATTAGTTATAAAAGTTACATGTATCACACCCTCACCATAGGATGTATTGCGGTCCCAATAACTGTTCTATGCTATGTGTTCCAATAACTATTCTATGTTGTATGTCCCAATAACATGTAAAAGATGGTTGTTAATGTTTCTTCACTACGCATGTATTTGACTACTGTTATGCATGTACTTGATTATTAAGTACAATAAAGTTAGTATTTTAAAAAATAGTTGTAATACAATCTCAGAGTATCAAGCTACATGAAGAATTTTTTTAATGCTGTGTTTTACCAATGTGAAGGAACACACGTACAAAAGCAATACTGGTGTCTACATTCTTAAAACATGGCACAACACACAAATCCACCCATCTGCAAAAGTAATGAAAAAGGCAAAAAAAAAAAATGCTGAAAACTGAACCCCTGAAGCTGCCTCACACGGAATCAGGCCCATCATGGCCCATCATGGTCAGTATCGTCTACTCAGACTGGCAGCCTCTCTACAGGGTCTTGGGCGGAAGAGGTCTTTCACGCTGCCTTCTGCCTAGCATTTTGTTTGTTTGTTTTTAACTAGAGAAGCCAGGGATTGAACCTGGGACCTTCTGCATGCAAAGAAAATTCATTTTTAAAATTCACCTTATTAAACTGGAATTAAAGAAGAATGGGACTCCATGCAGACACAAACAGTAGAACAACAAAGGAGTGAAACAGTGTAAAATCCAATCATTCCTACTTCCTTTCTTTTTCAAAGTTAATAAAGAGACTGCTGGACAGGCATTAAATACTATCTAATCTATAGAGTAAAAAAACCCCCCAAAAGCAATGAACTTCATGGCACAGATACAGGGCTGGCTGAATGATACACAACAGTTGACCATAAGCCAACCACAGGACAGGAAGATGTGGGGCGGGAAACTTTGCAAGGCTGCAGTTTCATCCACTGTGGAGCAATTGCGGGGTGTGATACAGGCAAGATACCATGGATAAAAACAAAAAAGGTGGGAACAGCATTTTGCCACAACCACTGCATGGCTGTGCTGGACCAGAGCAAAGCTTCTCCCATAACAGCCCAACAATGGCTGGACAGGTACCCCTCAGCACCTGCAAGCAAGGCTTTAAGGTAAGAGGGCTGTTCCCCATTTGCCCTCAAGAGCTGATTTATCAAGAGGTATAATGCCCCTGAACATGGGGGTTCTATTTGATACCCACTGGGAGAAGGGCCTTTTTGGTAGTTGCCCTCTGGAAACCCATCTGCAATATCCTTTGACTCTTTTGAATTCTACTCTCCCACCAGGCATTTACAAGGAGGACTCTGAGCAGCTGCAATTTTAATGTGCCACTTCACTGGCAACCAACTGCAGTTTTTAAATTTCAGCTTTACAGGAATAGTATTATGTTTAACGGTCTGTAAACCACTTTGAATATTTTAATATTAAGAAAATACCATTGCCAAGTCTACCCTCCATGCATTTCAATCCTGTTAAAGAAGGCACCTAAGCTACTATCTGTAGCCACATCTTGGGGCGGCAAATTCCCTAAGTTAACCCTAACCCCTATTTTTTTCCCCATGAGCACCAACCAACACAATGCCCTCTGGTGGGGCATGCAAAACGTGTGAGAATACACAGAAAGCTGTCTTACTCTTCAGCTCCAGACCCTGGGTTTTATTTAGTCCAAATGGACTTTATTTCAACTGGCAAAAGCTCTCCAGACCCTCAGACAGAGACCATTTCCCACTGGAGTTATCAGGAATTGAACCTGTTCACTCACAGACTCTCTATGGATAAAAGCAACTCCCGGATAAAGTGGTTTCCAATTTTACAAAATTGGCTTTCCCAAAAAAAGAATGCTGGGAAATGTAGTCTGCGTGCGTGTGTGTGTTTTGTAAGGATTCTGAGAATGCCCTCCAAGGATGTCCATTGCTCAAGATTCCTTGGAATGAAAGCCATTATGCTTTGAAACCAGGTTAAAGGTGTAGCAGAGACATGCCCTGAAGAGCCAGTGTGGAGTCGTGATTAGAGTCTGAAACTAATATCTGAGAGGCCCAGGTCTGAATCCCCACTCTGCCAATGGAAGCCGGCTGGGAGACCTTAGACCAGGATCACACTCTTGGCCTGATCTACCTCACAGGGGTTTTGTGAGGTTAAAAATGGAGGAGAGGAGAAGGACAGAAGCCACTTTGGGTCCCCTCTGGGGAGAAAGATGGGACATAAATGAAGCAAACAAACACCCTTGTTTCCAAAGACAAAACAGTTTGGCAAGAGAGAAGATTAAACAGAAGGAATACAGCAGAGTGCAACTGCTCACCCCACCACTGGTCTTCCAAAGCTTTGCGAGATGTAGCCTTCCCACGGTATCGCTGATCAGCATCCAGGAGGCTGGAGGAGACGCCTTTCCATATGAGACCAACGGAAGGAAGATCATCTTCAGGGCCCCCTTCATCAAACTTGTCAACAACTCTGGCCGCAGTGGCTGGGAAGAAAGAAAGAAAGAAAGAAAGAAAGAAAGAAAGAAAGAAAGAAAGAAAGAAAGAAAGAAAGAAAGAAAGAAAGAAAGAAAGAAAGAAAGAAAGAAAGAAAGAAAGAAAGAAAGAAAGAAAGAAAGAAAGAAAGAAAGAAAGAAAGAAAGAAAGAAAGAAAGAAAGAAAGAAAGAAAGAAAGAAAGAGGGAGGGGGAGCTTTGTCGTTATTTGGTGAAGCCAAACAGGCTGGTCCTTTCCCAAGCCCCCTTCCTTCCCGCTCTGCCTTCTCACGCTACAGCCTGTGCCTCAAACAGCCTCCCCTCGATCAAGTTGCTCCTCTTTTTTCTCCAGAAAGAGTGGAGGGCAGCTCTAAGTCTGCGTGGCGATTTCCGTGGCATCCTCGGTGCACTGGCCCTTGAGCCAAGGCGCTGTCTGGAGACATGGAAGACCCATGTGTGAATTCCCACTCAGCCATGAAGCTTCCTGGACGCACGTGGACCAGTTGAATGAATTCTGGCAGCCTACAGTTACATGAATTACGGTTGCTGGGAGGATAAAATGTCGGAATGAATCACCTACGCTGCTCCAAAGTCTTTGGAGGAAGGTCAAGACAAAAATAGAATACGCAGCCACTTTTTTAAAAAGACCACTAAAGTAAATCACTAATATCCCTCTTTTATAGGCTAGGCTAGCCCAATTTATAGGCTAGCCCAATCTTATCTTGGATGCTAAGCGGGGTTGGTTAGTGCTTGGATGGGAGACCACCAAGGAAGTCCAGGGTCATGATGCAGAGGCAGGCAATGACAAACCACCCCTGAATGCCTCTTACCTTGGAAAACCCCAAGTGGTCTCTCTATAAGTCAACTGCGACTTGATGGTACTTTCCACCACTGCTGTTAAGACTTTTGTCTTCATTAAAACAGCAGTCCCGGTCAGCCTTAACCACAACAAACCATGTGACAAATACTGGTGGGGGGAATCTTATTTGGGCTGTATTTACTAACCCAAAGCCCAGTTCCAAATTCCCACTGCCACCAAGCAAATCCATGTTTGCAGCAGCAGAGAGATCTCACAATACCCAGACACTGAAAATGAGATGGCAGAAAGACATCTGTCATTATTAATCACCCACACTGTTGGTATTTGGAGGTTATTTTCCTACCACCACAAGTGTTTATCTGTCTGTGGTGGAGTCTACGTTTCACGGTGAAGCCCACCATTTGTGCCAACCTACCGCCAATGCTAATGCTCCACCTTCAACAGTTATCCTTTGGGCGGAACAACAACAACAACAAGAGACATTTTTCATCCCAATACATTACATTGCCTGAGACGGCAAGAGGAAACCCAATAGCAAAATCAGTTGACTTTTAGGGCTGTTGTGTGTAGAGAATGAAAACTCTGCTGAACTCTGACAAAATTATTTAGCAGTATGCAGATGACACAGTTCTAAAGGACAAAAATGGAGAGTCACTTCTCTATGAATTTTGTCCCCCCGGCAATCAGGGAGATATTATATCAATTTTAAAAAAATATTACTACCTACATATCCTTTCACTTTCTTTTTTAAAAGCTTTATTTATGTATTTTATCATATAATACATTATATTGTATAATATAATACATTCACCAATACATACAACCAAAATTTTCACCAACACATAGTGAGAGGTACGCTGATAAAATGCTGGCAAAATTTAAAGGAAAACTATTACTTGAAAACCCCTTGATAGATATCGCCATTTGAAGCACTTATTAAACCCACTTTAGTATCTGAAAATAAGAGAAAGACTTACGAGAATCTACTAGATAAAGGTGATAAGTTAAAAAACTTAGAAAAATTACAATTTTTAAATTTAAATCTGACTTGGTGGGAAAGCACACAGCTAAAATCTATATATGGTAAAGACAAAAGCTTAGGTTTCTTTACATCAAATAATGAACTAGATAAAATTTGGAACTCATCCAGTGATAAGCTAATCTAAAAGATATATAGATATTTGTTGGAAAACTATATGCAGGATGAGGTGGTCAACATAAGAACATAAGAGAAGCCAATGTTGAATCAGGCCAATGGCCCATCTACTCCAACACTCTGTCACACAGTGGCCAAAATATACCAGGTGCCATCAGGAGGTCCAGCAGTGGGGCCAGGACACTAGAAGCCCTCCCACTGCTGCCTCCTCCAGCACCAAGAATAGAGTGCATCACCTGCCCCAGACTGAGAGTTCCCATCTATACCCTGGGGCTAATAGCCACTGATGGACTTCTGCTCCATACGTTTATCTAATTCCCTCTTGAAACTGTCCATGCTTGTAGCTGCCACCACCGCCTGTGGCAGTGAATTCCATATGTTAATCACTCTTAATCAAGCCTACTATGGTAAGGTGGATGCAAGATATGGGCTATAGTACTGACATTGAAGAGTGGTTTAAAATATGGAAGAGAATAAGATTTCTTAGATCAACATCGTTTAAAGAAAATATACATATCCTTTCACTTTCTAAGTAGGAGGAAGAATTTGCTTCTAAGAGAGAAGGAAGCATCTACTCCCAAAACTGGCTCCCAATCATTGTCTCCTTATTTACAAAGTTCATATGTGGATGTTTGTAAACTGCAGTGATGCTGCAGCTGACTTATGGCAAGTCCATATAGCAAAAAAGTGAGGCCTCCATTTCGAAAGCCTGAAGGCACAGGAACTTTGCCCATTCCCTGTAAAACAAACCAGAGGGCCAAACACACCCTGCAGGAGAGAGCATTCCTGGAGACCGAGACAGCTGCTTGGCTGCATTCAGACATCACAATAAAATGAAGTTTACTCATGCTGGGCAAGAATAGGTCTTTTCAACATGCCTGAAGGTGCAAAATACCCTCTGGGGATATGTTCAGACGCTCTGTTTGAGCTGCTTTCAGCACACCTCAGGAATGGATTTTATGTGCACGTTCACACGCCCAACATCTGCGCACTGTCCCCAGCCGTGGCTTTCCGGAGCAAACCTCCTTTGAAACGGAGTATTTTGATACCACTTACCAAGTGGTGTTTTCCTGATTCTCTGTTTCGAGCCATACTTTTCTGACATCTGATCGCTCTATCAAGCCACTTCCGGATGCTTCAACCCCCCCTCCCCTCTGGGAAGCTGCCTCTGGCTTCCGCTTTTAGTCCACAATTTTTTTTATGCCTTGGCGGTGTGCGCTTGAGCAGAGCTCCACTCCTAAGTTAATGAAAGAAAAGCTTTAATGGTGCCTAATTTAAGCATTTAAACAAGTCCGGGATCTTAGGGAGGCCAGTTTCAGGGTGAAAATTTAAAGAGAAGTCTTCATTTAACTTCATTTAAAGTTTAAAGGGACATGTGGAAATTGCTGTTCTGCGCACGGGCAAAAATTTTAGCTCTAGAAAGAGCTGTCTGTGCGCATGCTCAAACTGAGAGGAAAAAAACTCCACCTGTGTGTGGACGGCGGGGAGCCCAGAATAGGGAGGGTCAGTGTGATCGCGATTCTCCAGATTAAAAAAAACCAACGCATCGGACCGGAGCAATTTAAACTGCTCCAGCACGCTGTCTGAACGGGACAACCTTTTTGAGCCTGCAGGCACCTCTGGATTTCTGACACAATATGATGGCTACAGTCACAAAATGGCTGCAGTGGGAGGTGGGTGGAGCCAGTCACAAAATGGCTGCAGTGGGAGGTGGGTGGAGCCAGTCACAAAATGGCTGCCGCAGCTTACCTAAAATCACACAATCCTTGCACTGTGGTGGCATCGGCTGCCAAAGCAACATTTTTTAAAAAATCTGCCCAGCCAATCAAACCTCTCCTGGCCAGCTGGAAGACTTGCTGGGCAAATGCCCCCAACCCCCTTTCTAAAAACACTTGGCAGGCACCAGGAAAGGTGTTGGCGGGCGCTATTTATTAGATTTCTACCCCGCCCTCCCAGCAAGGCTGGCTCAGGGCAGCTTACAGCAATATAAAAATACAACAGAAATAAAAACCAATCAAAACATTAAAATGTATACAACCATATACAACTATTAAAGTGCTAGCATTTGATTCCTCGGTGTGACAGTCAGTCTCTATATCTCGTTCAGGTGTCCTACAGAGATGGAGTAGATGCCTCTCAGTCTCCTTCAGATGTCCCAGGCACTCGGGTCAGGTGTACTTGGGGGACCCGGGGGTTGGGCTTGCTCTCAGTGGTGGTGGCTCCAAAGGTCTGGTGGAAGAGCTCCCTTTTACAGGCAGCCACAGGCACCATGCTGGGAACCCCTGATCTAGGATAAAGTAATTCTTCTGGCAGGCCAGAAGAGAGCAAAAGCACTGACAGTGCATGAAGTTTCACAGTTTAGGGGGCCACAGCTAAAAAAGCCATGGCTCAGACATATATGGGTAAATAGGAAGCTGAATGCAGGCTTGTTCAGGTTCAAGTCCAGGACTTATACTCTGGGTTTCACAAGGGGTACATGCCAAAGTTTAATACAACCCATTGGCAGACTTTGGGACTGATGCAATACAACATTCAAAGTGTTATTTTACAACAGGAAACAAAAAAGCAAGAATGCAAGAAAGTTTTGGCTACAAGAGATCTAAACAACTAGACATTTTTAAAGTGAGTAAAACTTGGACAATTGTGGCTTTCTCGCATTCCCCTCCCCGCCAACCACCTCTACCCAAAACCGAGGGAATGGGTTATTACACCAAACTGGAACTCTTATTAAATTCCAGCCTTGCTTCATTATCATCCATGTCTGTGGCACCTTCTATGCAAAATTACAGGGCTGGGGCAGCTCAGCCAGGCGAGTGATCCGATTGCCTCAACATCGCTAAGTGCTTCAACCCCCCTTCCCCCTTGGAAACAGTCATACCCTGATTATGGATGCCACTGACTTAGGAAGGGGAGAACTGAACGTAGCCTACAAACGATGAAATCGTCAAATTCTCAAGGTGGCACTGAACAGCAAACACTTTTTTTAAAGACTTATTTCAGTGTTTACTCATAAGTTTGAAAGATTCTACAGAGCTTTTAGGCAAGTCACTGAAGGCCCAGGAAGAGAACAAAGATGTACCAACAGCAGATACAACATTCCCAGTTGCTTAACCACGGTTGGTAAATCGGGCACTCCTCCGCTCTGCTCTCACAGCCGTTTCCACCCCTTCCTTCCCCTTGTCTGTATTAACCATGGAGGAGCACCTTCCTTGAACCTGAGTTCAAGCCACAGCTTGGAACCTGTTTGCAAACCTTGGTTCAAGCCAACCACACTGAACACTCAGCCTGGGAAGCCAGTTTGGTGTAGTGGTTAAGAGTGCGGACTCTAATACAGGAGAACCAGGTTTGATTCCCCACTCCTCCACTTGCAGCTGCTGAATGACCTTGGGTAAGCCATAGTTCTGTCAGAGCTGTTCTCTCAAGAGCAGTCCTCAAAAGAGCTCTCTCAGCCCCACCTACCTGACCGGGTGTCTGTTGTGGGGAAGGGAAAGGAGCTTGTAAGCTGCTCTGAGACTCTGAGTGAAGTGCGGGGTATAAATCCAATCTCTTCTCTTCTTCTGTAACCTCACTGCTAGTTTACCGCAATGAGCTTTATATGGGGCCACCCTTGAAGATAACCGGGAAACTACAACTGTTCCAGAATGCCACAGACCAACTAATGTCAGGGGCCAGCTGCTGGAAACATACGTTGCCCATTTTGAAACAGGCACATTGGCTGCCAGGCCATTTCCGAGTTCAATTCAAGGCACTGGTTGTGACCTTTAAGGCGCTTCATGACCTGGGACCAACAAACTCACCCTGGCTGTGAATTCACCAGAAAGCCTTTGGTATAACTACCCCTAGATCAGAACAGTGAATCACCTAGTATGGCATCCTTTCATAATGTGGCCAACCAGCTTCCCCATAAGGGAAAAGATGGGGCAAAGGGACTAAGGCCTCCCAGCACTACTATTCAGAGGTTTTCTGCATCTGGACATGGAGGCTCCCTTTAGTCACCATGGCTAGTAACCACTGATGGATGAATCTGTCTAATCCAACTGAAAGCAACTCCCTTACTCAGCAGCACCGGTAGTACCCTAAAGCCCTTAACAATCTGGGCTCCTCATACTTACAGGACGGCCTCTCCCATTACAGGCCCCCCCGTACTCCCTTTGGTCATCCTGCAGGGGCATTTTGCTGGTGCCCAGCTCAGCAATGGCTCAGTTAGCTGTCACCAGGGAAACGGCCTTCTCAGCTGTGGCCCCTACCCTGCAAAAGATGCTCTCTGATGACGCCTGTGCCCTGCCGGACTTGTTTCATTTCTGCAAATCACGGAAGGCTGAATTGTTTAGATTGGTCTTTGGAGAGCAATCCACATGTCTGTGTTGCTTTTATCTGGATAGGGAGGTAGGGTTGACTGGTCTGGGTTTGAAAATACCTGGAGGCTTTGGGGGAGGATCCAGGAGAGGGTGGGGTTTGGGGAGGGGCCTCAGCATGGTCCAATGCCATAGAGTCCACCCTCCAAAGTTGCCATTTTCTCCAGGGGAGCTGATCTCTGTCAACTAGAGATCAGTTGTAAAGTGGGCAATCTCCAGGCCCCACCTGGAGATTGGCAACCCTATATAGTGTGTGTGTGTATGTGTGTGTGTGTGTGTTATAAATGCTAGTATTTTATATTTCCTTGGCAGTCTCTCATCCAAGTACTAACCATGGCCGACTCTGCTTAACTTTCAAGTTCTGCCAAGGCTAGGCTACCAGGCTACTCATTTCCACCCCTTATTCTCTTGCAAAAGACCCAGACACGTACCAGTGTTCCTTCTAAGCTGGGTTAGTATGAGTTTGCTTACAGTTTTTTGGCCTCCGGCTCCCACATTTTTGTCTTAGCGCAGGGAGGATGGCTTCAGAGCAAACTAATTTATGCAGTAGCCAAATCGCTCGCTCACAACTTTAATGCCAGGAGCTCACAAAGTGGAACTTTTGCTCACAAGACTCCACAGCTGAGAGGGAGCACACGACCCTTTCCGCCAGCAAAGAGCTAGCCCAGCGAGACTTGACCAGAAGCCTGGCTCCGGTGCTGAAGCTTTGCCGCCCCCCCCCATGAACGCCACGCCCGCCCACCCTCCTCGCAGCTGACCCCCAAGTGGGGCAGGTCACTCCCCGCCCACCTCCTCATCCTGCCACACGCGCAGGAGACCCACGTGCCTGAAGGACACCGGCTCGCTCGCTCGCTCCAGTTTCCCCGAGAAGGCGCCGCAGCCCCACGTGGCAGGAGAGAGCCCCGCACGCCCGGGGAGCGGGGCGGCCTTTCCCGGCTGCGGGGGGAGGGCCGGCAAGGAGAACACCCCCCGCCCCCTCCGGCCCTGTGCTGCGCCGCCGCCCCTCGCTCACCGTCCTCGGGGTCGTCCTCCGGGTCCCCCAGCGGCCCCGGCTGCGGGTTCAGCAGCCGCTCCAGCTCCTGCGCGATGGGCGCCGCCATCTTGCTCCTTCGCCCCGCCCAGGAGGAGGAGCCACGCGGACGTCGGGGAAAGAAGGGCGGGGCATCGGCTGTCGATCGTCTTGAAGGAGCGTTTGAGGAGCCAATGGGGAGCGGCTGAGGATAAGCACGGGAGGCGTGGAGGGGAGGGCAGAGGGCTGCTCCCAGGGTTCCCTCTAAGCTGGGCTAGTGTGCGCTAGCTTACAGTTTTTTGACCTGCGGCTCGCACATTGGCGTCTCAACTCAGGAAGGAGGGCTCCAGGGCTAACTGATTAACGCAGGCGCCGAATGGCTCGCTCAGAACTTGAATGCCAGTAGTAGCTTGCAAAGGAGAATTGTTGCTCTCGAGGCGCCACAGCTTAGAGGGGGAGCTTCGGTCGTAACGGGGTTCTCCTCCCCGCTTTGCTCGCCGGAGGGGTGACTGCACCTCGAGCCCAACTGGGTTTTTATTAGGAGGCGGGAGGACCGGCGGCCGGGCCCCTCTCGCTCGCGCTCTCTCTCTCGTGGGATGCCTGGGGACACCCCCCCCCCGGCTAGGCGTGGAATGAGCCGGGGTGCGGCGCCGCAGGTGCGGGAAGGCGGAGGGGAGGCCAGGCCAGGCTGCCCGGGGGGGGGGCGTGGGCGGGGCGTGGGCCTCAGCCTGGGCTCCCAGGCCCTTCCCTCTTTCCGGGCGGTGCTGCTGCCTCGGGGGGGGGGTCCTCGGGGAGCGCCGGCCGCGAAGGCAGCGGGGGGTTCGGCTGGGGGCTTTGGGGGGGAGCGGGAGAAGGACTTGGGGGGGAGCGGGAAGCTGACTGTCTGGGCATTAAAAGATCGTCGCTGCTCCGTTGGTGTTCGATGTTAAGTGAGGGGTACAAATGTTGCATCCCCTTCGAAGGTAGATCCGTGTTGGTCTGGAGCAGTAGGACAACTTCAGAGCCCCGGGCGGGGGGGGGGGCACCTTTAAGACCAACGAAGGTTAACATGGGCAGTGTGTTAATGTATCTGATAAAGCTCACGCCTTGGATAAACCTTTGTTGGTCTTAAAGGTGCCCCGCGGGACTCTTTGAATTATTTCAGGATCCATTTCAGTTCCGCCCCACAGAACCCACAAGCTAAGGTTACAGCTGGCTATACCAGGATTGCCACGTTTTGAAAAGCAAAACAGGAGGACACATTTCCCGACTGTCTACTTCAAACAAGTGATCGCGGTTACAAATAGACCCCTAACTATTGAAGCTGTGATCGTTGCTCCTAACTAGGAATATTCCTAACCTTCCAACCCAAAAAGAGGACATTTTCATAAGTTTTTTTTTTTAAGAGCCCAAAAGAGGGCAGATGCCAAAAAAGAGCACAGGGCCTCTAAGAAGAGGACATTTAGTAACCCAAGCATATGTATATGCTTACATGGTTAAACATTTTTATTTTGTGTGTGTGTGGTGGGGGGGTATGTATTACACATAGAGTTGCCAGGTCCCCCCTCCCGGCCTCTGGTGGAGGATGACATTGTTATGTTTATTTTTGTGTACATACACACACACACACACTTTGTTATATATGTATAGTGTAGATCTTCAGGATTTGCTCAGCGCAATGACAGATGATTTATTTCTTAGGTTTGTACCCCCATTTATTGACTGGGGACTGCAGATCAGCTCCCCACATTCTTAAAATGCTATTCCATAAAGCAGTTTCCTGAAGTGTGTTCAGGCCATAATAAAATTAACACAATGTATTAAAGGCCTCAAGAGGGGTTGATGATTGGTCACTAGTTTAGATGGCTTCTAAAAAGGGGATTCAGGGAGCAGGACAATTCAAAGCCAGTTTGGTGTAGTGCTTAGGAGCACAGACTCTAATCTGGGAGAACTGGCTTTGATTCCCCACTCCTCCACATGCAGCTGCTGGGTGACCTTGGGCAAGCCGCAGTTCTCTCAGGAGCAGTTCTCTCGGAGCTCTCTCAGCTTGACCTACCTCACAGGGTGTCTGTTGTGGGGAGAGGAAGGGAAGGAGATTGTAAACTGCTCTGAGAAGTTATACCTTGCCCTCCAAGTGAAGGGCAGGGTATAAATCCTATCTCTTATTCTGTCTCTTCTATCAACAACTAAAGGGAACATCTTTGTTCAGAGGCAGTCTATCGCTGCATAACAAATGCTGGAAATAATACAAAATTACAGGAAGAGGCTATCTTTTTTCTGATCTGTTTATATACTTCCCAGAGACATTTAGCAGGCCACTATCAAAAACAGGATGCTAGACTAGATGGACCATTGTCTGATCTTAAACATCAGTAAGTCTTTGCATCATTTTTAAACCAAACAAACAAAAGAAACCTGCATTTTAGAAGTGGGAAAAGTGCTCCTAGATATGGAAATATTCTTTCCAAAGAAAACTCTTCGAATATTCGTTTTGCACAAATGTCATCTACACTCATATTGTATTTGCCCCATCGTGTCTGGAAAAAATAATGAAAGTGCTGCACAGAGCACTTAAAGGAGAGAAAACAACTAATAGGCAGAGGAAACAGGTCTTCCAAATCCAGCAGGTAATAATGCTATTAGGTACCCTTGATTCTGCTGTGATGGTCCTAATTAGATCTCCAGATAACCAAAATCAGTTCTCCAGGAGAAAATGGTTGCTTTGGAGGCTGGACGCTATGGCACACCCTCCCCTCCCCAAACCCACTCCTCCGCAGCCTCCACCCACGCTCAAATCTCTAGGTATTTCCTAACCCAGAGCTGGCAGGCCTCGTCCTTACTGGCCGCTTGGTAGTCTATTCATGGTTGCCCCATACTTGTCATGATGAATTGCCATAATTTACCATGTTTAAAAGAAGGCAACCCAGGTTTGGGGTGGGGAGCGGAAGAAGGGAGGGGTGGGAGGGAAAGAGACATTTGAGGGGGAGGCCAAAAGTATGGTGTAATGGTTAGAGTGTTGGACTTGGAGCTGGAGAGCCTGTTTTTGAATCCACAGGTTTGAATCCCCATTGTGTCATGGAAACTTGGCCTAATTTACCTCCTACAGTTGGGGGAGGGATGAAATAGTGGAGAGGCTGGAAGTAAGGAAAATGAGAGACAGTATAAGGTTGTTTATCCCCATTCCTCTCTCAGTCACTAACCAGCTTTTGGTAGTGTTGCCATCCTCCAGGTGCGGGCTGGAGATCTCCTATAATTACACCTGATCTCAGATGGCAGGGATCAGTTCCCCAGGAGAAAATGGCTGCTTTGGAGAGTGGATTCTATAGCATTATACCCTACTGAGGTCTCTCCCCTCCCTAAACCACGGCCTCTCCAGGTTCCATCCCCTAGTCTCCAGGAATTTCCCAACCAGGAATTGGCATCCCTAATGCTAACACCAAGCAATTGCCCATCTGTTTGTTAATGCTTCCGCTATGTGCTGCGCACTTAAATGCATATCCTCAAAGCAGTGTAGTGGCATGTGAAAGGACTGAGAATTTCTAACGCAACCTCTCACGCAAAACTACAGTCCCAAGTCCTCTCTGGAGGTGGGGGGAAATAGAAGCCAAGACAATGTGAACAGCTGAAAACTCATCCAATATATTAGGTAGCTAGAATCAGTTCTGATAATCTCCCTTTTCTCTGTGGCTTTACCTTCTCCTGTTTTCCTCAGCCATTTGCCATGGCTTTGGGCAAGCTGTAAGGGCCAGACTGAAAAATTACCATTTTGAAGCTGCTGCGTATGAATTGGCCAAGTGCATCATGGTGCCTTAGTGGTCTTGCACATGCACTGAAATGAATGTGTGCTGGAGGTAATATACATCCAGTCCCTACACAGAGATTTAATATCTAGAGACCCAAGGAAGGGAAGTAAATCCCGAAGACTGACAATTCTAACAAATATGCAATTAACAACATTGTACCAAGCCCATTACTTCTCCTAAAGGTACAAATAGAGACAATGAGTTATCCGTGTCAGAATATAGGGATTGTCACTGGAAAATGGAGACAGCAGAGTATGTTCTGCAAGATATAAAACAGGCAGCCTTATACAAGGACATTGTCAGAACGGTGGATAATTGGCAGTGGAGGAAGAACCAACTAGGCACATAGTTCAGCACCTTGAGAACCTTTTCTTTTTTGCTGTCAAGTTGCGACCAACTTATGGCAACACCATAGGTTTTTCAAAGCAAAGAGACGCTCAGAGGTGGTTTGCCATTGCTTGACTCTGCGTAGCAACCCTGGGCTTCCTCGGAGGTCTCCCATCCAAACACTAACCAAGGCCGAGCCTGCTTAGCTTCCAAGACCTGCTGAGGTTGGGCTAGCCGGGGCCACCCAGGTCGGGTGAAAACAAATGCCTTCTTTTTTAAAAAAAAGCCTAGTCTCTATGCAACTGCAAAGGGAGGGGGCTTGCTCCTCCCCAAGGCTAGCAGAATAAATTATGCTAAATAAGCCATCTTGAGTTTGCATCACACAGTTGAGTCCGACTCTTCACGACCCCATGGACCAGATTGCGCCAGGCCCTCCTGTCTTCCATCGTCCTCCGGAGTTTGCTTAATTTCATGTTTGTTGCATCGATAACACTGTCTAACCATCTCATCCTTTGCCGTCCCCTTCTTTGACCTTCAAGCTTTCCCAGCATCAGGGTCTTCTCCAGTGAGTGCTCCCTTCTCATTTGGTGGCCAAAGGATTTGAGATTCAGCTTCAATCTCTGGCCTTCCAGGGAACAGTCAGGGTTTATTTCCTTTAGGATTGACTGATCTGATCTCCTTGCAGTCCAAGGGACTCTCAAGAGTTTTCTCCAGCACTGTAATTCGAAACCATCTATTCTTCAGCGCTCAGCCTTCCTTATGGTCCAGCTCTCACAGCCAAAGTAGAGTAGAAACATTTTAAATAAATACATTTTATTAAAAAATAAATAAGCACATATGTCTTATCTTAATTTATATCATTTTGGTTGCAAAATTAAGTTTTCCTTGGCATGGGATTTGGGGTTTACTGTTCCAGAAAATACTGACTACATCTTTAATACCTCTTTACCTATACAAGTTCAGACCTGGCTTGCCTCCTTTGGTGCGACTGGCATTTTGGTTTTCCAATAGAAACCTCATATAATGAGGTTTCAGTAAAGGAACACACATAAAACGTGGTATAGGGCAGAAAACAAACATGCAGTGCAGAAGTAGGAAGCACTGAGTCTTGCTAGGAACTGCCTATATATTGATCTGTGTATAAATTGCATTTCTAAATCCCCAGAGAGTCCCAAGATTAATACTTCTCTCCCCGGAATAGGAAAGCAGAAAGTGTAAAGGATATTTTAAAAGGCTGGCCTAATTCAAACCAGTAGCCATTGTTAGTATGTAACAGTGGAACCTCCCATGTCACCTTAAGAGTAATTTATTGGGAAGAAGCCACAAAGCCCAATGAAGTAGGCCCATGTTTCCAAAAACTCATGCCCCAATAAAATTCATCTTGCAGTCTTATAATTAACTCAGAGCTAAATCCCACTGGCTTTAACAGGAATTACTGTCTACTAAAAGATCTTAGGATCATAGCCTTCCAGATGACACATAGAATCATAGAATCACAGAGTTGGAAAGGACCTCCAGTCCAGGGTCATCTAGTCCAACCCCCTGCACAATACAGGAAATTTACAAATACCTCCTCCTCTCACCCCCAGTGACCCCTGTTCCATGCCCAGAAGAGGGCAAAAAACCCTACAGGATCCCTGGCCAAACTGGCCTAGAGAAAAATTGCTTCCTGACCCCAAAGGGGAGATCAGCATTTCCCTGGGCATGTCAGGAAGGGTCACGAGAACTAAGCATTGATGCAACCCTTCCTGCCCTTCTTCTCATGATCTGCCGAAGTTCACGGAATCAGCATGGCTGTCAGATGGCCATCGAGCCTCTGTTTGAAAACCTCCAAAGGAAGCCTGTTCCACTGAGGAACCGCTCTAACTGTCAAGAAGTTCTTCCTAATGTTTAGCCGAAAGCTCTTCTGATTTAATTTCAACCCATTGGTTCTGGTTCGACCTTCTGGGGCAACAGAAAACAATTCCGCACTGGTCTGTTTGTCCTTTTCTAGGAAAGGGGAAGCATAGACATATAGGTCTGGGTTTTAACATGATGCAAACCACTCTTCTGAGGGACTTTGCACTCACATGGTGTCTTGTTTAAACTCAGACCGCTACCTGTGCAAAGTAGCTGGGCAGTATGCGTAGCTGCTTTTTGCAGCAGCCCATTTTAAATGAGAGGCTGCGCCAGAGCAAAGTCCCATGAGAGAGTAATTTTGCCTAGCCAGCATAATAAGAGCCGGCGTGGTGTAGTGGTTAAAGTAAGACAGTAAGCGATCACACAGCAAAAAACCAAAAAGCAAAGCAAAGCTGTGCAAAATAAGGGACGTTAATAGTAGCTAAAGCTAATATATTAACATATATACAAAGTTTTACATGGATGCAAATTACCAAATTGCCAGTTACAAGACACCGTAATACAAAAATAGGACATAGATGCTATCAAGTGCAGGTAAGTCAAGTAGGTAGGTAGTCAGGTAAGTCGAACAAAGGTTCTGGATATTAATTACTTCGTTCCAAAAATCTTCTTCAGTTATCACGGGCATAATTTCCAACAAAGCCAGGATATATTCATCTCAGAATAACATCCCTTAGAGGAATATACAGTTTCTATGAATAGGCAACCAACTTCACCAACTTCAGAAAGGAATATTGCCAAGGATTCTAGCTTTAGCTACTATTAGAGTCCCTTATTTTGCACAGCTTTGCTTTGCATAGTGGTTAAAGTGTCAGACTAAGATCTGAGAAATCCAGGTTCGAATCCCCACTCATGCCATGAAAACCTGCTGGGTGTCCTTGGGCCAGTCACACACTCTCAGCCTAACTTACCCCACAGGGTTCTGACAGGAGCAGAGCAGAATGCCGTAAGCTGCTTTTGGTCTCCGTTGGGGAGAAAGGCAGGAGGCAAAATACATAAAGTTGAAATCAAGACCCCCGAGACGCTTCTGAAGACATTGACATGACCATGACAGAACCATCACCAGCTGGTACTCAGCACCTTTGGGGAGGGCATCATCCGAATGTAAAAATGACATTTTGCGATGGTAAGTTCAGAGGATGGTCTGATCTGATTACAAGAGAAGCAGGGCTGCACCCGAAGATCCCAACACCAGCATTAAATGACGTCTTGCCTCCTTTCTTCTCCAAGCAGGGGTCTGTCTTTGTGCCTGGGCAGAATCCTGGCTGCTTTGCTGATGCTCAGGAAGAGCTCCCCAGATTTCAATAGAGCTACTTCGAGGTAGAAAGATGGCTGGGGACGAGGCTTAGGAGAGACCACAACGGCACAGTATAGTGAAAATCAAGTATGGTGAGGTACAGGAACACCTGGAGCACACACTTCTCTGTCATAGCACAACAGGAAGCTCAAGTGGGGATTGGCGTAGCCCCTGAAGGTCTGGCAGCACGGAACGTCCCTGCTTGAAGAGTTGGTATGGAATACAATGTGTGTAAGGAGGGAAATTCTGCACAAACATGGAAAGTGAAATGTCAGAGTTGATGAGAGCGGATCAGAACCTCTAATACTCTCGAACTCTTAACTAGCCAGTCTCTTGAAGCCTTATCTGCTAAAACTGTGAGGGAGAGAAATGACTGTTTCAAAATACAGATATATAACATGTTGCCAGAACAGGCAAGCAGCAATTGTTCATGCTGCGGCTCTGGTGAATCCGCCCAAAATCTTTCAACAGAAGACAGAGCAGCAGGATTCTGAGCAATGTTCCCTCTAAGATGAGCTACTGTGAGCCAGCTCACAGTTTTTTAGCCTCCAGCTCACACGTTTTCGTCTTAGCTCAGGAAGGAGGGCTCCAGAGCAAACTAATTTATGCAGCAGCCAAGTTGCTCACTCACAACTTTAATGCCAGCAGCTCACAAAGTAGGATTTTTGCTCACAAGACTCCACAGTTTAGAGGAAGCATTGGTTCTGAGCTGTAATTTCACTGTGAGGTGAAACCATCAGACCAATGCTCCAATGATGTTTTTAGCACAGACTTAATCTTCAGATGCATACCTTATGTTCTGCAAGTGGTCACTAGCCTTCAGTGGCCACAAATAAGCAATATATTAAAGAGATATGCAAAGTGCCCCTGTGAAATTTCCCTAGTTCTCCCCCCCAACCTTCTAGTATCCTATAGAATTCCTGAGGCGTTTCTTCAGGATCTGGAGGGAAGGCCACCCCATTCACTTAAAATTTCCCATGAAATATGATGGCAACCCGGTGACGTGTGCAAACTCACTGAGAAATTACCCAGCTATATTGGGAAAGCTTCCCTCAGAAATTTAATCTGAAGAAATGCAAAGTTTACATTGTTTGACAAAGAATCTAGTGACAAGCTGGAGATGTGCAGAACACCCTGTGGACAATCTTGCTATCCTTATCAACCCCACTCTAATTTCCCTCCAAATTCTTTCCTCAGAATTCAACACATCTTCAGTGCAATCGGTTCTGAGGAAAGGTTACAGAAGAAAAGAATTCTGAGGGAGGGAAAAGTTGTCAGAGGAAGAAGCCGAAAATTCATTCACCTTTTACTTTGTGTGGCACTTCAAACCTCTCATTAGCCTTCCCACCTTATGCCAAAAACATATCATTAACTATTTAAAGCACTGAATGAAGCACGGGTTATCTAAACATCAGATTTTCTAGTTTTATTAAAAATTCACAATTTTTAATCCAACTGTTTCCCCCCCTTTCATACAGTGAATGGTCTATTATGCGCTGGAGGTCACACAAGCTTAGGTTTATTTGAACAATAAAAGACATATGAGAAATTTAATATATAAAGAAAAAAAGTAGCAGCTGCTCACTGCATATTTGACCATAAAATTTAAATATTTTGGACTTTTTCTTCTTTTAAAGACACAAAAATAAAACCTGTGTGGGTCTATATAAGTCATTTTAACAATTCAATGAATGTTGAACAGGACTAAACGTTAGCAAAGATGTTAAAATTTTCTTTTTATCCCATCAATCTTGTAACACTTTGTTTAAAATGGTTTCCTGGGCTATGGGTGTTAGAACCCCAAAGAGTATTTGTGCTATATAATTGTTTTATTTGGCAATTGTCTGGTTTTATTTTATTCTTTGCCTTCTGTAAACAACCACCTTTACAAACTAGCACAGTGAAATACAAGCCCTGTAATGTCTTAAAACATCTACAGAAACAAAAAAAAGAGAAAAAGGAAAAAATGAACTATTTTGGTTGATTGCTCAAAATACTTTGCTTTTGAACAAGAGGTTCTAAAACAGGATTTTTTTTAGTAAAATGTTGCACTCCTGAATTTAACATTCGACGTAAACAGTTGACTGTTTTTTTTTCTAGTTCCATAGAGTCTTTATTTATTTTTTGTTTGTTTAGCTTTTATTTTTTTGTGAAGGTAGAATACTTTGTTGTTTGTTTCTTTCAAGTCATTTTTACTTAGAAGCCTACTAGAAGACTTCTGGGTTTTTGAGGATTATTGGTGTGTGTCATTTGGAGAAGGTAGAAGAGTTGATACTGAGGGCTTACATTTAAATATTTGCTATTTTGGCCAAAAAACAAAATCCAAACTATAAAATAAAATACATTTCATTTGCCCCACCTGACATCTCTGAAGCTTAAAAAGTCTGTCATTGCAGCTCTAAATTGAAATTTCTGAGGCAAAATTAACATACCGAGAATGCCAAAACCGTCTTTTTTTTAAAAAACCCCAAACAAACAGAACACTAGAATTCCTTTAAGCCTTTCCTTGTTGTCTTTGACCTTTCTTTTATTTAATGTTTGTTTCCTTTTTTTCTCTGTCTGAGAAAAGTTTCTAAGGATTTCAGTTCCTAGAGTTATCATCTAGTGAACATGATACCCAGCATAAGCCATCCGTTATATAGGGCAGTACTGAAATAAATCCGCTTCATAGTGTCTTTTTCACTTGGTACAAAAAGAGATTTCTTTTTTAATCTGTTTTCCTGTCGATTCTATGTTGTGAAGATTGTCCCCTAGTCTATAGCAAAATTTCCCTTGGCGTTGTTCTGGATTCAGTTCATTCCCAAGGGTTCAAAACAAAACAAAACAAAAACCCTGCAAACCCAGAAGACAGCACTATATAGATACAGATAAGATACCTATATCTATAAATACATTGTCTTAGGGCAGGAAAAAATGTTCTATTGAATTCATTTCTGTACACCACAAATATAAGCAGAATTAGGTGCCAACTGGACCAGTCCTTGCATTTAAAGCTACCATACAGCTGCCTCGTTCATTTCAGGCGGATGTGACAAATGGTTGCCATAATTAGCACCACCGTTGACGGATATTGAGGAAAACGGCGGACTCGGGCCAAAAACTTCCGCTGACATGGAGTGCAATGAGCCGGGAAGGTTGGGCTCTGGACTGGGAGAGTCTCCGGGCGGGTGGGACATGATGTCTGTGAAACGCTGAGCTTCACTGGAAGGGTGGTGTCCAGGTAAGGGGTGGTCCATCCCCCCAAGCGGTGTTCCTGATGGCCCGGAGGAGGGTACAAATGGGAGATCAACAGGCGTCTGAGCTTGAGAGGAAGGAGGTCCTTGTGGGAAAAAATCGTAGTTGCTTCCAGGTCCGTAGTATTCACTCTGATAATCTGGTGGACAGAAAAAGAAAGACTGAGGTACATGTGGAAGGAACAAGTGCCGAAGAAGCAACAGGAATTTGTGAGCAATGCCCTGTAGCCTGCATGCACAGTTGATGGCCTACACTAAGCTCATTCACAACCCATCAGCCTACCAAGATCTCTGGGCTTTGCTTCCTGACCAGGACTGCAAAAACGGGGGGATGCGGACCAGCTGGCCAGCTGCTATACACACCAGTTGTTTGGCTTGGAGGATCACGAGCAGGGGAGGAACAATTAAATTGGGATCTGTGAAAAACAAAGTGCAGACCGTCTGCAGTGCAGAAACCAAGAGACTGAGCGGATGTTGGCAGGTCCAGAAAAGAGCTCACTAGGAGCACTTCCGCATGGACCTTTCGCTTTGCCTTGCTTCCCAAACAGGTGCTTCCTCCCCCTCTGGATCATTCACACAACATTGTCACGGAACTGTGTGCCTTCAGAGATTTTTGCCACTTCACAGCAATCCTTCCCGAACCTGCTTTGATACAATCTCCCCAGAAAGATTGTAACAAAAGCAGGTTTGCCCACTGTGTGAATGGGGGGAAGGTGCTGATTTTCAGACACCCCCCCCATTGGCAGAATTTTCCCTCAGTATCCTTTCACACCCATCAGTCCCTGCTTCCATGCATAGAGGGCTTTTTGACAGTTTTTACAAATATTGGTAATTTGGCCTCTGCATTCACCACAGCAGGGAATGCAAAATGGAGAATTATCACCATAGAGATGTAGCCTAGATGGTCCAAGGTAAAAATATAAACTGGCAACATGGAGGGGGGGGTCATAATATCGGCCCACCTTATGGGTTTGTTGTGAATATTTAACTGAGATGATGTATGCAACTCATTTCTAACTCTTAAAAAAATCCATCACTATATAAACCCCAAGTTTTATTACAACATCACATTGCTTATATCAGGTGGAGATAGATCGAGATGGGGAAGCGTGTTAGTCTGTCTGCAGCAGCAGAAAAGAGCCAGAGTCCAGCAACACCTTCAAGACTCACAAAAGATGTGGCCGGGTCTGAGCTTCCGTGGCTCGCTGTCCACTGAAGGAGTGAGCCGTGACTCATGAAAGCTCCTCCCCCGCCACAAATTTTGTTGGTCTTTACGATGCTGCTGGACTCTGGCCCTTTTCTCCATATATCAGGTGGTCTCACATTATTGGAAGGAATAACACAGAAACAAACCTTGCATTAGCTCCTTCATTTTGCCCAAATGACCCATCCTTATCTGCCAAGGACAGTCTCTTTTTCCTGGGCCCCATCTCTGCTAAACCTCTGTCCCTGTTTTTGTCTTTCAGGTATGCCTAGTTGAAATGTAGTTAATGTGAGTCATGAGTAGTGGTGTAGTAGTTAAGTGCACGGACTCTAATCTGGGAGAACCAGGTTTGATTCTCCACTCCTCCACTTGCACCTGTTGGATGACCTTGGGCAAGCCCTAGTTCTGACAAGAGCTGTCCTTGAAATAGCAGTTCTTGAAAGAGCTCTCTCAGCCTCGCCTACCTCACAGGGTGCCTGTTGTGGGGAGGGAAGGGAAAGGAGTTTGTAAGCCACTCTGAGACTTCTTTGGGTAGTGAAGGGCGGGGTATAAACCCAATCTCCTCCTCCTTCTTCTGCCAGGGTCCAGCTCCCCCTCCCCAGGGGTCTCTCAGAGGCAAATGTTGGTGGCAGTGAGGGATGCAACTTCCTTGTCATTCACATACACATAAAATGTGCATGCATGTACACTAAAGCCATACCATAATAGGCAGGTTCCCAGTTTCCCCAGCTGCTGAGGCTCACTTTCGAACAGCATACCTTCGGAATCGTCTCTTCCCATATATGCCCCGGAGAGCCTTGTGCTCCGCTCAGCAACATCCTGGCCCGAAGGACGTCCACATAGCCTCAACCAGGGCCGGGCCCTTCTCTGCCCTCACCCCTGCCTGGTGGAACAAGCTCCCAACTGAGAGCAGGGCCCTGTGGGACTTGTTACAGTTCTGCAGGGCCTGTAAAGCAGAGCTGTTCTGCCAGGGCTTTGGCTGAGGTGGCAGATGTTTTTACCATCTCAGCCTCCCCTGCCCATAGTAGGCCTACCGATGCCTATTATCCTACTAACCCCTAACAGGAAGTGTATTAGCCTGCTCTAGGCTGAGGTTATTTATTGCTGCCATCCTGTTTTTATTTAATCGGTTTTTAATCATAGATTTATTGTTTTATCTCTGATGTGCGCTCTTCCTGAGCCCATCATGGGATAGGGCAGGATATAAATGCAACCAATCAAATCTTTTCCTAGCATATTATTGACGAATACTGCCTTGGCTTTTAAATCAGTGCAGGACAGGGTACTGGAAAAGTCTGCAGTTGTGGGGAGGGCAGCGATTCTTGGTGTGAGCGCAAGAGTATTTTATGGCCCTGTGAAATGTCAGAAGCAGGGCTATTTTGGGGCAGGAACACACAGGAACTCCTGAGTTGGCCATGCCCAGCAGGAACTCATTAGCATAATAGGCCACACCCAACAGCAGACACTCATTAGGACTGGCTACATTAGGGGTGTGTGGCCTAACATGCAAAGGAGCTTCTGCTACCAAAACAGCCCTGGATTTTGACAACAAACCAGGTAAACAGAATAAGAAGCAAAAGGTGGGTGTGGCTGGATGACCACACTTCTGGCAACATGGAGGTGTGGCCTAATATGGTAATGAGCCATGCTATCAGGGTATGGCCTAATATGCTAATGAGTTTCCGCTGTTAGGTGTGGCCTATTATGCTAATGAGTTCCTGCTGGGCTTTTTCTACAAAAATAGCCCTGGTCAGAAGGAACAGCCCCCCCTCCTCCATCACCCCAGCTGGCCTTCTCGGGGTCTGGGGAAGGACCAAGATGATTCCCTAAGTTGCAGAATTTATGTGTGCCTCCTCAAGAGGAGATCTTGCCATTCCAGTCTCTACACTCCTCCAAAACAGAATTCTGCCCCTCCTGCCTCCTGCCTCCCCTCAGAGTCACGCAAGCGAAGCCAACACAGAATTCCATTTTGCGTGGGAGGCTCTCTTCCTGTTTGACTTGCCTCCCCACACCCCTGCCAAACCCAATGCCTCTCTCGCAGTTATGCTGAGATTTCTAGCATGCCTGCATGCGGTACCTCAGTTGTACATTAGAATGAACCCTGCACTTTTAATATTAAGATCTTTCCACTCTGATTGAAACTATTATCTGCTCACAATTAAGAAAACCCTTTTTGGTGCAACAGATAGTTGCAGGACTTGGGTGGAAGAATCCTGAATTCAATTCTCAGCATAGCCTGGAGCTCAGAGACCCTCAGGCAACACTATCTCACTACACTACCCTACCTTACAGGGCTTGTCATGAGGATAAAGGGGGGGGCAGGGTTGCCAAATCTGGAGTGGGAAATTCCTGGAGATTTGGGGGTGGAGCCTGGGGAGGACAGCGTTTGGGAAGGGGAGGGACCTTGGCAAGGTATGACTTCTTGTCTGGAAATCCATTTTAATACCAGGAGATCTACAGGCACCACCTGGAGGATGGTGACCCAAGGGGTGGGGGGTACAGTGCCACAGAGACCACCCCACAGGCATTTCCAAGACTCATGGAATGCTGTTACCTTCCCACTGAAGTGTACCACCTTGGATGCCAACCTCCAAGTATGTTGCTTTGGGGAATTATTTGTGCTTGACAAACAGCCCCCTCCCCCCCAAAAAAAACATTATCAAATGAACAACAAAGTTTGCTCAGAGTTTCCATTTGAACCTTTAACTCTACTGCTGTTGGCCATTCTCTCTCTCCCATCATCATCATCATCATCATCATCATCATCATCATCATCATCATCATCATCATCATCATCATCATTTTGATTTGTATCCCGCCCTCCCTTCCGAGGCAGGCTCAAGGCGGCTTACATAAAATATATTGAACAACTAAAACACAAAATTCAATAGAGCCTCAACAAAATGATTACAAAGCACAGCGTAAAGTGCTAGTGCAAATTCATAACCGGTGGCAGCCATTAGCAGTATCCAACATTAACCCATAATCAGCTAACATCATAGTCTGGACAGGCCGTTGATAGTGATGCCAATACTGACGTTGGTATTGGGGCCAGGGCCTTGGTTTATTGATGGTGGCTCCCTCATCGAAGGCCTGGCGGAAGAGCTCTGTCTTGCAGGCCCTGAGGAACTGTAAAATGTCCCGCAGGGCCCTGATGTCATCCGGGAGCTCACTCCACCAGTGCGGAGCCGCCACTGAAAAGGCCCTGGCCCTCATCACAGCCAGCCTGGCTTCTCTAGGGCCTGGGAGGGCCAGATGATTTTGGATCCCCGATCGTGGTGCTCTCTGGGGAACATGTGGGGAAAGGAGGTCCCTTAGGGCTACTAACTCCAGCTTGGGAAATTCCTGGAGATGTTGGGTAGACCCCCGGGGAGAGTGGAGTTTGGGAAGGGGAGGTGGGAGCTCAGTGGGGAACGTGATTCCATAGAACCCGCCCACTGGAGCCGCCATTTTATCCTGGAGCTGTAATTTTGGGAGATCTCTCGACCCCACCTGGCGACTGGCAGCCCTGCCCCCAGCATGTGCCAAATAGCAGGCAAACTGATCCGATTGGACAGCAGCAAAGGCTCAGGGGAGATGCTGGGGGCTCCGTTTCCCTGGACAGGCTGGCCAGTTCTGGGTTGGGAAATGCCTGCAGACTTGGGGGTGGAGCTTGGGGAGGGTTAGGGTTAGGGTTAGGGAGAGAATGCCATGCTGTTGCCCCCTCCAAAGCAGCCCCTGCGTCCAGGGGAACAGATTGCCGTCATCTGGAGATCGGCTGTCATTGCTGGAGATCTCCAGAGCCCACCTGGAGGGTGGCAACACTATTCTAACCCAAAGGAATCTCTGTGGGCAACCTGGCACACCTCACCATAGTATCAGAAGCAGCCTGTGCCCACACAGATGCAAATACCAGCTCCCTGTTTCCTCCTGCTTTACCCCTCTCTCCCAGGAAACCTTCTCGAGTTAGAGTGGTCGTTAGGACTGTGGTGTTTGCTTAAGCATTATTATTATCCAGAAATACTGCTAATGAATACAGTTTAAATGAACCTTAAAATGTGGGTAGGGATAGAGTTTGAAACTGCTGCTTGACACCTGGTTTGAAGCCTGGAAAGCAACTATTCTGGCATCTCATGGTTTTCTTCTCATGCCCCAAAGCGATTTCTGGGATCACAGCTTTGTAGCCACCTTATTGCTTCTTTAGCCAAATATCCAGGTACATTGTAGCTGAAAGGTGGCTGGCTGTGCCTTTAAGACGGGATGAGGGGAGGGTCAAACACACCCCCAGGTCATTCTGTGATGGATTGTCTCCCACCCCTCCCCACTCAACCAGGCCCTTCATCATATCCCATCAGTGCAGGGAGTTCTATCAACAGCCCCTGGAAACTACAGGGCCTGCCCCACCGTGGCCCCAGATGTGGAATGATCCCCTCTCACAGAATGGAGATGCACCTCCTCACATGCCTTTAGAAGAGGCTGCAAATTGCACCTTTTCCAGCAGGTAGGGTGGCCAGGTCCCCTTCCCCACCCCGGCCACTGACAGGGGATGGGGGGGTAGGCCAGCCAGATCCAAGTTGGGAAACTCCTGGGGGTGGAGCCTGGGGGGAAAGAGGGACCTTAGTGGGGCACAGTGCCACAGAGAGTCCACCCTCCACAGGAGCCGTTTTCTCCAGGGGGACTGATCCCTGTAGTCTGGAGATGAGCTGTAATTCCAGGGGATCCCCAGGTCCCACCTGGAGGCTGGCATGCCTACCAGTAGTTGTTTGTTTTGCTGGTTAGGAACTTCAGCTAACAAGGCAAGGGCCATTCTCCTCATTGTTCATTTTGTTTTTATGTCTCCTCTCCACTTCTGTGATCTGCTTTCAGCGTTAGGAAAAGCAGATTAATTTAAAAAACCAAATGGAAGCAAAAACGCCACTTCTTCGACTTCCCAACTTCCCCGGATTTCCCTTTGCGTTCAGTGAAGAGGTCTGGAGAACAGAAAGCCCTCAGGCAACAGACAAAGCCGAGAGAACCTGATGGTGACAATGATCACAAGAAATAATTTTTAAAACCCTCCTGTAGATTGGGCTGCCAACTCCTGTTTGGGAAATCCCTGGAGATTTATGGTGGAGCCTGGGAAGGTGGGGTTTGAGGCGGGGGGGGGAACCTGAGTGGGGGGTGCAGCGCCACGGAGACCACCCCTCAGGCATTTCCTCCAAGGGAACTGCTCCCTGTAATCTGGAGATCAGGCATACTTCCTGGAGATCTCCAGGATCACCTGGAGGCCAGCAGTCCCACTTGTAGGCCATAACACACCAGAACCCCACACTGAGTTCTGACCCACATCCAGCACTGCACCCTGTAAAGCATTCTGGCCGGATTTCTCACCCCCCCGCCCCCCCGGTGGCTCTCTGTTTCCAGCCTCCCATATATGCAGGCGCTAAACCAACCAGCCAACCAGCCAACCAGCCAACCTCTGGCCTTGTCCCTGGTTCTGCTCCGTCTCCCCTGTCCATCCCCGCTTGCTGTCCCTTTCGCCTGGCACCCCTTGCCACAGCACCAACGGGGGGGGGCGGCGTTTCTTTCTTTCCCACCAAACCCCACCCCCCTCAATAACGCCCCGCCCCCGGCGAAGCCCTTGGCGGGGCCCCTCATCCTCGTTCTCAACGGGAAGCAGCCGGATCACACCCTGTTGCCCTGGCCGGCTGCGTTCCCTTCTTATGCCACCTTCTCTTTCCTCCCCACTGCTTAGGGCCAGTCAGGGCTCTTTTTGTAGAAGAGGCCCAGCAGGAACTCATTAGCATAATAGGCCACACCCAACAGCAGAAGCTCATTAGCATATTAGGCCACACCCCTGACTGCGCAGCTCCCTCCTGGGATCGGCTTCCCCAGATGCCCCGCGCCTTGCAGGGCGCATGGGGCACCCGAGGGAAGGAGGGCAGTTCTGGACCTGCAGGGCATCTGGGGAACCCGAGGAGGGGAGGTAGTTTGAATTGCCTTCCCTCCCTGGCTTGGCTTGGCTTCCCCAGGTGCCCAGAGGCTTGCGAGGTGCCTGGGGAACCCAAGGGGGTGGGGGAGGCTGTAGGCGTGGGCAACTCGGAAGCCCCGTCCCTGTGCATTCCTGCCCCAAAATAGCCCTGGGCCCAGTTCATCCATGCAGAGCGAAGAGGCCCAGACCGAAGGTGCCAGACTGGGCTACCTGACTTGGGACTTTTTCAAATACGCTGGAATCTGGAGAAGTGTGCGCTCACACAGACACTCGTACCCTGAATAAACCTTTGTTGGCCTTAAAGGACTCTAAATTTGTTCTACTGCTTCAGGCCAACACGGCTGAGCCACCGGGATCTATGGTCTTATGCGGGGCTTTTCAAAAGGTCCCCACAAGGAACTAGCACAATACGGCTGTGGCCCCTCCCCTTTGCTTTTATTTGCTCTGCTGCTTTTCTAGAGGCAGGGAGCTTGTAAGAGAGGGGAGTGTTCCAAAAGGCAATCTCCCACAATCCCCCACCAGCAATCCCTTCCTCATCTCAGGTCTCTGCCAATTCACACCCCTCGCCTGCATAAACTTCTCTGTAAGCTCCTCTGGACAGAAATCTGCTTGGTGGTTTGGGGCCTGTGTCTCTCCGGAAAGCACTCAGTCTTTCATTAATACTCATAGACCAACAGGTCATAAGCAAACAGGGAAAATTATATTGATATACAGGCAATGTAAGAAAGGTAAGTACACAAGGAGCGACGTAAGTATATATCCCTTAACATTAAGAAGTGATGCCCTTAAGTGCCCTAGACAGAAATTTTGCAACTGCAAGAGTCGCATTTGGATTGATGTCTGCCGGTAACTTAGCTGCAGCCTCTTGGTTTGTAACTAAATTCCATTTTTGGATATGGGTTGTGATCCATTTGTCCCGGGCCAAATTGCATTTATTGCAATCAATAAGGAGGTGCCAGACAGTGTCTAAATCACCAGGTCTGCAGTCCCATAGCTGCTCTGAGAAAGGGATGCCTAGAAACCTGCCTGCTCGTTCCCCTGGAGGCAGGGCATTTGGGCTGGAGAGCACCATTTGCAGTGGCCTTACTTTGTGAGACATGAAGTGACCCCAAATGGCTCGCACTGCCTTCTTTCCATTACGGAGCAAGCAATTAATGTCAACCAATCTTCTGCCATGAGATCAATACAGTTTATTGGATTTCCTACATCTTCCAGCCCTTTGGTTGCTCCACATACTCCCCCCCACTTCTGTCCTTCCTAGGATATTTAAGGGTTAGGGTTGCCAGCTCTTGGTTGGGGAATTCCTGGAGATTTGAGGGGGTGGAGCCTGAGATGGTGGGACTTGGGGAGGGGAGGGACTTCAGTGTGTACAATGCCCTAGAGTCCGCCTTCCAAAGCAGCCATTTTCTCCAGGGGAACTGATCTATGTTGCCTGGAGATCTCCAGCCACCGCCTGGAGGTTGGCAACCCTATCTAAGGCCACACCCCCTTCTATCAACTCTCATGCTCTCGCTTTAACAGGAAAGGTAAAAGGTAAAGGTTCCCCTTGCCAGTTGAATCTTACTCTAGGGGGCGGCTGAGCCAAAGAGCCAACGCTGTCTGAAGACATTTCCATGGTCAGGTGGCCGATGTGAGTAAATGCCAAGGCTCATGGAATGCTGATACCTTCCAACCGAAGCAGTACCTGTTTATCTACTTGCAATTTCTTGCTTTCGAACTGCTAGGTTGGCAGGAGCTGGGGCCAGCGATGGGAGCTCACTCCATCATGCAGCACTCGGGTCTCGAACTACCAAACTATAGACCTTCCAGTCTGCAGCTCAGTGTCTTAACCTCAGAGCCCCCACAGCCCCCTCTTTAACAGAGGATATACCTATTATACAGAATGGTGGTAGACCAGGGATTCTTGATTGCACCCCTTCAGACTGCAGACAGGAAAAAAGGTCATTTTAAAAATGCCTCCTTAAAACAGAAAGGACCCAATTCCTTTCATATAGTAAACTAGCACTTCCTAGTGGAGTGGGGGTCTGCTCTGGAACAGATGTCTCCCATGCACGGTTCGTTTCTTTAAAATATGGAACACTATTAAAAAATTTCTGCCACCTGCAACCTTAAAGTGGTATCCCAGAATTCCACCTCCTCCAGCCACCACCCTATTCTGCATAGAGTGGGTCACGTGTCACAAGGAGGTGGCAGGGTGCTACCACTGCAGACCGCGGATGGGGTGGTGGTGGTGGGGAGATGCCATTTTCAGCAGACCCTCCTCCTGGCAAGTAGAAAAGTTACATCGCTCAAACCCAGCTTGTGCTCTGCTGCGCTAGGTAGCGACTAGCTGGGATTTGTGTTTTAAACCCAGGGGAGGATTTGCAAATGCTGCCTCCCAGCTGGAGTCTGAAGTGAGGCGGTCCTGTCCATCGCCCTCGCTCCCCCCTTCCTCTTCATGCACAGCTCAGGCTGCTTTAGAGAGAGCCATCCTACACGGCTCCGCTCAGAATCCTTCCGTGGGGCTCCCTCCTAGGAAAGTGTCCCCAGGATTACGCTGTCCGTCATCCAATTTGAAACCTCAAGGGATTCCGTAGGTGTGGGTGGTGCCCAGATCCTACCCTGAAGTCCAGAGGTGTCGAATTCATTTGTTATAAGGACCGGATCTGACACTTTGTTGGGCCAGGTCACATGTGCCATAAATCATAATGCCGGGTACTGGAGATCTAAACTGTATAAAGAACAGCAGCTGGTAAGCTCCAAATTGGTGTGTCCTCACCGCAAGGCTCCACGAGGTGGGAGAGAGGTGCAAAGGAAAACCCACATGGGCGGACTGGAGAGCCACTGGTGCAGCACTGGGCAAATGCTCCCACACTGCTTGACTGCGGTAGATGAGGTTGCTCCACCATGCTGAAGTCACAATCGGAGTGGCTCTGCCACTCCCCCCCCCCCGTCTCCTGTTCCCTCCCTTGCACTAGTTGCTTGCGGGCCTCATTGGAGCCCTGGATGGGCCGGTTCTGGCCCCCGGGCCTTATGTTTGACACCCCTGCTGTGGTCTCTGGAGTGATTCATGAGCAGTTAGCGGCACCCATTCATTTATGAGTCACAAACATGCAGACAGAGTTTCCGCCCATCGTCTTATCCTGGGGGCCAGGTCCCCAGGTAGCTCTGGAGGGTGCACAGCAATTTTGCAAAAGCTAAGGAGGGCTGGGTTTGGCTCCTACCTGCAGGCGAAAAAACCTTGAACTCCGTACAGGTGAAATATGAGTGCCCTAAATAAACAAATGCCGTCAGTCTCTTGATCTGAGGCATGGGTTTTAAAGCACTGGCGAGCGTTGCTTCCCCATCTTTGCTAGGGTGAATTGTGCTCCAACTGACTGCAGCCCAGGGAATTAATCATTGTCCCACTTTCCAGTTCAAAATCAGCTTAAAAAACTCCTAGCCAATCCCGGGCCTGGATGGCCCAGGCAAGCCTGATCTCATCAGATCCTGGAAGCTAAGCAGGGTCAGCTGTGGTTAGTACTTGGATGGGAGACCTCCAAGGAATACCAAGTCGGGAGGACCAGAGGCAGGCTTTATGCAGCCACCTCTCTGAATATCCTCCAGGCCCCCAGCTGGGGTCAGTCACCAGAGGTCAACGTGGCTTCCAGGTGCGCACACACACAGACAAAATACCAAAAAAACCCAACAATTCCTACCAGTGATGTCCAGTACAAAATGCTGGAGCTGGATCCTGACCTGATGGAGGGGGGCTGAGCTGCTACCTGCCATGCCATTGATAGCCCAGCAGAGAGCCCATTTGAGCCAAGGCTATTAGCCAAAGGGCCGCGGAAGAACAGTGTCAACCCCTTCCAAGCCCAGGCAGCAGGTAAGGGGAGATTGGCCTCAAGAGTCACAGGAGCCAGTGTGCTGTTGGGATTGTTAATTTCTTCAGAGATTTGCAACCTGCTTCCCCCAACAAAGGGGCCGTACAGCAGCTGACAACCTGATTCCACCCCCCCCCCCGCCTCCATTTTATCCACATGACAACTGGCCTGTGAGGAACGTTTGGCTGAGAGAGAGGCTGGCTTCCGTGACAGTGACCAACGAGGATCCAGGAGACCACCCGGGTTCAAATCCCCTGCTCTGCCATGAAGCTTCCTTACTGACCTTGAGGCCATCTCTGTCTCCCTCGCCTACCTCACAGGGTTGCTGTGAAGAGAAAATGGAGGCCGGAGAACTGTGTATGGTATCCTAAACGACTTGGAGAAAGAGTGGCATTAAGATGCACTACACATAAGGTAAAGGTTTCCCTTGCTCGAAAGCTAGTCAGATCCAACTCTAGGGAGCGTTGTTCATCTCCGTTTCCAAGCTGAAGAGCCAGTGCTGTCCGAAGACTTCTCTGTGGTCACATGGCCGGCATGACTAAACACTGAGGCGCACACTGAATGGAATGCTGTTACCTTCCCACTGAAGCAGTATCTATTTATCTACTTGCAATGTCTTGCTTTCGAGCTGCTAGGTTGGCAGGAGCTGGGGCCAGAGACAGGAGCTCACTCCATCACGCGACACTTGGGTCTCGAACTGCCAAACTACAGACCATCTGGCCTGCAGCTCAGTGTCTTACCCTCTGAGCCACCGTGGCCCTAGACACAGAGGGATGTAAATGCCTGTTAGCCAGTTCAGCTACCCATTGCCCTCTCCTTCCTCCACTGTGCCCCCCCTTCCCCTTCCCTTGTTTGTCATCCCTGGTCTTTCAGTCTGTATGCCTCAGGGAAAAACCCACTATCTTATTTCCTCTGCACACAGTGCTGCACTCCACTTTAATTTTTAATTGCCATGTGTGTCAGAAAAACTGGAAATAATTAAGTTTGCTCACAAGTCCAGTTGTAGTAGGACTTGCATAGCATTTTTTCCTAAATGGGCCACATGCATGTCTGTAGCAAGCCTTATAGCAACCCTGTAAGGTAGGTTCATGTACCAATTATTGTTGCCATTAACTCATAGCCAACTTATGGAGATCCCATCGGGTTTCCAAGGCAAAAGACATTCCAAGGCGGCTTGCCGTCACCTTCCTCTGTGTAGCAACCCTGGACTTCTTTGGTGTTCTCCCATCCAGACATTAACCAGGGGCAACCCTCTTTCACTTCTGAGATCAGACGAGATTGGGCTATCCCAGGCTATCCCCAATCCTTGTTTTAGACGGGGGCGGGATGGAAAATGGAGCAACACTAGCTTGCCTAAAGCCAGCTGGTGCGAGATGTATTTCTTGGCAGATTTTCTAGCATTGCACTCCAGGGCCCTTTGGTTAGAGAAAGTGCATTTAACAGCATTCCTAAAGGCGTCGCTGGCCTTTGGGCGAGGGTCTGTCCCTAAAAAAACAGAACAAAGCTGAAATCCCTGACATTAATACGCTTTTCTTGCCCTTGAGCAACGTGTATTTTGTACTTTAAAATATCAAATGCAAAAAATGTGGTAAGAATACTGAAATTCTCCAATACTTATATATCAGGCTATGGGGCTCATTTTTAAGAATTATTATTTTCTTGAATTTGTTTGAATTCAGGTAGACATGAAGGGAAGCTAGTTGGAGCACCTCATCCATGCCCTCTGAAAATCTGTTCAGTGATTTCTAGTGGTGGTAGAACATGCCATCAAGTCACAGCTAATTTGGCAACACTCCCTCTAAGCGGTGGAGTCTTGTGAGCAAAAATTCTACTTTGTGAGCTCCTGGCATTAAAGTTGTGAGTGAGCGATTTGGCTGCTGCGTAAATTAGTTTGCTCTGGAGCCATCCTTCCTGAGCTCAGACAAAAACATGTGAGCCGGAGGCTAAAAAACTATGAGCTAGTTTGCACTAACTTGGTTTAGAGGGAACACTGGGCAAGACACCTTCAGAGGTGGTTCTGCCGTCACCTGCCTCTGCTTCACAACCCTGGACTTCTTTGGTGGTCTCCCATCCACATACTAAGCAGAGCTGATCCTGCTTAGCTTCCGAAATCTGACCAGACTGGGTTATCCAGGTCAGGATAGCGATTTCGAGGGCTTCTGTTCTCTTCAGGCCACATACATCCTTCCAACTCTAAGGCCAAGATTAAAGCCGAAATGTTCAGGACAGCAAATGACCACTGACAGCAACTTTTCTGCACCTCTACAGAATGCTGGAAGTTGCCTGGCCCGGCCCCAAGCTTGCAAAATAGGACTTCTCAGTATCTGACCCTTGGCACCAGCCGCTCTCCACTTTTTCTAAACTGGCTTCTGCGTGCAAAACAGTGTGGAACCACAGAAATAAATCCATAAGCATGCATCCAGAAGTGGGGGGTGAGGTGTGGTGGAGATTTCTTGGCACACTGGGCAGGGACTATTGTTTATACCCGTGAAGTCCCCCCTCCCAATAATGCAGCCAAACAGGATTCTGGAGAGGGGGTATGGAAATGCTCCAGACAGGTAAAGGCCTGCTTAGTTCCACGGTGCCCAATGAGACTGACACCCAGAGGAGCAGGCGTAGGAATAGTTCAGGAGCACATTTTTATAAAGGAAAGAGGGCTGCAGTGCTAATGTCTGTGAGAAATTCTGGCCAATTTTCCTTGCACTATTTATTGTGTGTGTGTCATACTATTTTTGCACCATTTCTAATTTTGGAACCCACCCATATTGCTCTGTTTGTTCTTTTAAAATGTTGTTTTACTGCATTGTTTGGGGGCACAGATTACGTTGTCATGTTTGCATCATTCTCTCATTTTGTAAACTCGTTTTAATGATGGTATGAGCTATACTGTCTTTATTACACTGGGTTTTTAAAAAATATAACCTGCCTTGAATAGAGTTACTGTATTTTGAATAGCAAAAAAGAGGACATATTTCCCAGCTGACTACTTCAAACCAGTGATCCCTATGAGAAATCTCATTTTAAATACCCCTACTATTGAAGCTGTGATCATTGCTCCTATCGAGGAATAGTCCTAACCTTCCAAGCCCAAAAGAGGACATTTTCATTGTTTTCTTAAAAACAGCCCAAAAGAAGATGGACACATACAAAAAAGATGGCATCTTGTAAATCTAGCCTTGAATTTAGATCTAGGTGGTCAGCCATATTGGTTTGAAGCGGTAGAACAAATCTAGAGTCTCGTGGGGCGTCTTTAAGACCAACAAAGGCTTATTCAAGGTATGACCTTCTGTGTGCAATTCACCTTGAATTGTGAGGTTAAATTTTATTTTATGTGTGTTTTCCTCTGTGTTGCCAGCCGCCTTGAGCTCCATAAGGAAGAAATGCAGCTAATAAACACGTTGCTAAATAATGAAATAAATATTGGGTCGCAGGAAGAAAGGTGGACTATAAGTGAGGGAAATCAATACATATTTAAAAAGATTGAATTATTGCAATATTTTAAAAAACAATCAAACAGCTGAGTGCTTGTCAATCAGCCCAGGGCCTCAGCGCTCACCGGCTCCAGCACAGAAAAGCAGGAGGAGGCTCAGTCGGTCCAAGCCGTTACATGGAACCCCTTCTGCTTGCTTTACCCAGCCTCCCTTTTAAGCCAAAGGACTAAAAATTTTCAATGAAAATGGAAGATTCAAGGATACAGCCTCGAATGCCAGCCCCTGTACCTGGATGCAGACTTTCCTGCAGTCTTTTCTTAACCCTCAGGAACAAATTTATCTACATCCTTTTCCCTGTAAAAGAGGAGCAGTTCTTATGCTTTGCTGGATCCCATTGCTCACAGTGAGCCAACCAGATGCCTGCAGAACAAAATGAGGAGGCTGAGGTCTCTCCCTGTTACTGTTCCTCAGCACCTGGCAGTGAGGGGTGCACTGCCTTGGAACATGGAGGTTCTATTTTGCCATCTTTGCCAATGGTGGACCTTTCCACAGGTATGCCTAGTCACCCCTTGCTTGGAAGGGATGGCCCCAGGCAGAAGAGTGTCCCCCCCTTGTCACCATGGATCCCTTTAATCAGCGCTGGCAGGGGTTCAGCCCGGGGCCTTCTGCCTACAAATCATCTATTCATGGTCCTTCCCTGCCACGGTTGGTTCAGTCCTCCCCCCTTGGAACAATTCCCTTCTGTCTTTTTCTGTCCTTTCACTTGCAATACAAGAAGAAAAAAGCCAGCAGTATCTTTGTTACCTAGTAAAGGGTCTGTATTTTCTGCAGCATTTCCTCAACACTGAACTAAAGCTACAGGCTTAGCCCCGCATTCTGTAGCTTCTCTCAATCTGCAAGGCCTAGCTCCAGGGACACCCCCCCCGAATAATTGACTCCTGAATGTTCAGCTTTTTAAAATGAGCTTGTTTATTTGTTTACTTAATTTATACTCCACTTTCCTCCCCGATGGGGACCCAGAGTGGCTTATATAATTTTCCTCTCCTCCTTCTTATCCTTACAACAGCCCTGTGAGGGAGGCTAGGCTGAAAGTGGGAGACTGGCCCAAGGCCACCAGGTGAGCTTCCAGGGCAAAGCCGTGATTCAAACCTGGGTCTTCCAAATCCTTGTCGACACCCAGACCACCACACCACACTTGATCTTATTTTCACTTGCCAAGAAATAAGGAAAAGTACCCAGGGGAAGGGCTATGGCTCAATGGAAGAGCCTCTGCTTGGCATGCAGAAGGTCCCAGGTTCAATCCCCGGCATCTCCAGTTACAGGGATGAAGCAGGAGGGGATGGGAAGGACCTCTTCCGCCTGAGCCCCTGGAGAAGAGCAGCTGCCAGTCTGAGTCGACAAGACTGACCTTGCAGGACTGATGGTCTCATTCTGTACAAGGCAGCTTCATTTGTGTCCAGGCAGACATCATTCCACTCAACCCATTAGCCAGAAGAGCTCTGCCAGATCAGACCAAAGGTCCGCCTTGTCCAGCATCCACAGTGGCCAAACCAACGAGCAAGGAATGAATGCAACATCTCATACACGATTTGCCCAGGTTCTCCCTTGACAGATGGCCTGGAAGGGTACATTATCTCTGAACAGGGAGGCTCAATCCAGAAGTCCATCCACTATGTATAGATGCTGTCCTTTCGAAAGAGCATGAAAATAGCCCTATCCAGTGTTCCCTCTAAGCTGAGTTAGTGTGAGCCAGGCCTGTAGCCAGGATTTTTTAATTTGGGGGGGCCTTTAAGTAAGTCAGGTCCCCCCACACACACCCAGGATGGGGGGGCCTGGGTGGTAAGTCAGAGGGCTGGGCCCCAAGGTGCCCTGCTGTGGCTACAGGCCTGGTGTGACCTAGCTCACATTTTTTTATCCTGCAGCTCACATATTTTTGTCTTCACTCAGCAAGAACGGCTCCAAAGCAAACTAACTGATGCAACAGCCAAATTGCTCGCTCACAACTTTAATGCCAGTAGCCCATAAAGCAGAATTTTTGCTCACAAAACTCCACAGCAAGACTCCTATCAGATCAGACCAAAGCATCATTTATAGTCATCAGTAGACCCACCCTTGCCCTGGCCTGCATGGCCCGGGTTAGCCCGATCTGGTCAGACCTCAGCTGCTAAGCAGGGTCAGCCCTGGCTAGTCTTTGGATGGGAGTCCACCAAGGAATACCAGGGCCATGATGCAGAGGCAGGCAATGTCTGAACATCTCTTGCCTTGAAAACTTCACAGGGTCACCATCTGCTCCTTTATGACAGTAAGCTCGGAAGTTAGAACTAGAAGCCCCCCTGCTCTGACTCTCAGCATTCCAGCCAATGCACACAAAGCAAAGGTATCGCTCGGGTGGGGGCAGTGCGTATATCACCCCAAGTAAGATTTATTTAAACACAGAGATTTTAAAGCACTGTTTCCATTTAAAGAACTAGAACATGTTTTCAGAACAGGAGAGTCCTTTGTTGTTGTTGTTGTTTTTAAAAATCCCCCTGAACTGGGGGAGGGGGGCTGTGGCTCAGTGTCTAAGCACCTCCTTGGCACACAGAAGGTCCCGGGTTCAATCCCCGGCACCTCCAGTTAAAAGGAACAGGTAGGATGTGATGGGAAAGACCTTTCTCTGCCTGAGACCCTGGAGAGCCGCAGCCAGTCTGAGCAGACAGGACTGACCGTGATCGGCCCCAAGGGGGTCTGACTCAGCATAAGGCAGGTTCGTGTGTTCAACTCCTTTGACCGCAGATCTGACCAGGGATTTAGAGAGGGCCAAGGGGTAACTTAGGGAAGTCGTTTCAGGAAGGCATTCAGTAGAAAGAAGCCTCTGGAGTCAAAAGTTATGGTTCTCATTTCAATGTACATCTTTCTGAGGCTGACAGTCCATAGAGGCGCTGAAATGCACAGAGGACGTTTCTATTGGGTAGAAGGGTGGCTTGAATTTTTGGTCCACGTCTTCAATGCTCCATCACTGAAAGGAGGAAGAATAACTGGAAATCCCCGAGCACCACGTTTAAATCTGATACAGCGAATGCCAGTCATTCATACAGCCGGTCATTCATACAGCCAAATCCCTTGGACGCTTCTGATCAGCCCGCTGGGGTCCCGGCTGCTCCACTATGACCCACCCCAACGCCCCGCCCCCACCCCATGACCTCTCGGGCACCAACACCAGAGGGTCTCTCGATGAAGCTGCCCAGCCTGGGGGTGGGGGCGGGGGTGGGGGCCCCCCCTGTGGCACGCCTGGAGGAGAGAGGGTGGCAGGCACAGGGCAGGAATTCAGAGCAGCAACAGAACGGCCACTTCTGACCTGTGCCCATCAGTCACTCCCTGCGGAGAAAAACAGCAGGAGGAATCAGGCCCACAGAGATGAGCTCAGACCGGGCGGGGGGGGGGGCGCCCCATCCTGGATGGCTCAGGCTAGCCCCGTCGCGTCAGATCTCAGAAGCTAGCAGGTTCGGTCCTGGCTAGTATTTGGATGGGCGGCCTCCAAGGAATACCAGGGATGTGATGCAGAGGCAGGCCATGGCAAGCCACCTCCAAAACATCTCTTGCCTCAAAAACAAGTCTCGCTCGCCACCTAGTGGTGCATAATGCTAAAAGAGCTAGAACTTCTGGCTGCCAGTCTTTGGATCTCCTGGCTATGCTGCACACATGGCCACACGCGGGGCCGGCTCCAGGTCTTTTTGCACACTAGGCAAGGCCACCTTCTGGCGCTCCCCACCCCCCGCACCCACCAGTTTTCAAACAGAAATCCATTTTAGGCTGAGTCCAATGCAGGTCCCCTGAAGGGGTCCTGATCTCTGTAATACCGGGGAGGGGGAAAGGAATCACCAAGAAAAGCAGCTCTGCCGGTGACTTCAGGAGGGAGGGGGCCAGTTTAACCCTCTCCTTGCCGATCAAGCACCCCCTCCAGATCCTCTTTCCTGCAGGCTTGGAACGCTGCCTTAAGAGGGCACCCCGAAGAGTGCATGGGCTGCCTGGGGGTGGGGTGGGGACCCCCGACCTATCCTGCCATTCACACACACAGCTCACTGAGTCCCCAAACAACGTTACCCAAGGGGAACAACGGCGTGGAAGAGCTCCCGCTGATCCTCCAGTAGGCAAAAAAATCGCCCCGTAGTTGTGGGACAGATTTTGCCCAGGTGAAAATCTGACTTTCAGAGCTGATTGAATTGCAACCGCTGCTGGAATCGGAGCTTCCTGTTTACTGATTGTTGGATGGCCAGCATGTAGTCCTTGCCCAGCATAGCCTCGGCAGGCGGGCGTGTAGTAGCCAGCGAGAGAACAAGCGAGGGCGGCAGCAGGGAGGCTCTGCTACCCGAGGCTGGCGCCGGAGAGTGGGGCGGGGCGGAGCTGCGTGGGAAGGAGGGCAGAGCCTGGCAAGGAGCCGCTGGAGGACGGAGTAGTGCGAAGTTCCCGGAGGAACGTGCCTGGAAGCTGGTCTCTACCACAGTCACGTGGGGTCATTTTTTAGGCGAGGGAGGGGTGGGGTGGCAGGCCAGCAGCAGGGCATCCCCTCTTAAGGGGCCGGTGGGGGAGAGAAAGAGGTGGCGGCAGCTGATGCTGGGGTCAGGGCAAGTGGGTGATGCAGGGCTTTTGGTGGAGGTGGGGGGACTTTGGTGGAGGGCCCAGCTCATTTCGGCACCCTCATGATCAGCCCGCCCTAGTCGAAAGTCTAGTTCGCCTAGTGGTTGGGCCGGCCCTGGCCACACGGTCGCTGTAATGGTTTCCTGGAAGTTCTAGCCTCCAGTCTCAGATCTGTGCAGGCTGGTTATGATTATTCCATGGCGAAAGGATTTTGTACATGCTCAGAGGCACTCTGTTCACCTGACATGATTGTTGCAAGGCCTACTCAAGAGTGGTTATTCCATAGCGGCTGAATTCGGGCCCACAGTCCACTACAGTGATCCCTCTAAGCTGAGTTAGTGGGAGCTAGCTCACAGTTTTTTAGCCTCCGGCTCACACATTTTTATCTCGGCTCAGGAAGGAGGGCTCCAGAGCAAACTGACTGATGCAGTAGCCAAATTGCTCACTCACAACTTTGGTTCCAGCAGCTCACAAAGTAGGATTTTTGCTCACAAGGCTCCACAGCGTAGAGAGGGAGGGAGCATTGCTTCGGAATATCTCCCTTTTAACAAACAATGGGATCTCTAGAGAGGAGGGGCTTCTAGGCTGCGTCTTTCGGGAGTCTCGACCCTGCGGTTCCCATTCTCAGCTCCCCTTCCCAACCAATTCCAGGTCTGTTTGCGGGAGAGGGATTTAAACTGTACGAGTTCTTTCCACTAACCCACCGGACTAACACTCCTCCTGTAGCTTTCTGGGAGCCGCGCCTGACTCCGTGGAATTCGCTTCGATGTGCTTTCTGACCGAGCTGGACAGCTGGTGCTCAGCGCAAGCCTTGGGGATCGCGCCCCTCGCCCTCGCCTGCCCGCCCGCGCCCTTACCCACCTCCGTAGAAGGAAAAAGGTCCGTTGGGGATGAGCTCGCCCGGCTCCAAGCGGTCCACCAGCGGCCTCATGCGGCGGGGGCTGCGGAAGAAAGCGTGCCGGCGGGCGCCCAGGGCGCTCAGCTGCTTCATGCGCCTTTCCTTGGAGCGCCGGTTCTGGAACCAAACCTGCCGGGGAGAAGGAGAGAGAGAAGCGGGAGATGAGAGGGGGCCGGGCTGGCCAGGGGGCCGGGGCGCAGCGCGGGAGGGGGCGGAGAGCAGCAGCAGCCCGGGGCAGGCGGCGGTGGCGGCGGCCCTGTGGCGCGCTCAGGGCGCACGGAAAGGCCCTGCGGCGGAGCTGGCACGCCGGCGGAGCCCCCTTGGCCAGCACGCCACGGCCGGGCCGGGCCGGGTGAAGGGCAACGGGGATCCACCCCGCCCCGACTCTTCCCTAAGCCCGGACTTCAGGCGCCCCAGTCCCCTGCTGCAGGCAACTCCGCGAGAGAAGGGGGGCCTCCGCCAGCCACCTGCACCTCGCTCCTGCACCCCGCCGGCGCGACTGCCTCTCCGGAATGGCTCGGCCTTCGCTCGGATCGGCAGCCCAGGGAAAGAGGGCCCAAACCAGGCGGACGTTCCTGCTGCGGGCCCCCGGGCGCCTAGAGACCGAGTTGTAGACTTGGCTGCGCCCCGGTGCTCCGGTTTGGTGCAGCCGAAATGCGCTCCAGGCAGGCGATGCGGGGCAGAAAGGGACTCAGCCAAGCCCAGGCACGGAGGACGCCCCCCCCCACCCGGAAAATCCGGATTCAGACCCGCTTGGCATGCGCCAAAACCCAAGCAGGGGGTGCAAGCAATGCTCCCTCTAAGCTGTGGAGTCTTGTGAGCAAAATTCCTCCTTGGTGAGCTCCTGGCATTAAAGTTGAGAGCGAGCAATTTGACTACTGCATCAATTAATTTGCTCTGGAGCCATCCTTCCTGAGCTGAGAGAAAAACGTGTGAGCCGGCGGCTAAAAGAACCGTGAGCTAGCTTACACTCGCTCAGCTTAGAGGGAACACTGGCGGGGGGATGGGGCCGGGCCGGGGAGGGGGAGGGCCACCCGGAGCTGCAACTTAGCCTCTTTTAGGAGACAGCCTATGTCGTTAAAAAAAGGTACTCTCCTCACAAAAAAACTCATCAGGTTGTATGTATGGAAGGGGGGAGGACTAAAGTGTCCAAAGACCCGGCGCTGGGGGGCTTCGAACGCGGCAGAGGAATCTCCCCCCCGCCCCCTCCCTTCCTGGGCCGCTCCAGCCCCAGTCCCCCGTCGGAACCAGGGGCCCTTCCGGACGCTGGGTCGCCAGTTTCGAGGCTCGAGAGCGGATTCACGCAAGAGACCCAGGCGCGCAAGAGACCTATGCGGCGCCCACGGGCCCCCATCCTCCCGGGGACTGGAGAAGACCTGCCGCCCCCGAAACGCTCCCCGAGCTCCGGCCGAGGCAGGCCTTTGGGGCGGGAAGCCTCGGCGGCAGGCAGCTCCCGGGGCCGGGCGGGGCGGAGCGGGGTGCGGCGGCCGGGCGCAGCCGGGAAGGACGCGACCGAGACGGGCCTCCCTGCCTTGGCCAGCGGATCGCCGGGTCAAAACCAAGCGCGCTTCCTCCGCTCCCGGCGACGCAGCAGCCCGGCCCGAACCGCTCTCGCCCCCTACAGCCACCCCCCCCCCGCACAGGCCCACGGGCCCCCTGGGCTCCCTCCCCCCTCCTCCAGGCCCAGCCACCCCCACCCCCAGCCTCCCCGCGTCCCGGAGCAGCCGCGTCCCTCGAGCGAAGGGCCGGGCCAGGCGCCGGGCAACCCAGAGCAGCGGGCCCGCCGGCGAGGAGGAGGAGGAGAGCCTCCCGGGTCAGGACCCTCCTGCGCTGGGAATGAGGCCCGGCAGCTGGGGGGGGGGGGGCGGGCGGGCAGGCCGAGTGGCGGGGAAGCGGCGGCGGAAACGCTCCTGCAGAGACAAGCGGCCCCTGAAGCACCGGTCGTCGGAGCGCCCCCCGCCCCCCGGCACCCCCCCCCCCCCCGCCGGGCCCGGCGCCCCCCCACACGCGAGAGGAGCCCCTGCGGGTCTGCGGCGGGATAAGCAGGTCGGACTCCGACAGCAGCACCGGAGAGACCCACACGGTTGGGGGGGGGGATTGTTGGAAGCTTTTGAGACGTCGGCTCTGAGCGCTCCCTTGTCCGACGTCAAAGCTCATCCCCCCCCCCCGGTTGGGCCGCGCTCGAATCGATCCGCGCATTTCAGGGGGGATCCGATGGAGCGCGCTTTGGCGCTGGGAAGCTGATGCCCGGGCTGGACTCGAACCCAGGCGCTCTCTGCTGCACACAGACATGGCTACCCGCCCCCCCCCCCGAACCCTGCCTTCCCACCCTCAGGCCAAACGAACAGGCGCATGCCCAGTCATTCCCCTGGCCCGCCCAAAGGTGAAGGGGCGTCTACCCCGAAAGAGGCCCAGGGGACATGTAACCCCCCCTGCCGCCCAGACTCCCCCCCGGCTCCTCTGGAAACAAATGTCGCCCCCGGTTTGCTTTTGCTGTCAACAGAAAGGGGGGGGTCTTGCAAAGCGAGGCGCCCCCCGCAGGGCTTTTCAGCGCGGGAATCCCTGAAGTCGGCCTCGAGCAGCAGAGATGCGCGGCGCGGCCCCTGCAATGGCGCCATCCGAAGGAGGCTTTCCCGGCAGGAAGTTCACGGGCAGAGGGGTCCGCGCAGAACCGCTGAGGGTGGCTCCCTGGGGAAACTGCTTCATGGGGCCTGGGGGGGGGGGTGTTTCCCACTGCGCCATCCTAAGCAGAGTTGCCCCCCTTCTAAATCCATGGACGGCTTGGAAGAGTCGCAGCACTGTTGTGGATCGCAGAGCGAGTCGCGGCACCTCTCGGTCTAGGGTTCAAGCAGGCCCCAGCAGAATACAAGCCGGGCTCCCCCGCCCCACTTATGGATGGATTTTCAGCTCAAATTAGATTTATCCACACGCACACAGGATATCTGCAATACAGACCTGCATCCCACCCGGGGACACCACCGCCTCCCGCCCGCCCAGGGCCGCACGCTCGAACCCCGTCCAGGCGGGACAACCTCCAAAGCTCCCCCGAGGCGCGCATCTGTTTCCCCCAGCCCCACCCTCTCCTACAACCCGGACCACAGGGATTTAGAAGCCACTCCACAGTGCGCGCTCCCCCCCCTCGCGCCTGTTTACTCAGGAGTAAGCCCGGCCAATTCCAAAGGGGGGAGAAAGGACTCCAGTCCGGCGTGGAGCATCTGCACCTCTTCGACCTCCATCTAGGACTGCACCCTCTGCACCAGCCCCCATTGTACACGGCGGGTCCTTACTTCCGAGTAAAAGCGCGTGAACTCGGGATGCACGTCTCCCAAGGGCCCTGGGGTATAAACGCCACGGGACTGGCTTCTGAGCCCTGCACATGATCCACTGCAAAATGTTGCACACAGAGAGGGAGGGGAGGGAGGGAGGGAGGGAGGGAGGGAGAGCCGCGCACTGTACTCTGCGCGACGACAGGGCCGGTCGACCGAGCGGGCTCTCATGCCCGGGGGATCCTATCCTACCAGGATCAAATGACTAGAGTAAGGCCAGCACGATGCACAATCAGGCCCTTGGGCTGCTTTCTAGATTTATGCAGGGATTTTACATATTCATTTTAACTGGCGATTTTGTGGGATCCAGTTCAAATTCGGTGCCGGCAACTCTCCTGTAGCGCCGCTTAATTCAGAGCGGATCGCGCCCGTGCGTCCTGAAGGCACGATGCCAGAAGCGCCGCCGGAGCAGCTATCCCCGCCAAAGCGCGGAGGCGACCTCGGATCCCCAGGCTGGCCCGCCCGCCCCCGCCAGCAGCCCCCGGGGAGGCGGGAGGGAAGCGGCGGGCTGAGGCGGAGAGGGAGGCGCCCCCCCTCCCCGCGGCTGCTGGCTGGGCTCCGGATCGGGGCCGAGGGGGGGAAGGCAGGAAGGGGCCTCCGCCTGAGAGACGCCGCCCTGAGCAGAGAAGGAGTGGAAAGGCCAGGCGAGGCGAGGCCGGCCAAACCCGCCTTGCCCGGTCCCCTCGGCTCCTCCTCGGCCAGCCGGCTCGCCTGGAAGGTCGGGCTGCCTCCGTGGGCGGACTCCTCGCGGGTAATCTGGCCCTGCGCGGGAGGAGGAGGAGGAGGGCGGGCGGGCGGCGGGGATCGGGGCCACGCAGACAGGCCTCTCCCCCGACCCCCTTTCTCCCACCGAAGGCGCCGCGGCCCGTGGAGAGGGGGCAGCTTCGACGCCTCCACTTGCTGGGGACGGACGGACGGACGGAAGGGGGTCTTGCCTGGGTCCAACTCCGCGCGCCGCCCCGCAGGCCTCCCTCCGAGGATTCGTTTCCCGGGTGAAACATGCAAGCGAATCGGAAGGCCGCGGGGTCAACACGCGGGCGCAACGCCCCGTCCAATTTGCCTCCAGATCCCCCCGGGGACCCGAGGCGGCGCCCCGCGTCCCCCGGCCGAGAAAGGACGTGCGAACCGGAGTGGCGCGCGGAAGGTCTCATCCACACGCGAGTCGGAGGGCGCCTCACGTTCGGCCGCCGCTCGGCCCCGTCACCTGCTCGGCCCCCGCAGGCAGAACCGCCGGCCTTTCGCGCGCCGGAGCCCTGCTGCGGACAGAGGCGTCGAGGCGCGCCGGTCTTTGGCGAGGGACCCAGCCGCGGGCACCCCAGCTCCACGCCCACCGAATCATCTCGGCCTCCGGGGGCATTCCGACAAATCGCGGCGGCGGCGGCAACGGGCCGGGATCCTTGAAGGAGTTAAGCCAACGCTCTTTCCAAAGCCGACCTACAAGCCTCTCTTTCCACGAGCGCGGGGTTCGCTCCCTTTCCGTTCTCCCCGAGGAGAGAGGTTCGCGACGCTTCGGATCCCGGGCCCGGTTTCAACGCGGGCCCTCGGGTGAGCCCCCGAACCTCTTGGCAGCCGCTGCTTCGGAACACGCCACTGGGCCCAGAAGGCTTCTGCTCTGTAGACGGCCCGCTGGTTTGCTCGACTCTGGCCCGCTCCAGTCGCCGAGCCGAGGCCGGGGCGCCCCTCCGGCTTCGAGCCCCCAAACACTCAACTGCAGGTCCGTAGCCACCCTGGGGCATTTAGGGGCGGTGCCCCCTTGCTCCTGGCCCGCGCCCCCAAACTCCTCCTGCCCCTGCTGCCCCTGCCTGCGGCTGGCCACGCCGGTTTGCTTCTGCCGCTGCAGGAGAAGGTGAACCCGCTGGCCCCTGCAATGAACACTGGGCGAGTTCGCGCACGGCCTGCTGCCGTTGGCGCACGGAGCACAAGCTGGCCGAGGATTACTGGCACTGGCCAGCCGGCTCGCCTTCTCCTGTCCCGGCCAAGGCAAGCCAGTGCGGCCGGCAGTTAAGGGAAAGCTCCTCTCTTCTTTGCCTGCCTGCCTGCTGAGGGGGGTCTCTCCCCCCTCCCCAGGCTGCCCCCCCGATTTCCCAGCGCCCCCCACCCCAAATTTTCGGGCCACGCCCATTAAAACCCGGTCTCCTGAGAACACCGCCGGAGTCCGACGCCGGGGGTACCTGGAAGACCGACAAAGTTGGCATCCGGGGATCGGCTTTCGGGCGCAGGCCGAACGAACCTTCGTCGGTCTTCCAGGTGCCCGACTGGAGGGAGGCCAGCTTCGCTCTGTGGCTTCAGGCCTGCGCGGCGACCCCCCTCCCCTCGAACCTGGGTCTGCTCAGAATCCTGCTCGGGTCTACTCAGTCGGGCTTACTCCCGGGAAAGGGACGGGTCTCCGGCGGGGCGCCTCGGGTTCCTCTGGCCTAATCGGGGGAAGGATCTCTCCTTCCTGAGAGCAGATCCCGGGGGTGTCCTTTCCTTCCTTCCTTCCTTCCTTCCTTCTCTTCCTTCCTTCCTTCCTTCCTTCCTTCCTTCCTTCCTTCCTTCCTTCCTTCCTTCCTTCTTTCCTTCCTTCCTTCTTTCCTTCCTTCCTCCCTCCCTCCCTCCCTCCCTCCCTCCCTCCTCCCTCCCTCCTTCCTTTCTTTCTTCCTTCCTTCCTTCCTTCCTTCCTTCCTTTCTTTCTTTCTTTGGGTGGGGGCGGGTGTCTTTAGGCCCTGCTGCTTCCAGCGCCCCCCCCCACGGGAGCCGGGCCAGATTCAAGGACTAGCAAAGGCCAGCAGGATTGGGCCTCAGTTCAGCCCTTTCCAGAACCCCCGTGGATCCCCTCTGGGACGCCAGAGCACGAGCCCGAGCCGCGTTGACTCGGGAGCCGTGCAGACTTCCGCGGAATTCCCGAGCGCAGCTTCCCGCCCCGGAGCCCCGGGAGCCGAGCAAGGCCCACCGACGCCCGTCTGCCTTTCCTTCCAGGGGGCCGAAGGAAGCCCGCGCACCGGGAAGACGGCCCGCCCGAGGCAATCCACCACCGAGGAAAGGGCGGCCTTGGCCTGGGTCCCTGCCCGGTCCCCCCGAGCGACAGGCCGGGCTCCCTCCCCAAGAGCCGCGCGGGGTGGGTGGGGGTGGGCGCGTCTCTGCGACGACGCGCAGTTCGTTAGGGACCCTTCGATGCGCTTCATTTTGAGGGTATAATGTTTCCATTTCTATTTTTAAACGTGGCTGTGACGCCTCCTGGCTGGGAGCGGGCAGGGCTCTTCCGTCCCCCGCTGGCGGTTCTTGGCAGCCCCCCCCCGCCGCCCCCCGTTTCTCGCCTCGGAAAAGCCCCTCCCCAGAGCTTTCTTCGGTGGGGGGGGGAGTATCTCATTCAGTCTAGCACTTGGCCGCATTTGGGGGGGGGAACCCCACTTCTGGGGAGATGGGGGGAAATCCCTGCGGCGAGCACAATCCTTCCTAGCCCCACAGCTTGCGCCGGACCACCCAGCGCACAGCCTCGATAACGCACTTTCAATCCCCTTTCGATGCATTTTGCAACTGGGTTTTACCGTGCGAAACGGCAAAACCCGCTTGCAAACAGTGGCCGAAGAGGATTGAAACGGGATTATTTAGCATGTGTAAAAGTGACACGTTAAAGGGGACGCGCAACGTCAAACATTAAACCGGGTTTGGTTTCGTTTTTTTTCCGTTTTTTGGCGGTGGTGGTCACGAAAGCCGGAAGAGGTCCCCGGGCCTGGCGCAGGAGCAGCGCCTCTCCACGCCAGCGCCGACCTAGCAAGCGGCTTCTCCCCGAAGAGGGAAGCTGGAAGCCGGGCCTTCGGGGTTCGCTGGGCACGTCGGAATGGCCGGCAGGCAGGCGGGTCGGGAGCACCTCCTCCGCGCCCGGGCCCATCCGCCCCGCAGGCGCAAAGAAAAGAACGATCCGAACCCGGCGCAACTGGATCCTCCTCGGGGCGAGGAAGTCTCCCGCCCCCCCCCGGCATAACCCGGGGTCCTCCGGGTCTGGCCACCTCTCCTCTGGCGTCCGCCGGGGGCCGGCGAGGAGGGCGAGAGAAGCCCTTGCCTGGATCGCAGCGCCGCGCGCCCCACTCGACGGAGCCCGGGACCCGCCAGCCCCACAGCCCCCCTCCTCCCCCCTCGCAGTTGCTGGAGCCGCCGGATGAGACCCACTCGGGCCACGCACAGGCTCGTTTCGACAGGGCCGGCGGGCGGTTTTTAAGCGCATCAACGCGGGAGACGGCGGCCCGGCGCGCTCGTGGCTCCAGAGACCCCCACTTGGGAACAAAGGAAGCCAAACCCCAAGTCCCGCCTATGCTTCAAGAGGCCGTGGGCGCGCAGGCAGGCAGGCAGGCAAGGCAGGCAGGCAGGCAGCGACAACCGGGGACGTTCCTGTAGCCCTTCTCTGTGGGCAGCCCGACTCTGCAGGAAGCCGCCGCAGGCTCAAGCGGACCGACTCCCGAGTAAGCGTGCCTAGAAGCGAAACCTTCACCTCCCGCTTCCTTCTCCCACTGCGACAAGGCGTCAGATCAGTGAGGGGCACGATCCAACGATGATTCCAGCGTCTCTGAAATCTGGTTTCCTGGGCAGGGGAAGTGCCCGGCAGTTTTGTATACGTTCTGCACGCACAATGGAAGCCCGGCCGGTGCAAATTTGGATGTCGCCTGCTGCGGCAACCCGACAGAAATGGGTCGACCGGCCAAATCTCTTCCCTGCCCCGCAGCAACAGGCCCACCCAAACCAGCCACCTTCATCTAAACGCTCTCCAGTCTCCGAAGAGATACAGGGATGGATCCAACCTGTTTTTCGGATGGTTAAAAAAAGGGGGGGGTTTGTCACCCAAACTGTTGCCCCGGCAGTCCTGGGATCTGCCCCGACAAAGGCCAGACGGAGCAGGTGCGGGGGGGGGGGCTGTGTTCCCTCTAAGCTGAGCGAGTGTGAGCTCGCTCACAGTTTTTTAGCCTCCGGCGGCTCACGCATTTTTGTCTCGGATGGGGAAGGAGGGCTCCAGAGCAAACTAATTGATGCAGCAGCCAAATCGCTCGCTCACAACTCTAATGCCAGCAGCCAGTAGAATTTTTTGCTCATAGCTTGCGGGGGGGGGCGCTATAGGAAGGAGGAGAATTGGACTCGACTGGAGTAGAAAGCTGGCAGGATCCAACCCCCAAGCAAGGTTGTGCCCGCCAGAGAAACTGTCGTCGACGCTGCCATCCATTTGCAACTCCAGCGCCTCCGAACATAGGCAGAGTGTTTTATTACTCATCCCGCAGATGCACCCCGACATCTCCCCACAGCCCGATATCCAGTGGGGACCCCCGAGTTTCATGCACACCGGGAGGAAGCCTCTTAGGCCTCTCGACTGGGAAGGGAACCCCGACCCTGAACCATCCTGCCCTCCCGGGATCCCTCTCAGCTGAGCGAGTGTGAGCCGGCTCACAGTTTTTTAGCCTCCGGCTCACGCATTTTTGCCTCGGCTCAGGAAGGAGGGCTCCAGAGCAGACTAACTGATGCAGCAGCCAAATGGCTCGCTCATAACTTTAATGCCAGGAGCAGCTCACCTAGCAGGATTTTTACGCACGAGAATCCGCAGCCGAGAGGAGGCAGCGCGTAGCCTGCTAAGAAATAGGACGAACTTGGGGGGGGGGGGGCGCGGCCAGCAGCGGAGAGAGGCTAGACCTCCCCAGCCCCCCCCCCCCCAGTACAAGGTGCCCACAAATCCCAGATCGGAACAGAGAACCCCGCGACACCAGGTCAAGATAAGGAGGCCGGGGAGGGAGGGAGGGAGGGGAGGCCCGCCCGCCCCGCCCGCCCCGCCCGCCCCCTCCCAGGCCAGCCTCAAAACGGCGCCGCCATAACCGCCCCCCCCCCCGCCCGCCATGCTGGGCCCGGCTAGCGCTTCCTTCCTCCAGCCGCCTCCCGGCGTCAAGGGCTGGTCGCCCCCGCATCCCGGTCCCAGTGAGGTTGGGGAGTCCACGGAGAACTTTGGAAAACGTCCAGGGAGCCCAGTTAGAGGGACCCGAAGGCAGGGAGGCCAAGGCGAGCTGGCCGCCAGTGGAGACTCTCTGGCTCCAGCACGAGGATTGTTTCCGCCTTCGGTAGGCACTGCGCATTCACCCGCACCTCGTGACGATGCAGGGCCTTGTTACTGTTTCAAGGCTGTGTATAAATCGTCCCCTGCCTGTTTTACTTTCCTCGTAAGCCGCCCTGAGCCTGCTTCGGCGGGGAGGGCGGGGTACAAATGGAATAAATAACAATAAAATAATTAAATCTGTCGGTGTCCCCCCCCCTCCACGGTTTCTCAGCCAGAACGCGACGCCTTTCTGGAGAGGGAGAGAGGGAGAGAGGCTGCCACCAGCCAGGCGCGCCCCACTCTTGATTCCTGCGGCCGAGGCGAGGCCAGGGACTGCCCGGCCAGGCCCATCCCGCGGTCCCTCCAGACCGACGCCTGGTTCCGAAGGAAGCTGACCGGAGGCCCCCGAACAAAAGCCGCGGAGCTCCTCTGCTCTTTGCCTCGCCCCCCCCCCGACCTCTGATACTCCGAGATAGACTGCCTCTGTACACGGAGGTTCCACTGAGCCGCCAGGGCTTACTGGCCTTCCCCTCTCTGTGGTCGGGATTTTAAATGGAAAGCCCCCCCCCGACCTTTTGGGGGGTTATGTAAATAAAATTTAATGGATTATGATAGTGACCAATTATCACGCGTTATGATTCCTGTTCCGAGGGAAAGGCCCAGAGAGACCCGAAGGAGGCAGCGAACGGAAAACGACCCCCAAAAGCACAGAAGTCAAAGTGTCTGGATTTTCTCCCGGGCTGCATTTTTGGAGAGGAGGCGGGACTCGAAACCGGGGTGTGTGTGTGTGTGTGTGTGCTGCTGTTGTTTTAATTGCACGATTAAAAAAAAATTCTCCTGGAGGAGGGGGGGGTCCCTTTCGCCCCTCCTTTGCAAAAAGCCCCCCCCCCCCCCCGGTTCGGCTGAAGGCGATCGAGGCAGGTGGCCCGCCTCTGTCGGCGTCTCGCTCCGGAGCCAATGGGGCTGGCTTCGACGGCCCCGCCGGGAGGCGGAGGGGGCGGGCGGGGGAGCGCGGCCCACCCCCCGGCGAAGCTTGGGCCGGACACACGCGGGGACCCCTCGCTCAGATGATGGGCGGCGACGAATCGCGCGGTTCCTCGGAAGCAAACCCCCTTCTCTTGCAAGGAGGCCGGGCGCGAACTCTTCCCCGACGGGCAGGCGCTCCGCTCGGGAGTCCAGGGCGCCGGAGACCGCGGCCCTTCGCGCGAGGAGGAGGCGAGGGGGAGACGGGCCGGGCCTTCCAGCAGCAACGCAAGCGGGGCCCCGAGCGCCCTGAAGCCCGAGCCGCCGGGGTGCCCGCCCAGCTGGCCCCCGGACAGCGCCGAGGAAACCCCAGAGCCGGTTTGGGGGGACGGGGCCGACCCAGGGGCCTGAGCCTCGAGGGGCAGGCAGGGAGGCAGGGTTTGGAAAGGCTGCGGGTGGGTGGGTGGTCAAGCCACATCCTTCGGGTATGGATACGGTTTCTCGTCCCATATATAACAGAGTGTTTTATTCATTATTTTATTCAGGTCACTGATAGTCCGCCTTTCTCGCTTGGAGGCCAGGCGGTGACACAGAGCCCGCCAATGCCGTGGGCAGGGTGGGGCCCAGGCTCCCTCTCAGCTGCCGAGTCCTGTGAGCAGAAAAATTCTACTTTGTGAGCTTCCCAGGATTAACGTTGTGAGCCAGCCCTTTGGCTGCTGCCAGGGGCTCCCTCTGAGTTGACTTCGTGTGAGCCAGCTCACAGTTTTTTAGCCTCCAGCTCACAGATTTTTGTCTGAGCTCAGGAAGGAGGGCTCCAGAACAAACCTATTTATGCAGGAGCCAAATCGCACACTCACAACTTTAATGCCAGGAGCTCACAGAGCAGAATTTTTGCTCACAAGACTCCACAGCTTAGAGGGAGCATCGACTGCTGCATAAATTAGTTTGCTCTGGAGGTAAGCTAAGGTAAGGTAAAATGTGTGAGCCGGAGGCTAAAAAACTGTGAGCTAGCTCACACCAATTCGGCTTAGAAGGAACGCTGGATGGGGACACTCCGTAAGCAACGAAATAGAATTAGGGCTGTTGTAGAACCACCCGGAAGTCTAAAAACAGAACTGGATGATAGACAGACGGACGGACAGAAGAGCCAGACGAAGGCCAGATGACGCCCTGGGCACAGCCCCACACGGTGCCCCTCAGCCCTTCCCTTGCTTAACTGACAAGACATTAAGACTCAATAAGGGCTGCAGGTTTAAATAAGAGATTGAAAAACCAGCTTTGAATCCAGGCCATCCCCCAGATCAGACCCCATCACTATATTAAATATAAACTTTTAATTAAAAAAATTAACTCCAAGTAGCAGAAAGCAATATAACTGTGGTCCCCCCCCCGCCCTAAGCAAGTGCTTATTTTGGGGCTGATAGATATTTCCCATTAATTCTACTCCGGACCAATGTTCCCTCTAAGCTGTGGAGTCTTGTGAGCAAAAATTCTACTTTGTGAGCTACTGACATTAAAAGTTGTGAGCAAGCGATTTGGCTGCTGCATAAATTAGTTTGCTCTGGAGCCCTCCTTCCTGAGCGAAGGCAAAAATGTGTGAGCCAGAGGCCAAAAAACGGGGAGCTAGCTCACACTAACTCAGCTTAGAGGGAACATTGCTCCGGACTAGATTTTCTTCCTCTGCATAGAGATGCTACAACATCACTCAAGATTTCCCCCATCCCACTGCCTCTAATCTCAACAGGAATTTCCCCCTTTCCCCTGCAGCAAAAATTTAGCAGCAGAAAAGAGCCGGAGTCCAGGAGCACCTTAAAGACTAACAAGATTTGTGGCAGGGGAGGAGCTTTCCGGAGCCACTGTGGCTCCCTTCTTCAGATGACTGGAGAAAGCTCATCCCCTGCCACAAAGACTCTCTAAGGTGCTACTGGATTCTGGCTTTTTACTGCTGCAGCAGTCAGACAAACATGGCTACCCATTTTGAGCAAGAATCGAGATCTATTTTGCTCCCCCCCCCACCCACACACACCATGGACAATCACAATCCCATCTCCCAATCTAGATGGCACACGGGTGGGAGGGTCTTGACTCTTCATGCCCTAGCAAGCTTCAGATAGGAAGTTACATCCCACCCCTTTTATCCCTGGGAGCCAATAAAAAGAGCCCCCTTTGGTTACCTGAGTTAATTGGATGGGGTGTGTGTGTGGGTGTGGGGTGTCAGTAATCCAAAAATCTGCTAAAAGCCAGCTGGTTCAAACAAACTGCTATTGCTAAGGGGATGCCGGGTCCAGGGAGAAGCTTAAATTTCTTTTGTAAAAGACAACTCTTACCATTGTAAATATTTTTTAAAAATCATACAAATACTTTTAAAAAAATCATATTTTTGACCCTTCCCTTCTGCCAAGGAGCTTGGGGGCATTTATCATGAGAGTGTTTCTCCGGTGGGAACGTGGAAGCAGGCATCCTCAAGAGGTCATCCCATGCATTTCAAGGCTGAGTAGGGATCGGGGCCAAAGTTCTCTAGTTTAAGGCTGCAATCCCATCCCCATTTACTCACTATCATATGTTGTTGCACTCCTCCCTCTCCAGCACTGAGCAGCAAACGTGGTCCCCCTCTCCTCTATTCTATCCTCACAACAACCTTGCAAGGTAGGTAAGCTGAGAGGAAAAGTGCTGAGTTCAAGGTTACCCAGTGTTTTTCACAATTGTTTAAGGATCTGAATTAAGATCTCACAACACTCTAACCACTAAAATGCTAAGGAGTAAGTCCCAGGGGACACAGTGGGACTTACTTCCAAGTAGACATGGCTAGGATTGAACTGTACATCCAATACACTAACCAGTCGCTCACACCTGTCCCCCATGTAGTTATTTGTCTTTTGAAGAAGAAGAAGAGATTGGATTTATACCTCACCCTTCACTACCCAAGGAAGTCTTAGAGCGGCTTACAAACTCCTTTCCCTTCCCCTCTCCACAACAGACACCCTGTGAGGTCGGTGGGGCTGAGAGAGCTCTTACACAAACTGTCCTTGAGAGAACAGCTGTGCCAGAGCTTGTGACTGACCCAAGGTCACATCAGCAGGTGCAAGTGGAGGAGTGGGGAGTCATTAGGGGAGGGAGGTTCATCAGTGCTTACTGAATTGAGAGCTGGTGTGGTGAGATAGACAGGTGGCTGGGAAGCCCCGCATTCAGATCCTCCCTTCAGCTTCACTGGTGGTCTCTGGGCCGGGCACCAGAGTTCCCTCTAAGCTGAGCTAGTATGAGCTAGCTCACAATTTTTTAGCCTCCAGCTCACACATTTTTGTCTTAGCTCAGGAAGGAGGGCTAGTTTATGCAGTAGCCAAGTCGCTCGCTCACATCTTTAATGCCAGTAACTCACAAAAGAGAATTTTTGCTCACAAGACTCCACAGCTTAGAGGGAACATTGCCGGGCACCATCCCTCTCAGCCAAACCCACCGCAAACGACTTCTGTGGGGATAATATGGGAAGGCAGGAATGGCACCGGGATGGAAGGCTGGGAGGAAAACACAATAAAATGGCTTCTATCATCGTCCGTATGGCCAAAGAGAGCCTTGAGATGGATCACGGACACACGAGAGATCACATCTTGCAGCTAAAATTATTGTTCTGATTATGATGATAATAATTATTTCACAATTGTATTTTCACTGTTCAGCTCACCACCTAATATCACAGTAGTCCTAAGAACGGCCCTGTGAGGTACATCAGGAGGAAGGAGTATCCCTGCATTAGAGGGAGGTGACTGGGAAAGAGGGGCTGGCTGCACATTGTTTGGGGCTGAGCTGAGGTTTCAACCCACAGCCACCTGGATCTTAACTACTAGGCTAAAACGGCTACTTAAACACCTGTGTTAGTGAGGTATCCCGGCCTTTCTACCAGGAGCTCAAAACAGCCTGCTGTTTGCTACTAATTTTCACAACGCCCCCGTGAAGTAGGTTAGTCTCTCCCCTCCCTTTCTTTGAAGAGGAGGATATGGAGCTTAAGTGAAGGATTGTTAGCAGTTTTTCTAGATGACCCTGCAGCTGCTTTGACAGTTGAGTGAGAGGAAAAAATTCAGCAGGCAAAATGCCGCCTCTTGGCATATATTGGGGGTGTGCTGTACCCATGCCAGTTTCCGCACATCAAGGGGCAGTTAAAGGCACAAGACAAGAACAGACCCGAGTGATGTTTTTCTGGTCCAATGGCAAGCCTATACATTCCAAAACTACATACAGATGGTATCTTTTTCATAGAATTACAATTTCATAAAATGAGGCAGCCAACATATGATTGAGGCAGGTTAATTTCTGTTGGGCCCTGGCCGGAGTGGTTTGTGTCTGGAGGGGAGGCCACCAAGGAAAGCTGGGGTTGCTGCGCAGAGGCAGGCCATGGCCAACCCACCCCTGAATGTCCCTGGCCTTGGAAACCCTGTCGGATCACTATAGGTCTGCTGCAACTTGATGGCGATTTTCCACTATCACAATCTCTTTTGTAAACAAAGCACACCTATCAGATATGCACCTAACCTTTTATACATATTTGAATACATGACATCATCCACACCACCTTACTGTCTCTCATCAATGTATGCACCCCTTCTCGAGAGCAATTGAATCTGGCCACATTCAGGGATGGCTTACATGCGCCTGGTCTTCTGGATGGGATAGGCTCACTCACAGGTGCTGGGCAGCAGTTACAGTGGGGCAATAGGGGTTCCAAATCAATGTTCCCTCTAAGCTGAGTCAGTGTGAACTAGCTCACATTTTTTTAGCCTCCAGCTCACAGATTTTGGTATTGGTTCAGAGCAAACTGATTTATGCAGCAGCCAAATCACCTGCTCATAACTTTAATGACAGTAGCTCACAAAGTGGAATTTTTGCACATGAGAATCCACAGCTTAGAGGGAGCATTGGTTCCAGTCCCCACCAGTGTTCCCTCTAAGCTGAGTTAGTGTGAGCTAGCTCACAGTTTTTTAGCCTCCAGCTCGCACACTTTTGTCTCAGCTCAGGAAGGAGGGCTCCAGAGCAAACTAATTTATGCAGCAGCCCAATTGCTCGCTCACAACTTTAATGCCAGTGGCTCACAAAGCAGAATTTTTGCTCACAAGACTCCACGGCTTAGAGGGAGCATTGGTCCCCACTTAGCCATAAGTCTTGCCTCTTGCACAGTCTCAGCTACCTCTCAGGGTTGTTGTTAGGATCAAATCGGGCATGGAGAACCAGGTATGCTGCCTGGCCCTCTTTGGAAAAGGGCAGGATAAAAAATACCCTGTAACATCACGGAAGTCCTGACCCGGCTGGCCCCGGAGAGCCCAACCTTATCAGATCTTGGAAGCTAAGTGAGTTTGGCCTTGGCGAGTCCTTGGGGGGCGGGGGGGAGACCACCCAGGAAACCCAGGGTCAACAGGCAGAGGCTGGCAATGGCCAACCACCTCTTTTAATCTCTGGCCTTGAAAACCCCTACGGGCTCTCTGCTCTCCATGGGTCAATGGTGACCTGATGGCACCTCCCACCAGCTACATCACTGGACGGTTTGCAGTGTCAGATGAGCCTCTTCAGATGGAACTCCTCCTTCAGACCAGCTCAAACAAAATGCTTTACAACAGAGCGCATCACATGTGTGGCTCGCTCCTAGTCCTTGAGCGGCACAGGGGACGGCCAGGTGCTGTCTGTGTGCATGCAAACCAGCTAGTAGCACCGTTCCAAACATTTCTACTCAGAAGAGCCTTCTGAGGATCACGACATTCCCCTCCTTCGTGTGGTCTGAATGATGGCCTAATCCTATTGGAGTGAATGGGGCAGATTTCTGAACAAAAACAGCTCCTATTCAGTTGCTGGAGTCTACCCACATATTAGACAATTGATTTCTGGACTGTGCCACCCCAGGCCGTAGGTTAAAGGGACAGTGTGCTTGAATGCCCTCTGCTGCATAAGGAGATTCCCTGCATGTAGCACAAACAGAGAGAAATCGGTATTCCTTAGCTTCTTCCTGCTGCGCTAGACTTCTGCTTGCAATGATTTTTTTTAATGTGGTAGGGAACATGCAAAAATAGGACACGGTCCTAAATGGAAGCAGTTCATTCCAGAATCCTGCCCCCTCCACGGAGGCCTGTTGCAGAGGCTGGATTTGAGCCCCATCATTTGTTTCGAGGGGGTTTTCTTTTAAGCCCTTTGAAGAGTAGCCCCAAACATTTTAATTGTGCCTTTTCCTCCTTTTATTCCAACAAGACTGCTGCACAAATAACTAGATTGTGATCACGGTACCTTTTTCAAAAAATCAAGAACCTCTTTCCCCACTTATTGATTCATTCCTGCAATGTTCGTTCCTTCCCACACAAATAGATGCATCTTTTTCTTGCAAACACGCAAACGCAGAAGTTAGTTACAGAAATCTCTTGCATTCAGTCATTTGTCAGCATTCTTCCCCCCTCCTCTGCCAACATCACTAAATCGTCAGAAAAACAAAACAGAAAAGCCTTGATCTCTAACAATGGGATCAACAAATTTCTGGCACTTGACAAAAGCTGGAGGGATATCACAAAAGCCCAGCCAGAGGAGGCCGTCTTGTCCAGCCGCCTCTCCCCACACCTGCCAGCCAGGTGCCCCGAGCTGCTTACACACACAGAGCAAAACAAAAAGCAAGCACCTTTGCCCATTATCAGCCCCCCCTCATTCAGAGGTCCTGGCTGTCATCCCCCACACACGACACAATCCACTTTCAATCCACTTTCCAACTGGATTTTGCCAGTTCACACAGTAAAAATCCAGTTGGAAAGTACAGTGAAAGTGGATTGAAAGTAGATTATTTCAGAGCCAGTTTGGTGTAGTGGTTAAGTGCTCGGACTCTAATCTGGGAGAACTGGGTGTGATTCCCCACTCCTCCACTTGCAGCTGCTGGATGACCAGGGCTGGCTCACCCACTAGGCGAGCTAGGCGCTCGCCTAGGGCGCCGGCCCTGCAGGGGCGCCAAAATGCCCCTCACCCCCCCGTAAAAAGCCCCCTGAGCCGCCCAATGCCGGCAGCTCCAGCTTTCCTGGGTGCCTCGTGGCTGCGAGACACCCGGGAGAGCCGTGCCGCCGCCGCTGGGAGGGAAGGGGGGGCTTCTAAGCCCGCCCCTTCCTCGGCTCTCCCAGGCACTGGGCCATCTCCAGGCCCCACCGGGAGGTTGGCATCCCCGGTGGGGTGGGCGCCCCAGGCAGTCCTGCCTAGGGCGCCCAGACACCTGGGGCCAGCCCTGTGGATGACCTTGGGCAAACCATAGTTCTGTCAAAGCTCTCCTTGAAAAAGAGCAGTTTCTGTCAGAGCTCTCTCAGCCCCACCTACCTCCCAGGGTGTCTGTTGTGGGGAGGGGAAGGGAGAGGAGTTTGTAAGCCGCTCTGAGACTCTCAGTGAAGGGTGGGGTATAAATCCAATCTCCTCCTCCTCTTCCTCCTCCTCCGTCTTCTGTGTGTGACTGCAGCCATCCTGTCTCTGAAGGGGGTGGGGATCCTTAAGTGATCATGGCTAAACTGCTGGATTTGAGCATCCCCGGTGAATGCATGAAGCTGCCATACTGAGTCATCTAGCTCAGCATCACTTCGTCTAGCCGGCAGTGACTCTCACACAGAGAAAGGTCTTTTTCAATACCTGGTGCCTTACATCTTTTGATTGGGAAAACCCAAGACTGAACCTGGGGCCTTCTGCAGGCTCCGCCACTGCACTGCAGCCTGCCCCCTTCTGCCCAGGGCCCTGGGGCAGAGGGCGGGGCTGTGCCTCAGTGGGAGAGCATCTGCTTGGCATTCTGAAGGTCCCAGGCTCCATCCCCAGCTCTCCCTCTCAGGATCAGATTGTGGATGGTGATGAACCTCAGCCTGAGACCCTGGAGAGCCGCTGCCAACATGGCGAAGAGCAGGTCTTTGCTCCATGGATCTCGTCTGCAGCTGCGGGAACAGCCGTCGAAGGAGGTGGCTTCCCTTCCCCAGCTGTCAATCAGCTTTCGGTCCCTCCCATCTCTAGGCCCCAGCCTGGAGTTTTCGGCTTCCTTTTCCAGGCTCTGCAGGGGAAGGCTGGATAAAACGGGAGGGGTCCAGGATCACTTTAAAGGGGACGATCCAGGAGGAGTGCTCGTGAGGCAGAACTCTTTTCTCCAGATGCATACTGGGAGGACCTCCTCCTGGCGGTTTTTAAAAACAAGACTCCCAAGTGCCGGAGGGAAGAAAGGGGGAGTGGGTGCATTTGGCTTTAGACATTCAGGGGCGTCCAGGCTAAATCTCCAAGGGTCAGTCCCTGTGCTTTGCATGTCTTTAGACAGAAAGACCAGGTGAAATGATCTCACTCGAGGCTTCTGAATCTACACATCCCATGGCAACGCCCACCTGTATTTAAAGCCTTGAGGACCAGGCCTCCCCCACCACCACCTCAAGACACTCTGCAGACCAACAGGCCTGTCCTCTTTCTCTTGTCACGTCGACACTAAAAGCTCAAACCAGTTGAACGGCTTGTCTCTACAGGACACTGGAGACGTGTCCCTTAAACATACGTTTTGGGGTGTCCAGCTATTCAGTTCTTCTGGGAAGAAGTTACTACTCGTATCAGTTTTGTATTGGAATGTTCATTGGTTTTTGAGGCTGCCGATGCACTTTCAAGCTGCCTGTCCATCTCTGGGAGGCAAACCGATGGTCAACGCAAAGGTACCCCCTGGGCCCTCGCTACAGCCAAAAGACTCACATGACAACATTGGAAAGGGGAAAGCCCATCCCCGGTAAACCCCTGGATTGAGGACCTTAGAACTCTATCAGTATTTGAGTGGAGGGCGTGTAGATAGCAATGGTGCGTAGACTTATTTTTAGATATCTGGAAACCATTTATAGAAACGTATATACATAGACCCACCACTCCTCCCTCCCTCCCCTTCTCTCTCTCTATTTAGTTGCTTTATTTTAAGTTTTTTTCTCTTGTCCTTTTTTCTGTTTTTGTGAAAGAAACAAATACCCCGCCCCCAGCACTGGAGACGGTTGTTCAGCACGGTCTTTCCTAGGGGAATCTCTCCCCCCCCCCCACCAACGACAGACCCTCCCTAATCAGTCTTGGGCCAGTCCAGGTGTGGGAGTCCACAGGGACCCTCAAGAATGCCCCTTGGTTTGAAATGTGGCACTTGAGAAGGGTGCTACCCCAAGAGAGAACTGGCAAACCCACTTAACCCAATCTGTTGTTGATTCACTGAGTTAGGGTGCGGGGGAGGGGCTAACGGCTCAGGGGCAGAACGTCTCCTTTGTCGGCAGAAGAACATTGTCTCAGTCCTTGGTGTCCCCAGGTTACAAATCTCAAATGTCCCTGAGACCCTGGAGAGCTTCTGCCCGTCTGAGTGGGCAAGGCAGAGGTAGAAGGATCAAAGGCAGATTCAAATATATATTCTATCTGTCCAAAGTACAAAGAAGAAAGGATCATACAACTTGACTTATGCATAAGCTTTTGCCTAAGAGAGTACCGTCTTGTACTCCCAAAGAAAGATCAGAGCTTCTTGTGACCAACCAGGTCCACACCTACTTGGCTACAACAGCATGACAACATGGGATGTCCCTGGGTACTGGGGTGGGTGGGTGAGTGAGCCGTTGGCACCTACCTGTCCCAAATTGGGATCCTTGGTTGGTGCAAAGTCAAAGAAGAGAATGAATCAGCAGTAAATGCAGTGGATTAATGTGGCATCGAGCCACTGAGTCCAAGTGAGAAAGCTGGGGTATAAATAATGTTCAAAAAATGAATTGGGGGGGGAGAGTAGGAAGCAGTGTTTGAACTGGTCACCAACTAAGCTGTGAAAGTCTTGTGAGCAAAAATTCTACTTTGTGAACCACTGGTATTAAAGTTGTGAGTGAGCGATTTGGCACCTGCATAAATTAGTTTGCTCTGGAGCCCTCCTTCCTGAGCTAAGACAGAAAATGTGTGCGCCGGAGGCTAAAAAACTGTGAGCTGGCTCACACTAACTCAACTTAGAGGGAACACTGCTGGTCACCCCCCCTTCCCCAATTCCGTTGTCCAACTGGCCGTCTAGCAAAATAAGCAGGCAAATCTGGGCCATTAAGGTGGCAGTCCTAAATACATTTTCCTGGGAGAAAGACCCATCGAATAAAACAGGGCTTGCTTCTGAGTAGCCTTGCTTAGGATGGTGCCCTGAGAAAATGAAAATCATTCCACACACAAATGCAGCTGCATTCCTGTCTTGCCCTCCCTGCCCCTAAAGAACAGAACGTCTGCACAGGAGAGTGGCCAGGGGACGAATGCTGAGATTCTCAGTCCTGTTCCTTTGGTTCCCTCTCCTCCATGCCTGCCGTAAGAAGCAGGATTCCAGATGTGTCACACAGCTGGCAGAGGAGGGACGTGCATGAATTCTGCCACGACCTCATCTTCCAAGGTGACGAATGCAAAAGGCACAGGGGGAAATCTCTGGGTTGCCAGCTGGCGGCCCTCAAGGAGTATAGTTTATTCCTTAAAATATTTATACCTTGCTTTCTCTCCTGGCTCAAGGAGGTACAATACTAAACAGGTTTAAACCAGATTTAATTGTCAGAGCCTCTTCCCCCATAAGAGACTCTGGGAACCGGACTGTCATGTATCTGAAGAACTGTGCGTGCACACGGAAGCCTACACCCAGAATTGAACTTTGTTGGTGCCCCCCCGGACTCCGACTTTGTCATGAGGCTACTGTTAGTCACCTGTCTCGCTCCTTCAATGACATTTACCCAAAGGCCTTGGGAGGGAGACCAGGACAATTTAAAAAGCTTCGTATACAAACTGCGCCCAGGGCGGTCCTCCTGGCAGATCATACATCCAACCAACAGCTCATCTGCTCCGACTCCTTTGTTCACAAGATTTACTATAGATACGGAACATTTCCCCAGTCATGAGAGAATATATCTGCAGTCTCATTCACACACGCTCATTTACAGTCTTGCCCACCAGCAGAATACGTTTCCGCCCCACCCAGCGAACGGATGGCAACCCCTGCCCTTAAAACAGCACAGGTGTAATTTGCATGGCTAGGATCAGCACCTTTTAACAAAATGTGCTCTTCGCCCCCACGATGTGGCTCATCCTATAAGGTATTCCTGAGGGCCTGGCCAGAACTCCCACCGCTGAGCTGCTAAAAGAACAGCCACCCAAGAGAGGCATTTAGCCACAAAGCACGCACCCCTCCCCAAACAAACCAAGAGCAGAGCAGATTGGTTACGAAACCTCACAGCCTGCATCGTATTAGTAAAGCAACTAGTAATTCTGGTGGGGGGTCTTTTAAGGAAGCGCTGAGAACACCCCCCCCCCGTGTGTTCCTAGCAGAGCATCTCCTGGACAGAGCCAGAATTCTCCGGATTGGACCCTGAGAGACCCTTCCAGGGGGAATCTTCCCAGCATTTTAAAAGCCATGCAGGGGCCCAGGCTGGAGCAGAGATCCGATTGGAGGCTTGACGATCCTCCCGCCTCTGTGCCGCCTGTGCAGCTGACTCACCGACACCGTTAGGAGCTCCAGGCAAACAGAAAGATGGGCAAAGAGAAGGCCTCCCCCACCCCACAGCTAAGGTTAATAATAAAAGCTAGGCAGAGAGAATTGCTTGTGTGCAGCAAAAACTGTGTGGAGGGGAAAGGATGAACCCCCTCCCCCCCATGCATGCCAAATCTCCTATCTGAATTACTCTCCTCCCACCAATTATTATAATGTGCCTTTAAAAATGGCGGGAATATCCGCCCGTGGATCTCCTGGAATCTCTCCGTCAGCTAAGCCCTAAGTATTGGAAAGGGAAGTCCACCCCGAAAATGGAGAGACGCTAGCAAAAACTTGGCACTACATTACTTAGTACGGGTCGTTATGGGATGCAACAGTACTTTCCACTATTCCATTTGGAATAGTCTTCTATTTACAGTCTTACAAACAGTCTTCTAAACCGACAGACCTTTTTCAGAACCCCTCCCTCATTAGCTTCCTCCTGTTTCCCCCCTCCCATTATATAAAAACACTGGGCTCTCAAACTAGTGAGCCATGCACAAGCTTCTATTCAGGGCTGGACTGAGGTTTTTTTGCACACTAGGCGAGGCTAGCTTGTGGCACCCCCCCAGGTGAGGGGAGGGGAAGCAAAGCAAAGCCCTTGTTTGGTGAGGTGATTGGTGAGAGGTCTGAGCCCAGCCCCTGAGGTTTGGTTCCTTGGTCCCCCTCCGCTCTAAGGCCAAGGCTGCCCCCCCCGCCCCCTCTTTTCTCCTCCTCTTTCTTCCCCAGAGTCCTCCTCCTCTTTCTTCCTCTGCTCCTTCCCTCTACCCCCCCCACCAGCTACAGTTTTGGCGATCTGCAGAACTGGTGCAGGGGCTGCCAAGAAAGTAGGGACAAGGGGAAGCTGGTGACCACCGGCTCTGCCCCGCCCCTCCCAGCAGCTCACCTCTCCCCCTTTTGCTTGGGCAAGTCTGGCGGGGGCTGGGAGCTGCGGGAGGGGGGAGCTGCGCCGCCTTCTCTCTTGCGTGGACACCGGAGAGGAGACGCGGGGCATCCATGGAGATCAGGAAACTGAATCTGCGCCCTGCGCCTTTCTCTCCCCCTGAGAAGCCACCTTGCTCCCATCGCCCGCCCCCTCTCCCCGGCCCTGCCACGCTTTCCTGCCTCCCTCTTGATGGCCCAGCTTGGGGACCCCCCACCCAATCTGCCCAACCCAGCAGCGGACGCGGCTCTGGGGGCCTGGCAAGCTGTGGAGAGAAGCGGGGAGGGAAGGTGGGTGTGGGCTCGGCGGCTCTTTGCCCCACGTCAACATGGATGAGGCCCCCATGAGGATCCGAAATGGCCGAGAGAAGGTTTGGGAGGAGCCTCTGGATGGAGCACACCTGCGGGGGGGAGGGGAGACCCGTCAGTGAAGGGGTGCGCTGTGGAGCAGGGGTCCAGAAAGCCAAACTGGGGGTGGGTGGGCAGCAGTGGCAGGGGCCTTGCTGCACCCCTCGCAACCCGGGCGGAGGGAGGGCGGTCACGTTGGGAATCGGGGGAGAGAAGAGGTGGGGTTGGCCAGGGCAGCGGTGGCGGCCAGGGCATGTGGTGCGAGCTTTTGGTGGGGGCAGGGGGCTTTTGGTGGGGGGAGGGCGGCTCAGTTCGGCGCCCCCATGATGGCCCCACCCTAGGTGAAAGTCTAGTTTGCCTAGTGAGCAGGCCGGCCCTGCTTCTATTCTATTTGCCCCATCTTGTTTTTGGAAAGATACAGCTTTACTGAGGAAAGGACTGTCTTTTTGAGCCCATTTGAGTGCATTATACGGAGGTAAACCCAAATTTGCTGTCAGCCTCCACAATGAATTAAACTAAGAAGCAACAACAACAATGAATTAAACTAAGAGGCAACAGCAAGAACAACAAAAAGGGGGAACCGCTCTGCCGGATGACATCGAGGCCTGTCTCCTCCCACGCTGGGTTTCCAGAAGCAAGCAGGGAGATGCCTCTGGAGGTCAGCGCCCACCTGGACCTCTCAGCACATCCTGCTCCACAACATCTGCACCTGCCACTTTGCAAAGGTCTCTCCTGCTCTCTCGGCAGTTCTGCCCTTTCTCCCCCACTGCCCGATGGGCCTGGAGCTCTCTCCCGGGACACAGACTCCAGGCCCATCTGCCTTTTCTTTCAGCCTCCAACCACCTTTAACCTTCTGTGAAGAGTTTAGCTTTCCCCCTTGAATCCTCACTGCCCCCCCACCTTAAACAAAGCATGAAATCCCACTTATTCTTCCCTCCCCTGCCCTTTGTCTCCTCCAGCCTTCCAGGTTGCCCACTACCAACATTTAGATTGTAAACTCCTTGGGGGCAGAGACCTGCCCTCTTCTTCTGGCATCTAAAACTCCCAGTCAGGAGGCTGAGGTGGTAGAACAGACCATGCCATGTCAGACTGTGGGTGATGGATTCCAGCCGGACGTTCCCTTGAATAGAAAACTAACCCTGCAGGGAGGAACAGTTTTAGCCCTCCCGTCACCTCTGCTTGCTGTGCTGGTTTTCTATCTGTCGGGAAGTCTTTTTTAAAAAAGAAAAGTGCAGGGGAAATGGGTTCCTCCATTTACAGTCCATCCTGCCAACTCAGCACCCTATGGCCTCATCCTGATATGTACAGGACCCAAATATGAAGATGGGGACATTCTCTAGCACGGGACGGATCTGCCTAGAGTCCACTCCATCCCACAGGACGGAAGAAACTCTAGCAGACCATCACCAGATTGGTCCCTTAGACGAAACTTCATTCCTAGCTGTGCCCCAGATTTATCCCACACAGGTTGGTCTCCGTTCCACTCTAGAAGATGCCAAAGCCTGGGATTCCTACAGGGAACATTGGGGCCCACGTTCTCTTGTGCCTCCCCGGGGTCTCCTCTCGGCCCGCTGCTGAGGCCCGTACCTGGATGACCCGCATGTTGAGGCCTGTTTCCTGGGCCAGCTGCTCACGGATATGCCGGGTGGGCTTGGGCGTGGCGGCGAAGGCAGCCTTGAGGGTCTCCAGTTGCTTGGCCTTGATGGTGGTGCGGGGCCCCCGCCGCTTTGCCCCCAGGTTTTGGTCGTCATTCTCATTGCTGCCCACCTCCTTGTCGGACACGTTGGCGCTCTCAGAGTCCTTGGCGTCGTCCTGGCAGGGGTCCTGGGAATCCGGGGACAGGCTGGGGTCGCTGCCGGTGGTGGCTGCCGGGGGATGGAAGCAAAACACACATAAAGAAGTCGTCATGTTTAGGTCCACAGCCACCTGGGAAGGTGAAAGGGCTACGGATGTCTCCTGAACCCACTCCCGGGGGCCACCAAGGGAGGGTGAGGCTTGGATGCAGACCAAGTAAGTAAGGGATTTGCTTGCCCAAGGTGTGTGTGTTGTCTGTTAGGGTTGCCAGCCTCCAGGTGGGATCATTCAATGACGTTCACTACACTCTAGCATAATAATCCAATAATAGAAGGCAAAAACAAGTGCAGCAAACAGACTCACTGCTTACAAATCGCCAAAATGCTAAAGAACACGTAAGAGAAAGCAGCGAGCACAAAGCAGCTACATAATGGAAACAATGAAGAACTTGTGCAATAATACACTGCAATAGAAAAATCCACAGAATAATGGAGAACTAATATAATAATGCGATGTTGTGTCCGGATGTTTGATTACAACGTTTTGAAGTTCATCCTTCATCAGGGTGTTCTATAATGAAATACCCCACATTAAAAAAAGGAGAGCCATACAACAAACATGCAAGGTCAGTGTACAAATCAAACCCATAGCTTACCCCTGGAGGCCTGGAGATCTCCTGGGATTACAATTGGTCTCCAAACAACAGAGATCATTCCCCCTGGAGAAAAGGGGTGCTCTGGAGGGTGGGCTCTGTGACATCATCATCTCTGGCTTGAGAACTTCCTGGAGTTTTGAGGGTGGAGCCTGGGGGAGGGTGGGGCTTTGAGGGGAGGGTCCTCAGAGGGGGTGTCATGCCATGGAGTTAACCCTCTAAAGTTTCCATTTCCTCCAAAGGAACTGATCTAAATTGTTTGGAGATCAGTTGAAATTCCAGGAGGACTCCAGGCCCCACCTGGAGGGTGGCAACCTTATTTGCAAATGTGGGTGAACCAAAGAATATCTGCGCCTCCCTTAAAATTTTCAGTGAAGTCAGCTCACATGTATGCCATTCAGCAAATGGTTGCTGATTCCTCCTAGGAAGTTTGGTGTAGTGGTTAAGTGTGCAGACTCTAATCTGGGAGAACCAGGTTTGATTCCCCACTCCCCCACTTGCAGCTGCTGGTATGACCTTGGGTCAGTGACAAGTTCTTTCAGAGCTGTTCTTGAAAAAAAAAAAACAGTTTCTGTCAAGAGCTCTCGCAGCCCCACTGACCCTCACAGGGTGCCTGTTGTGGGGAGGGGAAGGGAAAGGGGTTTGTAAGCCGCTCTGAGACACCTTAGGGTAGTGAAGGGTGGGGTATAAATCCAATCTCTTCTTCTTCTTCTTCAAACATACCTGCCCATGTGACCTGCCCCCTCTTTGTGCAATTGGGAAACAACAAGTAATGGGAGACTGAGGGGGGAGACGGCCCGGGGCAAAGATCCCTTCTCAGTCCCTGCCTCACACCACCCAGAGCCAAGCCATCACTTGGAACTTGCAGACACTGGGGGACAAATACCCTTGATAGAGAATTAGCTATTTTTAAGTCAGTGTCCTTGATTTCTAAGCCATACATTTTGGTAGGCTCTTCATTTTAAATTGGACTGCTTTACAGTATGAGGCACATGGAGCGGTGTGGCCGTGTAAATCCTAAACAAGCACTCCTTACTGATCTTCAGTAAGATATGTTTATTTATTTGCCCCATTTGTACCCTACATTCCTCCCTGGTGGGGACTCAAAGCAGCTGATGTCCTTCTCTTCTCCTCCCGTTCTATCCTCACAGCAACTCTGGGAGGGAGGCTCGAATGGGAGAGAAAGAGCCCACGGTCACCCCAGCAAGCTTCCATGGCAGAGTTGGGATTCGAACTTGGGTCTTGCAGATCTTAGTCTTAATGTGCTAACCACTAGAGTACAGTGTTGTCTTGGCCCATTGATGCTGATCCCCAGTTTGCTTCTAGGCTCAATTCAAGCTGGTGGTAAGATAAAAAGGTAAAGGTTTCCCTTCCTCTAAAGCCAATCGAATCCAACTCTAGGGGGTGGTGCTCATCTCCGTTTACAAGCCAAAGAGCCAGTGCTGTCTGAAGATGTCTCTGTGGTCATGTGATCGGCAAGACTAGACGCTGAGGTGCACGGGATGCTGTTACCTTCCCACCGAAGCGGAACCTATTTATCTACTTGCAATGTCTTGCTTTTGAACTGCTAGGCTGGCAGGAGGTGGGACCAGAGATGGGAGCTCACTCCATCATGCGGCACTCAGGTCTCAAACTGCCAAACTACCAACCTTCTAGTCTGCAGTTCAGCACCTTAACCACTGAGCCACCACAGTTAGTGGTGATATTGACCTTTAAAACCCTATAGTCTGGGACCAGCAGACATTAAGGACCACCTACTCCCACACAAACCTACCTGACCCACTATGGTTGTTTCCTAAGGATGTGCTTCAAGTACTACCAAGTGGCCACCCAAGAAAGGGCCTCCTTGGTGGAGGCACCAAGACTGCGGAACGCCCACCTCCGCAGATGCTCAGACGCTTCCTTTCATTACTCTTTTCCACCAGCAGGTGGAGACTGCTTTGTTTTGTCTGGCATTCTCTCCGTCATGCCCCTGCACTTCGACTGATGTTTCTGCATATATATATATATATATATATATATATATATGATATGATATATATACTTCAGGTTTGGTTTTCACTCATTTTATTATGTGAGTGGTGGCCTAGATTGGGTGGAAAGGCAGGATATAAATCTTGTAAAGAAATACGTGATGGCTTAAATTTGTTTACGTCCAAATACATATTGAATTTACTGGGCTGTGAATCAGGTCAAGCGTGGGGAAAGGGTAATAGATTTACAAAATAGCACTATTTTAATGCTGAATTATTTCATCTGGAATGATTTTGGATTTAACGTGAGTTGGAATCTCTGTTCTGTATCTCAACTTGCTGTTCAAAGGCAGGGACAAAAATCCTTGGTGGTAACTTCTGCAGGGAAGTCGGAAGGATCCCTGCGATCCTATACTGGATGATGTAGGAAAAGTGCTGTCTGATTGATAATGACTACTGTATAACAAATTATACAAGCTATGAGTTTTCGTGCACAATGCGAAAGCTCATACCTCGAATAAACCTTTATTGGTCTTAAAGGTGCCGCGAGGGACTCTCAATTCGTTGTGTTGCTTCAGACCAACGTGGCTGACCAACTGAATTACTATATAAGTTCTAGGAAGACCCAAGTCATCTGGGTATGTATACTTGCCAAACAGAGCACATTTCATGAATTTGTCAACGTGGGCTCTCGTTCTCAAAAGCTGCTGCCAAAATAAATCTTTCCGGCTTGAAGGTGTCACAAGATCCTTTTTCTTCACTGAGATGTTTACTTATCTCACACTTCCCCCTGGGTGAAGGGCTGCCAACCAGCCTGGGGGAAAATATCCTGTACCTTCAACAGAGGCTTAATGTCGTGTTATTTACCTCCATGCCGTGAAAAGCTATAGCTGATCGTTAAGCCTAACTCTGAAAGGGACAGGCTGTTTTTCTCCAGGCCTGTTGGCAACCCTCCCCAGGGGTCTTCTCTCCTACACAGTCTTCTCCCTCCTTCATTTTACCTTAACAACCACCCTGCAAGGTGGGTTAGGCTGAGAGAATTATGTGACTGGCGGCAGAGTGGCGACATGACCTGTGCTCCAAGAGGCCAGTATGGATCCAACCACCTGCTTCCAAAGGTGTACTGCAAGGTAAGGCTTTGGGAGAGAGGAAGGTCATTCCTGCTGATTCTCTGCTCCCAGTGCAGACAACCCCCCCCTTGTCCCCTGATGCTGTTTCTGAGGGTCCGCTGATTCCCCAGGAATAAAATTTGGGGGGGTCTCTGTGGGCTGCCATGGGAGAGGGAAGTGGGAAAGACCAGCTCAGCAGGATCCAGGGATCACTGGACACAGGCCGTTTCTCTGTTTCAAGGCAAACTGGACCAGGTTCTGGCGGGCCAACATAGAGCACATTTAAGGCTGCAGTCCTGTGCACACCGGAGGAGATATTAAACGCCCGTCTGGAGACAGTGGGGCCTGCTTCTGAGTACACGTGCACAGGGTGGTGGGCAAAGAGCATTCCTTCCGGGCCAAGATATTTGTGCTTAAGAAACAGTAGCCCTATGTGCACGCCAGCGGGAGCAAATCCCACTGAAGCACAGGCAGAATCGCTGTGGAACTTACAGGGAAATTTCCCGGGGGGGGGGCTGCTGGTGGCCCAGGGCAGGTGGAGCCAAGCCCCGGTGTTGCCCCCCATGGTGCCGAATGGCCCTGCAATGCTGGCAGGTGGCCCTGCAGTGTTCCTTCTAAGCTGAGTTAGTGTGAGCTAGCTCACAGTTTTTTAGCCTCTGGCTCACACGTTTTTGTCTTGGCTCAGGAAGGAGGGCTCCAGAGCAGACTAATTTATGCAGGAACCAAACTGCTCACTTTAATGCCAGTAGCTCACAAAGCAGAATTTGTGACTCCACATAGTAGACTCCACAGCTCAGAGGGAGCATTGAGCAGCCATGGATCTGGGCCATTTTCACTTGCCAGTGCGCTGAATAGAAGGGGGATTACTTCTGAGTAGATATGGGTGGTCCTGGCTTGTATCTCTCTCTCTTTCTCTGCAATCGGTGGGGTGTGTGGGGTGGGGACAGATCCCACCCCTCTGCTTTATTCTGGACAGAGGTTTGTTTTGCTCAGAGGAAGCCAGCCTCAAGGATTCTCACGTTGGAGTGAAAATGGCCTCCTACATCACCGCCCCCCCTTGCACCATTTGCACGTGGGCAGTGACACCTGGGTGCGAAAGGGACACAGCCGGCTCCTCACCGGGCCTGCCAGCCAAACATCTCCCCAGACTGTGAATTTCTTCACCCCCTCAGCCTCTTCCCAAAACGTTTTGCCACACACCACCGGTCCCTCTCTGATCTCCCCGGGCACTTCGGCAGGATCCAGTTTTCTATCGCGCCCTCCCCCCCGCCCCAAACTCAGAGGAAAAGGGAGGGGGCCCGGAGACACCTCCGCCTGCCCCTCCCACCAGTTGGCCGCCAAGTGTGTGTCTCGCAAACTCTGCCGGGGGGGCTCTGATCTTCTTATTTTTTTTTAAAGTGCCCCTGGATTCTTTAAATCCCCCTCCCCACAAATTCAAAGAAATGGACACACTTAACTGCCTGCCGCAACCTCCTCCCCACACCAAATATTTGCCTGCGATTCTGTAAATCTTCCCAGGTGGGTGACACTTCTTAACACCCCCCCCCACAGCTCACTGTTTCTCTCGGGGAGGGCCCTCCAAGAACAAGAGACCCTTCCTCTCTTCTTCTTGAGCCATGACATGTTGGATACGAAAGAAAGGAGCGAAAGGAAAGAAAGGAAAGTAAAGGTCCAGCCAAGACTCCCCTGATCTTCCCAAGCGCTCACCTTTTGAACATGGCAGAAAGACCAGTCCGGAGAAAGGGAAAAATAACAGCCTTAAAAGCAGAGAAAAAGGGGAGAAAGGCAAAATGAGAGCTTGAGGAGACCAGGGAGAGAGGATCTCTCTTATCAGCAGGATCTAAAGAGTGATTAAGCCATAGCCTTGTGGCCTTGGAGGGCTACAGTATTCAGAATTAAGCCTGTTTAGCATCAGAGCTGGGAAAGAAATGTAGAAGTGTGCATCTCGGTGCGATTCCTTGGGAGTCACTGCAACTGATGAGGCCCTGATCCTACTCTTCCTTACTTGGCAAGCAAGTCCCTGTGCTCTGCATCTGAGTAAACAGAGGTGAGCTGGGGCTGTAAACTGCTGTTATCAGGGGTCCCCATGGGTTTAGGACTCAGTGGGCTTGTAGGCCAGTCCTGAAGTGTGCTTACATGGAAGTAAGTCCCACTGAGTCAATGGGATGTCATCCAAGAAAGTGTACCCAGGATCGCAGCCTTGAGACTGCTTGCTTGCTGTCCCAGTTTCATGCACTGTCCTTATTCATAAAAATTAAGAGCGATTAATACAAACATTTCACTCTACAAGATATTTTATCATTTTGATCTCTTCTTTGGGCTAAGCCTTCCCTAAAGAACCCTCAAAACCCTCCAAAATTATCTCAGGAAGTGCAGAGGTCTGTTTCAATATATCCTATTGATTTATCTGAAGATTCTATAGTCCTGATCCAAGAAAAGCAACTTGTGACTAAATCTGGTTGAAAGAAATGGAACAAAGAGCAGTCCCAGCCTAAGCCAGTTTACTCAGGAGAAAGCACATCCAAGTTTCACTGAGCTTATAATGTCCGTAGGATTGTGGACTTCTGTTGCCACTAGCTCTAACTGGATTGAGGGGGGGGGGCGGAGTGTCTTTCAACAAACCGAGCATCTTATGAATGCGTGCTCAGAAGTAAATCCAAGCTGAACATGGCCTCTTTGGGTGTAAAATTGTGAGTGTCTAACAAGATTAAAGCAGTGATCCTATGCCCACTTAGAAGAAGAGGAGGAGATTGGATTTATACCCTGCCCTTCCCTACCTGAAGCAGCCTCAGAGTGACTTACAATCTCCTGCCCCTTCCTCTGCCTGTGAAGTAGGTGGGGCTGAAAGAGCTCTTATGAGGACTAGTCTTGAGATAACAGCTCTGAGAGAACTTGTGACTGACCCAAGGTCACACCAGCAGCTGCATGTGGAGGAGTGGGGAATCAAACTCAGTTCTCCCAGATTAGAGTCCATGCTCCTAACCACTACAACCAAACTGGCAGGCCCCCGTGGAGATCCAATGGGGTTGTTGTTTTTTGTGCCAGCAAATTACAGCAGACTCATGGCAAACCCATTGGATTTTCAAGGCATGAGCTGTTCAGAGGTGGTTGGCTATTGCCGTCAGGGCCCTGGAATTTCTTGGAGGTCTCTCATCCAATGCGGTATGCTCCTGAGAAAATATGCTCGGGGTCTTATTGCACGATCTGGACTTACATTTCTCCACAATCTTTTTTTAAGGTGTTGGCAACTCTCACCTCCAGACCTCACACACTGTTTGGTGCTCTTTTGTTTGGTCCTAATAGAAGGTGTCAGGTGATGTTCATTTTTTTGGATTTCGCTAAACAAGGAAATGTCGAAGCCAGGGCTTGCCTCACTGACATTGCCAGAAGATCCCTCCTGGATCAGAACCAAAGTCTTTCTAGCTTGTATCCTGGTTCCAATAGTGCTCAGCCAGATGGCCCTAGAGAGCTCACCAGATGGGCCCCAAGACAGCAATCATTCAGACGGAGGTACGCTGCCTTTAGGCATGGAGGCTCCATTCAACCATTGCGATTAACAATCACTGATGGATCGATCTTCCAGGCAACTCCCTTCTTGCCCCTCATCCTTCTGCAGGATTGTCACATCCCCCCCCCGGGAGAAATCACTAAAAACAGTCAGACAATTTGGCGAGTGCCCGCCATAAACAAACAAAGATCACCCTGTTTTATGCCTTCTCTTTTGGTCTGTGGAGAAAGACCTTCTCAGGTTGGGATGCCCACAGTGGGGATAAGAATTCTCACTCCAGTGCTGGAAAAGTCACTGAGGTAGACTGCTGTCACATGTGGAGGTCCCATTTTAACTAGCCAGGTTAATAGCCATTAATACATTCCATCTCTCCATAAATATGTGCAATCTCCCCTTTAAAGACATCTAAACTAATGAATATCACTACCCCTTGTGGTGGATACTGAAAATAATAATAATAATAATAGATTGGATTTATACCCTGCCCTTCACTCGGAGTCTCAGAGTGGCTTACAAACTCCTTTCCTTTCCCCCTCCCCACAACAGACACCCTGTGAGGTAGGCGGGGCTGAGAGAGCTCTGACAGAAACTGCCCTTGAGAGAACAGCTCTGGCAGAACTATGGCTTGCCCAAGATCATCCAGCAGGTGCAAGTGGAGGAGTGGGGGAATCAAACCCGGTTCTCCCAGATTAGAGTCCGCGCACTTAACTACTACACCAAACTGGCTCGCCATTGTGCTCAATGGTGCGTCCAAGAAAGTGGGTAAAGCCTTAGTTTACTTTCCAGCTCCATATAATGTGGCCATTCCCCCTCCCCCCGCTTAGCTAGATGAAACCCTCTCCCCATCGCTTCGCATTTTCGACTGGCAGAAAAAGGCATTCCTGTCATCAAACTGAATTAACAATGCCCTATGAACTTCAGCTCTGCCTAAAATGCTTTGGTTGAAAGTGACTCAGACACCTGGATTTGTGTAATCTCTCAGCTCATTCGCCCCTTGAAATTGGATTGAAACCCAGCACAGCCTATGGAATTAACACTCAAAGCATCTGGGGTGTATACTCATTCCTTACTACTACTAGTAGCAACAGCTCTCATGCTGCAACAGCTAGTAATCCTGTGAGTACTACTAGTACTCATTGTAGTCACAGCCCAGGGGCTGCAAAAGTCCTCATTCCAGGATTTTAAAATCACCAGCAACTAACACACTTGGCAAAGGACGCCTCCTGAATGAAGTGGCATTTACTTCTGAGTAAACACAGACAGGCTTGCACTTTGAGGCTGCACAGTTATTAAAACCCTTCACGGCCCACGTTTTCCCTACCTTCTAAAAGAAGGATCATTTACCTGGGACTAAGCTCCCTTAAATACAGCGGGATTTACTTCCAAGTAAATGAGAGAGGGATCAGGATGCATGAGGGAAAAGATTAGGGGGTTTGAGAGGCGTAGCTGGATCCTGGATCCTGCGCATGTTTACTCAGCAATAAGCCACTCCAGGGCTCAATAGAACATTCCCCCAAAGTGTATACACGGGATTGAATCTATTCCCACCCTTCCTCCGAGGAATTCAAGGGCAGTATCTGTGGCTCACCACTCTGTCATTTTATCCTCACCACAATTCTCTGAGGTGGGTTAGGATGGGAAAGAAAGACTGCTTCAAGGTCACCCCCTGAGCTTCATGGCAGCATGGGGATTTGAACCCACACCTTTCCACACCCAAGGCCAACACACTAACTGCTGTGCTGCACTGAAATTAAGAAAGGATGGCTGTGGTCTGAAAGTCATTCTCTTAAGTTAAAGGCCATACTGGTTAGAACAGAAAACATTCTGTTTCCCGTTTTCTGTCTTTTCAGTTCACTTTGCTGTTCAACTGGTAATCATGCCTTTTGGATAGAGCTCATGAGTTACAGGACTGGACTAAAGAATCCCATTCACCTTCATGTGTTAAATTTTAGACTTGTATACTCCTTGGGGGCAGAGATATCTGTGATTCTGCAAAGCATGGCATGCAGAGAGACAAGCTGGGCTTGGGTGAAGGAGTCCCTGGTCCAATTCCCGGGGACGCAAAGTTCAACGACCAGCCTTGGGCTGAGCATCATCTCTCAAACTACCTACCTGGTGGGATTCTTACAAGGAAAAAATGGGGGACTGCCCCAGTAAGCTAGAGGGAGCCCTTGGAACCAAAAGGAGGACCTGAGGGTGAGGAAATAACACCTCCCTGTAGCACTTTGAGCCTGCAGAAGTCTGGGCAGCCCCGTTTTGTTTTGCTCTGCAATATTACTACTGCGTCCGTTTCAAAGATGGCCAACTGAGGCTGAAAGAGGGGCATGCCCCAGGATCACCAAGGATTTGAACCCAGCTCCGAGAACTGAAACCAATCCTGTTCTAGAAGGCTGGTGGAGACAATTCCCTTATGGTGTCTTGGTGACAGATTTGTGTGAATTATTCGTTCCCAGTTCTCTCCTCCCCTGCCTTTGATTATTTAGGAATGGGGTACATTTTAATGATGATTAGCTTTTTTTGTTTTAGTTTTTCTTGCTGGCTGCTTTTTGCTGCTGGCTTTTAGATTGTTTTCACTTCCATTGTGGCATAGTTATATGGTTCGAGCTGCCCTTTTTGAACCACATGAGGGTTTCCCCTTGTTTTTAAAGCTGTGGATTTGGAAAATAAACAGGGGTGCAAGAGAAGCCAGGAGCCCTGTTTCTTCATACCCGGCCTCTTCCCTCGGTGGGACCCGAAGCAGCTCACAACCTCATTCCCTTTCTCCTTCCATCAGTCCTCACAAAAACTCTCTGAGATATTTTAGGCTAACAGAGAATGATTGGGCGAGGGTCACCCAGGGCACCACAGGCATTCGAACCTGGGTCTCCCAGATCCTGTTCTGATACCCTCACCATGGCATGCCCTGGCGCTGTGCTCTGAGATTCCCAACAACTTTAAAGCAGTGTTCCCACTAAGCTAAGTTAGTGTGAGCTCAGCTAGCTCAGTTTTTTAGCCTCCAGCTCACACATTTTTGTCTTAGCTCAGGAAGGACGGCCCCAGAGCAAACTAATTTCTGCAGTAGCCAAATCGCTCACTCACAGCTTTAATGCCAGTAGCTCACAAAGTAGAATTTTTGCTCACAGGACTCCACAGCTTAGAGGGAGCACTGCTCTAAAGGCTAATAAATAGCTGACCTTGTCCCTTACTCAGATGGCGGGGAGGACACAGCATAAGCAGGGGGTGTTCAGGGAAACCCGGCATGGCTGACCCCACTCTGTTCTCATTACCCCTGAGAATTCTGGCACGATCACCGGGGACATTTGCAGTGCTTGTTATGGCATAATATTAACAACATTCCAGGTTTACCAGATTTTATTTCAGGAAAGATGACATCCCCCCCCAATGCCCACACCTTCTCTTTCATGGTAAGATAATGAAACAATCAGACAATACCAGGAGGGCAGCCACAACCCCATCTACACTTTCCATCTATCTGTCTATTTGTCTGTCTCTCTACCTATCTATCTTCTATCTCCTCTATCTGCCAGCTGAGAATAACACTGGGTGCATCCGACAAAGCGCACTGTAGTCCGTGAAAGCAGCTGCTGCAATAATTATGTTACCCATTAAGCTGCCATAAAACTCTTGGTTATTTTTTAAAAAACCAGACGATAAATATCAAATCATCATAGGTACTTCTTACGGTAAAAGGAGTAACCCCCACCCAGGTATGATCACAAAAGCAGCCACACGAGGCCACCCAAGGATGAGAGGAGAGGCTTTACTGAATTCGGATGACTCCCCAGAGATGCAGAAAAAGATGACTGTCTAAGGCCGCAACGACACACACTCAATAATCCACTTTCAATCCACTTTACTTCCGCACTGTCACTTTTGTCACCAGTGTTCCCTCTAAGCTGAGTCAGCGTGAGCTAGCTCACAGTTTTTTTAGCCTCCAGCTCACACATTTTTGTCTTCGCTCAGGAAGGAGGGCTCCAGAGCAAACTAATTTATGCAATGGCCAAATCACCGGCTCACAGCCTTAATGCCAGTAGCTCGCAAAGTAGAATTTTTGCTCACAAGACTCCACAGCTTAGAGGGAGCGTTGGTTTGTCACTGGCATTTGTCCCTATTGCTTCGGGTCCCGTTCCCCCTTCCACCTATGCTTTGTTCTCTCTGGGACTACTAGAGAAAGCAAAACGCATATGGGGGGGGGGAGAACCCTGGAGCAACAGGGACAAATGAGTGACAAAAAAATGACAGTGCGGAAGTGAGGCAAAATCTGGAGGAGAGAACTGGGAACAAGGCAAAATCCAATTTGAAAGTGCCCTGAAAGTGGATTATTCCGTGGGGGGGATCACAGCCTAGATTAGCAAAGCAAACCGGCAAGCTGGCCTTGGTGCCTGAGCAGACGCCAGGAGGCAGGGCGCGCTGAGCGTTGAAGAGGAAAGGGTGTATGTCTGTGTGGGGGGAGACTAGTAGCTCGCTCAGGTCCCTGAAGGGGGAGATCTTAGAGGGTAGATTGGGAAGGGATTCGCAAATTTATCTCCTTTCCTGTTTCCCCTCATGGCTTCCCAGCTCGTTCCCTCTAACCGGAAGCTCGTTGCCTGTCAAGAACTTTGTGAAAGGACTGCACCCCTAGACAAAGACGGGGTTTCTGCATCCTGGAGGGCTCCCTGCATATACAGAGAAATGTGTGTGCCTGTAAAGTGCCATCAAACCACAGACAACTTATGGCAACCCTGTGCAGTTTCCAAGGCCGGAGACATTCGGAGGTGGTTCGCCACTGCCGGCCTCTGCACAGCAAGCCTGGACTTCCTCGCTGGGTCTCCCATCCAAGTACTAACCAGGGCCGACCCTGCTGAGCTTCCGAGACAAACTGGGCCAGCCTGGGCCAGCGGGGCCAAGACCCTACAGGGAAATAGCCATTTATAAATGAAAAGCCCCACCCTCACCGCTGCTAGTAGGTTTTTAAAACTGAGATGATGGCTGTGGTCACACACGCTAAATAATCCACTTTCAATCCACTTTCAGACTGGACTTTTACTGTGTGAACTGGCAAAATCCAGTTGGAAAGTGGATTGAAAGTGGATTATTTAGTGTGTGTGACCGCAGTCCTATTCATGCTTTTAAATGGGTTAATGTTATTTTAACATCACAATGTTTTCTTGTGGTATTAAATGTTGTAAGCCACCCCGAGCCTGCATGTGGGGTAGGGCTGGGTAAAACTAAATAAATCCCTAAATAAATAAATAAACAAAGCCCCGTCTGAGGAGGACTGAACATCTTCCTCCTTTCTGGAATGCTGAGAGCCTTTGGGAATCATGTGGGGCGGGCGGGGGGGGGGAGTGGTGCAGTGGTCAGATTGCCAGACTAGGCACTGGGACACTCAGGTTCAAATCTTTCTGAGTGACCTTGGGCCAGTCACACACTCTTGGCCTGTCCTACCTTGCAGGGTTGTTGTGAAGCTAAACACAGAGGAGAGGAGAAGGACGTAAGCTGCTTTGGGTCCCCACTGGGGAGAAAGGCAGGATATAAATATAATGGATAAAGTGAGGAAATTGGACCAATCAAGCTTCTGTAGATTCCTAGAGGGGAGATCTGGGCCGGGGGGGGGAATGTCCAGTGATTTATCAACCCCAACTTGTAACTGATAATTTCCAAGCAAGGAGGCCTTCTGTCCTGGAATGAACAGGTGTTTTTTGTTTTGTTTTTTACCAAAAAGGCTTTTGAGGGCTGAGTCCTCACCTGAGTGCAGACTGTTCTCTTTGGCAGTGGTGCTGTTGGTCAGGTAATCTTCTTTGCAAACAAACTTGTTCTCGTCGATGATATAAAGTTCCTCGCCCGTGGAGAGCTGCTTGTTACACATCATGCAGGTGAAACAGTTCAAGTGAAAGACTTTGCTCCGCGCCCTCCTGACCAGGTCACTGGGAGAGATCCCTTGGGCACAGCCCGCGCACTTGGTACCGAAACACCTGTAAGGGGGAGGAGGAGAAGAAGCTGTGAGGTGAAATGGACCAGGGAACCACAAGAGCCTGGAAGTGATCAGGTGCTGCGATCCTCAGGCCTACGCTTCCTTGGGAGTAAGTGGGTTGAATGCAGTGGGTCTTTTCCTGGCAGGCGTGGGATTAGGCCACACATCTTGCTCATGGAAATCAACTCCACATGCAGAACCTCCGAACAGAATAACTCCTTTCCTACAGAGCGGAAACCTACAGACATGGCTTTAAAAAAAATGAAATAACAACACAGCAGAAACCTCCCAGTATATATGGATCAAAAAACACACAAACTGGGGAAGTCGCTATCATATGCAAAAAGTATATATTAGAATAGTAAACACATCAAGTGTGCAAATAGAAATACGTTTATAGAACATCCAATATTACAGATCAACAGTTTGCAGACCAACAACGTCAACAGTTTTCCAACAATTTCCAGTCCAACAGTGTCAACAGTTTTACGAAGAGTCCAGCTTCAACTTCGTTTCGATGGAAAACTTCCTCAGAAGTGGTTACCTATGACAAATGCATACACTGATCTTACAAATACCTATTACAAAATGTTAGAAATATTTTAACAGTATTTTAAAATATTATTTATCGAATAATTAATTGACTGGACAATAATAAAAATATTTATCAGCAACCATTATGTGTTTGAATCCTATTTTGCAGATGAACAGAGCATTCTCTATGTTGCTATGCAGGATACTATCTGGGACCAGCCCTTCTGTTAATAAAAAGAATATAGCAGGTGAACTCAATATTGCAAACAAACCTATCATTAATCAAGAAAAAATGACTGACAAAAAGTTACTAATTTACCAATAGGCTTGAGAGCTTTTTATATGCGGGCAAATCTCTATGTGGAGTTCTTACAGCTACTAAATGCTTCTAACTGTGATATATCAGTCTTAGCACTTATAGGATACTAAGTATCTGCACCTACAACAGCAGTTAAGGCAGCAACGTCTAAGGTAACTAGAGCATTTAAGGCAGGAAACACAAGGGCTAACTCACAGAAAACATGAAAGGTCTAAATCACAATTCAATCCCAAAGGGTAATGAGTCCTTATCAGAAGTGATTACCTATGAAAAATGCATACACTGATCTTACCAATATCTATTACAAAATATTAGAAATATTTTAACAGTATTTTAAAATATCAGCAACCATAACGTGTTTGTACCCTAATTCACAGATGAACAGAACATTCTCTGTGTTGCTGGACAGTATCATTATCTGGGACTAGCCCTGTGAACTCAATATTACATACCAACCAAGAAAAAATGACTCACAAAAAGTTACTAACTTACCAATAGGCTTGAAAGCTTTTGTCCAGTCAATTAATTATTCAATAAATAATATTTTAAAATACTGTTAAAATATTTCTATCATTTTGTAATAGGTATTAGTAAGATCAGTGTATGTATTTGTCATAGGTAATCACTTCTGAGGAAGTTTTCCATCGAAATGAAGTTGAAGCTGGACTCTTCGTAAAACGGTTGATACTGTTGGACTGGAAGTTTTTGGAAAATTGTTGACACTGTTGGTCTGTAATATTGGATGTCCTATAAATGTATTTCTATTTGCACACTTGATGTGTTTACTATTCTAATATATATATTTTGCATATGATAGCGACTTCCCCAGTTTGTGTGTTTTTTTATTTAAAAAAATTGATCCAGACGTGGGATTTAGCCCTTCAACTTCATTGTGATGTTCAGTAAATAAATAAATAAATAGGAGAAATGTGCACTCAGGGCATGGTTCTGACAATCCTCCATCACCCGTTTCATCATAAAATAAATGCCATGAGGGCATCCATGCTAGTCTGTTGCAGCCAGGAGGAAAAGTCATAGTGTCCTGTCTTCAGATCCTAACAATAAAACTCTTATGCTTTAAGAGTGTAATATAGAAGAAGAAGAGAAGAAGAGAAGAAGATTTAGACCCTGCCCTTCACTCGGAGTCTCAGAGCGGCTTACAAACTCCTTCCCCTCCAACAGACACCCTGTGAGGTAGGTGGGGCTGAGAGAGCCCTGAGAGAAACTGCTCTTTCAGGGACAGAACTATGGCTTGGCCAAGGCCATCCAGCAGCTGCTAGTGGAGGAGTGGAGAATCAAACCCGGTTCTCCCAGATCAGAGTCTGCTGCTCTTAACCACTACACCAAACTGGCTGGAGGACTGCCTTCTGCCCTACCCAAATTTCGTAATAATTCAAATAGCATTGAGTCACCAATGACAGGTTATGATTAGAGACATTTCATCTTGTCTTGGAACCGGTTTAAGTTCCCAGTTGGAACATGATGAGCACATGAGAAGAGGACACCTTCATGTGCAGCTGGGCATACAGAAGGGTGCCTTTCTTTTTGCAACTGAGGGACTGCTGCTGGCTCCCTCAGACCAGAGGCTCCCAAAGATGGCTTTATTGTTATTTTTTTATTTCGGGGGGGGGGGCAGCCCTGCTGGCCTGCGGTAGAACAATTCGACCTGAGTCTAGTCCTGGTGCCTGAGAGACCAACAAGATTACTGTCTCGGGGGAAGGGAACTTGGACTCTCGGAAGCTGACCCCCTTGAAATGCTTCCTGGTCTCAGATCTGTTTCATTTTTAGAAATATAAACCACCAAACTTGTAGTGTTTTTGTCAAACAAAAAACACAGAGAAAATGTTCCCTAATTTATATTTTAAGAATTGTTTAGATTTTACTTTGCCCCCCCCCCGCCAAAGGATGTCGCTGAAAGGACTGCAACTTCCTCATGAATGCACTGGGAGCCATGGTGAGGGAGCATTTGCACTGAGGTCTCCCTTACGCTCATCTCACACGCTATCCCTCCATGTAGCACAGCGACTGTCACATATGAGATAAACCTGCACACGATGGCCACGTTGCTTTTAGACTTTTGTACTCTGTTGAAATAAATTACCACTGATTCTCCAATCGCTTGCTTGAATTGGAATCCTCAGTTTATCCATAAATACTCAGATGGGCGGTGGACGGACACCAGCCATGGGTACTAAAGGGAACCTCCACATTCAGAGGCAGGAAAGCTCTGAATCCCAGTGCCAGGAGGCAACCTCAGAGGAAGGGAAAGGCCTCGGCCTCTGTGCCCTGTTGTTGGAAGGAAGTGGTTGGCCACGGTGTGAGACAGGATGCATTTGCATGTGGTGATGGAATGTGTGAGGTGTAAAGTCCCATCAGTGCTAAGTCACAGGTCTGTGTCATTGTGAAGGTTTTGTGGGTGTTATCTATCAATACTCCACCTTTCTATCCATTGGTCTCCAAGTTAGCTAAGTGGCAAATATTAAGAGAATATCAAATCATTAATCAAAGAATATCTGGGGGAGGGAGAGAGAAATTGTCAAGCAAAATATAGGCATGCCATTTGCCTGAAGGGAGAAAAAACCCTGACCCCTTAAAAGAGGCTTCAAGCGATGCTATTTCCTAGGTGGTGTTATTTGCCTCCATGCAATGAAAATGTTTCCGTAGGTCCTCTACGCGCATTAAGCCTCTCTGTTCAAGAGACAGGACATTTTTATCCAGGCCTGTTGGCAACCCTAGCTGGAACATCAACACAAGAAGAAGCTGGGGTGTGTGCATGGGGATAAATTTCACCTGGTGCCTAAAAGGTAAGTGCATAAGTCTGAGGTGGGCATTTTCAAAGAGGAAAAAGTGCCGCCACAATAAAGGCCCCGGCCTCCAGAGGCCTCAAGTCCTAACTAACCTCTGAACTTCGAAGGAGCACCCGGCAATCTCAACAAAGGGGCTGGATTCTATGAGTTTCAGATCTGTGATGGCTCCATTCACATGTGCATTAATTAATCCATGGGAATGACCTTGAACATGTGTGTTTTAAAAGGGACATTGGATGGCAGAACACCAGGATCACGAGGAGAAGTTAACCAGTGGATGATACATGTTGGGCGGGGAAGTGTCTATTCCAAGAGGTGGCCGGGAATTACACACATTCCTGAATGACTGGAACGGCTCCTGATGAGAAGGGACCAGCTGTGGGCCAGCGAGGAATCACAGGAGGAGGGAACCGTTTGGAAATCCCCCCTCATCAGTTCTTTCTCTCCAGGAGTCCCTCAGTCGTCCTTCCTTTGGGTAAGCCTTTCCTCTCCACACTCCCCTGCTTGGTCTGCCAGCTGCTCTGAATACTCCACCCTGCTTGAAGCATGGTCAGGTCCAGTGTTCCCTCCAAGCTGAGTTGGTGTGAGCTAGCGCACAGGTTTTTAGCCTCCGGCTCACACCTTTTTGTCTCTGCTCAGGGAGGAGGGCTCCAGAGAAAACTAATTGATGCAGTAGCCAAACTGCTCGCTCACAGCTTTAATGCCAGGAGCAGCTCACCAAGGAGAATTTTTGCTCACGAGACTCCACGGCTTAGAGGGCGCACTGGTCAGATCTCTGCAGGTCCTGGAGGTCACCCCATTTCCCTTTGGTAACTTTGCAAAGTCAGATTTGCCTGCATACCTCTGTGTGTGTGGGTGTGTGTGAAGTGCCATCAAGTCCCAGCCGACTTCCAGCAGCCCTCGCCGGAGTCCCAAGGAGGCCAGAGATGTCCAGAGGTGGTTTTGCCCCGGCCTGCCTGTGCATCGTGACCCGGGGCTTCCTGGGTGGGCTCCCATCCGAGCACTAAGCGGGGCCGATCCTGAGCCTCTTCTGCGACCTGATGAGCCCAGGCTGGCCGGGGCCTCCCTACCAGAGGCGGCCCTCAAGGAGGCAGAGAGCAGTGCTCCCTCCAAGCTGAGTGAGTGTGAGCTAGCTCGCAGGTTTTTTAGCCTCCAGCTCACCCATTTTTGTCTCAGCTCAGGGAGAACGGCTCCAGAGCAAACTAATGTATGCAGGAGCCGCATGGCTCGCTCACCACTTTCATGCCAGGAGCTCGCAAAGACCCCACAGCGTAGAGGGAGCTCACTCACCCGTGGATGGCCCCCGTGGCGTGGCTTTGATCCTAGAACCCCAGAGCTGGAAGGGGCCCTACAGACCCTCTCGTCCAACCCCCTGCCCAGTGCAGGAGCAGCCTAGCGCATCCCTGACAAATATGCATCCACCATCAGCCCAGGGTCCTGGCTAGTCCACTGTTAGAGACGGCGATGGCCGATGGGGGAAGTTTTGGAGTTATTTGAAAACGATTCTGTTGCTGCTTCAGTGGGCGCAATCTCTGACTCTCCAGCCACCAGCAGCCATGCTAGAGGGACAAGTCAGGGTATCATCACAACCATGTGCAGGATGGGCAGCGGTTTGCCCTGTCAGGGTTCCTGTGCAGTTGGGCAGGTGAAGGCGACCTTCACTGCCTCCCTCTGGGCGGGAGGAGGTATCTGCCCATCTTGGAGATGCCATAGGAGCTGAAGCCCCACCGGGGGAAAGAGCCAGCAGAGGGCCTCCAATCGTTTGAGCAGAGGCCGGCTAGAGCCGACATGGTGCAGTGGTTAGAATGTCGGACTAGGATCTGGGTTCGGATCTCTACTCTGCCATGGGCCGGTCACACCCTCTCAGCCTAGCCCACCTCACAGGGTTGTCGTGAGGGTAAAAAGGAAGGGGAGAGTGCTGCAAGCCACACGGGGTCCCCATTCGGGTATAAATGAAGTAAACAGATACACAATCAAAACAAATCTACCAAGACAGGGTTGTTCTCAGGGATTGTAGGTGGAGCAGCCCAGGTGGTCCTGAGAGGATGCTGGCCGAATGGTAAGGAAGACAGCAGGGCCGCCTTTCCTTTCGAGAGCTGTGGAGAGGAAGGAAGGCAGCCAGCACAAAACTGTTCCTTGGAGACCCTGTCCTGAACCCGGGGCATCTCTGGTTATCGAGGGGCACGCCAAGCACCCTCCAAGGCCGTGAACCCTACTCAGACCTGTTCAGTGGCGCTTACCCCCAGGGAAGTGTGTTTAGGGTTGCCCGCCCCCCCGACTGTCTGCCGAAGACAGTTTTAGTCTGCTGTGCTCCTGTAAAAGGTACTAAATTCATTAAAAAAAAAATCACGGTAAAGCTGTGCAACAAATTAAAACAGGGAAATCCAGCCATGAAGGCAGGGTATTACAAGGAGGAGGAGGAGGAGGAGGAAAATGTATCTGTGATGCATGAGGATGGGGCTGGAAAAGATGGTCAGGGGAGAGGCAGTGTGGTTCAGTGGTTAGAGAACACTGGAGGAGTGAGACAGGTTTAAAGCCCTGCTTGGTCATGAAGTTCGGTGGGTAAGCTGAGTTGTTGTGAGGATAACGGGGAGAAAGGGGGGACCTGCACCCCCTGGAAGGTGTGGGGTAAAAATGGAGAAAGGGGAACCTGGAGTGTGGCCCTGCATTCTCTAGAAAGGGTGTGTGTGTAAAAATGTGACGCAGGGTGTGTTCAGATCCGGGAGGAAAGGACACAGCTTAGGTGCCCCCATAGATACCTGGGTGGAGGTATCCGCCCCACCACCTCCTTCTATCCAGTTAGGCCTTCCTCCTATTGGCGTCAGCTCCTCTAGCACGAACATCCGCTGCTAGAAACTGGGCCTCTCCGGCTGAAAGAACGAAGGAATTCTTCCTCCTTGCGTGCATTCTGAGAGGGATCTAATGCTTTCCCATTTGCACTGAGCCCTGAGCACTTCTTAGGTAACTTTTTTGGAATGGCTGAGAGCTTTTCTAGACTGTTTTAAATTTAGATTTTTCAATTCTGTTTTTATCAGTTATCTAAGTCTCTCTGTCTCTCTCACTGTCCATATTCTCTCCTGATTGCAAATTGCCTTGAAAATGTGCCAGAAGAGCAGCATGCCAATGTTTTTCAACAAATAAGACGATCCAGTTTTATCGAATGAAAGGTGGGCAGAAAGGGGGATCTTGAAGAGTAGATCTGGAGCAAGGGGCTTGTGCTAGGAAAACAACAGGTCAAATCCCATCCGGTCACAAAGTAAGCTAGATGGCGCCTATGCGCGCGCACAGAGAGACACACCCACCCTGCCACCAATTTCCCTCTTTCCCTGCTTCCCCATGCCTTCCTTCCGCTTTCCCTCATTGCCGAAATTTAGATGGTAACCTCCTTGGATTAGTGGATTAGTTGGCCATTTATTTTACAGGGACATGTCCTGGGGGGGGGCAGGAGCAAGCAGAGCCGAGCCCCAGCAGCTCTGTCAAGCCCCAGGGGCTACTTGGCCCTGATCCTTCACCAGCCATGGCATGGCACTGCGTCCGGTTTGGGGGGTGATCCAGTGGGTGAGCTGATACCCACTGTGGGCACCACTGAGCTGAATGGGCCTGTGGTGTTGGCCCAGCAGGGGGCTGCCCAGCTTGACTCACTCCAGGGCGGCTGGCACTTCCCAGTCCGCTCCTGCCTTCGCTCCCTGGACTGCCTCTTTGCCTCACCCCAGCACTGTAGGCTGTGGAGGAGGAGGAGGAAGACGATGATGATGATGAAGAAGAAGAAGATGAAGAAGAAAGATTTATATCCTGCCCTTCACTCGGAGTCTCAGAGCAACTTACAATCTCCTTCCCTTCCTCTCCCCACAACAGGCACTCGGTATGGCAGGCGGGGCTGAGAGAGCTCTGAGAGCTGTGACTGTCCCAAGGTCACCCAGCTGGCTGCATGTGGAGGAGGAGTGGGGAAGCAAACCCGGTTCTCCAGATTAGAGTTCACCACTCTTCATCACCACACCACGCTGGCTCTCCATTTAATTTACAGGGACCCCCTGCCCCTCGGGGTCAACCACAGCCCTGGGTTCAGGGGGTGGTGGTAGGAAGAACAATAACAAAAGTGACTTAAGAATAGTCCTGTCTGGCATGGCCGCAATGATTCCTCGTTCCTAACCAATGTTTTTATGCTTTTTATGTATTTTAGGTCTCTTTTCTATCATCTTTTAAAAATTGTTTCAGTGATGTATGTTTGGGAGGGGGTTGATTTTAATGGTTTCATAATGTAATTTTACACATTGGCATACTGGTTTCATAATGTAACCAGTGCTCCCTCTCTAAGCTGTGGATTCTCGTGAGCAAAAATTCTACTTTGTGAGGTGCTGGCATTAAAGTTGTGAGTGAGCGATTTGGCTACTGCATAAATTAGTTTGCTCTGGCGCCGTGCTTCCTGAGCTAAGAGAAAAACGTGTGAGCTGGAGGCTAAAAAACTGTGTGCTAGCTCACACTAACTCAGCTTAGAGGGAATACTGAATATAATTGTATCATTTGTAGCTGCCATGGTGGCCCTTGTGAGGGCAGAAAGGTGGGATATAGATTGTGTTAATAATAATAAATATATATATATTTAAAAAGCAACAACTAAAAGCATCATGTTCTTTCCCTGCCAAGGGTCTAATATGGTTGAGACCCAGTGCTTCCAACTCAAATGGGCTGCAACCCCCTTATCTTACCTAAAAGCAAGTTGCATGGAAATCAGTGGGATTCTTTCTGCCTAGGCGTGGATGGGATTGGGTTTGATTTCTGCCTCATGGATTTCAGTGCTAGAAGGAATCCTGCCCTTTAGCTTGCAGAGTGGGTTATAAACAGACAATTTAGATCAGAACTCAATTCATATAATCTCCTTAGAGGAAAACATAGGTTCCCCCCCACACAGTGTAATGGCCGGAGCAGCAATAGAGCCCAGGGTTCAACCCCCCCCATGCCTGGTGAGTTATTGCACGCCCTCAGGCCAGGCAGAACTCCATCACCCTAACCTACCTCGCATGCATTCCACAGAAGATCGCTGGGTGACTTTGGGCCAGGCCAGTCATACTCTCTTAGCCTGACCAACCTCACAGGGCTGTTGTGAGGATAAAATGGAGGAGAGGAGAAGGACGTAAGCCACTCTGGGTCGCCATTGGGGAGAAAGGTGGGGGAGGAAGGAAGGAAGGGAGGAAGGAAGGAAGGAAGAGACCATGGCCATACAGCCTGGAAAATCTGCAATAATTAAAGAAAGAAATGTCCCTGGGTTCCTAAAAGGAAGAGCAGGGTAAAAATATACCGGATAATTGAATAAATGCAGTGAAATCAGCACAATAATTCTGCAAATAGAAGAGAAACGGGATCCTGTCCAATTAATATTTCTGGTTTTAAAAATGTAACTTCCCTTCCTATAAAGCTGTGTGAACTCCATCACCATCAGAGAGAAAGCAAAACAAAAGGCAAGAAAGAAGAGAGCAAGAATTAAGAATTAAGAGCAAGAAAAAGGTTTCCTCCTTCCTGATTCCTAAAGAAGGCCTTGTTGGGATCCACCGAAACTTCCGGGCTCCCCTTCCGGGCACGGCATTATGAATAAAAGTGCTTAACTAGTACCGTCTGTACATAAGATCAGATATTTTGGGACAGACCAGGGATGAGTGGTAATGAATTAGTGTGTGTGTGTGTTTTGAGTTCAGGAAATCAAACCTCTTTCAATATGTTCTGAGAGAGATGAAGAAATCTTTAGATAAATGAACTCAGTGGGATTTATTTCTAAGCACATATGTCTGCTGCTTTGGTGCTGGGTGTTAATCCTGCCTCTCTGAAGTTAAAACAGTGAGATGTCCCAGTCCTGATGGTGGTGAGATTGGGCACCCACCTCCACGTGCTAACTCAGAAGTAAGCCCCGTGGACGTCAGTAGAGTTTTACTCACTAGTGAGCGTGTGTCTGTTTGTGTTCTGTGAGTCAGTCTTGTTGGACTAAATGGGGCTTGCTTCTGAGTGAAAATGGTGGGGAGGCTGGAGCTAATGTTAGCAGGAGGGGACCCAAGAATGTCAACAACCCAGAAGTACCGCAGACTGCAGTTATTGTATCTGTGATGCATGAGGACGGGGCTGGAAAAGATGTTCAGAGGAGAGGCAGTGTGGTTCAGTGGTTAGAGAACATTGGAGGAGTGAGACAGGTTTAAATCCATGCTTGGTCATGAAGTTCAGTGGGTAAGCTGGGGCCACGTCTTTCTATGTGTGTGTACACCATTTCTATACTTTCTGTGTGTGTGTGTATACACAATTTCTATACTTTACTACAAAAACACCAAATGTATACATCTCTTGTGCCTCCCACACTGAGTAAATTCCATGCTGCAGTAGAGCCAGCGCCTGCATAGGCATTTGGGAACTTATCTACCCTACTGTTTCCCTCCGTCATTTCAAATTGTCCATCTGTTCTCCTTCAGCAGTACTCCAAAGTGAGGTTGAGAAGGACTTGCCCCCGCCCCCCAATCTATCCCCCCAATCTTTCTCTCTTGCCTTAAGGGGCACCTTTAACCCCTCTGCATTACATTTTCTTGGTCCAGAGAAGGCACAAAGGGTTGAAGGTTCCCGGGGAGCCCTGGGTTCAGATCCCACCATGGCTGCGGGCAAACTGGCATTCCTTCCTTGTGCTGAAGGCCCCCTTTCCATACGGCCTGGATTGAACAAACCTGGAGCCCAGCCGCACCAGTATTGGAGACGGTGCAAGAAGCGGCTCGATCTGTTTTTTAAATTCTTTGTTTTCATGTTTTAATTAACTCTTTATTATTGTGTTCTCTGTGATGCCAAATGGCCTGCTTATTGTTGTGGTCTGCCCTGAACCTGTTTGTGGGGAGGGGGGGTATATAAATTTGGAATATTTATTTATGTATTTAAAAAGAAAAGCTACCAACACCAGTAGGGACTGTGTTTTCCAGCCGTGCTTCCACTACAGGAGATGAGAAATTATCTTTAGGGATGGACAGGAAACCTCTGTTGTCTCTTTCCTCTGCTGTCATCAGCTAGCTACAAGAGGCAGCTAAGACGCACAGGGAGGGCGGTAGTAGCTTTTGGGGTGCCAGCTGCGTGGGCTGTGCCATGCGCGTGGCGCTCTGCAGATAATTCCAGGAACACACAAAGCTGCGTTATCCTGAACCAGACCCCCTCGGTCCATCAAAGTCAGCCTTGTCTACTCAGCCTGGCAGCTGCTCCGGAGGGTCTCAGGCAGAAGAGGTCTTTCCCATCCCCTCCTGCCAGATCTTTTAGCTGGAGATGCCGCGGATTGAACCTGGGACCTCCTGCATGCCAAACAGGTGCTCTGCGGCTGAGCCCCAGAGATGTCATACATCGGAATTTGGGTTAATGGGGATTTGGGGGCACAAGGTATAGCATCCAAGAGGGATTGCCTAGAAGAAAAAAGAATGCCCTGTCCCTTGAATCGAGGCTTCGAGGCTTCGGGGAAAGTTACTTCCCGGGCGAGTCTATCCCCACCCCACCCCCCGCGCCCGCGCTGCCGTGAAGAGCTCCAGCCACCCATTTCCACCCATGAAGCCTCCAGTAAGAAGGACAGAGCATTTCTTTTCTTTCCAGGCTTCTTGGTAAACCTGCTTGCAGGAAGGGAACAGGAGAGATGAAGCCTGTGTGGCCCTCTGCTCATGTACACAGGAACAGGAAATGAAACAAACTCCGGAGCAATGCTCCCTCTAAGCTGCGGAGTCTTGTCAGCAAAAATCCTACTTTGTGGGCTCCTGGCATTAAAGTTGTGAGCGAGCGATTGGGCTACGGCATGAATTAGTTTGCTCTGGAGCCCTCCTCCCTGAGCTGAGACAGAGGCTAAAAAACGGTGAGCTAGCTCACACTCACTCAGCTTGGAGGGAGCATTGCTCCGGAGGACGGCGGAAGACAGGCGGGCCTGGCCTGATGTGCTCCATAGGGTCGCGAAGAGTCGGACTCGTCTGTGCGGCTGAACAACAAGAAGTCCCACTGAGTTCAGCAGAATTCACTTCAGAGTCGACACGCTTAACAGGGCCGTCCTGTGCCCACGTGCTTTCTTCGACGTAAAGGCGAATACACTTTAGGGCAGGGTCATTGTCGCCCGGTGATTATCACTGCTACGAATAACTGAGGGGACTCGAACCCAGGAGGTCCAGTTCGAATCCCTCCTCTGCCGTCGAAGCCTGCCAGTCCCACGCTCTTCCCCTTAACTACCTCACCGGGTTGTTGTTGTTCTTGTTGTTGTGGGAATAAAATGGAGGAGGCAGAAAGCATCTTGGGGGAAGGGGGGTGGGTGGGAGGGAAACGTAAGGAAGAGCGGCCCAAGGAATCAGAGCCGCACAAGGCTCCAGACGGACCTCGAGTGCGGGTGAGTCCATTAAACAGCTGGTCCAGCTGGTCTGAAGCAAGACAACAAAGCTGGAGTCCAAGGGCACCTTTCAGACCAACCATTTTTTATTCAAGATGGAAAGCTCACACCTTGAATAAAAATTGTTGGTCTGAAAGGCGCCCCTGGACTCCAACTTTGGGGTAGTCTATTCGACGGCGCCCCTGGACTCCAGCTTTGTCGCAGTCCGTTAAACGGCCTCCCTGCCAAGGCGTCTTCCCAGGCCCGGCGCCTCTGCCCGCCTGTCCTCGGCTTCTGTCCCCGCGGGAGCCGGGAGGAGAGCCCCGACAGCTGCTGGGCCTCTCTCCCCAGCCGATCCGGCTCCCTCCTTCTGGATCCCTCCCCTGGAAATCAATGCATCGACTGGATCTCTCCCCGCCGGTCATGGCAAGCGGCCGGGAAAGAGGGCGGGAGGGGGACGCGGGCTGCCCGACGGAGGGAGCCGGGCTGGGGGCGCCAGGCAGGGCGGAGGCGCGCGGGAGGGGGGGCTTCGGCAACCCGCCGGCCCCCTCCGGCCTGGGCTCTCTGGCGCTCCCGACTCGGGCCCGCCCGCCCACAGGCCGGCTGCGCTGGCAGGAGGCCGCCGGTTCAATCCCTTCCCCGCCGCGGCCAAGCCGAGAAGAGCCTGGGAAGCCACGAAGACGCGCCCCCGAAACGCGGTGCCCAGCTGGGGTCCCCAACGGTCGGCCTCGCCGCCCACGTCCCCGCCTTCTGTTCGGCGCAGGAAGGAACATCTGCCCGACGCCCTCCCGTCCGGGCCGCGCTGTGGGGCCGCAGCCGGCTCGGCATCTCCCGGGGCTCACCGGGGGCAGCGGGGTGTTGTTTTGTTTTGTTGCTTTGTTTTGGTGGGGGAAACCAGACCGGAAAGAATCCCCCGCCCTCCCCGGCCGGCGGGGAAAAGGCCCTTCTCCGCCCGCCCCCCGCAGACCCTCGCGGAGCCGCTCTGCCCGTCCGAAGGGCCCAGAGCGGCCCAGGGAAAGGACGGTCGGGCAGGTTCAGACGTGACTCCAGGAGACCCGGGAGCAGCCCAGAGCGACTCCTCGCCCGCCTGGGCAGGAGATCCCGGCGCTCGGGACGCGGGTCAAGGGCGGGCGGGCGGTGCCTTTGCCTGGCCGCCTTCCAGAAGGGCCGGCCGCGCCCCCGGGAGGGCTTCCTCGGAAGGGAGATCCCCGCAGAACTCCGCCACTCGCAGCCCCGACGGCTCCAGTTTAGTGGAGAGCGCGCCCCGTGGGACTGGCGGGCGGCGGCGGCGGCAGGCTTCCTTCCCGGCAAGCGGGCTTGTTCGGCCTGGTCCTCACTCCCGAGAGGGCTCGCTGGGCACTCAGTCCCCCTCCCCCGCGGCGGCATCGGGACCGCCTTCTGGGTCAACCGGGTCGGGACCCGGCGGGCAGCCAGGCCACCTCCGCGGGAGGGGGAGCAGAAGGGGGCGCCTGTGCGTGCGGGGGTGGGGGGTGGGTGGGGGGTGCCTGCTGCTCGGAGGCCCGCTCTTCCGAAAACTGGGGCGGAGAGGGAAAGGGAGAGGTCCGCCACGAGAAAATGACCCCGGATCGGGCTCCTGAGCAGGGTTCCCTCTCAGCTGAGTTAGTGTGAGCTCGCTCACAGCTCTTTAGCCTCCGGCTCACACATTTTTGTCTCAGCGGAGGAAGGAGGGCTCCAGAGCAAATGAATCGATGCAGGAGCCAAATCGCTCGCTCACAACTTGAATGCCACTAGTAGCTCACAAAGCGGACTTTTTGCGCACAAGCCTCGGCAGCTGAGAGGGAGCTTCGCTCCTGAGGTCTCCTCTGGGCATTGCCCACTTGCCGGTGCAGGAGAGGGCCTCTGTGCGGACCTCCGGAGTGCTGCGGGGGGGGGGCACCCCGTGGCCTGCCTTCTCCCCCCCTCTCTCCCTCTCTTTCCAGCTGGTTCCCGCCCGGCCTTTCTGCCGCTGCCTGATGCACAACGGACGGAGGCGACCTGCGCGTGCCTCGTGTAGCATACCCACGCGCCCCTGAGCACACCCCGAGGGGGGCAGAGGGAGGCACCCGGGGGCCATTGACGAACCCCCCGCCTGTCTCTAGAAATTAAGGATTTCCCTGCGGGGCAAAATCCGGCCAGACACAAGAATCGCCGGCCAGAGCGCGCCGCTCGGGGGGCGGGGAAATCCGGGGAGGGCGCAGCCCCGATCCTGGGCACGCCAGACTGGGGAGCTCAAGGTGGCTTACTCTTGGGTAAGAGTGCAGTTTCGAAAACGCTCGCTGTGTGAGGAGGGATCGGGCCCCCTCGCGCGGGGAGAAGCCGCCCGGAGTGCGCGCCCGAGAGATCCGAAGTCAGGCTCCTGCTCTGCGGTCTCTCCAGTGGGTCTTACTCCCGGGAAAGTCCTCGGAGGGTCGCCCCGTCTGGATATTTCGATCAGCGCCACTATCCTGGGACGTATTTACTGGGGAGTAATACATTCGGGCCCAGTGGTTTTCCCTCGCCGAGGAAGCGGGAGCCCGGGCCCATTCCTGTGCGGGACTGCCATTCCAGAGGGTCTCCTCTCGGGTAACTGCGGGCAATTTCGCCCTTGGCGCGCCTAGTGCCCGGGGAAATCGGTGGGATGCAGACAGTTTGGTCCGATTTTTTTCTTTTTAGCCCTCCGGAGAGAGGCGGCGAAGGAGGGCGGGAACAGGCCGCGGTCCATTCGAGGCCGGCCACTTTTTACGCCCGGCGGATCCGAACAGGGAAGTCTGGAGGGGGCCCGTCTCGGCCTGCCCTTTACACCAGCCGGGCGTCGGAGGCGCTTCACTCGAGCCGGGTTTTTTTGCGCGGCGCGGCCTCCGGACAACCGGCCGGCTAATTTTGCGGAGAAATCGAGAATGTTTTATTCGAAGGGGCGGCGGGGGGGAGAAGTGACTGCCCCGAAGGCCGCCCTGCAGCCGCCTCGGACTCCTGTTGCTCAAGGGCCGACCCCTTCGGGCCGGAGCCCGGTCACCTTTACTCGGGAGCAAGTTCAGGGTTGGGGCTCTGCGCGCCAGTGGATCGTGGCCTCGGGCCTCTGGCTCTGGGCTCGCCGCCAGCCGCTTCGGGCCACTCGCCCGCCCGAGTTTTCCTGGCGCGGATTCCGGGCCGAGAAGGACGGCGGGAAGGAGCCAAGGCGGGGCGGGGAAAGGCCGCAGACAAAGCCGGCAAGGCCCGGGGACCGGATCCCGCCAGCCCCGCAGGATGGGCCGAGCCCGGGGAGAGAAAAGGCCCGGGAGGGGGAGGAGGAGGAGGAGGAAGCCCCGGGCCCGCCGCCAGCTTGCGGGGTCGGGTGGGGTGGGGGCACTTTCCCCGCACGGTTCTTTTGTGCCGGTGGGTGGGGGGCGGGCGGGCGGGCGGTTTCCCTACAGAGAAAAGGCAGAGCCGAGCGACCACCCGCTCGCTTCCAAGGCGCCCGCCGCCCTTTCGCCTCTTGTCAGAAACCTCCCCGGATCTTTGCGCCTCTCCCCCGCCGGCTCCTCCTCTGCCCGCCCGCCCGCCCGCCCGCTGCCTCGGCGCTGCTTCTGGGCTCCGCTCCGCTCCTCTCCCGGCGACCCCCTTCCCGAGATGCCCCCCCCCGTCCTCGGCCCCTTCACTCCTGCGGCCTTTGCCTCCCTCTCGGCTTCCCTCCATTTCCAAAAGAAACTTCTCTCCCTTTCTGTCTCCTTTCCCCGTTTCCGCAGGAACCCTCCCCGGAGGAGAGCAGAGTCTCGCCCGGGTCTACTCGAGCTGCCTGACCCCCGGGGAAGCGCTTCGCAAAGGACTCCGCCAGCGCCCCCCGCCCCCCCGCATTTTCTGGCTCAAGCGGTCTCCCTTCCCTTCCCTTCCCTTCCCTTCCCTTCCCTTCCCTTCCCTTCCCTTCCCTTCCCTTCCCTTCCCTTCCTTCCCTTCCCTTCCCTTCCCTTCCCTTCCCTTCCCCGGACCACCACCTCGTTGGGCTTGTTCTGCGAGGGACTTTGAGGTGTCGAGTCCGTTTCGGCGCTCTGGTCAATTTCCCGCCGCGGCTCCCCCCCCCCCCGCTTTGGACATCCCGCATGAATGACCCGCCGCCGCCGCCCCCCCCGGGTTAAAAAAAGGCGTGGCCGCCTCCCAGCCCGGGTCTTTGCAGGCCGAAGAAGCTCTAAGGGTGTGTGTGTGTGTGGGGGGGGGAGGGGGGCTGTTTCTCAGTCAGGGTGCAAAGTGGATTAGGAGACCTAGCGGCGGTGGGAGGGTGATTTTTTTTACAGCGCGGGTACACAAAGCACTTCCTCTCGGGGAAACACCTTTCCCTATTCAAATCCACTTATCTCCCCAGACACCCCCCCGCCGGCCGTCCAGAGAAGGGGGGCACCTTTAGCCAACCCCCCCCCTTTCTGGTTCCTTCGCCTGACCCTTGTGCGCGGGGGGGGGGTGTCTGTGGGTGGGTGGGTGTGCGGGCCGATGCCGGCGTTCCTTCCTTCCTTCCTTCCCTTTTTCAAAGCCAGCGCCTGGTTTCCTCGCGAACTGCCGGAAGGGTCTGCGGGGTCCGAATCGGCAGATTCAGATGAAGGCTTGTGTGTAAACAGACCTCAAAGATTTCGACGTCGGCGGAGGCCATTTTCAGCAGCCTCCCGCCCGGGTCGGAAACGGCGGCTTGTTCGGGCCCCGAATCATATAAAAATTGAGCATAAGAAAAAGCAAATCGTCCCGAGAGAGCGAGAAGTCAACCCAGCCTTTAAAACCAAACTCCCTCTGGTTGCAGCAGGAGAAATGTGTAAATCGCGACGAAGCATTTTTAGCCCCGGCTTAACGCTTAGGGCCCTCGCCGGAAAGCTTCTGCTTTGCCACTTAGGGGCCGCACGGCGGGTCCTTCGGAACACCTTTCCTCGGAAGTAAGAACAAGCGAGATGAATGTGATCGGTTTCGACGCGAGTGTGCCGGGGATCTCGGCCCCAGAAGGGCGCCCTCGGGTTTGCCTTCCGCCTCCCCACCTGGAAAACCAATGCCGCATCCCCGGGCCGGGAGTCCGGGATCCCCGGGAGCGCCTCGCAAAGCCGCTCGATTTCGACACCGATTCTCAGGTCTGGAGTGGAGACGCCATCGGCCTTGCAGGACCCAAAGGAGGTGGGGGTCTGTGTGGGTCTGTGTGCGTCTCTCTCTCTCTCTCTCTCTCTGTGTGTGTGTGTGTATAAAGAAACGCGCTTTGCTTAACGTTTTAAGAGGAGGATTTTGATTGAAATGTTATTGCGACGGTCCCGTCAAGGGGGAAACGCGAGATAAAATATTATAATTATAACTCAAAACGCTTCCCTGATACTTCGGTCTCTGGTCTCCTTGAGCTTTTAGGCCACAACAACAACAACAACAACATTTGGTTTTTTTTTTAAACGGAATCACGTTTCCCCGGTATTCGATGTCTTGGAAAAACAATTCAGCCTTCTAACCAAATTCTCAAGAATGTTAATAACAATGTCCTTTCCCCGGTCATTTAATTCGCGCGCTTGGGAGGGGGGAAGTGTAGTGTTTAAAATATCCCTTACCGAACATAATCGCAATTTTAAAAGAACTCTACCCTGGCAAAGAGAGGGTTTTCCCCCCCATCCCTGAAAGGGGACGGGAATTACCAGCAAACCTTTTTTATTTTTATTTTTAACCACCCCTCTTTAATCCTAAAATCCTCCTTGGACTCTCCCGAGTCCCTCTCCGGCGACTAGAGCGCCTCTCACCCCTTCCTCAGTCGCTGGGCACCGGGCAGGGGGCTCTAAAGCCTTCCTGCCTCGGAGGCTCAAACATCTGAAATAAAAATCGGGGGCTAATTTTTTATAAAACTTAATTTACAGAGGAACTAACTTTGTAAAGAAGCAGAAATCGAAATAATGTAAAAACAACAACAACCCCGGCTTCCCTCTTCCTACAATTCTTTAAGAAATAAACAATGGAACCCTAACAACACTTTCCGGGGAGCAAGGCCCATTGAGTAGACCCGATCAGAATTCTGATCAGACCCGCTTCGGATTGCTTTTTAAAAAACAAACAAACAAAAAAACAACAACCCCCAAAACAGCAACAAAAACAAAACAAAACCAGCCACCCAGGTGGGGGCCCTGCCCTCCTTGGACAGCCCTTCCCCTTAAAAAGGGTCGTCAATAGAGAGGGCCCCCCCGAACTCTGGGGAAGTTACTTTTTGCCGGGCGAGAAAGCGGCGGTTTGATGAAAACCGGGTCGCTTCCAATGCTCCCTCTCAGCTGCGGAGTCTTGTGAGCAAAAATCCTACTTTGTGAGCTGCTGGCATTAAGGTTGTGAGCGGGCGATTGGGCTCCTGCATATATCAGTTTGCTTTGGAGCCCTCCTTCCTGAGCGAAGGCAAAAATGTGTGAGCCGGAATCTAAAAAAACGGTGAGCTAGCTCACACTCACTCAGCTTAGAGGGAACACTGGCCGCCTCCTCTCCTCCGATGGGGCCGGATCGACGGGTGATCAGTGCCTCCCCCGCAACAAATGGCCCACCGCCAAAACAGCTCCCCCCCGCCCCACTTCCCAATATTAGGCGCCCCCAGGTATTGTATTGGTTAAGCCACGTTCAGGGCGCTGGCTGGGGGATGCCGGACCCGGACCGGCTCTCCGGGGGGGGGGGCGCTCCCTTCGCGAGGCCTCCCTGCAGGGTTTGATTGATTGACTGGCTGATGGGGGGGGGGGGCGATTCCGGGCTCTAAACCTCTCTGCGGCGCAACTTCGGGCCGGGTTGCTCCAGACGACTGATGAGGCTGGGGACAGATCGCGATTGCCCGTCACAGCCCGTCCCCTGCATCCTTGGGGTGGGTGGGTGGGTTGCCCTTCCCCGCAGATGTCCGGCCTTGGAATGCGCTTTGCACTGGGTCAGAGGCACTCTTGGCGGCCCAAAGCCCTGGCACTGGACTGTCAGTCCAGGGCCTGAAATTCTAGCTTTGTAGCTCGGGTGTTTTTGGAAGGGTGTGTGTGTCACCTTTCGCAAGGGGCCATCGGTCCCCCCCCAGCCCACCCGTCTGCAACCTTGTCTAAAGAGCCGCCTTCCCGTGGATGTGGGAAATGGGGGCGGCGGCGGCGGCGGGCGGGGGAGAGGATGAGTCTGCCGAAAGTTGCGGGTTCGGGGAGGTGGGGGGGGGGAGACCTGCTGTCCCCAAGGAGGGGTGGGGGCCGGAGGGACTCACCGGAAGAAGTCGTTCTTGCAGTAGAGCTTCCCGTCGCGGGAGAAGCACTTCTCGGTGAGGTTGCATTTGCACTCGCAGCACTGGACGCACTTGACGTGCCAGGCCCGGTCCAGGACGTTCAGGAGGAAGCGGTCCAGGATGGGTCGCTTGCAGCCCGCGCAGTGGACCATGGTCTCCTCGGGCGCCTCTCCGGGCCGGCGGGCGGCGGGCGGGTCTTCGCGGGCGGGAGCCGGGCGCGGCGGGGGGCGGGCGGGCGGGGGGGCGGCCAGCCCTCGGCCTCCCGGGTCTCGGAGCGGGCCCCCCCGAACCAATGGATGCAAAAAAACAACAGCCAGAACGGGGGGGGGAGTAAAGAAGGGCCCCTCCCGGTCGGTTTCCAAGAGGCAGGCTGGCGTGGGCCCCGTCGAAGCAGAGTCACCCGCTCCGCGGCCCCCCCGGAGCGCCGGCCGGAGTCATCGGCGAGTCCCTCTTGTCCCTCCCCGCGGCGGGGCGACCGAGCGGCGGGGTCCGAAGGCTGCGCCCAGGCCGGGCCTCCTCTCTCTCTCTCTCTCTCTCTCTCGGGGGGGGGGTTGAGGTAGAGCAGGCAGAGGTCAAAGTGCAGGTGGGGGCGGGCGGCGGAAAGGCCTCCCCCGGCCCAGCTCCGGAGCCAGACGGGTCTGCCTGGGGGGTGGGGGGCGGCAGAAGCGAACCTCAGAGCCGCAGCAGGGTCTTCATCGCCGACTCTCCTCCCTCCTCCTCCTCCCCCCGCTCCGCGTCTCTGTGCCGGGGAGGGGGTCGTCGTCGTCCTCTTCCTCCGCAGGCCGGGCGGGCGGGCGCCGCGCTGCCTCCCCCGCCTCTCGCCTCTGGCCGGGGACCGGGAAGCCCCTCCGCTCCTCTCCGGGTGGTGGTGGTGGTGGTGGGGGAAGGGACCGGTGGCTAGTCGCCCGCCCCGACGAGGAGGGGAGTCACCTGCCGCGGTTGGACCCGGAGTCGGTCCCGGGGCCCATGGGGGCGTCGCGCGGCGCGGGCGGGCTCCGGGGGGCATCCGCGCCGGGAGGGATGCCCCTGCCCCTGCCCCTGCCCCTGCCGCCGCCGCCGCCCGTCCGGCCCCCTCCTCCCCCTCTCCCCGCGGCCGGCCGGGGGGCGCCCTCCTCTTCCTCCTCGTCCTCGTCCTCCTCGTCGCCGTCGGCTGGCGCAGGGGCTCGGCGGGCTCGGCGTCTCCTCCGTCGGGCTAGACTCTGCATCTTCGCCGCCGCCGCCGGACCCCAGCCTTATGCACTGACCCCCGACGTCAGCGCCGCCGCCAGCCAATCCGCGCCGCCCCGCCCCGCCCCCCGCCCCCCGACCACGCCGGAGCAGCGCCCGCCCCCCCCCGCCCGCCCGCCGGGATGGGCCGCCGCCGGGAGGACCCGCCGGGAGGGGGGCGGGCGGGGAGGAGGAGGAGGAAGCAGCAGCAGCAGCAGCTTCCCGACCCGGGGCAGGGGGCAGGGGGCAGGCAGGCCCCGGTACGTGGCGGCGGCGGCGGCGGCGGCAGGCTCTGCACGCGCGTCTCGGGCCGGAGGTTCACTTTCTTATTTTTAACATCCAACTTCGCGGGAGTTTTATTTGGAGGGGGGGGCCGAGGGAGGGGGCCAGGCACAACCCCCGGGCGGTCCCGGTGGGCGCCTATGAGAAGAGCGGTCGGAAACCCCCCGGCTCCGAAGCGGGGGCGATATTTCTTTAGCAAACTTTTCTTTTTTTGGGGGGGGGGCGCGTTGTTTCTCGCGGGCCGGGCCTGCCGAGGGGCGCTGGATGCCGCGGAGCGCGCGCCGGTCCGGGTGCCTCCCCGGGGCTTGTGCGGGGGGGGGGAGGGGGGACGCTCGACTCGGAGGCCGATTCGGAGAAGGGGGCGCGCGCGGGGGCGGGGGGGCCGCTGACGTCGATGCAGGAGGCTCTCCCTCCGAGGAGTTCCAGCCGAAAGTTCGTGAGACGGAAATGGTCTTTTTGTGGGGGGGGGGGAAGGGGGGAACCCCCGCGCTGCGTTTGAAGGCGGCCACTTCCTGGCGGGCCCCGTCGGGAGGAGGGCCGGGAGATATAAGGGGGCGCTGGGGGGGGGGGCGGGAGACGGCCTCGCCCGCGCGGAGGCCCCCGGGCGCCCAGAGGCTCGGTCCGGAAGACCTTGGGGGGTTCTGTTGCAAGAGCCCGGGGGGAGGGGGAGGCCCTCTCTCGGCCCTGCTGAACCGATTCGGCCGCCGAGCAGGACGGCGGCGCCCTGGAGAACGCCGGGCAGGGGGCAGGGGGCAGGGGGCAGGGAGGTGGGCCGCTCGTCTCGGGGGCCTTGGCGGCTTTTCCCTGCCACCCGCCCCGGCCGCCCCTGCCTCTGCTCTGAAGGCGGTGGGGGCAGATTCCGCGGAGAAGGGGTCTGCAAACCAGCGTCGGGTGCCGTTCATTAAGGGTCTGAACATGGTAAAAGGTTCAAGATTAACGGATGTGTGTGAGGTTTTTTTGGGGAAGGGAGTGCATAAAAAAATTAAAAACAGCTGCATTTGGTTTTAACTAAATTGAAATGGCCGCATCCATGACTCCCCCCCCGACCCCCCCCTCCGTTTGCTGTGCTTGTCGGAGTTCGGAGTCACCTGTCAGTGGAGACGGCGCTGTGCGTGTGCGTCTATATGTGCCGGGCGACCTTTTCTTTGGTAATTGGTGGCTAATGGGGAGAAAATTCAGAAGCCCTCGATCCAGACGACGCTTGTTGCAGAGAGGGTGTCCCCCGCCCGCCCCCTCCGGTCCCGTCTGTCCCACAAAGAGAATCCCTAAAACCCAGCGGCGCCCCCATTTCGGAGACTTCTGGGGCGGATCTTTCAAGGATGAAAGTAAACGTGATTCGCCCCCGCCAAGACACAGACCCCCCCCCAAACAAAAAGTTGACAAGATCCCTTCCGTTTGTAAAAAACAATCCAGTGCCTGGTGGCAAAGAATGTCACCTCGAGGGGAGAAGACTCGCACTCGTCCCTTGAAATTGTCTCCTAGAACGAAAACAGAGAAATAATTCGACGGTAGATTTTTTTTAAAAAATCCCGCTAACTAGGAAAAAGCAATTTATAAGAAAAAAGAAAGACAAATAATTTAAATCTTATCTTCGAGTTTCAATTAATCTCGTTTTTTATTTTTTAAAAATTATGTATCTTTTCGAGGCAGGGTCTTTGTTTCATATTCTGACTGCAATCTAACCCTATCCTTACAAATCTAGATTTCCCCCAAATCAGCCACTTTAAAAAATATTCTTTTTTGGGGTGGGGAGGAATGCAAATGAAACGTTTGTGTCTCCTAGACGCTGACTGAGAAATAAACGACTCTTACCTTCCTGTGAGAATGTTTATGGTTTGGGTGTCAATTCCCGAAACTGGTGGAAACCAAAGCGACAGAATTGACACAAAAGATGCTTTTGACAAAATCCCGCTTGAGCCGCTTTTCTGGGTGTCGAGAGTGTGCAAGGAGACCCTAAGACGCTCGGGCTTAAATTTAGTCAGGAGGTTTTAGACTGGCGGGCGCGCAGCGGTCGGCATCCGGCGCCCTTCCCTGGGCATGTGGAGGAGGAAGCCTCCCCGGTGCCTTCGGAGCCCCGCCGGGAAACCGCCACCAACCCCCCCCCCCGCTCCTCCTGGGCCGCGGCTGCTCCGAGGGAGAGGCGCCTCCGTCGCCGCCAGGTTGCGAAAACGAGCGAATCCGGAGCGACGCCGCTTCCGCACCTGCCCGGCCCTACACAGACAGACAGACGGCTGGAGAGAGCGGAGGGCCCGCGGGTGCCTTTCTCCCCCCTCCTCCGCCCCCCCCCCGGTGGCCACCCGTTTCCGAACCACGAGTGAGTCTGGGGGAGCCTTTTAGTAGCTGAAGCGTTACCCCCGGGGAAGCGGTCTCTTAGGACTGCGGCGGGATTTCCTTAGGACGGACCCAGAGCCCATCGCACACTGTCTGGTGAAGGCGAAATACTTGGGGTTTTAGAAGGCAGCCCCCGTGGGTGCAGGGAGGGGACCCGCTCCTGGGGGAGCCGCTCTCGGGAGAACTGCTGGAAGCGGCGGGGGGGGGATTGCTAGGAGCTTGACTGTAGGGCAAGACAGAGAGAGGGGGAAGGAAGGGAGGGAGGGAGGAATTCTGAAGATGAGAAAACAGGGAGAGGAAGGAAGGAAGGGAGGAAGGGAGGAAGGAAGGAAGGGAGGAAGGAAGGAAGGAAGGAAGGGAGGGAGGAATTCTGAAGATAGAGAAAACAGGGGAGAAGAAGGAAGGGGAGGAAGGAAGGAAGGGAGGAAGGGAGGAAGGAAGGAAGGAGAGGAAGGAAGGCACTCAGGCACGCGAGTGAAAACAGGACGGGGGAGAGAAGAAAGAGAGAACTCGGCAGAGCCGGAGGACAGAGCGAGCGGCGGGAGGACGGGAGGGACCGGAGAAGGGGAGGAGAGCGGGCGAGAGCGGGAGCCCGTCGGCCAGGGCGCCCAGGATCGGGGCCCCCTGCCTCGGGCGGCTTCTGCGAGCGGGGTCTCGGCTCCCCTTGGCCAGCCCAGGGAGGGGGGGAGGGGGCTCCGCTGGAGTCCTGCCCGGGCCCTCCCCGGCGACAGCTGCCCGCGCGGTGCCCAGGGACCCATTCGCCTTTGACTCCAGCCCCCCCGCGCAAAAGTGCTGAGGCGGCTGAATAGGGCCGGGGAGAGGAGCAGCCGGAGCCTGGCAGCGGCCGGGGAGGCCGGGGGGGGCAGGGGGGAGGGGAAGGCAACAGCCCCCCCCCCCGCTGGCTGGCGATTCTCTGGTCGGGAGTTTTCTGGGGACCCGTCAGCGGCATCTCGGGAAAGGCGGCAGCGCCGGAGAGACCCCCCCGGGGTGTCCGTCTTGGAGGGCGGGAGGAAGCCCTTTGGGGAGGCGAGACCCCCGCTCCGCTCCCCTCCCCTCCCCCGGCTTCCATACGGGTTGCACTGGTCTGATGGGGGTTGAACACCACCAAAGCCTCAGTCGCTGGAGGCTGGAGAAAGCACCGGCCGGGGAAGATTCGAATCGGGGTCCTGAAACTTGCAGGCGATGTCTTCCTTCCTTCCCCTTGCCTCCTGCTTCTGCCCGTTTGGGGCCTGGGGTTTCACTGCAGTGGGAAGGGAGCGGGCCTTCTCCTGGGCACAGGGGCTCTATGGCCACCCGCCCTGGCCCACAGGAGAGGGGAGGGGGAAGAACGAGGACCGGAATCACTGGGGCCGCCCCTCCCCACACGGACCCCGGCCTCGACTCAGAAGTCTGAATTCAGGGGCATTTGTCTCCCTCTGGCATCCTGGTCTCGCCTCCAGCCATCCAGGAGTTACTCCCACTTTGTTCAGTGAGGATGACGCTCCAGTAAGTATGCAGAACTCAGTGAAAGGGACCCAGTTCTGAGAGGAGGGTGGCCTGGCCGCAAGAAAGCCCCCCCGTTTCTGGCTACCCTCTTCTCCAGTCGTCAGAGGGGAAGGATGATGCTGATCTACCTTGCTGGGTAGCTGCCTGTGAGGCAGGGTTGCCCAACAGGGGTGCCACACCACCTACCAGTGCTTCCCCTTGGCACCTGCCAAGCCTTCTAGAATGTGGGTGGGACCACTTGTTATTGGCTGCCCTCATTCTAACGAAAGGGTTTCCCATTGGAGCATAAGGAGGACTAGTAAGCGCCTTGGCTTTCCTTAGCCAGTGTGTGAGGTTCCAACCCCACCCCCTTTTCAGGATTCCCTTCTTCCCTTCTTCCCAGGAGGTACAAGGAGGGAGGAATTCCGTTTGATTCCACCTCCTACAGCAGCCATGTTGGTTTAGCTCCACCTTCTGTGACAGCCATTTTGAACATCACCTCTTCTAAAGATGCTCACAGGGACCATTTCCATCATAGTGAAATTCCCTGCATTGATGTTTTTTAAATTGCACATTATGTAAAATTTTCTGCAGTAGATTTTTCCTCACCAGGCACAAACCCGAAGTTTTCTCCTTACCCCGAGTTTTTGGAATTTGCTAAAACTGGGGGTTCCAAAAACGCGGGGTAAGAAGGAGAAACCTTCAGGTTTGTGCCTGGAGAGGAAAAATTGACTGTGGAAAAATGTCACATAATGCAAGGTTTTAAAAACTTTGATGCGGGAAATTTCACTACCGCGGAAATGGTCAGGCTCAAGAAGACCTCTGAACAGAAAAGGCAGTGTAAATTATGATGGGTTGTATCCTACCAGGTTTTCCACAGGCAAAAAACTGAGAAGAGGCAGGCAAAAAACTGAGAAGAGGCAGCTGACAAGTAGAAATGCTGGTAGGATCAACCTGTTCTTCAAATACTATTTGAGGGGAGGCACACCAAGTATCCCCTCTCTGTTCAGAATGGCAAAATCTAGTGATCTGTTTTCATCCCACCAAGTAACTCAGGGAAGCATAAATGATTTTCTCAGCAATTTTAGCTTCACAACAACCTGGTGAGGTAGTTTAGACTGAAGGAGAATGGTTGGCCTAGGGCTACCCAGCGAGCTTCAATGGCAGTGGAAATTTGAACCCGCGGCCTCCCTGGTCAAAGTCTACTGCCACCCGCATTGTCTCTCAATCGCTATAAAATGCCCAGCGCATCCAAGAGATTTTCGATAGATGTGCTTCAAATGTACTCAATGTATTTACTTTTAACTCTGCCCGTGCCAATGGAACTTACCTCCACTTGGGGTTTAGGGATCAGGTAACACAGTGCCCCAAAATCATGTATTTATTTATTTACATATTTATACCTCTCATTTTTATTCTCACAACAACCCTGTGACTGGCCCAAGGTCATTCTTGTGAGCTTTCATAGCAGAGTGGGGACTCGAACCTGAGTCTCCCAGATTCTAGTCTGACACTCTAACCAGCTCACCTAGAGCCTGCCTGTCCTCCTGCCGTGGTCCTTCTGGGGCATCTACTTGGCTGCTGTGGGAAAACAGGATGCTGGACCAGAAAGGCCAACGTCTGATCCTGTGAGGCTCTGCTGATTTCCTTGTGTGCCCTGAAACACCCTGCAGGACACTCAGTAGTTCTTCTGAGTGCTGGACACAGATGGGTGGACAAACTGGCGGAACAGAACTGTGGACGGAAGTACCAGAGGCCTGTCTCAGAATCCATGTCTGTGCCTGAGCAGATCAGCGATGGTCAAGAGAACTGCTGTGGTGCTGTGTCCCGGGGCTCCTTTGGAGAAGGTTCAGGGAGTTCTCAGTGTGACAGATCAGGAATAGGGGCTGGATTCCATGCAAAACCTTTCACAAAATCCATAGCTGTTGATTCCACTTTGTTCCATGCACAGCTGCAATGGAGTGTAGCAGGGGCCCAATAACCATGCCCACCATCCGGCAGGGACCACATCTAGAGCCATAGTGAATGACCTGGGACCTGAGAGGTCCCGGATTCAGATCTTCCACCCGCAACAAACTCAGGCAAGGCACGTGCTACCTTTGCTGTATTGAGGAAATTTGTTTATTTCATTCACTTGTACCCTGCATTTGTCCCCAGTGGGGACCCAGAACGGCCTACATTATTCTCTTCTCTTTCATTTTATCCTCACCACAACCCTTTGAGGCAGGTTATGCTGAGATACATGCAATTATTTTATTATTGTTATTATTGGAGGAAATCCCAGAATCCCCTGAGGCAGTCAGGGGTTTGACGGCAGATGCCAGGACCTCATCCTCTGGCAAACGGATTTGTGTCTCTGGACGGCACAACAGATGAAAACCACTGACGGAGAGGCGAGCATTTTGGCAGCATGAAAGCCCACCTTAAAATTCTCCAGATGCTTTCTAGTCTCGCAAGGTGGTACCCTTCAAACCTGTTTCCTGAGTGACATGCCTCATGGCTGTGAACCTGGCATGCTTAGAAGTAGCACCATTGAGTTCAATGGCATTTACTGCCAAGAATATCTAGGACGGTAGCTTTCATTTATTCCCAAGTAAGCTCCAATGTAAACAATGAATATGGGTGTGTCTGTTTCCTCCCCCATTAAATAAGGAATAATTTTAAGCTTACTGCCTTAGACATGAGGGTGTGTATTTGACTTGGATTTAAGTATATCCCGAAATATGTAAATGCTTAATTGCCCTAGGAACATCACTTGTCTCTTTTTTTCTCTGTAAGCAAGTAACGCTTGATTTGCTGGATCAGGCCAACAGGTTCACATAGTCTAGCATTACGTTTCCAAAAGAGGCCAGCCTGATGACCTTTCCCCCTATAGAAAGCCCATAAGAAAGTTGCCACCACCGTCTGATATTCAGAGGTAGACTGTCCTTAAACATGGAGGTTCCATTCTTAACCATGACAGCCACCATAAGAACTTGGATTAGAGTCCATCATCTTGTAAGTCACTTTGGATCTATGCTGGGAGAGAAAGGCAGGATACAAATGAAGTCAATCAATCAATCAATCAATCAATCAATCAGCCATGGGTGAACAAACGCCTCTGCAAAACTCACTACAGGGAGGTTGTGGCCTTCTCTGGGGTGTTTTTTTTGGCAAATACAGTTTGTGAGTCAATGGAGATTATTCTTTTGGCTCGTGGCTGGCACTTGAAATGCCCCCCCCCCCCCCGTTTCCACCTAGCAAAAGGAACCTGGCGCAAGAGAGGCAAAGCGGCCTTCCTTCTCAGGGCTGGTGCTGCACAAATAAGGCCGAGCAGCCTGCCAGGCCAAATCCGTGTCAGTTTCAGTTTGAGAATAAATTCATTTGTCTTCTAGGGAAGGGGATTCCCCCCCCCATTTCTGGGTAATGTTTCTCCTGTGCATTGGGGCGAAGCTGTCTGGGGTGCAGGATGCAAAGGGGGAGGAAGGGAAGGGAAAGGAGGAAGTCACGGCTGCGGTCACTTGGAAAGTCCCACAAAAGGAGATTATACAACCTGTTCACCCCTCCCTGGAAAAGCCAAAAGAAAAGAGCCAGCCCTAATGATTTTAGGAACCTGTAAGTGCAGCGAGCTGGAAAGCATCGTGCTTCCCTTTGCCAAACAGCTAAAGCAAACCTGCCTTTTGATCTGATGGATTTTGAAAGGGCGCATTGATTTATTGTCAGGGTTTCCCGGCAAAGCCTTCTTTGGGTTGGGGCAAATCGTTTGGGAAGGAGCCATCGAGCAGAGAGGCCGCCTCCCTCCCTCCTTCGCACACACGTCCGGCTGCTGGATCAGGTCATTAAAGTGACACCAACGGTGCGCGTGCAATTCACTCCAGGGCTACAGGTGTGTTACGTGTGTGTCCGTGCGCTCGAGATCCATCCTGAAATGATTAAAATACGGAAAGTAAACTTGTGCACCGTATAAAGAGAGACCCAAACAGAAGAAGAAAACCTAAGCTGCAATCCCTATAGCAGTCTTCAGGATGCCACAGGACTCTTCCCGCCCCTCCGTCTCCCTACTGAAATAGGGCTACCCCACTGCTGGCATTTGGATGCAAACAGAACCAATATGACAAACTCCGAATGGCTGGCAAGCAGATCGACACAACCCTAAAGGCCGTGGGTGGAGGGAAATCAGCAAATTCAGGGTTATATAATGGTTACATAATGACCAGGTGGAAGAGCCGCTGCAGGAGACGGTTATGGGAAGGCACAGTCCAGAATGGCAGATGGTTCCAGCCGGACTGTGAATGCGCGTGTGGGGGTGGCGCTTGGATCTGCAAATTCTAAGCACACATACAAACTGGTGAGCAAATGATTGTGCATGAGAAAGACCAATCTACCTGTGTATATACCATTATTTCTATGCGTGGTTTAGGAGGGGAATGTGTATGCAAAATATATCCGCGCATACATGCAGTTTGTTTGTGTCTAAGAGCCAGAGGGCACATCAGGGAACTTAAAGCGGTTCACTTAAAAAACCCACAACCCAGCTATTTATATGAGACAATTTACCTGTGATATACCTTTCACAACAGTGGGGAATAAGTGTCTTTGTGTGTGTCACTCAGGGAAATGACATGTGTCTGTATTTGCATGGGTGGTACTGAATTTGCCTGGAAATATATGTGCGCACTCTGTTTGTGTGTGTGTGTGTGACTGTCTGTGGGCACGCATGCCAGAATGAGGGCCGTGCAGCCCACTTTGTGGGAAAGTCCTTGTATGCAAGCATGGTGCTAACATAGAGGCATGCCACGACAGAGAGAGCTCCCAGGGTCCTGGCCCCCTTGTCTCCTTGGCCCACCATCAGCCCATTGCTCACGCCTTCCTCCCCTCCAGCCCCCACGCCTCCTGCTTGCCCATGGGGCCTTCTTCCCCTCCCACCAATGCTCACAGATGTGGGGGAAATAGAGGGTCCCTGCTAATGTCTGTGGGCCCTTGCTCCTGCCCCCCGCAAGCCTGCTGACCCTAGATAATGTGCAAAATGGAGACCGTGGAGAGCCGCTGCCAGTCAGCGAAGACAAGGCTGAGATCAAAGGTCTGACTTGGTTCACGGCAGTTTCAGGCGTTTGTGTGACACCTCCTGCTTCTTATTTCTAGGGGAGGGGCCGTGGCCCAGTGGCAAAGCCTCTACTTGGCATGCAGAAGGTCCCAGGTTCAGTCCTCAGCATCTCCAGTTAGAAAGGACCAGGCAGTAGGTGATGAGGAAGACCTCTGCCTGAGACCCTGGAGAGCCGCTGCCGGTCTGACTCAGTAGAAGGCAGTTTTGTGTACCCACAACTCAGTAACCACAAGGGCTTCTAGGAAGGCTTCTCTTATAAAGATGGGATTTTCCTGTGTCCTGATTGTGTGATTCGTTCAACAGGCCCCACTCATGATGACTCGGATGCTGAAATTGTGTACGGAGGCTGAGCCACATGAGCATCGTGTGCAGCGCAGGAAGCTTTAAACACAATTGAGGGTTGTGCAGAAAGGCTGATTTGGAAATCCCATGAAAGGACATTTCAAGGGGCACCCCAGTAGGGCGGAGGGGCCAAAAGCCCCTTCTAAGAGGCACAGCTGAATCTAGGGTGGAAGTGTCCAGGCCTAACATTGCACTCCCTCTGTTTTTAACCTCTTCCACCTCTATGACTTATTTTGACCTGCTTCCGTGTGGATTTCTTAAGTGACATATCTTAGGAGGGAATCTACCAAGAGATGGATATCACTGTGGGGTGCTGGATATACACAGGATATGAATATGAACCCAGTTTTATTTAATTTGACAAATCAGTTTCCCAGGTATTCGAAGAAGAAGAAGAAGAAGAAGAAGAAGAAGAAGAAGAAGAAGAAGAAGAAGAAGAAGAAGAAGAAGAAGAGATTGGATTTATACCCTGCTCCTCACTACCCAAAGGAGTCTCAGAGCGGCTTACAAACGCCTTTCCCTTCCCCTCCCCACAACAGACACCCTTTGAGGTCAGTGGGGCTGAGAGAGCTCTGACAGAAATTGCTCTTTTTCCAAGAACAGCTGTGCCAGAACTATGGCTTGCCCAAGGCCATCCAGCAGATGCGTGTGAAGGGAGTGGGGAATCAAACCTGGTTCTCCCAGATTAGAGTCCACGCACTTAACCACTACACCAAAAAACAAATCCAGATTGTGGATGGGCCTGCAGCAGGGCTGGTATTGCCTGATAAATTTCAAGTTCTTGGCTCAAGGTGATGACATCACCCCCCCCCTTTTCTGTTGTAGTTTTATAGAAAAGCAAATAAAAAACTCCCCTTCGGGGGAACAACAAAAAAAAGAAAGCTGATGACATCATCATTGCACGCCCCACAGGCTTAAGCTATGCACATGACTTAACTTCCAGTATGATGTCAGATGCTTATCCATAAAGGTGTTCCAGTCTAGTCAGGGTTGCCAACCTCCAGGTACCACCTGGAGATCTCCCACTATTATTACTGATCTCGAGATTTTTTTAAAAAATACTTTTTATTGAAATTTGGAAAAAAAAAATACAAACAGAGCATTAAAAACTTA